>JAESUZ010001885.1:2078853-2771805 GCA_017311185.1 Proteles cristata cristata | reverse complement strand
ATGATTTTGTGGATAGGGCCCGACCACATTCCAGGAGATGGAGAAATAGTCTCCATTCTTCCAAGGTCATACAGCAGAAGAGCAGGTAGGATAGAAGATAGCCATCTTTGGAAAATACAATATGCTGCATGTTGTTAAAGATTCTTCTTCGTAACTGAAACAGCAGAATGACATGTATTTTTAAATGTGTTCCTCATTGATTTAATGAATTTCCAATCTTTGCGAAATTTAGAAACAGTATGACAAACAGCTCCATGATGAACATTCCTGTACATAAAACTTTATCTGCATCTCTGCAGTTTTTATTAGGATAAACTATTCAAGGTGGAGTTATAGAGTGATAGAGTTACAGCTCCTTGATATAAACGGCCAAATTAATTTCCAGAAAACCCTAATTTAGATACACTTCACTTAAAAATATTTTGCTTCCTGAAAAAAAAATAGTCTCATCAATACTTTTCTTTAAAAATACAGTTGGGGGTCGCCTGGGTGGCTCAGTCAGTTAGGCGTCAGACTTCGGCTCAGGTCATGATCTCACGCACGGTTCATGGGTTTGAGCCCCGCGTCAGGCTCTGTGCTGACTGCCAGCTCAGAGCCTGGAGACTGTTTCAGATTCTGTATCTCCTCTCTCTCTCTGACCTTCCCCTGCTAACACTGTCTGTCTGTCTGTCTGTCTGTCTGTCAGTCTCTCTCAGAAATAAATAAAACATTAAAAAAAATTTTTAATACAGTTGACTATTTTTATCTATTATTTTATCAGATACCTGACATTTTCATTGAAGATTAATTAAATTTATAAATAAACCTGGGATTAACCAGCTTTCCTTCAATATTTAGCCTTTGGGTCTAGAAGTTTTGTGTTCTGCTCTTCCTTTGTACTTATCGGTGGAAACTTACTCATTATTGAATCATCCCTAGCACATTACACCTTAGTAATTGCTTGAGGAAGGATAACTTTTTCTATTATATATTTAAACTAGGGGCGCCTGGTGGCTCAGTCAGTTAAGTATCAGAGTCTTGATTTCAGCTCAGGTCATGATCTCACAGTTCGTGAATTTGAGCCCCATGTCAGGCTCTGTGCTGAGGGCACACAGACTGCTTGGGGTTCTCTCTCTCTGCCCCTCCCCTGCTCAGTCACGTGCGTGAACACTCTCTCTCCCTCTCTCTGTCCCTCCTGTGCTCACTCATGTGTGTGAACATTCTCTCTCTCTCAAAATAAAAATAAACTTTAAAAAAAGGTTTAAACTGATTATCAATGTTAAATTGGGGAAGTGCTTATTTTGTATATTTATTCATAGTCATCCATCTTTCTAAGCTGTTATTAGTTTCAGTAATTGGTGGACTGCTTCTCATAGGTTTTCTGGGTATACAATTGCATTAACTACAAGTAGTGGCACCTTTGATCTCCTTTCAGCTGCCCATCCTATCTTTTTGTGTTAGCTAACATATTCAGAACAGTATTAATTAATACACCAAGACGAGATATTTTGATCTTATTCTTGATTTTAAATAGAATACATTTGGTGTTTTCCCCTTAATTATGATATATGCTACTGTTTAATATAAGTAGTCTTTAGCATTTAAAAACTCCTCTATTTCTAGTTTGCTATATCTGTTTATTCACAATTGGCACAGAAATTTCTGAAATGCCTTTGACATCTACTGAGATGATGAAGATTTTCTCTTTAGACTTACTGATATAATCTTCCATTTCCTAATATTAAATGATTTTTGTATTCCCAGAATAACCCAGTGGAATCATCATAGATTGCTCTTCTTATATACTCTTGAAATTGATTTGTGAGCACTTTAGAAATCCTGTGTCTATATACAGTGAGAACGGTTTGTAACTTTCTATTTTACGATATCTTTCTCAAAGTCTGTTACAGAAATATATTTCTTTAGTGAGGGAATGAGAAGATTTTAATATTTACTCTGGAACAGTTCAAATGGCATTGGAATTATGTGATCCTTTAAAAATTAAAAGCAAAACAATGGGGCACCTAGGTGGAAAAGTCAGTTGAGCCTCTGACTCTTGATTTTGGCTTAGGTCATGATCCCAGGGTCATGGGATCAAGCCCTGCATTGGGCTCTGCACTGAACATGGAGCCTGCTTAAGATTCTCTCTCTCCCTCTGCCCCATTGCCCACTCACATTATCTTTCTCTCTTTCTAAAATTTAAAAAAAAAATTAAAAGCAAAATCATCTAAAAGTGGACCATGTTTAAGGGTCAATTCTTTTTCTTCTTGTTAATATAATGTTACCTATTTTTTTAATTGTATCAGACTTATTTCAGGTAACTTTTTTAATAAATTAGCATAAAGTTGTTTTTAATTATCATTTGAAATTACTGTATCTGTTGATAAATTTCCTTTCTCGTTTGTGTTTTTATCTCTGCATTTTCTCTTGCCATCATACTATTAGCCATAAATTGTCTATTTTGTGATTTATTTATATTCATAGATTTGTCTACTATTTTTGTTTAAAAAGGAAGTGATTTTTAAAATATTTTCTAAATACTGAGCTCCTTGTGTTTGATGGACAATTTTTCCAATTTCTTAAGATTATTACTTAATTTATTTTTTTGTTTAATTTTAAAAGCATTTCAAAGCTATGCATAAGCCTTGAATTAACAGCGTTGGCTTTATCCCACAAATTTAAGATACTGTTTTTATTTCTGAACTGTTGAATACTGAAAACGTCTTCTCTTACTTAGTAATTTTTAGGGGAATATTTTTAAATTTTCAAGAGCTTGAACTGCTCATGTACCCTCTGAGATGATTTCATTACCATAAGGAAATGTCTCCCTTTATTATTTATTGATGTTTATTCTATGAGCTAATGCTATATATTTTTTTATGCTGTCAGCAGAGCCCCAGAACATAGCAGAAGGCTAGGAAGGCCCCCTCCCACCAAAGTCTGATGTCATTTAAGTCTGTCCATATTCCTCCACTCCTGTTCCCTCTTCAGTGCCCATTCTAGAAAGGAAAGCAGAAGTACAGGAATAAATGTGAGAGGACAAGCGTCCCAAATATTTCAGGTTAAGTTATTAGGGAAGACTAACATTACTAATATGAAAATAATGCAGTATTCTGGGTCTCCCTGTTCTATTCCACTCTTCTGGATGGCCTTGACTCTGAGGAAATGATAAGGACAAGAGAGAGCAGCAGACTACTAGATCAATATGCACCCTTGAACAGAGTGGGGGAGTAAGCATATGGTTTGTCCTTGCCCTGAGTTCCTGAGCACTCAGGGCTTCCTTCTGAGCAGTAGCCCAAAGAGATACAATAAGGATTTATGCTTTTTATACATTAAGAACAATAGTCAAATTTAGAAGAAATAGGTTAGCACCACTCAAAACACTGTGTAGGTTATGTGGATTTTATGACATTTTTAAACATTTATTTATTTATTTTGAGAAAAATAGAGAGAGAGCATGGGCAGGAGAGGGGCAGAGAGAGGAGAGAGAGAGAGAGTCCCAAGCAGGCTCCATGCTGTCAGCACAGAGTCCAATGCGAGGCTCGATCCCACAAACCGTGAGATCATGACCTGAGCTGAAAAGAAGAGCCAGACTCTTAACTAAACGAGCCACCCAGGTGCCCCTACATGACATTTCCTACCAGAGCCATATTCTTCCTCTTTGTGACATTTTGTTGGGTGGTATTGTCTCACACAGATTCTTCCCTAAACCATTCTCTAAGATGGAGCTAAGGAGACACATGGAATTTACCTTCTTCAGTGGTTAATGTGGGTTTTCTTGCCACGTCATTTCTTAAAGGCCAGAACAACTACATGTGGATATGCACAGGACAGTGTGAAGATGGTACAGACTTCTTTATACTCAGACAGCACATGCTCCCCTCAAGATTTGCACCCAATATCCTTCTGGCCTCTAGTCCAGTATCTAGAGACAAGGTACTACATAGCCCTTCCAGGAACGTGTTGGGAAGAAAGGAACTGTATCTCACAAGAGCTGCAAGATGTCATAGAAAGAGGGCCTGTTTAGTGTTTGGCTGAGGCCCTGCGTGAAGCTGTGACCTTGCAAGGATGGTGTGCCATCCCATCCCTCAGGGTACAAAATACACCTCATAGCTATGTGGGGCTCCAGTGCTGTGGGGTGCGGTGGACGTGATGGCCCCCAACAGGTGCAATTCCTGGCGGGTTCTGCCAGCATTCTTATCGCTTTTAAGCAGAAACGGATTTTTGGAGCTTCTTCACCTGCCATTTTGGAAGTCAAAATTTTCCCCATTATCTCCCCTGTTTGTTCCATTGAGATAATTTGAGGCTTCTGCTAATGCGTTTTCTTCGGAGAGAATTTACATTTGCCTATGGCAAGAAACATGGGACACCATCAATCCCCGATCATATCAATCCAAACAGAGACTGAGGTGATCCGAAGCTGGCTTCAGTCCCTGACAGGGGCAGACTATTCCTGCTTCATGTTATCCCAGTGATGTGACCACTCATGGTCTTAACCCAGACTGTGGGATTTTATCAGAGCTTCCCACCCAACAGGCGCCTAATTCCCTAAGTCTGCCAAAAGTTCTGCTCAGCATCTTGGCCCCTCAGCCACGTCAACTGGACTTGCCAGACATTCTTAGGAGAAAGGAGAAAATTGGCCAGAAGATCCAGGCTCACCTCACTGGGCTTCTCTCTTCTCAAAGAACTCGGCCCCAGAACTCTTCATTGACTTGTGATTTCCAGATTCTTACAGATTTTTAAAGATCTAGCTTTTCTAGTAACTCTCAACAGGAGAATGGGGCTGAACTGCCAATCCGGCTACTAGTGGAAATAGCACAGTGTTGGCTATCACTGCTGCAGGAAGTGTATAAAGCAGGAGAAACAACAGGAAGGGCACACCTCTGAGTCAGATACCTTAGGTGACACTTCTCAGATGGTCCACACACAGTCCTGACTCTATCCCATCAGCTAAGAGTTAGTCATGCAGCTACATCTGGCTTCAAAGGGAGGGCAGAAAATGTAGGCCATTCACATCACTTAAACTGCCACCTGAAATAAAATCTGGGTTTTGTTACTACGGGGGGAAAAAAAGAGAAGAATGGATTTTGGGTGAGAAACATGGTCTCAGCCACATTCCTCGTCCATAAAATGGGAATATTAATACCTAACTTATAAAATTGATTAAATGATATATGCATAAAATGCAAATATATATAAAACACACGTCTTTGCACAGCGCCTGGTAAATGGTGAACAGTCAGTAAGTGTTAGCAAAAGAACTATTTATATAGTATAGTAACTTGAATACAAGTATAGATTATCACATGATAAACACGGAAAGGAAAGATCCTTCGAACTTCCTTTCTCTACTTTCCCACAGTCACCTGAAGTCACTTATAAACTCTGATAAACTCAGGGATAAAAATCCCTGTTGCCATTGCTTTGTTTCAAATAGTTGAGGATTTGCTTGATTTCTAACAGCTGATTATGCATCTAGCCCATATTAGGTATTAAAACGCATGTAAGTTTCCCTTATAATTACACTCTGGACTTTCTCGGACGTCCACATTTTTATATAGTTTCCTGTTCAATCTAACAAATGTATAAATAAATGTGGGATTTTTTGTTACCTTCGTAAAACCTGCAGTTGAGGACAAAATCTTTTGTCAGAAGAAGGTCCTGATTTTTAGCTGCTTACCACACTCCTTAATAGCTTCTGTATGATATTTGGAGATATCCTGACAATTTTCTGCTCTTATTTCTACTTCTATGAAAACCACACTCAGAGTATCTTATGCATATGATGATGGGTAAATTGTAGGGGTCACAGAATTTTCACTCCAACAACCACAACGAAACAACACAAACTCACATCCACCTGTGGATTATCCAGGGATTGGATATGAGTGAGTGTGTGTGCATGTGTGCGTGTGTGTGTGTGTGTGTACTAGAACCCCAGCACGGCAACAGTATCACTGTTGGTGATTATGAGGAGAAAAATTACCAGAGTGACACAAATTACTAATTACTTTATTATGCAGTGAGAAGAGTAAGAAGCTGGAAGTTGTTTCAGCAAATTCTATTTTTAAGCAAATAATTGTTGGGTTTCCAATGCTCTAAATTAAGTAATTCTCCTCAAGACCTTCCTTAAGTCTCCCTCTTTGAACTCCAATGGCTGGCAGAGAATTGCAGCTGGCTCTGGGATGGGCTTCGGATTTCATTTGTAATTATTTTTTTTTCCCAAACATGCTATCCTCAAAATGAGATATATTCAGAGGCATTCTTCTTCCCCAGCAATTAGGAGGGAGTCATTCCCGGCTTTCCCTCCCATTCTATAGGGGGTGGCGTTGAGCAATATAAAGGTATTTGGGGGGAAAACAAAACTTGGAACCAAGGTCAACATGAGGCACTGCCACCTCCCTGACTTTGTGACCTTGGGCACTGCCCATAACCTTTACCCATGTTGAAGAAGTGAGATAGCATATTAGCACTTTTTTTTTTTTTAAATATTTTTATTTATTTCTAGGAGAGAGAGAGAGAGACAGCGTGAGCAGGGGAGGGTCAGAGAGAGAGGGAGTCACAGACTGAAACAGGGCTCCAGGCTCCGAGCTGGCAGTCAGCACAGAGCCCGACGTGGGGCTCGAACCCACGAACCGCGAGATCATGACCTAAGCGAAAGTCAGACACTTAACCGACTAAGCCACCCAGGTGCCCCAGCATATTAGCACTTTTTAAACTGAGATGCACTACACATACTCTATGTTGTCATTAAGATGGCTGAGAATGACAATAGCAGTATAGCAGCATAATCAGAATTATAACAATAGCTCTCATTTTTCTGGACACCTTGAGGATTTATCATGTGCTTGGCATGGGTCTAAGTGCCTTATAAGCATTAACTCATTCAACCCTCTGACATTGGTACTAGCGTGTCGCATTTTACTCATCAGCTAAAGAAAGCAAGAGTAACTTGCCCAACATCACAGAGCTGGGAGTGGCAGAGCCAGATTCAAACCCAGACACTTGGATCTAGAGTCCACACCACTGCCTGTCTGGACTGTAAGTGATAACTGGTCCACAGGACCGAACGCACTGGCCCAGTACACTGGCCCTATGCTTTTCAACCACAGGGCATCCCCTTGAGGCATCACAAAGATGTTCTTATGCAGTGACCATTACAAGAATGGCCAGTTTTCACCAGGAGTAACCAAGACGGTCAGAGAGCATGGAGGGACTTGTGTGATTAAGTTACTGGGGTGCAGGACAGAAACAGGCATTGGAATGGCGAGTATATCCAGGAGCCCAGGGCTGCTCAGTGCCCCAGTCCACCATCAGCCCCCTCTAAGAGGGATAGTCTCCAGGACAATTTATGTCTCATTCTTAGATCCTTTTATCTGGTCACCAACAGAATCTGGGAGGATGAATGGTTCTGTGGGCAGGGAAGGGAAAGACAGTCTACTGAGAGGCTCATGCAGTCCTCCTTATAAGGACAGGCATGCCATCGGTGGGCAGCTCTGGAGACAGCCTGTGTGAAATCAGATGACTTCGGGGGACAGCAGTGGACAGAGCACAAGGCTGAGACAACCTGTGTCCCCATCAGCATCCTATCTCTGTGACATCTACAGGATTCCCTTAACAAGAGGTGGTAGAGAGCACAGAGGCTGGGTTGCGTGTGTACGTGGGGTTGTGAGAGGCTCTGTGTGAGGCAAAGGGGACAGCCTCAGTCACGGGCAGAAGGCCTGGGTTGGTGTCTGTGGATGGCCTTGGCAAGTCGGGTGTGTCACTGAACTCCAAACTAGAGATAATAATCCCCAAACTGGCTCACCACACGCCATGGCCACGGGCAACAGCCAAGACAACGTACTTTGTAAACAGCCTCAGAGAGCCTTGGTGAAGATGCCAACCATGAGAGATGCATGGGTCCCCAGTGCCTGGGCCCTGGCACATAGCATTCTTGCCATGCCGGACTTCAACTTAGCTAGCAGTGTTTAAGCTTGAAAGACAGAATAAAGGAGGACCACATAAGCAAAGCATGGTATGCACAGAAGATCACCTTGCCTAGATCCCAAAGTCAAAGGAGCTGAAACCACATAATGGAGTCTCTGCCACCTCTGGCAATTTGATCTCATTCAAGGACAACATTAAATAGAAGAGGTGTTTCCGGGCCCCAGGCAGCTCAAAATCTTGGCCAGATTGACAAATATTTCAGCAGGAAGCTAAGCAAAATTGATGCCAACTTAAATGAATCTCCTGTGTGGCTCTGCAGGGGTCCATGTTTACTCTGCAATATTTCCCATCGCTATGTATAGAAAAGAGAATGTTCTAGTGCCTCATCAGTGCAGACTTAAGTCAGCAAGTGCCTGCAAGGGAGGTGGACAGAAAGAGGTGCGCTGAGGCATGGTAAGGTAGGTGAAGCTAGTAAACCCTGCAGAGCTGGGGGAGCATTCCCAGCCTTGCAGGACAGCAGAAGTCTGCATTTCTGCAGCAATATGGGTGCCCTCAGCAGAGCGGCAAACCCCAGACCGCCAAGATCTGTGTGAACCCAGCAAAGGAGCTTCCCCTCTCTGAGCCTTCCTTGCCTCATATATGACATGAATACAATAAACCTTATCCTGAGCTTAACCCAGATTCCAACCCAGTTCCTCCAGGCTGGATAAGAAACAGGTACCCCAGTGACATGGTCATTCGGTGGGGTGATGCATGTGTTATAGCCTAGTTCATAGGATATGCTCAGTCCTCCTTGGTACCTGTGGCTGTCTCTGCCCAGACTGACCAGTTCTATCAGAGATGGTTTCCAATAAGTAACTGACAGGCTGAGTCTAGCAGGGTTGAGACACCCTGGAGGGAGCCGGGCGTCCTTTAACCCTAGCTTCCTTGTAGAGTCTCAACCTCAAGGGAGTGTTGCTGGGTGGGTGGGCACGCAGGAGACCAAGCCCGGGACACCCTAAGCATCTTTCTCTGTGCTTCTGACTCCCTTCCTTAGTCTCAAGAATGAGGCCTGCAGGACAAATGAAGGACAAGGAGGATAAGGAGTCGGTGGGTTGGGAGCCACCAGAGACCAGCATCAAGCATGTGGGGGCTGAGGTCTCAAAGGGCTTCTCAGCAGAGTCTGCCCTGAGGCCCTGAGTATGCAGACAGCCCCAGCTGGGGGTAGTGGAGGGAGTTGGTGGGCACGCACCCAAGGGCAGGGGAGGGAGATGAGGAGGAAATTCCACCTTGTCAGCATTTCAAGGATCCTCCCACCACATCTCAGACCACCTCCTCTTCCCAGAGCAGGGGTACACTGATTAGAAGGTAGCCCCTTAGGGGCACCTGAGTGGCTCAGCGGGCTAAGCATCTGACTTTGGCTCAGGTCATGAGCTCACCCTTGAAGGCTCGAGCCCTGCATCCAGCTCTGTGCTGACAGTTGGGAGCCAGGAGCCTGCTTTGGATTCTGTGTCTCCTCTCTCTCTACTCCTCCCCTGCTCTCACTCTGTCTGTCTGTCTCTCTCTCAAAAATAAACATTAAAAATTTTTCTTTTAAAAAGAAGAGGGTAGCTCGATTGGGAAAACTGGCAGATCAATGGGAATGGGGAGCCCAGAGAGTACGGGGGAGGGGTGGCAGAGGACTAGAGCTTATACACGTAACACAATGGTTTCCTTAAATGACAGAGTACAGGCGAAGAGGTCATCAGCTGGCTGTGTGGTGTGTATTTAGGTAGTGTGTGTCCTCAGCCACAGGATGTTTGGGGGTGGCCACAAGCATCTGCAATCCCAGCTCTGCTGCGGGAACTGGAGCACAAGAGGCAGCAACAGAAAATGTTTTGCTTGGGTTATTTTTAATATTTATTTATTTATGGAGAGGGAGAGCACGCATGCGCATGCATGGTGGGGTGGGGGGTGCGCAGAAAGAGAGGGAGAAAGATCCCAAGCAGACTCCATGCTGTCAGTGCAAAGTCCAATGCGGGGTTTGAACCCAAGAACCACGAGGCCATGACCTGAGCAGAAATCAAGTGTCAGATGCTTAACCAACTGGGCCAACCAGGTGCCCCAGAGAATGTTTTGAAAGGATGAGCGCTCCCCCGAGACTCTTCCCCTCACCACTTTTCAGCACTCACCAGCCTAAAACACAGCTTCATCCTGTTTCTCCCTGCTGGAGAACCTTCCATGGCTCCCTGGTTCTCATGACATCAATATCCTGTTCTGGCTTTTTAGGCCTTTGACTCTCCCATCCCTTGGCGCTGTCCCACAGGTCACTCATCTCAGCCAGGGCTCAGGTGGAGGTGTGCAGCAGGAAGAGGCACCAGCTCACTCAACAGTGCTGTAAGAGACTGCTCTCCCCAAGCAGGTGAACAGCAGAGGGACTGAGCAGGAGGTAGCGGGGCAGGATGTGTCTCTGGGTAGAGGTCACTGCTCACATAAAAGATGGAAACGGGGTCAGAGACCTCAAATGGAACAGGTGGCCAGCTGATGCCGTAGTCAGGAGCCTCGTGGGTCCCACCTCAATGTCCTGAAGCTTATGGGACATTAATAAGGGAAACAAACACATTGGCAGATGCTTGATTGACCCACACCTTTTATGGGAACATACCATCTCTTAGGGTTAGCAGGGTAAGTAATGGGCTTGCTGAAGAATATCCCAGAAGGTGTCTCGGAGCATTCTGTGCTTCAAGAAAGGATTTCCCCTCTCTACTGAAGACTAACTTTTGGGGCGCCTGGGTGGCTTGATTGGTTAAGCGTCTGACCTCGGCTCAGGTCATGATCTCACAGTTGGTGAGTTTGAGCCCTGCATCAGGCTCTGTGGTGGCAGCTCAGAGCCTGGAGCCTGCTTTGGAATATGTGTCTCCTCTCTGTACCTCCATCCCCCGCCCCCCCAAATAAACATCAAAAAAAATTTTAAGACTAACTTTTAACCTCAAGAAATAAGCTTTATGAAAGACAATTCGTTTTCACAGATAACTAAGAATACTAAGACTAAATACTAAGAGTGGCCCCCACCACAGTGAGAAGTGGCCACCTGCCCTTTCATGGAAACTCTGGATCCTCTCACTGCACACACCCCCAGCTCAGCCCCTATCACTCCCTCCCTCCTGAACCCACGTCAAAACTCCTCTTTCTTGGTTCCATTAGGCCATGCCCCAGGTGCCCACAGATCTCACCCCCCAACGATGTGTGGGCAAATTGCTTATGTCTCCAGGCCTCTATGACCTCATCTGTCACATGATTATAACAAATCCAGCCCTAATCCAAATCCTGTCCCTAACCCTAGACCTAAGTTTGCTCTGGACAGAGTGATGCATGATTATCGAAATTCTGTGATGAGTAAGCTGTATAAAGTACTGGCCACACTCAGGACACAGAAGTGGCAATCATTACTGGTTCCTTTGTCCTCCCCCACTCAGATCACAGACCCCAAGTTCAGTTTATCTGGGGTGTGCACTCAGTGTTTGTTCAGTGCGGGGTCCTCAGAGAAACTGCCCAGCTAAGCAGACATTCAAGTAAACTGAGGTAGGTCTGCTCAGGGATTATCATGCCTAAATACGTATCTCCAGAAAAGAAGGGACATTTTTGGAACGTTCTGCACATCTGCAAAAGCGTCAAGGGCTTTTTGTACGTTTTTTTGGCTAATCCTCCTAAGAATTGTAAAGTGGTTTTTAATCCCATTTCACTTAACAGATGAGGAAACTGACATTTATAGAGGTTGAGTGCACTCATTTTAGTAACTACTTGCAACCAGGTTCATTTAGGATAAAGAGAGAGAGTACACACATGTGTATATGTGTATCCTGGTGCCCTTTTGGTGACCCTTGGGTCACAAATAGGAAGTCAATTCTGCCCTGTCACTGTTTGGTTGTAAGACTTTAATTATCTCCCCTCTCTGTGGACCTCAGGGTTATTTTTTTGATTGTGTATCTGTTTTTCAAACCAGGAAAAAAAAAAGGAAGTGGAAGTAAGTAGGGGTGGAGCGTGGAACAATGAGGGGCAGCATCAGATAAATGAGCTCCCAGTCAGCACCCACCTTACAAGGTTCCCTGCAAGACGTCCCCTAATTTTTACACAAATCACATTTTTCATTTCTAGAACCAGTTTCTCAAAAGCCATCAACCAAATCAGGCCCCGAGCTGTATTTCCCAGCTTTGCAGTCAGCACCTTCATTTATAACCAACCCTGTCACGTTCACTTGGTAGTTAGCTGGTCAGGACTCACTGCCTTCTCACCCTGAGGACAATCATAAACGTCAGGAAAGGAAACAAAAAAGAGCACCATGGCACGTTAGAGCCAGGAGGCACCTCAGGGACCATCTACAATCCCCTCATTTTACAGGTGAGGAGTCGGGATCCCAGAGGAGTTGAGGGACTCACCACGGCTCCACCAGCAAAAATGGTGCCCCCACGCTGGCTCCTAGGCATTTAAAAACTAATCACGGATCATGATTTCACAGAAATTAGATGGATCGACAGGCAATGGGAATTGAATGAGGTAGGCTACAGGCATGGGGGCTGTTAGGAAAGAAATGGTCTGGTGATAGAAGGTATTTCTTCCTAAAACACACAGGTTGTGAGGCAGGTATTGCAGTGTGCGGGAAACATGGGAAAGAACTTGCCTGAAGACTTTGAAACAGAAATATGTCTCAAAGGCTACAGTACACATCGTTGTTTGTAGCTAGCTGTCCCTGCTAATATCTAATCTCCACTTCCTTAGAAATAGATTTCCTGAGGGGCGCCTGGGTGGCTTAGTTGGTTAAGCATCCGACTTTCGCTTACGTCATGATCTCACGTTTGTGGGTTCGAGTCCCGCGTCGGGCTCTGTGCTAACTGCCAGCTCAGAGCCTGGAGCCTGTTTCAGTCTGTGACTCCCTCTCTCTCTGACCCTCCCCTGCTCACGCTGTCTCTCTCTCTTTCTCCTAGAAATAATAAATTTAAAAAAAAAAGAAAAAAAGAAAAGAAAAGAAATAGATTTCCTGATTTTTTCCACTGGACACATGAACACCACAATAAAAACTACATTTCCCAGGCTCCCTTGCAGGCAGTCATGGCCAAGTGCCTAAGTTTTGGCCAATGAGATATAAGATGGAAGTGCTATGTACAACTTCCGGGAAGTATCTGTCAAGGAACGACCGTGCCTTTTTCTCTTCCTCTTTCATTGTCTCTAGTGGACGTGATGGTTGTTGAACCCTGTACAGATGTCCTGGAGTATGAGATGCATGCTAACAATGGCAGGACAGCCAGTTTTGGATGGCCTATCTGCATGCGACGTGCTGGATAGCTAGTTTGTACAACCATGCCCTAAACACCTCTGCTAATATCTTGAGAATGTAGGGATCCTATCCTCCCTTCTATTCCCATCAAGCCAAATGTGCAGAAGAACATGCAGTTCAGCGTTCAAGGTCAGGGGTGCTGGGGATGGCCAACCCACAACATCTCCCTTGTAACGAAGAATGTCAGGTTGGCAGGCCCTGATCTCCTTGGAACGCTGGCCGTGCACAGGGGGGTGAGCTGAGTTGCTAAGCTGTAAAAGCTTGCTGCATGTAGATCCCAACAGCGGATGCTTTATCCAGTCAGCCACTCCTGGGCTCCCTGTACAAAAGTTGCCCCAATAAGCCTACATTTTGATTCCTGTCTCTGGGTCTTTTCTTTAGTTTCACTAGACCATCACCCACCCTCAGCTTAGAGTCTACTGTGGTCGGCTACATGCTATCCTCAACTTCCTTATTATTAGAACTTCTATCTTGGTTAAGTCACTTATATTTGTCTCTTTTTTTCTCTCCAACTGAATCTAATTCTAACTAAAACAGAAGTGGAAGAGGAATAAACTCAGAAGCCCCTAATAAAATCCAGAGATCTAGAAAAAGGAAGATGGCCTTGTAGAGAGTTAAAGTGAATTGAGAATTCTGACATGGACATTCTGGTGGACCTAGAGAATGTTCTAGATAGACTAGTGCTTCTCAATTTGATTGCACATCAGAATCACCTGGAGAGCTTCTTAAACCACAGCCTGCTGGGCTCCACTCCCAATTTCTGATGCAGTTTGTTCAGGAGATAGAGCCTGAACCTTGCATGCCTAATGAGTTACAAGGCTACTGATGCTGTGGTTCAGCAGACCACACTTTGAGAACCACTGTTCTGGACTTCTCAGAAACACATACCCAAATTCAGTGTGAGTGGGTCTCAGCTTTGCGTCTCAAACACAGAGGGGTAATAATTTTCAGCTGCTCTCAAAGATCTAGGAATGTAGGGAGCCAGGAGAGGGTCTGAGCAACAGCTTGGCCAAGCTGGGCATCCAGCGAAGAGATTTGTGATGCAAATGATTTACTGGTGTTCAGCTGGGAGCAGAAGGGATTTCAATATGGTGAGCCAAATCGAATTCATTACCTGACAATTAGCTCTAAATTAATGCAAGACTGTGCCGCCCGAATGTGCTCTAAGGAAGAGGGTCCCTGACAGCTTGAGATGGGCAGGAAAAGACACCGCTCTTGCTGGATGCAGAGATGGCATTTTCCCAGTTTGCCAGCGTACAGGGAGCTCAGAGAAGGGCCAGTGCCCACTTGGAGGCCCTCTCCAATCCCACTCCCTCCAGATTTAGCGTTGAGTGACCCAAATCAACGCCATCCAGAATGGACCTGGTCTCCCAGTGCCCTTGCACCTGCAGGTTTGTTCTTCAGAAGACTGCCTCGGGCTTGCCCACGGGCTGGCTGTGGATATGTCCAAAATGAGACGCAGCAGGATGAAGCTCATTAGGTGTTAGAGGAAAGAACCTTTAGCACAGTATATCTGACTTCCCCGATGGAAGTTGCAAATCCCTGAAGGATGGGAATTATTTTCTTATTTCTGTATCTCCCCATTCTTTCCCTCCCCTCCCCGTCCTTCTCTTCCTCTATTACAGGGCCCCTGAAACAATGCATATAGGAATACGTCTACAGTCAATGATGGCCAATGGATTGAGCATCCTTAGGACTTCATTTATGTATTCATTAAACATTATGTGCCAGGGCACAGATCACGATGGCCTCTGACCACACAAAACTCATAGCCCAGTGCAAGAGACAGGCAAGCATGGTGTTAAAAAACAGAAAGGCATGTCATATGGTCCTAAAGGCCTACATATAAGGGAGTTAAGGCCCAGGGCACTCTGCAGACCACTCTGTTTGCCAACTGATACATCCTATATTAGCATCCCAGCTCATAATGTTGACTCTTCCCCTTCCTCCCAGTACAATCTTCAGCCCTGCCTAGAGCTCCCACCCCCTACTTAGCGTGCAAACAGGTCACTGTCCAAGAGCTTTCTCCTGAGTCCTACCATGCCTCCAAATCAGGATCACTGACTCTACAGAGTCAAGATAACGAAGCAAGCGGAGACAGGAACACCATGAAGCTGGCTCTGCCCCTCCTCCCTGTAACTCCCCCAGCCTGAATGCCTGACCGAAGACCCTCCCTGCTGTTCTTTCCCGTGTTGCCTGTGACAAGTTCAGTAGCCTCATATTTGCATCCCTGGTAGACATCATTGAAAGTATTTAACTGGTTTTGACAAATGGTCCCCATTTGTTTCTCTTCTGGTGTGAACTGTGTTGAACCGACATGCAGAGGAAGGAGACACAAGCCCATTTCCACCCTTGGTCACACTCTCTCCAAACAACAATTACCTTAGGCAATTTGTGGACTGCCTCTGGATTTTAAAAAACTAAGGGATCCCAGATCTCATGCATCTATTGTTTTACAAAAACTCTTTCACTCGATTCCCTGTTTTCTTTCTTTTTCTTTTTAAAAATCGTTTAACTTTATTAAGGAATAATTGACAAATATAATTATATATGTTCAAAATGTAAAATGTGATGGTTTGATATACATATGCATTGTGGAATGATTACCAAGATCAAGACAATTATAACACATCCATTACCTCACATAGTTTGTGTGCATGTGTACGCACACGTGTGCAAGTGTGTGTGTGTGCACGCGTGTGATGACAACACTTAAGATCTACCCTCAGCAACTTTCAAGTCTATGGTACCACATTATTCACTCTCGTCACCATGCTCTACATTCAACCACAGAACTTCTACTTCTAACTGAAAGTTTGTGCCCTTTGACCTACATCACCCATGTGCCGTTCCACAAGCCCCTGGCAATCACCTTTCTACTCTCTGTTTCTATGAAATTGGCTTGTTTTAAAGATTCCACATACAAGTGGTATCACACAGGATTTGCCTTTCTCTCTCCATAACCTTACTTGATTACCCTGATCCTTCCTGGAGTTCTGTCCATGTTCCAGAAGAGTGGTGGTCAGCCATAGAGCCAAGGCTCCAACACTGGCCTGACTGCCGGGACTCTTCCCAGAGACCCTGCCCTCCTCCTCCCCTGCAGGAGACCGCACGCACAACGTGGTTCATAGAACGTGCATGTGGTCCTTCAGGTCGGCCTCACCTTCCACCCCCTCCACCACCATGGTCATCACACCTGCTTGAACCCGTGCATTAAAATTGTTGTCACGGAGAACAAAAGATATTGGGACAACGTGATGTACTCAGGATAGCATCTGTATCAGGCAGTGTTCTCCAGGGAAACAGAACCAATAGGAGGGGTGTGGTGTGTGTGTGGGTGTGTGTGTGTGTACGTGCACGCACATGCACGTGTTTAAGGAACTGACCAGTGTCACTGTGGGGGCAAGTAAGTAGAACTATCAGTAAAGCAGCCTGCAGACTCGGGCAGAATTTGATGCTGCCATCTTGAGGCACAATTTCTTCTTCTGTGGGGGGAAACCTGCTTTTACTCTTAATGTCTTCAACTGATTGGATGAGGCCCACCCACATTACTGAGGGTAATCTAGATAGTAGATAGTAGCCACATTTACAAAATGCCTTCACAGCAACACCCTGGTTAGTATTTTGTCAAATAATCGGGTGCCACAGCAAGATGAGCCACCGAACTACCATGTGATCTAAAATGCTGTCTCTGACATCTGGAAGGTCTGAGCTAGAAGAGATTTGGGAAGACAAAAGTGCCTCTTCTTACCAGAAAGTGAGATGGAATACAAGAAGAATCTCCCCTTCTGTGATTGAAGGGGAGGGGGACAACTTCCATCCCATCCTGTCAGGAATCTGACAAGTGCTTCCTGCGGGCAGGGCGGTCTGGATAAAACTCCCCTCTGTGGCACTGCCACCACACCCGCCCGTGCCCGCTGCTTCCCTCGGTGCAGGTACAGAGAAGATGGAAAAAAAAAACACCTGCAGCAAAAAGGCTCCAGATCCCCAAATCTGCTGTCTCATTTCCTTCAAATCCTGGAGCAACAGTGAGAAATCCCACCCAGGATCTATTTGATTCATTAACTTATTCCTTGCATTTGATAAATAACACCCGCCCTGTTCTAGTGCTTTCCTCTGACTCTGTTTATTAACAATATTCAAGATTTTTCTTCTCCCGTGATGGGTACTAAAGGCACAAAATTCAAACCGATCACGCAGAGGAGAGGTCCCCAACCATCCATGACTTTGTGCCAGGCAGAGACATTTTATTTGTCTGGGCTGACTGAGGAGTACAGCTTTCATGGAAAGAGTTCTGGCTCTGGAGTCTGATCTGAAGGTCATCTTGGAGCTGCCCTGGTCTCTATATGGTCTTGAGGAAGTATATAACTTTCATGGGCCCTAACATGAATAGCATGTGGAAACAGCGTTTTCCTACCTATAAAACGAGAATTGTTGAGAGGTCGATAGTGAGGAAAAGCAGCTATACAGGGTCTAGTGCTGCATGGACCCATTTTGCCACTGTCCCCAAATCCTCTGAGCCTTGTTACCCACCTGGCCTAAGGCAGCCCCTACTTGGGGGCCTGTTTCGGCCACTGTTACTGCGTACATATCACCACAAATGCACCAGTGTTAAAAGCAACCACTTTTGGGGGTGCCTGGGTGGCTCAGTCAGTTAAGCATCCGACTCAGTGGTTTCTGCTCAGGTCATGATCTCAGGGTTTGTGAGTTTGAGCCCTGCATCAGGCTCTGTGCTGACATCGCAGAGCCTGCTTGGGATTCTCTCGTCCCTCTCTCTCTCTTCCTTTTCCTCTCTCTCTTTCAAAATAAATAATAAACTTTAAAATAATTTAAAAAATAACCACTTCCTCACATTCAAAGATTCTGTTGGTCAAGGAATTCGAAAAGGGTGCAGCAAGAATGTCTGGGACCTCAGCCGAAACCTAAGACTTGAGGGCTCGGCATCCGGTCACTGAGGACCTGTCTGCTCGCACGTCTAGCTATTGGCTGGGCCTCACCTGCAGTGGCCAGAACACCCTACATGGCATCTCCACGGGGCTGTTTGGACCCCTCCCAGTGCGGTGGCTGGGTTCCCACAGCAGGTGTCCCAAGGGACCCAGGAGGACGATGCGCTGCCTTTTACAACGTGGCCTCGAGAGTCACGTAGCAACACCTTGGCTGTAATCACACGTCGGCTCGGATGCCCGGGAAGGAATGCAGCCTCCACCACGGGCTGGGAAGCCCCACCGCAAGCACAGCACGTGTGGTGGGAGACACCGCTGCAGCCGTTTTTGGAAAAGTCAATGTACTAGGGGGTCTGAGTCACTAGATGAATGAACAGGCTGGAAAGTTAGAATTCTGGACCAGAAATGAAACCTGACAGATGCTGTACCCTCCTGACTCCAGGCGTCCACTGGGACAAACACAACTTATAGTCACATCAGGAAACCTGTCTGGCACAAAGTTCAAAGCAGGACGTGTCAGAGACGGCCCGGGGACACTGCACACCCGCCCTTTCCTCCCACCCTGACCTCCCTGCCTCCCCCAAGGCCTGAGCTAGTCTGGTACTCACATTTCCCTATTTTCCAGAACAATCTCAGCCTCCCAATCTATGGGCACTGCTCCCCAAAGTCAGCCCCTGTGAGGTACCCTTGCTACTACAAGTGTGTTCCATGGACAGCAGCACTGCTATTACCTGGGAACTTACTAGAATCTCTGACCACATCCTCTGATTCCATATATGGAATCAGAACCTGCGTTTTAACAAGATCCCCAAGTGATTCTAAGGCTTTTTATGGCTGGAACAGCACCGACAGCAGCAGAACAGGGGAAAGAACTTGGTTTTTTAAATGCAGGCAAATGGGTTTCAGTTCTGGCTTTGTCCATTTATTAGCTGGGCAAACTCCGGCAAATTATTCAACTCTCTAAGCTTCGGTTTTCCTAATAACTGGGTATGATAGCTACCTCAGATGGAGAGGGGTGTGTGTGTGTACACGAATGTGTGTGCATGTGTGTGACTGTGACTCCCAGGGCTAGGAGCCTCCGTGTGTGTTTATGTGTGTGTGGATGTGTGCGGCTGTGACTGTGACTTCCATGGCTGGCAGACTCTGTGTGTGTGTGTGTGTGTGTGTGTGTAGAGAAAGAGAGAAGGATTGTGACTCCCAGGACTGGCAGCCAGTGTGAGTGTGTGTGTGTGTGACTGACTGTGACTCCCATGGTTGGAAGCCTGTGTGTGTGTGTGTGCGCGCGCACACACGCACGCATGTGTGCACGCAACTGTGACTCCCACAGTTGGCAGTCCCTAAAAGTTCAACTCTGAGGGCCAAGCACAGCCTTCAGCCCTCCCGGACCCCGGCCTGGCACAGACGTCCCCCCAAGTCACCCTTCTGCCATGAGGCCTGGCAGAGGAGATGGCAGGAGTGGGCTGCATGGTCAGAACTGCAGGGAGATGGAAAGACAGACGTGCCCTCAGGAGGAGCCCGCCTCCTGGGAGAAATGTGTCTTCTTGCTGGGTGGGAGGGGCTCAGGGAGCCTGCTCGCCTACGGAGATGGTATTTGTTTTCCCCAAAAGACACTGTATCACCCACTTACAGGAGTTCTGGCTGGGGCCTCTGTCGCCCTCAGATTCCGGAAATTAGGTCAATCCCTCTAGAACTTACTTGCACTAGGAAATCTGCCTCGTCATGGCAGCAAGGGGGCCCTGCCGGGGACAGGGGCTCAGTGAGCTTGGTCCCTGCACCCAGGGACAGTCACCAAGGTCCTCCCACTGCTGTCGCCCAGGCCTGCCAGGCTCCTGGTGTGCATGTTGGGAAGTATGGGGAGTGTGTGTGGTGGGAGAGCTTTACCCAGAAATCATACCTCAGTACCAATCTGAAAAGCAGAAGAAGGGTGCTAAAAAATGTTAACAGGACAATAAAACATTCAGTAACTCTAAACCTTTATTTAAAATATGCACCAAAATGGTCTCATGCTTCCCTCACACTACAAGCTTTCAAGTGAAGTTTTAAAAACAATCCTAAGTTGGGGGGTGCCTGAGTGGCTCAGTGGGTTGAGTGTCTCCTGATTTTGGCTCAGGTCATAATCCGAAGGTCATGAGCTTGAGCACTATATCAGACTCTGCATTGAGAATGGAATGTGCTTGGGATCCTGCCTCTTCTCTCCCTCTGCCCCTTTCCCCTGCTCATGTGCGCTCTCTCTCTCTAAAATCGGAAGGAGGAAGAAGAGGAGGAGAAGGAGGAGGGGTAGGAGGAGGAGGGGCAGGAGAGGGAGGGGGAGGGGGAGGAGGAGGAGAAGGAGGAGGAGAAGAAGGAGAAGAAGAAGGAGAAGAAGGAGGAGAAAGAAGAAGAATAAAGAAGAAGGAGGAGGAGGAGGAGGAGGAGGAGACGACGACGACGACGACTCTGTTCCTCCTCTATCAGTACCGATAGCTGTAAGCCCTTCTTTGGATCTAACTTAAGGCTTTCTGCTGTGTGTAACCTGCTGTAACTGCGTAACTGTCCAGCGCAGTAACTACACAGCAAGAACACAGTGCACTGTAGTTCTGGAAAACTATCCCCTGAGGGGGCAGCAAACCCTCTCCGTATCTTTTGATTGTCATTCTGTGGGGTCAGGTCCAGGCATGGTAAGGGTCTTGCTAAGCCCAGCCAGCCTCCTCCCCAACCTAGAGCCCAGACAATCAGCAACATGGACACTGACCTTCAGAGGTGGGCACAACGCTGTGGGGACGTTTGATATCTTTTTTTTTTCCCAAAGGAAATTGGCATCGAGGCTAACTAGTGAAGTAGAAATAGAAACTAGGGAAATACTAAACCACAGAGATCAGGGACTTTCTAGAAGGCGTATGTTATGGCAAATGATTCTACTGTTAATTGGCGGGATGACCAGGCTTCAATTTCACTTCTGGACCTTGGCCTTTATGTCAACATCTAACGGGTCTGCTGTTAGCTGTCCTCTGTAGTTGGGAGGGTCAAATCTTTGCAATTCTACAGACACTGTCCTCCACAGTCATTTATTAGAATATCTGAGAACATTCCAACTGAGTGTGCAAGCACTATGTAAATGTTAATAACAATAATTCACAGCAGAGCCACCGGAATCAAGCATCCTGGGAGGTCACCCAAGGGTCCTTGGAGTGGGGACACAGAGTTCCAAGCTTGGCCTTCTCTGACTCACCGTGGGGCTGTGGGCCAAGTCCCCTCCCCAGCCGGGGCCCGTGAGAGGAGCCCACCATCCCTGCCTCCTACCTGATGGAGACATGCCAGAGACCAACTGATGAAGTGAGCTCTGGGTGCTTGGAGCAGGAGATGCTGGTGGCAGATGTGCCGTGGGGGGGCCCAGCCTCCTCCGCTCCATATGGCTGACCCACAGCCACATGATCTGGTTCATGCAGAGGAGTTGTGATGAATGGGTCCCCACAGAGCTGTGTTAAGGGATCCCCTGGCCAGACTGGTGGAAGCCCATCCTAGCAGAAGGGGCTCGCTCTGCTTCTTGTAGAAATGGCCCTACCTGTGGCTTCTTCAAGGCAAAGGTGAAAAGGGTCTCAGATGGGGGGGGAAGCTCTCAGGTCCCCTCTGTCTCGAGGTAATTTGGAAGGCTTGCTAAACTTTCCTCCCAGACCGAGGGCTGATTATTGGCTACAGTATTAACAGGCCACATTGACTGGCCAAGGGGGTCAGTGTCAATGACTCATGGCCAATCAGGTTCCCCTCCTGCCTTACGCAGAACCACCTCCACCTTCCCGCAAACTCTTCCCTAGTCTCTGTCCTATCTTCACTGCTGAGGGTCAGTTCTGCTAGAGCATCCTGTTTAAGCTTCCAACATGCCAGCGTCACCATCGTTCATATGCATGTGCCAACAGGAGGGCCTCCTCTTCCTCCCACGAGCCTCCATCAGAGGCAGAGAAGGACAAGGAAAGAACAGGAAGGGAGGCTTGCATGACCAGGGATCCAGCACCGGGTGGTCAGGAGAAGAGAGGAGAGAATTCTTGGCAGACCCGGGGAGGTGGTGCTTAAGACAGACAGGGACCTCTGCAAGGTGACACCTGTTCTTCACAGATGCCACGTCAGACAGCCTGGGTATGTGGCCAACGACCTAGGTCCTGAGAGCTTTCCTAAGAGATGCTATTAAGTCCCTGTGTGTCAATTCATATGATTACACATACATGCCTTTGTGTGATGCAAGAAGAATAAAGTTCACACGGACCACTACAAGAGTTCCTATATACAGGATATGCCCATAGAAGTTTCCAGAAGCCTAACCTTCCCACCTGGCCTGCCTCACCCTCGCAGGTATGCCCCCACTCTGTGCTCTCCCCACCTCCACCCCCCCATCAAAACGTCCAGCTCTGAGCTCTCCAGCTCACTTTTCATGTGTAGCTCCCCCTGGGGACTTCCTTCCAGGGGCTCCGTGAGAACGAGCACATGTACACAAAAAACGGAGTCACTCAGCAGCAGCTGGTGAATGTTTTCAATGAGTTGGAAAATCAGGTTGAATGTATCATGAAATATGGTGCTTACACCGCAGCCCAGACGTATGGGCTAAGTGCTTTGTGATCAGGCCTGCCTTTACCCATTCCCCATCAGCCCCTTCGCTTCGCCTTCCACCTCCCCTCCTCCAGAGTTTTTAAAGTTAAAATCTGCCTAAGTATTTTATTACTATCTTGTAGGAGACGCTTCTTCAGGTAAACGGGTCTTTGCCTTCAGGGGCCAGTGTGATCTTTTGCTTAGAGCAGGGTGTGTTGACTTGTGCTTGTGCATGACTCTAGGACTGCGTCCTTGTGTATGCAGGTGCTGAATGTTTATTGATCTTGCGATTGTCACTGCGCTCATGTTTCTGTTGTGTATATTTCTGCGCATTACACACAGCTTGGCCTCCAATGCTACATATGCCCTGTTTTCAGTGTCTGAATGTCTTAATGTGCTCTCTTTTGTCTAAGTAGATGGACAGAGAGAACACTCTGATTGCTACCGAGAAGCACTTTCTTAAAAGCCCAGAACCTCCTCTCTCACCAGCCCCACGGCCTCAGGGCTTGCAGCGTGGGGAGGTCAAGTCTTTAAAGGTCAGCCCCCCACTTCCAAGCAGGTGCAAGCAGAGCCAGTGCACAGCACCCTTCCTTCTTTCCTTTCACCTCTCTCTTCTGCCCTCCTCCTAAACTATCTCTGCCCTCCCAGCCTCCTCCCTCCTTCTCCACTCTCCCTTCTCCGAAAAGCCAGATGTTAGACGTGCTTGACAAGGATCCACACAACACAGACATGAGCATAGGAGAGGGCCATAGAAACCGTCTCCAGCCTCACATTTCATGGATGAGCAGACTGAGGCTCGGAGACACTGACAGATTTCTCCCATGTGCCCGGGGAGGTAACAGAGAGCCACTGCCAGAGCCTGGGTCTCCCCCAGCCTTCTCCACAATGCTGCCCGGGGAGTGGGGGGGGACCATTTCACAGGCTCTTCCCCACCCCAACTCAAGCCTCACCCAAGTCAGAGCGTCAGGATAATGGGAGTGTGGCCTGTGTCACCAGTGCATGAAATGAGTCTAGCATCTGACCTTGGCTAACAGTCCATCAACTGCTCTCCAGGATGTAAGGACTTCGTAGGATTCTTTCTCCAGTGAGCAGGAAGGAGTGGGAGCTAAAATATAGGAGCAATGATCTTGCTGCCATCAGACCTCTTGTGCAACTTAACAGGGGAAGCCTTGGTCCCCACACACCCCCAGCCCTAACAGGTCGCCGTCAGAGTGCCGGTGCCAGCAAAACCCACAAGAAGAAATGAGGGGGAAATCCAAGCACAGAATCCCAGCTTTTAACCCTAAAACGGATTGAAGAAATGACCCTCTAATACAATGCTTCATGTTGCACAGGAACTCAGCACACAGACGCTCCATGACTTGCCCAGAGTCACGTAAACAGGTTCAGTGCTTTGCATTTCCAGAGCACCTTTCTGTTTGCAAACCCTTCTCATTCCTTCTCCCATTTACAACTGGTCCTTATGACACTTCCATGAAAGCAATGCTGGGCAAGGCCATAGGTTGGACCCGCCTGCAGATAAAGACACTCTTTGAGATGACTCACCCACATGGCCGGTAGTGTCCCCACAAGCCCAGCTCCATTGCTTTCCTCTTTCTACCATACCCTACCATTCCTCTGCTTCACTGGAGATGGAGCAGATGTCAGAGACACAGAGGGAGGAAGCAGGGACACACTGGTGTGCCCAGGTTTTTCTGTATGCCTGGGACTCCGCCCTACAAAGTACTGCTCTCTCCGGCCTCCTGCACCCAGCCTCTAAAAAGCCAGATTGACCAAGGGGCTGCTGTGAGAACAGGATTCTTCTCCAAAGCCAGGAGCGCCCTCTGCTGTTAGCACGGAGAATTGCATGGTCCCACCTGGGGTGTAGAAATTGTTCTTTGAGAATCAAGCACCTGGCCTGTATCTTGCCAGAGAAAGGACTTAAGAGAAAGGGGTCAATATAAATGGAACCAGAAGCCCTTCCTCTTCCTAGGTGCCTAAGCTGAGTCTATTCTCTGAAGACTCCGACATGGAGGATGTAGGAATCTGGGAAGGGAAAGAATAGGGTCTTCTTTAATTCTTTGAGGGGAAATCCTTTCATTTGGGATTTAGGGAAAAGTCAAAGCCCTGGCTTCCTCTCCCCTCTGTCCTCTCCATGTATTTCCAGAAGCTTCTCTCAGGTCAAAGACTGAACTGCCCAATAAGGAGCCCCAAGGAACCACAGCATCTGTGAAAGTTTTACTATCTCCTGACCAGCCTAAAAGTTTAAAAAATGTTCACTTTGGCACCTTTGAGCCTGAGTCACAGAATAATGTATCAGCAGAAAGAGTACAAGACTAGGAGACACAAGGTCTGTTATGTGCTACTTATTACTTACTTGCCTTTACGCCTCAGTTTCCTCACCTGCCAAATGGCCCTTATAACCCCTGCCACACAACTCAGAGCTATGTCCTGGGAGATTCAGTTATGTAACAGGTATGTTGCAGCATTAACTAACGGTGATTGCATCACCCTGTTTGGTTTTCCTTCCCAAGAATTGGGAGCCATAGTAGGAAGGTGTGAAGAGAGTCAAGACCATCTACCCTGTGCTTCTTCCCTGCCTGGACTCCGACTCTAAAATGTCAATGGATGAATCCATCTTAGCTCTTGACAATGTCACCGGATTCCCACCTTAAGGCAAGATGGTCTTAAGCTTGGGTAAATAAAAATGCTTTTGGGGGGTGGAGGGCAACACCTTGCATGAAAATCAGATGATCCTCTTAGGTATGGCTTCCTGGCAAGCAGGGCTGGGAGCCAGGGACATTGTCCAGGGCTGGTTCCAGCGAATCTAGGAGAACTGGGGGATGGGGTGCTGCTCAAGGAAGGCAGGAAGGAGCAGGGTGGAGGGTCTGGGGACAGCACAAGGGCCACAGAATAGGGACATGGGGGGGGAGGAGGGAAAAGACACCTTTCTCTAAGCTTAGGATTTTCCAGCCCTGAGCTGACTTCACCTGGCACAGAAGTCAAGAGCATGGACTTCGGCAAGAACTAGTTGCAAGATGGCATTTCTTCTGTCTCTTATGCCTGGAAGAGTCGCTGAACCTTCACTGACCTCATCCATACACTGGAGCCATTACACCTGCCTTGATGCCTGTAAACTGTTTCATCAGTAAGCAGCATCTAGTAAGTGCACACAAATTATTACTGTCATCATTATTGGCGTGATCATCATTGTCATATCTTATCATGACATATCTTATTTTCTGCATGACGTTCCTTTATTTGAATTTCCGTTCTCTCATCAACAAAAGCGAGAATGATCTTTGTCCCCTCTTAGCACCCAGGGCTCTGGTGGAGAAAGGTATTCCAGGTGCATCTGCGGAGGAAGGTTCCAGAGGGACCCAAAATGCTATTATTGAAGGCTAAATGTTCCGTGGCGAAAAGCTGCTGTAGCAATCTTTGCATCCACTTGATTTGAATGGGCACATTACTGTAATGTCCCAGTGCTGCAGTCAGCATGGGAAGGTTGAGCTATTTGTAACCACGAGACGCATGAGCAGCATAAAGATCAAATGGTGGAGGGAAGCTCATCTGGCTTACCTGAGAAAACAGGGCTATTTTCTTTGAACACGACTGGAATTGATGCACGGCCACCTGCCTCAGACAGCGCTGCCCAGGGCTTCCCATAGGGAGGGCAAGAGAGACGGGGGGTGGGGGGACAGGGAGAGAAGAAAAAGGCAAGCAGACATGTCAGACACCGAGAGAGAGGGAGAGAGAGAGGAGGAAAGAGAGAATCCAGTTATGATTCCAACTCCAATGCCATGATGGGTGCTAAAGGTCCTGTCTTCCACCTGTTGCTCTGAGAATACCATCTGCCCTCCACAAAGCTTCCCAGGGCCCCTCAGATCCGGATTGAGCGCCTCGTCCTTGGATTCAAGCTGTTTGGTGAGCAGCCCCAGGCTATTTCTCTCCCTGCTCTCCCATCCAGAGGACAGAAAACCCCAAGGATGCAGGTCTCCAAGGTTCAGCCAGGGTGGGAGGGTAGTAGGGGGTGATGCCCTGGATGGGACTTGAGAGGTGGCAGGAGATGGAAACAAGACAGGCAGGACAGAAACATGTCGAGACCCTCCCAAATGTCCCCTGAAGGTTAAGGCTGCCTTATAGTTACCCTGAGCCCTCTACCACCAGTTAGTCCCTTCATGGGTGCTGGGTCCTCCAGCTTTTCCTATTAATGCCTCCCTTGATGTTCACTTGAAACTGTCTCCAGTATTGAGAGGGGGCTGGGGGGACATCACCTGGCCTAAATCTAAGTCCCCACAGGATGACCAGACTAGCCTCGGTTTTGTCATTCGTAAAATGAGTCATCAATGTGCTCCGAGGACCCCACTCACCCCCATGTTCTCACCTTCTCAGCCACGCCCCTTCTTCCATCCCCACACACGGTGCCCAATCCCAATCACACTGAGGATTCTGGGCTTCATTTCCCAACCTTCTCTCTCAACTTAGTGTCCCTTTGCCCTCTAGGTTAGCAAGGCTTGTGCTCTTCAGTGATGACAATCTGATGGTCACCTCCTTCTCCCCTCCCTCACCCCTATCACACTATGAACTGCCTCCTCACCTATATCCACCATACTTGCTGCTTCATTTCATCCCTTTCTTTTCTTGTGGCAAAACATACAGAACGTGGTACTTATCATTTTAACTATTTGTAAATATATAATTCAGTGGCATTAAGTACATTCACAGTGGGGTGCCTGGATGGCTAAGTTGGTTAAGCAACTAACTCTAGATTTCTTCAGGTCATGATCTCACAGTTCACGAGTTGGAGGCCCACGCTGGGATCCACGCTGGCAGTGCAGAGCCTGCTTAAGATTCTCTCTCTCCCTCTATCTCTCCCCCACCTCCCTCTGTCTCTGAATAAATAAACATTAAAAAAATTTTAAGTACACTCAGTGTTTTATATGAGAATTGCTACCTATACTCAAAAGTCTGTCATTATCACAAACCTAAACTCTATACCCACTCCCCTTATCCCCATCTACTGTAACCACTGTTATATTTTCTACTTCTTTTTTTTTTTTTTTTTCCTGAGAGAGAGAGAGACAGCATGAGCAGGGGAGGGTCAGAGAGAGAGGGAGTCACAGACTGAAACAGGCTCCAGGCTCTGAGCTGGCAGTCAGCACAGAGCTGGATGCGGGGCTCGAACCCACGAACTGTGAGATCATGACCTGAGCCGAAGTCGGACCCTTAACCGACTGAGCCACCCAGGCGCCCCTATATTTTCTATTTCTATGAATCTGTATATTCTAGATGTTTCATATAAGTGGAATCAAAGAGTACTTGTCCTTCTGTGGCAGGCTTGTTTCACTAAGCATGTTTTCAAGGTCCAGTCATGTTACACCATGTACCAAAATGCCATTCCTTTTTACGGCTGAATAATATTCCATTATTCACACCATACTTTCCTCATCCATTTGCCAGTGGACAATGGGTCATTTCCATCTCTTGGCTTCTGTGAACAGTGCTGCTACAAACATGGGTGTACAAATATGTTTCCTAGTCTCTGGGGTATCACCTAGCAGTGGAATTTCTGGGTCATATGGTAGTTCTCAGTATAACTTTTTGAAGAACTGCCAAAGTGTTTTTCCCAGGACCTGAACCATCTTACAGTCGCACCAGCAGTGCGCAAGGGCTCCAATTTCTCTACATCCTCACCAATACTTGCTATTTTCGTGTTTTTATTCTAACTATCCCACCAGGCATTTAGCTGTTTCAATTCACTGTAACTCCCCTCAACACCCAAAATACTGTAGTTTTGTTAAACAGTTTTACAGGATCTGATAAGGAACCTAATCTTACAGCACATTAATATAAATAATGCAGTTTGACTGACAGCTCCCAGCGGGCAGGGACTGTGTATGAGTCTCCCAAAGCCACCATCTTGGTTTCCACACACCACACACCACTAGTCAGTGCCCGCGGGTGCCAAGCAGTGGGCATGACTGCTTTGCTCATGGCTGACTGAGTTAGGTCCCAGGGTCCAGATGTCTCAGCCCTTCTCATTGACAGAGGCTGCAATGCCAGAAGACTCAAAGACCATTTTCCATGAATAGAGAGGAAAAGGACTAAAAAAGGATTTAAATAAAAAAAAAAAAAAAGCTGGACAACCTTGAGGATGAAAGGGCAGGCCCTGAGAGAAATGGGGAGAGACGAGAGACTGATGGAGGGAACTGGTCGCACAATCAGTTCTCCAGAGAGGCAGATTCTGCCAGCTCCTTTGGAACATCTGATTCTTATGCCTCACAGGTCTGAGCTGGAAAATTACAGAGATTCGGCTGCCAGACTCCCTACCACCCGCACCCCAAGGCAGCTACAGTAAAAAGAGGGGGTGAAGTATCCCCTGGGCTCCTCTTCAGGTGCCACCAAGAGCTGCAGCTCAGGCCCAGCAAACTGGAAAAGACAGCTGTTGTCATTGTCACTGCGGGCCCTTTGGGGGTGCAGACCGCTCTGGAGTTGAAGAGCCTAGAAACAGGGCTGCAGAGGGACCTGTGTGGTCTGGTTCTGGTCAGTGGCTACGTCCCTGCTTCTTCTTGCCCAGACAGCCATGTGAAAAGGCCGAAGAGATGCTCAGAAGCTCTCACCGCAGGGCGGGCTAAGGGAGAGGCATGGAGAGAGGCATGGAGAACACCAGCAAGACAAGCGAGGAGACTGATGGCAAGCACGCGTGGGGGCAGAGGTGGGAATGGTACGCTGGTCAAAGGCAAGCCAACTGTGTAGGTCTACATGGCCAAGCCTTCTCTCTCTGGCTCCTTCTCTCTTTCTCTCTCCCCATCTCTCTTCCAGTACTATCAAAGCAAAATTTATGAAGGGCTCGAGGCATTGGATATTCCTTGTATTTCAATCTAACTTTTTGCAATCTCAAGTGAACAGCTTGGCTGCTTCTGCCTGTCAGGGAATTTAAATTGCAGATGGGACGGTGAGCCAGCCGCCTTGTACAGGAGCAGCCCCTTCGGTGCACACCATCATTGCCTAGCAACCAGGCTAGGGAGAACTTTATGAAGCAGCAGAAAGTTCCACTCTGGAAAGTGCCCTTGACCCAAGGCACCTCACGGGAAAAGAGGGAGTTTCCAGAGAGGGGACACACACAGGTAAGAGGTCTGCTCATGTCACAACGGGGTCAAGTAACGCAACCAGGGAACCCAGTCAGCCTGGCTCCCCAGAGACACCATCATCAGCGTACCCATCTTTTTTTTCTTAATTTTTTAAATGTTTTATTTATTTCTGAGAGAGAGGGAGAGACAGCGTGAGCAGGGGAGGATCAGAGAGAGAGGGAGACACAGAACGTGAAACACTCCAGGCTCTGAGGTAGCTGTCAGCACAGAGCCTGACATGGGGCTTGAACCCACGAACTGTGAGATCATGACCTGAGTCGAAGTCAGATGCTCAACCGACTGAGCCACCCAGGCGCCCCAGCGTACCCATCTTTGACACAGAATTCCCACTGGTCTCCGCATGGCTTTTGACATAACATTGTCTGGAAGATTGTTTTAAAACCAAAAATGCCTCCCTTCTTCTCTACGTGGTCCTCACACCTTGCACCAACAATGAGTGGAGGGAGATGGCAATGAATAATGCCATGACACTAACACTCACACAACACACGTATATGTACAGTCACATACATAGATAGGCAGGTGCTTATGCTGCTGAAGAACAAACCTCCAGCAAATACCCAAGGCAGGCTAAAAGGAGGGGCAAACCCAATAAATTTGCTTCCATTTGGACCTCACTTCTCCAGGATGGAATATCTGTGATTATAGCCTTTGGCCATGATCAGAGTCAATGCTGACTCAGTAAAGTGTTTGCTGAACTTAGTTAGCGCCCTAGTGTGAAAGGAAAGGACACACCAAATGTGCTTAAGATTGTCATCAAGGCATACGCTTTTACTTAATCAGCTTGAAGAGTAAAATGTAAATAGTAGCCCAGTGGGTCTGTTTGGCAAAGTGCGCACATACTGGTGTTCCATGAACTTCGAGGCATAACGTACCCTCTGCACGCACTCATGGAAAGACACTCCCACATTGGACACCCCTCTCTAGCCTGTGTCCAGGAGATAGCTAATGTATTTGCTGCCTTCCTATCATGGGTTGAATTTGCACCCCCTCAAAAAGAGAGAGAGAGAAACTGAAGTCCTAACCCTCCAGTACCTCAGAACATGACTTTAGAGGATCATCACAGATGTAATTAGTTAAGGTGAGGTCATATTGGCATAGAGCATCCAATATGACTGGTGTGCTTCTAAGTAGGAGGGATGGCCACATGAAGACACAGAGACACAGCGACAAGGCCACGAGAAGATGAAGGCAGAGACTAGAGTGATGTACTGTAAGGCAAGGAATGTCAAGGACGGATGGCCACCATCAGGGGCTGGGAAGAGGCAAGGAAGGATTCTCCCCTAGGTTTCAGAGGGAGCATGGCCCTACCGATACCTTGATTTTGGATTCTGGTCTCCAGAACTGTGAGACTACACAGTTCTGTTGTTTTCAGCCACCCAGTTTGCAGCAAATAATACAATTTGCTTTTCATTATTCCATTGAAAGGGACCAGAAAAGCCCATTTGCTGACAGTGTCAGCATGGTGTGAAATGGGAATGAGTCACACAGGACTGAGTTCACGCCTTCTGGATGCAGATGCTGGTATGGAGCTTGAGGGCTTGAAAATTTCTGTGACATGGGCCAGAGACATGGATGGTGACTTTTTGGCTAAATTGTTATTTTTTCATTAAACATCTGTTCCGTAGATGATCTGTGGCCTTGCTGCATAATATCAAGGGACAGTGCTCTTCGGGGTGCTGAGGCTGGTGGAGGGCCAGGAGCCCTTGTCCTCGTCTTCCTCAGACCTGTCTGTCCCCCTCACTGAGCACTCCTCAAATGTTGGCCAGTCCTGTCATTTAGCTTGTCCTGTTTCTCCAAGACAGTGAGCATCTTCCAGGGCTGACACCATGCCATATCCTTCACTGGATCCCACAGAGTTCTGTGCACTTAGTGGGTGTTCAATAAATGGGTGGCAAATTGATGCATGAGGCATGAACACATAAAAATCATGATCTGCACAAAGACTCCTAGTGAGTCACCAATGGAATTAGTCCCCGAACCCATTCATTTCTGAATTCTTATTACCACTTTATCATCAATACCCCATTCAACTGAAAATAATTGTATTTTGGGGGCGCCTAGGTGGCTTAGTCGGTTAAGCGTCTGACTTTCGCTTGGGTCATGATCTCGTGGTTCGTGGGTTCGAGCCCCATGTCGGGCTCTATGCTGACTGCCGGCTCAGAGCCTGGAGCCTGTTTCAGAGTCTGTGACTCCCTCTCTCTCTGACCCTCCCCTGCTCATGCTATCTCTCTCTCTCTCTCTCTTTCTCTCCTAGAAATAAATAAAACATTTTAAAAAATTGTATTTTCTTCTTTTTTTAAAATAGTTTATTGTCAAGTTGGTTTCCATATAATACCCAGTGCTCATCCCCACAAGTGCCCTCCTCCATGTCCATCACCCCCCTTCCCCTTCCCCCCACCCCCATCAGCCCTCAGTTTGTTCTCAACATTCAAGAGCCTCTTATGGTTTGCCTCCCTCCCTCTCCCCCCACTATTTTTCCCCTTCTTCTCCCCCATGGTCCTCTGTTAAGTTCCTCCTAATCTTCCTATACGTGCAAACATATGGTATCTGTCCTTCTCTGCTATGAATTTACCCAAGGGATACAGGAGTGCTGATGCATAGGGGCACATGTACCCCAATGTTCATAGCAGCACTCTCAACAATAGCCAAAACATGTATTTTCTTCTTTTAACTAATTCAAGGTATGTTCACATTGGATACCAGGGCATGTTCACGTTGGATGGAATTCCATGGTATAGGTCTAGTGGGTATGATCAGCCCTGAGGGATCAGAGACTGAGACAAACATGGGATCCAAGCACCAGAACAGTGAGGAAGCTGGACATGGAGGCAACCAAGAGTTGGGAGAAGGCAATTCTAGACTCTTGCACTTCCCCTGCTTGAGTGTCCGTGTCACCAGCCTGGTAAATGAAGGCATTACGCCTTCGGCATTCTGCGTATGAGTCTTTGGCCTTCAATCTCCCAGCTGTGATAGACACAGGGAAGCGTCACCCAGCCCCTTCTTCTGCGGTCAGCAGAATCCCCCTGTTGCCAAGAGCTCCTCCAAGGTCGCCTCAGCTAAGGGGATCGAGTGAGGCATGGGCACTGATGGCAGGGTTGTTGTCCAGCTCATTGTCGGTTCTCACTCCAGAGCCCCCAGGTGTTCAGGGACCCACATCACAGATTCAGTTCAACTTGCCCTAGTTCCTCCCCCTTCCTCCACAGGCTCTTATCCCTAAAAATCATCTTGCAGCCCAAACTCCACCCGAGCATCTGTGTCCAGATGGCCCAAACTGTAGACCAACTCACTCCTTTCGTGCCTTTTTTAAAACTGTGGCAAAATACACATAACATAAAATTTAGCATTTTAACCACTTTTAAGTGCACAGTTCGGTGGCAGCAAGAATATTCACAGTGTTGTGCAGCTATCACTGCCGTCCATCTCCAGGACATTTTCATCCTCCACAACTGAAACTCTGTACCCATTAAACACTAACTCCCCATTTCTCCTTCTCCTAGAAACCACCATTCTACATTCTGTCTCCATGAACTTGACTACACTAGGTATCTCTTGTATGTGGAATCATACAGTATTTGTCCTTTTGTGTCTGGCTCATGGCACTTAGTATAACAAATGAGTCTCCAAGATACACTGATGTCATAACATGTGTCAGAATACCCTTCCTTTGGGGCGCCTGGTTGGCTTAGATGGTTGGGCGTCTGACTTTTGCTTGGGTCATGATCTCGCGGTTCGTGGGTTTGAGCCCCGCGTCGGGCTCTGTGCTGACAGCCAGCTCAGAGCCTGGAGACTGTTTCGGAGTCTGTGACTCTCTTCTCTCTCTGATCCTCCCCTGCTCACACTGTCTCTCGCTGTCTCTCTCTCTCTCTCTCCTAGAAATAAATAAAACATTAAAAAATTTTTCTAAAAAAAGAATATCCTCCCTTTTTAAGGCTGGATGATGTTCCATCATATGGATGCACCACATTTTGTTCATCCATTCATCTGTCATTGGATACTTGGGTTGCTTCCACTTTTAGCTACTGTGAATAATTGTGGGCACATACACTTTTATCTCACACCAACTCACCCCCATATACAAATGGGTCTTCCTAGCCCCTTTAAGAATGACCAAGAGCTAAAAGGAATGGCAGACATCTTCAGAATGTCTTAATCATGAGGCAGAAAGGGGTGAACACTCCAGTCCCCCCCCACACACACACCTCAAGGTTGGTTAGCCGGCAGTTCTTGATCAGAGGCACAGATGTAGACAAATGGACAGAATTTTTTTTCCAAGGCGCAAAAAGTACACAAGGTGTAGACGTGAGGAACAACGGAAAAGCACCAGGGCAACTCAGAAAGGGCCCATGTCCTCAGTCCTTTCTGGGCCATCTTCCCCTTGTAAAGCTGCCTGTGACATTCCCTGCAGAGGTGACAGGAGGTGGACAAGGGGCTCCCCACTCTGCAGTTTGCCTTGCCCAGCACCCCTATCTTCACAGCCTGGGGGAGACCAAGGAAGATTGATATATTCAGCATAATAATCCCTGACCTAAGGGAAAAATGACTGAATGCATTATTAATCCAACAACAGCTTGGAATGCTTGATGGGTGCCAGGCACAGTGCTCGCCATATGCCACTTTGCCACTGAGACCACTCCTCCACAAGCTGGGGAACCTGCTACCTAGGTCTCTAAACAGAATAGGACAGAATAACCAAATGAACCACAGGATAAACACCCTAGTATGTGTCCTCTCTGGAGGGACAGACTGTCCCTGCACCATGGGACCTATGTTCCTTGACTTACAGGGCACTCCCCGGTTCCTCACCCCATCCAGTCAGCCATGCAGTCATTTCATAGCTGTGTTTTCATCTGCCAGGCACCACGTGGCGGAAGCAAAGAATGCCTGCCTGAGTGGGTAAGAAGAACCCCGTACACACAAGATAGAAATGTGGCTCAGTGATGAAGATCTCTCTCATCTCAAAACTCAAATAGAGCCTCTGGCCCAAGTCCAGAAGCATAAGCATACGTCGGCCCCTGCCCACGTGGGGTCAGCAGTCAGCGGGTTTAGAAGTGCAGCTTCTGGCTGCTCTCACTCAGAAACCTTGGGCTGATCAGCACTATTCAACCATTAAGAGAGCAGCAGGCCAGCCTTGACCTTCAGAGAGGCTCCTTCACTACATCCTTAACAACACATGGACCCTGATGAAGCCTGGAGGACCACCCTTCCAAGCAGGGAGTTGGCTGCCAGCTGTCATCTCCAAAAGGAAGAGAAAACCCAAAGTGAAGGTACACGAGCTTCCCCTCTGTCCCAGAAATTCCCCTGCCTATTGCAAGCCAGACATGATGTACAGGAATAATAAGGCCCCTTGAATTACCCATTAAGTGCTGTCAGCAAATCACGATTTCATTTTTAATATTGCACATATCTGGCCCCTGGAAAATGATGATGATGCCAACTCCCCCCAGCTGGATGATAAACAGGGACCAACGACCCCTCTCCCACAGCCAACTCTGAGCAAAGGCAAGGAAAGAAAGAGGGAGAGACTAACTATGTGTGTTCCTACATCTCACGCTTGGTGCCTGCACTCCTCTGGCTGTCTTAGCAGAGAAGGGAGGGTTCACAAACTTTCCTCTCTGATACCTCCCTCCAGCCAACTTTCTGTGGTTTCCATGAGAGCATGGCTGCTACATAAATGTCACATGCTCAGAGTCACCTTCTCAACCTCCCCATCTAAACCAGGGACCCTCCACGATTCTCCCTTAGAGCCCCTGAATTTCCATTCCTAGCTTCCCACCTGTTTGCTTGCTCAGTGCATCACTCATGAGGTACCATGCCCAGTGAGGGCGGGAACCACACTGGCTTGTTCATAATTCAACCTCCAGGGACTAGTACATAGTCTGGCACACACATAGGTGCTCAGGAACCATTTGCGGAGCAACTTCATAGTAAATGCTCAGAAAACCCTGCTCCACTGAGTTGAATCACATTTCCTAGAGCAATTAGCAGGTCTAGAACTTCAACAGGCACCAGAATTACCTGGAAGCTTGGTTGAATCAGTGACCACTGGTCCCGCCTCCAGTTCCAGTTCAGTAGGTCTAGAGTGGGAGGGTCTGTGTTTGTGTTTCCAACCAGCTCCCAGGTGACTGCCATGCTGCTGGTCTAGGGGCTCCCCTTCAAGGATCACATCCTGAGAGAATTGGCCATAAATGCAGACATTCTTTTCCTGACCTATCTTCTAGTCAGAGGTATCTGCATGAATACAAGTGACAGAAGCAGAAAACTGGGTTCTTCAGGACCAATCTGTGCAATCAGAATAAAATTATGCATAGCTCCAACAGTGGGAAGGTAAATTGAGGCCAATGGATGCAAAGTGAGGTGACTTGTTCAGGAAGTCGTGGCAGCGAAGGCATAGAACCCTGTGTACCAGACACACAGCTTCCTGTTCCAATCACTGAGCTGCACTTTTCTGACACCAACTGTAGAAATGAGTTGGCTTCGAAGTGGCTTATTAGAGAACAAATTATTCCCTGTTTTGCCACTCTTTCCATTTGAGTTAATCTGCAAGTCTAAAGTCCAAGCAGGTGCCAGAGTTATTCCTGCAACTGGCACCCAATTGCATTCAGAAAGCACAATTAGCACTTCGTTAATGTGCTTCAAAATGGGATAATCTACATATTACCCAAAGGCGGCCTCAGTCCACACTGCACTTTACCTTAATGTGCCGACATATAGGTTGCCCTGCTAGCAGGCCTTTGCAAATCCTAGCATTTGCCAGGTAGCAGGCCCAGCCTCCTCAATTGCACAGAGCAAGAAGGACGCCCTGGTGATAGAGGTGAGGGATCCTAGATGCATTCTCTCTGCTTCTTCTTTCTGTTCTTTCTCTTCTTGAATGATTCCATCCACATACCCTTGGAGGTGGGGAGAAACATAGGCACCTGGGCTAGGGCGGAGGGGACATGCAGAGGCCCAGAATGGGGCATTGGAGTCCATGTGGGGAGAAGTTCACGCCAAGGTGCAGCACAGCTCAGGGTCTGGGGCCTGAGCACTATGAGGGGTTTCTCATGAGGTGGGGGAGAGGGGGCAGCAGGGAAAGCCTGGCCTGGGGTGCTGGAGCTTCAGCAGGGTGATAAGCTTGAGGGGCTGAGAAAAGACTCCTGCAGGGACAGTGGGCATGGGGTGTGGGAACCTGTGAGCACCTGGAAGGGCTTCGAGCCAGGTTGAGGGGACAGTAGGGCAGAGTCTAGGAAGCCAAGCTGGATGAGGAAGACATCCGTGTCACAAAAGGGTGTCAGTAGCAATGGAAGACTGATTACATACAGGGCTATTGATCAAGTAAGAAAATATGTTAGAGATTACAGGAGCCAGATCTCCCACTATTAGAGAAGGAAGCTGCAAATACAAAAAGGAAGAAAACCAAAGTGAATTGTGAGGTGTTAGATTGGAATGTGGGAATTCTATGTGAATGCATGGCTTTTAGTAGATCAATAGAAAATATATATAAATACAGACACAACTGTGTAAGTACAGACACTTACATACAAATGTATGTGCTGATATTTCTTCACTCTGTCCACCAAGAGGGCCCAGGAGTCACCCAATACCAATGAGCACACTTAGCCCCCAGATCTTGATTTCTCCCTATCATTCTCCACTGAAAGGAACCAGGGTCCCTGGACAATGGGCGATTCCACCCAGGAGCAGGGAGAGTGCAAGATGAACCTTAGCATCTGACTACACCAGAAGTACAGGAGTATTCAAGGAATGGTGGGGACATCTGAGAAGGATACCAAAGCCAACTTGAAAGGACTCTCACTGAGCAGTTGTGAGCATCAAAATAAACGCTGACAGTAAGTTACAATGCGTGGACGAAAATATGAAATGATGAGCTCATACTACTATAGAATGAACAAATTGAAGTTCAGTTAAAAAAATGGGATATTTACCTAATCACAAAATATCTCCACACACAGCTATTACAAAGGGGAAGAGAGTCACTTTGCATTGGATAAGGGTGGCAGGTACCACCTTAAGCAAAAGACAGAAGTTAGTATCAATAGGATCGAGACAAATCAGAATTATACACCACCTGCTAAGATGCAATGCGTCCTGTAGACTCTCCCACTCTGAGGCACATTAACAAAATGCTAATTGAGCTTTCTGAATACATAGCAAAGACTGATTCACAGCATCACTTCATGAAACTCCTGCCAAAGATGCAAAGTCTGAATCTAATCATGAGAAAACATCAGACAAACCCAATGCAAGGGACATTAATCAAAAGAGTTGGCCTGGAGTCTTCCAAAGTGTCAAGGTCTTGAAAGTTAAGAAAAGACTGGAAGTCTGCTCCAGATTCCAGGAGATTGTGAGGCATCCCACTGATATGCAGTGTAGGAACCTAGACTGTATCCTTTTGCTACAAAGATCATCACTGGGGCAGTTGGCAAAACTTGACCAAGGTCTGAGGATTAGATGTTAGTGATGTATCCATTTATTTCCTGCATTTGATGATTGCTTATGGCCATGTAAGGGCATATCTTTGTTTGTAAGATACATAAACTAAAGGATTCATGGGTCATGGCTATTATGTCAGCAACAAACTTGGAAATCATCCAGGAAAAGGAAACTTGTTTTGTACCGCACTTGGAGCTTTTCTATATGAGTAAGACTGTTTGCAAAACAACAACAATAACAACAAAAATACCATTCAAGAAGCTATAGCAATGATGACAGCAAAAGATCTGAGTCTCCTTCAGCCAGCATTGTCTGGCCATGCTCTCGATGACCTCAGTCTGCCTGGGGACTGAGTGAGTCAACCTCATTGCCACTGCAGTGAGGTCATCATGGTCATGGCCACGTTTACTGTATCCTGGGTAGAGGAGTGGCTGAGGGGAGGTCGGTGGACTCTGTGCCTTCCTGGAGCCCTGCACTGATTTTGGGAAGGATTCAGGCTACTCAAACTGGGAAGATGGAAGCCTCTATGACTGACAAGAGCACTTGGGTCTTGGGAAGGAGAACACTGTCCCGGTGTCCAGTCCCATGCCCGGTGCTCCAGGATATTCTACCCTCTAAGGCTCCACCCTGAGAAGCTCTGTGTCCTCCTCCTCCTCCCCCCCACTTCCTGTCTGTGCCACAGCATACACTGGAAACCAAAGTGCTCCTCTCCAGGCTCTGATCTCCTGCATGCCCAGGATGACAAACCTCCTTTAGTGTAGACACAGGTGTGAACACAGCAAAGACTGACTGACTCACCCAGGACAGTGTCACCAGGTGGCCAGGGGTCTGAAAACCATGTCATGAGAAGGGAAGACTCGGGTGAGATGAGGCATCTGCCTTTAAATATTTAAGGAGATAGCCGATGGAAGAGCTTGCCTTTTTCTTGTATAAATCCAGATTAAGAACCAAAGCGGGGGCGCCTGAGTGGCTCAGTTGGATGAGCACCCAACTTTTGATTTTGGATCAGGTCATGATCCCAGGGTTGTGGTATCGATTCTCTTGCTGGGCTCCCCAGTGCTGTGTGTGGAGCCTCCTTGGGATATTCTCTCTCTCTTTCTCTCTCTCTCTCTCTCTCTCTGATCCTCTCCCTTGCTCACACTCTCTTTCTAAAATTAAAAAAACAAAACAAAACTAGAGTCAGTGGAGGAAGATGAAAAGGGGTGGAGTTGAACTTCACATCAGAGAGGAATTTTCTGGTACTGGAGCTCACTGTGGGCTGAGACCCTGGCAGTGGGCAAGCATGCACTGAAGGACCACCTGTGAGGGGAGCTGCAGCTACAACCTCTCCAAAGTCAGGATTCCAGGGAAGACCACCTCACCCCAGCAGGGCTCTGAGTAGGAAGAGCAGCCAGAGGCTTAGTGAGCAGAGCAAAGGTAGACATTCCTAGGCTTTGCTCAGACCAGTAGGACAGTCCCGTGAAGCCAAAGCACCCCTCTCTCACCAGTCACACCCTCTCTGCCACCCACCCCCACTTCTCCAGCATCTAAAGGTGAGTAGACACAGCATAAATGCTGAGGTCAGGATTCCTGAGAGAGGAATGGGACTTCATAGCTCCTCGATGCATTATGTCTGGGACTCGGTGGCCCCCAGATGTGTGGCTTCCCCCCTCCATGACCACCACCATTGAGGCTGCCCCAAATCCCAGCTTGGCCCATAGTCCAGCCTGTTCCCAAATACCTTTGGCCACTCTAAAACACAAGGTGGGTCAACTGCCTAATAAACCTTGGCCTCATCCCTCCATCACCAGTTTCTCCTACCCCAACCCTTGACTCACTGTCCATTAGGCATCATACAGGTGAACAAGGTTCAGGCTGCAAGTTGCAGCTCCTAAGTGGGGAAGGAGACTGTGCTCTGCCTCCCACATCACCAAGAGCTGGGGAAAACGATAAAAGGACATGTGAGTCCTTGGAAAGAAAGAGTAGCTGCTGCAAGTTTTGTCATCATCATAGTTCACGTGGAGACCAAGTTTAGGCCAGCATGGAAAGTTTTCCATGGACCTGTCATCCATTGACAAGTCCGGCAGACACATATACACGGTATGGTCTCCAATTTACATTTATTGCTTCAGTTGGATTGATTAAAAGAAGCAGACACCATGATTTGAAGAAGACAGAGGAAAGGGCTTTTCAACAGCGCGTGGTGGAGATGATGCTAGAGTTTATTGGATTGTCACATTGGATGCATTATTCCCTAGGGGCTTGAATAAAGAATTAGAGCAGCAGCAAGATCTTATTTGACATTTGATGTTTCAATTTCCCAGGCAACATCATGCCTGTTGAATTTTCAGCTTGGATGCAGTACTAAGCAGACTTCCATGGCCACCCCTCCCTTCTCAACACCCCCACTACGAGTTTTAAGGAAGGCCAGTTCAGACTTTTAGACATTTTTATTATTCACCTTATACCCTACCCCGATCCATTGGCACAAATCACTTTTACATAACCCATGTATTCACGTCACATATAGTTAGCAGATTTGTGTCTCAGAGTTTATCTAGCAGCAAAGCCCAAAGTTGAGAACAACTGACAGCCATTGTTTTTCCTGGAAACTATGCTTAATTTTACTTATGGACTATTTCTGCCACAGTGCGTGTTGCATGGTACTGCTGACTGATAACCCCTCTCTGTGGCCTCATCTGCTCAGTGTGGAAACACCAGGGAACGTGCCACTGGAAAGAGGACACTGGGCTGGACTGGCCTCCAACTTGACTCTGCCTCTAACCTGCTAATAACCTCTATGGACTCCCTTGACCTTTCCTGCTTCTGTGATCATACCTGTTCTATTCAATTCACAGAGGAATGGGGAAGAGGTAATGAGATCATGGAGATGAAAGTGCTCCGAAAAACAGGCAGTGGCTTAAATCTTTAAAGTTAGGTATCATGTAGTTAGGATCAGGTTTAGAAAATGGGGTTTGAACACTGGGCTAGAAAGCAAACATATCTGAGCCATGCTCTGGCCTCGCTCCTCATTTTACAGGGATGAATGTGGGCACCGAAGGGTGTCAGAGCCACTCACAGGACAGTGGTGGGGCCAGTCAGGTTTGCATGAAATACTAAAGGCTCTTGTTACACCTGAATGTCCACCCAATGACCATCTAACTCCTGCTTGATTATCTGATTTGACAGGGAGCTCACTTCCTCAAAGGTAACACCTTCCACCTTTGAAAGGCTTAGGAGCCTTTTCAGAAACACGAGGAAGGGGAAGAAATTTGTGTGCCCTTTTTTCTTCCAACCACTGGTCCCAGTGATAGTAGCCATGCCCCACAGACTTCATGTGCTCCCTCTTCCGTACGGTATTCGGTCAGCTAGCTGTTCTCTGTCACACTCGTTCCATCTGGGTATCCCTATTTTCTTTGTTCACCCCTCACATGAGTCCCCTCATCATCCTGGTTACCCTGCAATCGACATGCTCTAATTTGTCCAGAACCGACTCCAGGCTCATCTTTGTCGTGGTCACCTTGTCCTTGGCAGCTGACAGGACATTCAGGACCTGTTCAGTCACCTTCAGTCTGAGCAGCTACTGTCAGCAGCTCTTTAAATTCAGCAGTACACCGGAGGTCAGGCACAGACAAGTAGAGCTTCACATGTTCCTAGTCCACTGCTGATACCTGGCAAAAAAATTAAGCCCTTGAAACACCCCAGAGAGTCAGACACACAGCCTTCAGCTTGGCTGGGCGCTGGTCAGGGGCCCGCCCTCCTCCAAAGAGGAAACCCTGCACTTGTAGAAGATGGAAGGAGAGACCCGTTGCCATGGAGACCATCGGGGAGCCTAGACTGCCTGCAGCCTGTGAGGAAAAGGCACTGGGAAGGATCATAGTGAGATGCAGGAATTCACCCACAACCACCACCCAACCCGCCACGCGTGGTTACCAAACCAAGCAGCACCCGGGTTATTTCCATCATGGTCCAGGAGGGGGCATGGCTGACATGAGCCATCCCTATGGGAGGTGGGAGGCCTTCAGGTGTGTGCCTGTGATAGGTGTGGTGTGTGTGCGTGTGCGTGTGTGTGTGTGTGTGTGTGTGTGTGTGTGTGTGCGTGCGCGCACGAGCGCGCGAATGCCTGTGATTGTATCTGTGTGTGATGACACATCATCAACGCCTCCTTGGCCAAGGCCTCTTTCTTTTGGGGCACAAGAGTGATATTAACTGTCTTGGAGCAGTTGGAGGGTGATGACTTGAGGCTTAGCGAGTCACTCCTCTGTGCCCCGGAGCACTCTGCACATGCCTCCATTAGCACTAATTACATAGTGCTCTAATTATTTGTTTACACATCTGGTTCGCCCACTGGAGCAGCTCCAGCCCAGGGGCTCCATCTTGTTTTTATGTCCCTGATTCCCAGAACTACTATGTGTCCCTGGCACATAGTAGGTGCCCAGTGAGTGTTGCCTGACTTACTGAATCTCTGCCAAGGACAAGGTCAGAGTAGTCTGGACTGAAAACAGCAGCATGCAAGATCCAGGCTCAATTCAAGCAGCCTCCATGGGGCTCCTGTTACACTGGGGCACAGAGCTATAATGCAGCCTACCGTCACTGGGCACACGCCGAGTCACAGGAATGCACAGACTGCGGCCCTCCCTCCCTTGTGACAGGGACACAGCAGTAGAGGCAAGCATGATGTGCTCTTGTCACAGCGCTCGCTAGGAGAGGAACCCAGAACACCTCACCACCGGGGCGTCCGCTTCGCAGGTTACCACGGGAAGGCTTGGTCTTATTTCACATTCATCTAGTTGTTTCAATTTACATACAGCACAACCACTCTTTTTGGTTGTGCAGAATCATGCATAGATTTTGTGTTAACTACGGGAGATACAGAACCGGTCCATCACTGGTCTATTTTATTTTGCTTTGTTAAGTAACGATCCATATTTTATCTGGCCCCATTCTTGTGTCATATCTGCTTTTGGAGACCTGTAACTACAAACTGAGTCAGTTCTGTCCAGTAGCCTAATCAGATTTGCCCCTAACTTTGAGTCCTATTTGACATTTCAAAGCAAAAGAGGACAGTGCAGGAAAAAGAAGCAAGGTGGGGTGTGTACCCATTCACCCTGAGAAAGGACTTTTCCTCTAGAATCATAGGAGCCAGAATCCCATAATGATGGACTGTGCCCTATACCACTGGTGTGCTGCTGAAAAGTTATACCTGATTCCAATCATATCAAACTATCAATCAGTCTGTGTTTCTGCTGGTCATCAATCCTCAGCCCGATTTCCCTCATCTTCCCACCCCCCACCCCGTGCACCCCCCTCAGGTAAGCAGAAAATTGATAAAATTGCTTGCAAATAAACTTGAATGTAGTGGAGAAATTGCTATTATTTACAGGGAACCTTTAAAAATCGTTTCTTATGGGAATAAATATTTCCCTAGGAGAATAAGCATATGTGAGCATTTTTTTTAAACCACAAAAGGTTAGAACTTGGACGTTCACATTATGTTGCTCTTCAAAGCAGTTCTGTGGGATGCTACTGACTCCTTCCAAGTTTGCTGCTATTATCCCGAAAACTGTTGGAACTTTGCCTCAGAAACTGCCTCCAGAGTCAGTATATGAGCCACACAAGAAAACCAGCCTCATTTTTTTCTAAGTCACATATGTTTTTGTCAAATAATATTTTCTCCTCCCCAATACGTGAGGTCTGGTCTCCATTGATTTTCATTAACCTAAGGTCCAACCTCAAGGTCAGGAAGAGGGCAGTCAAGCCATCTTTAATTTAGAATCTGTTATTTTAGAATAAGAAATAATTTATCCTGTAAACTTCAGCCATACACTTGCTGTTCTTGAAGGAAGGATTTGGTAAGCAAACTAATCATATATTGTAAATCTCAGGGAAATGATTTAAAGCTACTTTAAAAAATAAACTTCTCAAGCATTCTCAAGTACACCTTAGATTAAAGGATCTTTTACAAAACCTACTTGTGGATTCATTATAAACTGCCTTTATTAACCAAAGACATCCCTCCATGGACTTGTAGGGGACCTTATTTTGTTGACCTATTTCCTATTATTGTAGGCACTTCAGTGGAATGAAGCTGCATCTCTCTAAAATGGTCTCATAATTCAGACTTTTTGCTACACTCCAGCAAATTCTGACAAAGCTTCCTCAAATCAGTCTGAACTAATGAGGTTTGATTGTACTAGACTGAACCATATGAAATCAGCAATATTTAACCATTTTGGGCCTATAAAAATGGCAACTTTATATGACACAATCTAATATATTTCTTCCCTGGTGCTCCTTTCCAAGGAACAAAAAGTACTCTACGTTTCTAAGCTTTCTTCGTATATTTTAAAGATAAAGTAGGAGAATGGGAATGACTGCCCCAGATCCCAACCCCTGCCCTTCAGTTCACAAGTCACAGAAACTGGAAGACCTTGCAGCAGAAAGTCATTCAAAACAAACATTGCAAAGTGGGATACAAATAATGCTAAAACAAAAATAAATAGAACTTTAAAAAAAAATGATCTCCGCTGCTTTCTCATGCCAACCCACGCCCTCTCCTTTATGCCAGTGTGCCCTGAGCAGATGGGTGGGCAATCCGGAAATCATTTCAGGGACAAAATGCATCTTGCCTGCCCATAAGTGTAACCCATTAGAGCCCAAGAGACCCAACTCGGTCTGCGTGAACAGAATCTCCAATGTAAGACTCTGAAAGACTTGTGATAAGAGGGAAGCAAATTAAAATGTAATAGAAGAACCTCAAGAAATGGACAAATGTAAATTAGGATAGAGAGACAGAAATTATTCTCATTTTTACAAGGTTCCTCATTAACTTATTTGATAGCATTCTGAGAATTTGTTTAAGAAATGCAGGAATGTGTACACTCAAGAGTTCGTGAGCGATTTGTCTCTGCTTCCAGGCAACGAAATGGATTTGCACTGCAGCAACAAGGGTTTCTGATGAGTATTAGGAACTTCGTGGGTTGCGAAGGCTAGAAGAAAATGAGCAGGGGTCGGGTAGCAGCAGGTCATAAAATGTCTTTGTCCAGAGGTGTCATAGAAGAGAAGCCCTACTTTGGGAGATCAAGAGTTGATTCTGTCTTCATTTGATACCACCCACCTTCTGCCAGAGTCCACAGTGGCTGGTTCCAGGCTGGTCCACATGGCACCTCCTTGAACAGCGGCAACCACTGGGGCAACCACTGGAAAGAAGGCAGACAAGCATCGGACAGTGGCTGCCTCTGCAGCGCTAGGGTGCTCTTCCGGCCCTCAGAACAGCTCCCGCAAGACCTCTCTTCTCAACCCTGTTGTAGGAGCCACTCAGGGTTTACCGCCAAAGCATATACTTCATGAACAGAAAAGGAGAAAAAGCTACCTGAAGAGGCATCTCTTCTGCACTGTGAGGCAGGGGAGTAAGGGGGAGTGATTTGTGTTTAGTTTATTTTTAACTAAGTAACGTACAGACATGGAGGACGAAAATTCCAGGTAGATTTGAAGCTACAACCTTGCCCCACGAAGCTGCTACAAAAGGTGCTTTCCAGGGGCCAGCCCAGTTCACATGCCCTACATCACAGGAGCTCCTCCCACTCCCATAAAGCCAAACAAACCTGCCACTTGAGTTCCCATCTCCCAGTGACTTGGGTACAGAGCGGTAGTTTATGGCAACAGAATTAATGTGGCTCTATCGGTAATTTGAAAACGCCAAGAGTAGCGAATTATCACACGAAAATGCAAATTGTTCCTTATCTGGGCTGTTCCACAGATGCTATGATTCATCATTGACTGTTCAGCTGTATTTCCAAGTAAGATCTCAGTGAGAAGGGTAGAAAGGCAGAGCCCAGTCATTCTGCCTGGAGAGATTTATAGCTCCTTTTATCCAAATGTAAAAGCACACGGTGTTGGGTGGGAATATTAAACCTATAAAATCTCAATCTATCATGAAGTCCTTATTTGAAGAGGGCCAAAGGACACATAAGCATATACTTAAACCCTCCAAAATGTCCTCTCTTCAGCCATGTACATGTCTATCAACAATTCACCCTTCCCTTTGCCTTCTTACCTGAGTTAAGGCCAACTCTTCTGTCTATTCACCCACCCATCCACCCATTTATCCATCCATCCAACCATCCATCCATCCATCCATCTATCCATCCAGTTTTCCTTCATATTTTTACTCATTTTGAGAGGGTGTTTTGAGGAATCCATCAAGTCTTTACTGCTGGCCACAAACATAGTTTCTGATTAAGAAAAGGAATCCAAGTGGGTTTTCCCATTTTCTCTTTTCTTAGCATTTGTAAAAGATGCTTGTTAAAAGAGGAGACACCAAACTTGAGAAGTGGACCAAAACTCAGTGTGTAAAAAAAAAGCAATCATCTAAGCACTGGAATGCAAGGGAAGCCATCCTTACTTAGATAGGTCAGGAGGTAACACTTACATAGCACTATGTGCCAGTCTGGTTCTCTGGGCTCTATGAATATTAAGTCATCTACAGAACCTGGCAGATGGGTGTCACCCTTAAAGTCACTGACATAGCATACTCCATTTCTGCAAACTATCATGGAGAATAATCACTTAAGCTCAGGGTGCTCCCTGAGGGGGACACACTCTAGGTTTCATTTGCAGCCTCTGCATATCCTAATATAGGACAAACCAGGATGTGGGTGAGTGAGCAGCTAAATGGTTGGTTTTCCAGCTTCCCCTTGTCCCCTTGTAATTCCTTGTGTGTCTTTGTAATTCTCTGTGTGCCTCTTTGCCTCACAATCAGATAAGCCTGACCAGTAAACAGTCCTGCAAAAGTTATTCCACAAATAACTTCCTGGGCACCAGGGTTTCAGGAAAAGAATTCCTACTGGGGAAGGTGGGGTGGTCACACTGGAAAGGGAGGCTGTGGCCAATATCAAACTAGAACGGTTTTCCAGGGCTTCTGTAACAAACTGGGTAGCTCAGAACAGCAACACATCAAATGCAGCTGGCAGAGTTACATCATGGATCCAAACTGGAATCCCACCCTTTTGTCCCTTTCATACTTGGTTTTAAGAAAGACACGGAGTTTCTCCTTTCCTTAAACTCACAGGACGTCCTCCCAGGGTGAAGGTGCACCAAGGATGAGTTTGTGACCATCCTCATACAGTAATACCCACCCCTCCTAGATCTCTATGTGCTCCACCCCTCCCTCTCCCCCCAAATCCTTCTATTCCACCAGATACCAGTATTCTACACCGTAAGAAATGACAGCTGGTTGGACCACTTGTGGAAGGCTATCTAGTACTTTCCTCAACTCTTTGAATCTAAATCAGGCAAAGGAGGTATCTAACTTTTAAATCAGCTTGAATCAAGTATAATTTACATACAATAAAACTCACCAAATGTTAATATCTAATTCAGTGAGTTCTAATAAGCATACAAAGATGTGTATACCACAATCATGATATAGACTGTTTCTGTCACAATAAAAAGTTCCCTTGTGCCTATTAGCCACCAGTCTCCTTCCCCTACCTCTCTGGCAACCGTTGATCTGCTTTCAGTCCCCACAGCTTTGCCTTTTGCAGAAAGTGATATAAATGAGATGACATATTATGTAGTCTTTGTGTCTGGATTTCTACACATAGCACAATGTTTTTGATATTCTTTATATTGTTGCACAGACCAGTAATTCATTCCTTTTCACTGCTGAATAGTATTCCATAGTGTGCATTTGCTACAATTTGTGAATCTGCTTACTTGTCAATGGATATCTGGGTTGTGTCCAACTTGGAACCAGTAAGAATTAAAACTGCTATGGCCACGTTTGCTGGTATTGGGACAAAGACACCAGAGTACAGTGAAACCTGGCACAGACTGTGTGTTGTGAGTTGTCACAATCTCTGAACCTCTGCCACTGCGTAACTACAAGAACATTTTCTGAGGGAAGCCAGCCTTTGCTCATCAAGACCCTCCCCCAGAGTATCAAGTGGGTCCAAGCCACAGAGGTCTCCAAAGTGAGGGGTTTTGAAACACAGCTCCATCTAAGATAAAACTCTGGATGGAGGTGGTGCCTGGCAGGTGGATGGCTTGGACCTGTCTGTACAGGATAGAGGCTGAGAGTGGAGGGAAACTGAGACAAAGGAGGGGTGCTTGACTGCCAGTCTGTGAGAATGCAAAGTTCTTGTGCCAAAGACTAGGAATCTGGGTGAAGCCATTTCCACCCCTCCAGAACATGCACATATGCACCCACATGCATGCAGGCCACACTGATCCACCACAGTAAGCTAAGCAGAGCCACCTAGTGGAACACAGAGCCATTACACCAAGTCCCACTCAACTGCACCCTCCTAGCACATCCCATAGGAGAACAGCACAAGTCTCTCCATCTGCTTAGTGTATGGGCTATATAGTGCTACATAGTTTGAGTTCTACAGGAAACTGGATGCAACTTCATTTGGGTTTCATTATGTTTGCTGGTTCATTTATTTGGGGGTTTTCTTCTTTGTTTTAATTGGTTTTATAGGATTGTTTCGTTTTGTTTTCCCCTTGTTTTCTTTTTTCCTTAATTTTTTTTTACATTTATTTATTTTTGAGAGAAACAGAGCACAAGCAGGGGAGGGGCAGAGACAGAATGAGACACAGAATCCAAAGCAGGCTCCAGGCTCCAAGCTGTCAGCACAGAGTCCGACATAGGGCTCAAACACACAAACTGAGATCATGACCTGAGCCGAAGTTGAACGATTAACCAACTGAGCCACCCAGGTGCCCTTGTTTTCTTTTTCTTGATTACAGAAAGAAATTTTTATTTTTATTTTATTTTTCCTTAAATTTTTTAAAATTTTAAAAATATTTTACTGTTTTTTATTCTTTTATAATTTTTTATTCTATTTCACTTTATTTCATTTAATGCTATTTATTGTATACATTTTTTAATTCTTAAGCTTTTTCTTTTTTAAAAAAAATTTTTTTAATGTTTTATTTATTTCTAGGAGAGAGAGAGACACAGCGTGAGCAGGGGAGGGTCTGAGAGAGAAAGAGTCACAGACTGAAACAGGCTCCAGACTCTGAGCTGGCAGTCAGCACAGAGCCCGATGCGGGGCTCGAACCCACGAACTGCGAGATCATGACCTAAGCGAAAGTCGGACACTTAACTGACTAAGCCACCCAGGCGCCCCAATTCTTAAGTTTTTTCTTATCTTTTTAAAAAAAATTCTTTTCCTTCCCTTTTTCCTCTAGTCTATCAAGCTTCGTTCAACAAGAAGACAAAAACACACCTAGGACCTAGCTTCTTTTACTTGATTCCCTATTTTGTTTACAATTTTTTAATTTTTACTTTGTTTTATTATTTTTTTTTCCTCTAAAATGACAAAATGAAAGAATTCACCTCAAAAGAAAGAATAGGAAGAAATGACAGCCAGGGTCTTAAGCAACAGAAATATAAGCAAGATGTCTGAACTATAATTTAGAGCCACAATACTAAGAATACTAACTGGGGTTGGAAAAATGCATAGAATCCCTTTCTAGGGAGATAAAAGAAGTAAAATCTAGTCAGGATGAATATAAAAATGCTATAACTGAGATTCAATCTCGAATAGATCCCATAGCAGCAAAGATGGATGAAGCAGAGTAGCAAATCAGCGATATAAAAGACAAATTATGGAGAATAATGAAGTGAGAGAGAGAGAAAGAGAGAGAAACAGAGTCCACAGTGCATGATACAAGACTTGGAGAACTCAGTGACTTATTAAAAAGGAATGACATCCAAATCATAGGAGTCCCAGAAGATGAAGGGAGAGAAAATGGGGCAGAAGGGTAATACGAGCAAATTACAGCAGAAAAATTTCCTAACTTGGGGAAGGACACAGACATCAAAATCCAAGAAGCAGAGAACCCCCATTAGATTCAACAAAGACCAATCATTACCAAGGTATATCATAGTCAATTCACAAAATACAAAGACAAGGAAAGAATTATGAAAGCAGCAAGGGGGGAAAAAGCCCTTAACCTATAAGGAAGACAGATCAGGTTCACAGCAGACCTATCCACAGAAAATTGGCAGGCCAGAAAGAAGTGGCAATACATATTCAACGTGCCGAATTAGAAAAATATGCAGCCAAGAGTCCTTTATCCAGCAAAGCTGTCATTTAAAATAGTAAGAGAGATAGAGCGTTTCCCAGACAAATAAAAACTAAGGGAATTTGCGACCACTAAACCAGCTCTGCAAGAACTTTTAAGGGGGACACTTCGAGTGGAGAAAAGATAAAACAAAACCAAAAAGATCAAAAGCAACAAAGACTACAGAGAGCATCACCAGAAACTCCAACTCTACAGGCAACACAATGGCACTAAATTCATATCTTTCAGATATAAATTTCAGACCTAAACATAAGATAGGAAGCCATCAAAATCCTAAAAGAGAAAGCAGGCAAAAACCTCTTTAACCTCAGCTGTAGCAACTTCTTACTCAACATGTCTCTGGAGGCAAGGGAAACCAAAGCAAAAAAGAACTACAGGGACTTCATCAAGATAAAAAGCTTCTGCACAGCAAAGGAAACAATCAGCAAACTAAAAGGCAACCGATGGAATGGGAGAAGATATTTGCAAATAACATATTGGATAAAGAACTTATCTATAAAGAACAAAATCTATAAAGAACTTATTGAACTCAACACCCAAAACGCAAATAATCCAGTGAAGAAATGGGAAAAAGAGATGAACAGACACTTTTCCAAAGAAGACATCCAGATGGCTAAGAGACACATGAAAAAATGCTCAACATCACTCATCATCAGGGGAATATAAATAAAAACCACAATGAAATACCAGCCCACACCTATGAGAATTGCTAAAATTAACAACTCAGACCACAACAGATGTTGGAGAGGATGCAGAGAAAGATGTGGAGAAACCAGTAACCTCCTACACTGCTGGTGGGAATGCAATCTGGTGCAGCCATGCTGGAAAACAGTATGGACGTTCCGCAAAAAATTAAAAATAGAACTACCCTATGAACCAGCAATTGGACTACTAGGTATTTATCCAAGGGATACAGGTGTGCTGTCTCGAAGGGGCACGTGCATCTCAATGTTTACAGCAATCTCTGTCAAAGATTAGTCAGCCATATGTTTTGTGGGTCCATTGATGAGTTCTCTCTTCTGTTCCATTGACCTATGTGTCTGTTTTTGTGCCAGTACCATAGTGTCTTGATGATTACAGCTTTGTAATACATCCTGAAGTCTGGGATTGTGATGCCTTCAGCTTTGGTTTTCTTTTTCAGGATTGCTTTGGGTATTCAGGGTCTTTTCTGGTTCCATACAAATTTTAGGATTGTTTGTCCTAGGTCTGTGAAGAATGCTGGTGTTATCTTGATAGGGATTGCATTGAATCTGTAGATTGCTTTGGGTAGTATCAACATTTTAACCATATTTTTTCTTCCAGTCCAGCAGCATGGAATATTTTTCCGTTTTCATATTTCTTCTGCCTGAAGAATTTAATCTTTTTTTCAGTTCAAGCCTGCTATGGTATATTCTCTCACCTTTTGTTTGTCTGGAAAAGTCTTCATTTCACCTCCATTGCTACAAGATTTTTCTGTTAGGTATCGAATTCAAAGTTGAGAGGGTTTTTAATCATAATTTCAAAATGTTGCTCCATTATCTTCTGGTTTGCTTAGTTCATAATAAGAATTCTGCTATCATTTTTGAAGATATGAACAGACACTTCTCCAAAGAGGACATCCAGATGGCCAACAGACACATGAAACGATGCTCAGCATCGCTCCTCATCAGGGAAATACAAATCAAAACCACACTGAGATACCACCTCACGCCAGTCAGAGTGGCTAAAATGAGCCAATCAGAGAACTCTAGATGCTGGCGAGGATGTGGAGAAACGGGCACCCTCCTACACTGTTGGTGGGAATGTAAACTGGTGCAGCCCCTCTGGAAAACAGTGTGGAGGTTCTTCAGGAAACTAACAATAGAACTCCCCTAGGACCCAGCAATAGCACTGCTAGGAATTTACCCAAGGGATACAGAAATGTTGATGCATAGGAGCACATGTACCCCAATGTTCATAGCAGCACTCTCCACAATAGCTAAAACCTGGAAAGAGCCTACGTGTCCATCAACAGATGAATGGATCAAGAAGATGTGGTTTATCTATACCATGGAATACTACATGGCAATGAGAAACAATGAAATCTGGCCATGTGTAGCAACATGGATGGACCTTGAGGGTGTTATGCTGAGCGAAATAAGTCAGGCAGAGAAGGACAAATATCATATGTGTGCACGTATAGGAGGATTAGGAGGAACTTAACAGAGGACCAAGGGGGAGAAGAAGGGCGAAATGGTGGGGGAAAGGGAGAGAGGCAAACCATGAGAGACTCTTGAATGCTGACAAAAACTGAGGACTGATGGATGGGGGAGGGGGATGGGCATGGAGGAGGGCACTTGTGGGGATGAGCACTGGGTGTTATGTGGAAACTAATTTGACAATAAACTATTTGTAAAAAAAAAAAAAAAAAAAGAATTCTGCTATCATTTTTATCTTTGCCCCTATAAACCTAACATGTCTTTTTCCTTGGCTGTTTTTGTGATTTCCTGATTATCTCTGGCTTTTTTCATTATTATGATAAGCCTTGGTGTGATTTTATGTTTCTTCTTCTTTGATTTAGTTGAAATTATTGGATCCATGGGTTACTATTTTTCATCATACTTTAGAAATTGACTATTATTTCTGGAAACATTTATCCTGTCCTACCCTTTCCTCTTTTTCTACTTCTGGAATTGGAAGAAAAAAAAAAATCTTACAGTTCAGTTGGAGACTTCAATAGTCTTTTCTCAAAAATTTATGGAACAGTTAGACAAAAAGTATCTAATACCATAGGCCACTTCATAGTGTTGCAATAGGTCACTGACATTATGCTTATGTTTTTTAGTCATATTCTTCTACACGTAATTTTGAATCACTTTTGTGCTTCTTCAAGCTCAATGATTTTACTTCCGTAGCATCATGTCTACACTAATTCCAGCCAGTATATCTTTCATTTCAGATAATGTGTCTTTCACCTCTAAGAGTTCCATTTGGTCTTTCTTTATATCCTCCACCTCACTTTTACATTTTCCTTTACTTTTTTGAATAGATGGATAATTTTTATAATAGTGGCTTTAATATCCTTGTCTACTAATTGCATCATCTCTTTAATGTCTGGGCTGTTTCTATTACCTGATTTTTTCCTGTTATTCTTTTTATTTCCTTCTTTTAATGTCTTATAATTGTGTGTGTGTGTGTTGGAATTTGCTCTCATACATAGTTAAGTTACTTGATATCATTTGGATTCTTCTGAGATTTGCTTTTAGTCTTTGTTAGGGTAGGCCCACACCAACTATTAGTCTAGAAGTATTTGAGTTCTATTACTGACAAAATATTCTTCTGAGGACTCTACCCAATGCCCCATATATTAGATCTTTTCACTCTTAACTGGTGGGAACATGAATTATTCTTACTTCTCTGTGTACCTTAGAAATGTTACAATCTACTGCTCTCCAGTGGGTTCCCCCAGCCATGGTGAGTTTTCTCTCATGCATGGGCAGATCAGTACTCGGCCAAAGACTGCAAGGAGATTTCTCTGCAGACTTCCAGAGTTCCCTCTCTGTGCAATTCCATCCCATTCTCTGTCCTACTCTACCCTGAAAATTCTGGTTACCTTGGCCTCCCCAAACTCTGATGACTGTCTTCTCAAGTCACTAAAGTCACCAGGCCATTTTGTTCCCATCACCCTCACTTCACACTGTGGCCTAGAAACCACCTTCAGGAGTAAGCTGAGGCAATCCCAGTGTTCACTTCTTTTGTTTCCTTTTTCTCAAGGATCATACTCCTGTGCTACCTGCAGTCCAATCTCTGAAAATCATTGTTTTATACATTTTGCTTTGTCTTCCAGTTGTTTAAAGTGAGAAAATAAATCTGGTCCCAGTTACTTTGTTATGGCTGACCATGCAAGTCAGCACCTATCTTTGAAGAATTTTGAAGGAAAGATTCCCATATTTTCTGCACTGATACATCCTGTTTCCCCACTTAAACTCACTATTTTCTCTGCATATTTTCTGGACTCCCTTCTGAACTGTTGTATTTTAGATCTACTGGAAAGGATTCAACACAAATACAAGTGTCCAGGATACTGGTTGGGCTCTGCCAACCTCAAATATGTACTCTAGGAAACTACAGGAAAACAAAAATTCAACTTAATATAATGAGTCCATGATCTCTTATTAGAGACAAAGGGCACTTGGTCAAATGACTTGACCCTAATCAGTGGAAATGCTGAAAAGCACCCTCGACTGAAAGTTGAGCAAACCTGGGATCTAGTTCCATTCTGTGACTTAGTAGCCATGTTTATTTGGGCATTTCATTGAGCTCAGTTTTCTCATCTGAACACTAAAGGGGTAGAACTAAATAACCTTGGGTATCCTTCTAATTTTACTTAATGATCCTAGAATCTATCTGCAAAATAAACCTGACTATGGTCTCTTTCTGTCCCCTTTTCCACATGGGAAAGTTATGCAAGACCCAGCTTTGCCCTGGTTGTGAACCACTACAGCCCATCAGTTCTCTGGAAGGCTGAAGAGGATCTTCTGGGTTGGAGGACCCTCACTGGGACTATCCTGTCTCCATGCTCTTAATATGAGATGAATGCAGGGTCATCTTTTTACTGGGCTCACCCTTTATTTTGTTTACTCAGAAAGACATTTCCATCATTTCATTTGCCAGCTTCTTCTTTCCCTTCAGCAATTTGCCACCATAAAAACACATATTCCATAACCCAGATAACTCCAACCCTGACAAATCCAATCTCTACTCCCCTCCGCAACTGCCACAGGGTGAAGGATCTTTCCTTCCCCACTCCATCTGTCCCTTCCTTGACAACCACCCACCGGGTGCTCCAACCATCACTGCACAACAGCTCTGGGCCCAGCACAGGGAACAGAGGAAGAGAGTGGGAACTAGCAGGACGCTGCTAAAATGACTATAACACAATAATCCCAGTATCAAATGCTCTCGAGGTTCAGCAATCAAGCCCTGAAAACACATTATATTCCCAGTGGAAATCGAGAATTAGAAGCCTCAGGAAGTAAACAGTCATCTTCTGGCTCTGGCCACTCCATCTCTGGGTGACCTTGAGCAGGCACCTTATTTCTTGTGTCCCTGGTTCCCTCCCATCTAAAATGGGATGCACCATTTCTGGACCCTCATAACTCAGGGATGTTAATAGAACAAATAAGATGATAACTAAGGGGCACCTGGGTGGCTCAGTCAGTTAAGTGTCTGACTTTGGCTCAGGTCATGATCTCACGGTTCGTGGGTTCGAGCCCCATGTCAGGCTCTGTGCTGACAGCTCAGAGCCTGGGGCCTGTTTCAGATTCTGTGTCTCCCTCTCTCTCTAACCCTCCCCTGCTCACGCTGTCTCTCTCTCTCTCAGAAATAAAACAGGGCGCCTGAGTGGCTTAGTCAGTTAAGCATCCGACTTTCACTTAGGTCATGATCTCGCAGTTCGTGGGTTCGAGCCCCGCGTCGGGCTCTGTGCTGACAGCCAGCTCAGAGCCTGGAGCCTATTTCAGAGTCTGCATCTCCCCTCTCTCTGACCCTCCCCTGCTCACGCTGTCTCTCTCTCTCCTTAGAAATAAATAAAAATATTTAAAAAAAGAAATAAATAAAACATTAACAATTTTTTAAAAAGATGATAACTAAAAGGGCAGAGTTTGCTGAATGAAAAGTCGTGGGGACAATAATGAGAAATTAGCTTTCCTGCACTGATGAGCTGCAAATACATGTGCACACACATGCACAGGAACTTTCTTTTCAGGCTTTCAGCATGTTAAAAGACACTGTGATTTCCCAATTCACCCCTAGAGTTTCTTTGTGTTGTCCTGAAGAAAAAGAGAGGGAAGGAGGTGGGGATGGGGACAGATTTACTCCACAGTTGCTATTTTAGTATCCAGAGGAGCCAGGCTTGTTGATTGCAGAGAGATTGTTATCTCTCTTAGGGCTCAATGAAGGTCACCTTCAAATCTTTTGCTAAACCAGATGTTCCTTTTCTCATGGTGCTCAGTCCAAGCCGAATGTGGGACCATGTGGGGTGAAGAGGGGTATGCAGAAGATGCCCTGAGAGTTAAAAGAACGCAGTTGGGGGGACGGGGATGAAATAGGGTGAGAAGGATTTTCAGCACCCCTCCCTCCAGCAGCTATAATAGAGGTCTGTGAGGATGTGAGAAGTTGCTTTTAATAATAATACCCTGCCTGCACTGGATCTCCCCAGGGAGACAGTGGGCTAAGGACAGGGAAGAGTTATACATGGAAGACCTAGCTCTTCCACTGGACATGGTCACTGCCTCAGAGGCAGGAGCTAAGGAGACAAAGAGAGCCATCAGAAGATTCCCAAAGATGTGATGTTAGTTGCAGGTGCAGAGGAGAAAGAGGCCATTCAAACACTGATCCAGGTACCCCTCAGCTTTAGGAGGGAGGAGTAATGGGGGCAACCCATGAGGGGATACACAGAGGAAAGGCCTCCTGGGGCAAGACTGATCATCACCCAATCTGGAATCGAGACCCACATGCCCACACTGCTGTGTCCCTGTCACTTTCTCCCAACCATGTGTCTCTCTGTCCTGTCCCCACCTACCACTCAGCCAAAGCAGATCCCAGAATGCCAGGCTCTCAGGAGACCTTTGTCCCTGCCTCTGTGCACCCCTAGCAAAAGCTCTGCATACAGCCATCCAGCCCATGTGGAGTTTCTGAGGAAAGGGCTTTGAAATGGAATCATTTTCTTATTAGAAGCAATGGGATGTTTTCTCAAGATCGTATTTCTACCTTAAAGTCTGAGGAATTCCATCTCTACAGCTCCCAGTGGGTCTGGGGATCAATCAGGTTGGGGTGGGAAGGGGGCATTAATAAGAATCAAATCTAGCTCACTGTACTTTAGTTCTCTCCCACTTCACCCAGTGTCTCTGGGCCTGGCCTCTGGGACTAAGAGAGAAGATCAGGTTTTATTTGGGGTGTGTGTGTGTGTGTGTGTGTGTGTGTGTGTGTGTGTGTGTGTGTGTGTGTGTGGCAGGTATCCACGTGTGAGCTCAAATTTATGTGCTTACCTTGCCCCTGGGGGTATCAATAGCCTTCAAGTTGGATGCCTTTGATGGCTGAGGCCTCTCCTGACCTCGCAATCAAACTCTACCCTTGGTGCAGTAATCTGTCTTTAACAACTCCCACTGCAAGTCAATAAAATGTCAATGTAGTTCTTCTTTGGTTAAATCTTAAATCTATGTAATACTTCTCCTTTCCCTAGTTTGTTAAATCAAACTCATGTTTACCTGCCCCCAACCCCCACCTCTTCCCCACCCCCTCAGCAGGGCCACCTTAACCTGAGCAAAGGAATGAGATGTTCCAGGGGGAGGTTGACAGAAGAGCCTTCGAGAATTGGGAGACTGAAATGGTGGAACCCCTGAACGTCTCTAGTTTCCTTCTACCCTTGGAAACCCTGAGCAAACCAGCTTTCTTTTCTACTACTCAATTCCCTGATTTTTTTCAAAGTTGCTTTTCAAGTAAACAGTAGTAATGTGGATAGTATTCTATAGGCATTAAGATCCAAACTCAAATCCCAGCTCTAGCACTTGCTCACTATATGATTTAACTTCTTTGGATCTCAGTTTCTTATCTGTCCAATGAGCATGATAACATCCTCATTGTCTACAGAGGAAGATTAAAGGAGTTAGCATACGTAATGAACTTAGAACAGTGGCTAGCTTATTCTAAATGCTATATGCCCATATGACTACATGCTATTGCCATCATTTGTATTATTTGCTTCCTGCTATCTGTTTTCTCTTCAGCTCAGTTCCTGAATCAGAATTGCTTATTGTTCACTAGGTACAACCTGGGGTCTGCGCAATTAGAAGCTCCACTCTTTCCAGGCAATGAAAGAGCACATGATGGAAAACTATGCCATCAGATACCCCTCTCTGGAATTTGTATCTTGAGCATCAGAACAAAGAGACTGAAAACGACTGGTTATAGCTGCACTGTGACCATACAGTGGCTGCTTCCAGGCTTCAGAGCACTGCCTTGGTGCTTGTCCATTCTCAAGCCTCTTCTCCAGCCTCCTTTCCATGCTGGGGGCTCCCATTATGTGAGTTAACTAGTGTGTTTCCCTTGCTTGCAAACAAAGAATATTGACCCCCTACTAGAGGAATTCAGGGTTCAGATGCTTCTTCATGACAAGAGCTTCTATTCTGCCACCTCCCACAGCCATTACCTTTGACTTCTGACTCCATGTGCCACCTAGCCCCTTCTATTTTAGTAGGCAGCAAAAGAAGGGTTAGAGGAGATGGGGGGAGAGTCTCCAGGGACCTGGGGAGAAACACCAAGAACATCAGTCTTCCTTTTCTGGAGGCTTGGCTTCCCCTCATCAGCCTCCCTCTTCTCCACAAGAGCTGCTTCATGGTGATGGTCACAGGGGTGGCCGACACATAAGCAGAAAGTGGGAGAAGTGGCTCTGACATCAGCCACAAACTGCAGGGCTCAGCTTTCAACATATCGCACACTGCTTCCTACTCCTGAGCAGAGCACTTACTAAACTTGCATTCAGATCAGCCCAGTCCACCCAGAGAATTCCTCCTGGAGACAGGCTCACATTGCCAAAAGCAATTTTCCCAGCACTCCATGGATGGGAAGCCAAATCGCCATTTGGCAAAATAAAAGTGACGAACTGACTTTTCATGAATTGATTTTTGATGAATTCTCTCAGGCCTCCTGTGCCCAGAAGCACACATAAAGAACCACCATTCTTAATAAAAAAAAAAAAACCTCACAGGAAGTCCCACAAGTGTATTCTAAGGGTGAAGGCTGGGAAGGTGGATGGGGAATCACTTCACATTTAGAGATCACCTACTGTGTTCTAGAAGCCTTATTTCATTTTACTCTTCACAATGAGCCCAAGGGTTAGGATGCACTGCTTTTATGTGAGGGAAAACTGAAGCTTGAGAGGTAAGTAACTTGCCCACGCCCCTTTTATGTCATGCAAGCTCCTTGTTAACCCACCTCTTTGCCAGCTCTGGCCAGGGCGAAGGGAAAGCAGTCCAGCTGGAGAGAAACAGCACGAGTGGGCCACACAGGCACGCAGAAGCCACCTTGGAGCAGCAATCCTGCATATATCCATACCCAGCCCAGCCCACCCTTTCTTCTGTTTGGAAACCCAAAAGTAAGGAAAAAGCCAAACTGATGTCCTGAGAGAGTCCACAGAACATGCTAGACAAAGATAGGCATTGCCACATATGCTCATTTACATAACCCCCCATCTACAAGGCCATTAGAGACCAGGAGACCAGGGCTCCCCGCCATTCATAACTCAGCTGGGGTCACATAACGCCTCAGGGGTGGGGACGGGTTGTTCAATAACGTCACTCGGTTTCTTCAGAGCAGCACGTTTGCCCCCACCTTAGACTCACTGAGTTCTATACCGCCATGTTACAAGTCAGTAAATGAAAAGGCCAGGAAGAGGGAGAAGGTAGGTGGTTGACTTGGTGCCCCAACTAGGCAGGCCTTTGTTTCCCCTGAGGTGGCATGTGACCTCCTTCTTTTTCTTTTTTTAAAGAGATTTTATTTTTTTTTAAATGTTTTATTTATTTCTAGGAGAGAGAGAGACAGCGTGAGCACGGGAGGGTCAGAGAGAGAGAGAGTCACAGACTGAAACAGCCTCCAGGCTCTGACCTGGCAGTCAGCACAGAGCCCAACGCGGGGCTCGAATCCATCAAACCGTGAGATCATGACCTAAGCAAAAGTCGGACGCTTAACCGACTAAGCCACCCAGGCACCCCATGTGACCTCCTTCTAACTCAAAAAACTTTAAACCTTTTTGGTCTCTGTGGCATGATTCATGTTTCCCAAAATTCCAAGGATGGAGAACTTGCCTGTTGCCAAATCACCCTTAGGGACTGGTGTTCCTCTAAGCCCCCTCCCTAATCCATCTGAAGCCCTCAATTAAACATCAGCTGTGGAAGCATCCAAGGCCATTGACTGATGGGCTGCTGTCAGAGAAAGCAGAAAAGTCTAAGCTCAGGGATCTGAGAAGCAGCTCTATTACATTCTCCTGAAAGTCAAACCTCACCCTCAGGGCTGCCGGCTGGCTCAGTCAATGGAGCACATCACTCTTGATCTCAGGGTTGCAGGTTCACACCCCACGTTGGGTATAGAGATTAGTTAAAAATAAAATCTAGAAAGCTAAACAAAACAAAAAAACCTCATCCTTGAGCCATACCATCCTCTGGATTTCAGTCCCCATTATAGGCTGCTGGATTTCTCTTCAACATCTGAAGGTGGACAGAACTATCAATTAGTCCTTCAGTGAGTGAGAATCGTATTTAAGGTTGTAATTGTCCTGACCCACATAAAAGTGTCAACATTCTGTAGGGATTCTATAAGAAGGTGACAGGCTCAAGAGTCTGGAACAAATATACTCTGGCTCTAAGAGAATGGTAGTTGCTAGTGGAGAAGAATACATACACAGTTAATTCAGCTTCTGGGTGTTCTACTGTGAAGGAAACTAAGTCCTGAGTATCCCTACTCTTACATACTTCTCAAATTCCCTGCTTCCTTCCCTTTCCCAAGACCACTCTGCAGGCTCCTGTCCTTTCTGACTGGGAGTGAGTATATCGATAGCCTCCTAAATGCTCTAGAGAGTATTTGATTTCCACATGCCAACTGAGTGATCCATCTAAAATGCCAATTCATCTCCCCATGCCAACTGGGTGATCCATCTAAAATGAAAGTTGGTTTAAAACTCCATTTGCTTAGGGCAGAGGCACAGATACACCTCAGGGATACACAAGACACACTGGGGTACAGGAAGAAAAAATTAAAACCTCTATTTTGATTTTTCTAAAAACAAATTTAGAAGCAATTAAGCTTCACTAATAAGTAACAGGCATCTTGACATTGGTACCTCTGCTCAGTCTATGAAATGTCTTGGTAGATTGGGGGAGGGGGGCCTCACGACAAAGGGACTGGCTTTGTATCTTCATGTAATCCTTTGTTTTCAGTCTTTTTTTTTGTATAATTGACCTAAACTATATTAATCCAGATTAATCATAATCCTCAATCCATATAACATTTCATCATTAGTCATTCATTCATGTGAGTATTTATATATATTTTAACAATGCGGGGCACCTGGGTAGTTCAGTCAGTTGAGCGTCTGACTTGATTTCTGCTCTGGTCATGATCTCATGGTTCGTGGGACTGAGACCTGCACTGGGCTCTGCACCAACAGCATGGAGTCTACTTGGGATCCTCTCCCTCTCTCTCTCTCTCTCTCTCTCTCTCCTTTCTGCTCCTCCTCTATTCATGCATGCTCACTCTCTTTCAAAAATAAATACATAATCCATTCATCCGTTGATGGACACTTAGGCTCTTTCCATGTTTTAGCTATTGCTGAAAGTGCTGCTGTGAACATTGGGGTACATGTGCTCCTATGCATCAGCATTTCTGTATCCCTTGGGTAAATTCCTAGCAGTGCTATTGATGGATGTGGGGGGTGGGGGGAGGGAAGAGATGGGCATGGAGGAGGACACTTGTGGGAATGAGCACTGGGTGTTATATGGAAGCCAACCTGACAGTAAACTATTAGTAAAAAAAACAAAAGAAAAAGAAATATTTCTATTTTATATGACAAATAAATAAATAAGTACATATTTTTTTAACAATGCAATAAGCATGGCACCCATAAATCCACCACCCAATGAGAAATCTAGGACCTCCACAGTAACTTCCACATAGCTATATGGCCATTCCTGATCTCATCCTCACCTATCGCCACCTAAGGCAGCCATTATCCTAAATCACAAGTCCGATGCTTCTTACTTCCTTTTATTATAGTGTTAACTCTCAATATATTTCTTAAAGCAAAGATTTTTATCTTAGTTGCTTTTTGCATTGTGAAAAAGAGCATTATGCTATATGTAATCTTCTGAACTTTTTCCCCCCAACTTAATATTAATTATTTTGCTAAGATTCACCCATATTGCTTCATGTTACAGAGATTCATTCATTTAAGCTGCTGTGTAAAATTTCTTTGTGTAATTATATCACAGTTTATGCATCTGCTCTCCTGTTCATGGTCATTTGGGGTTTTTTCATTGATGAATAAAATTTAAATCTATTTTAAAATTTAAAGGAAATGCAAAGATCCAAGAATAGCCAGGATAATCTTGAATGTATATATTCTCCAAATACACATATCTTGAATATACAAACCCTACAAAGGTCTCATATTTAGAATACATAAATAAAGAGTATCAAAATTCAGATGGAACCTAACAAATGACACAAGAAAAAAGTGGGCAAAAGACTCAAATACTTCTTAAGAAGAAATATCCAAGTGACCAATAAATATATAAAAAGATGCTCAACGTCAATAAAGTTCGAAGGAACCCAAGATAAAACTACAGTGAGATGTGATCTCACACTCAAAACAATGATGAACACTTTCAATGGCTGACAATACTAAGTGTTGATGAGGATGCGGAGAAAGTAGAATCTGAAACATGTTGGTGACAGCGCAGATTGGTATGATCACTTCAGAATATTAGCAATATTTACCAAAGTTGAACATACATGTACTCTATGGCCCAGCAATTTCACTACCAGACATATAGTCACAGGAAATCTATGCATATGTACACCAAAAGACATTTTTTTTTAATTTTTTTAAACAAATAGTTTATTGTCAAATTAGTTTCCACATAAGACTCAGTGCTAATCCCCACAAGTGTCCTCCTCCATGCCCATCTCCCCTCCCCCCCACATCCATCAGTACTCAGTTTTTGTCAGCATTCAAGAGTCTCTCATGGTTTGCCTCTCTCCCTTTCCCCCACCATTTCTGCCCTTCTTCTCCCCCTTGTTCCTCCGTCAAGTTCCTCCTAATCCTCCTATACGTGCAAACATATGATATTTGTCCTTCTCTGCCTGACTTATTTCGCTCAGCATAACACCTCAAGGTCATCCATGTTGCTACATGTGCCAGATTTCTGTTTCATTGCTGCGTTATGATGATCACATCTTGGTCATTCATGTGATGGACACTTAGGCTCTTTCCATGTCCAAAAGACATATCTGGGGAGCCTGGGTGGCTTAGTCGGTTAAGCGTCCTGACTTTCGCTTAGGTTATGATCTCGCGGTTCGTGGGTTCGAGCCCCGCGTCGGGCTCTGTGCTGACTGCCAGCTCAGAGCCTGGAGCCTGTTTCAGAGTCTGTGACTCCCTCTCTCTCTGACCCTCCCCTGCTCACGCTGTCTCTCTCTCTCTCTCCTAGAAATTTAAAAAAAAAAAAAAGACATATCTAAGAATGTTTATAGAAGTACCATTTGTCATAGTTCATTACTAGTTATAGATGTAAATCCTACCCAGTGGCATATATACTTTATGCATCCTTCACCATACCTACACCAGGATGTAAGAGAGACTTGAACATGCCTCTCCCCAGAAAGGGTGTATGATGAGGGTATTTCCGGGCATAGTATGGCCAGAGGCATCCCCAACACCCTTAGAAAAAACTTATTGACTTTCTAGAATATCAATGTGGGGAACTAATATCCATTCAACATCACACTTTTCTTTAAATGAAAACAAAATTGGGGCACCTGAGTGGCTCAGTTAAGCGTCTGACTTTGGCTCAGGTCATGATCTCATGGTTTGTGGGTCCGAGCCCCATGTCGGGCTCTGTGCTAACAGCCAGCTCAGAGCCTGGAGCCTGCTTCAGATTCTGTATCTCCCTCTCTCTCTGACCCTCACCTGCTCAAGCTGTCCCTCTCTCTGTCCCTCTCTCTCTCTCTCTCTCTCTCTCTCTCTCTCAGAAATAATTTTTTTTTAAAAAACATTAAATGAAAACAAAATTGCATTTTTGGTTCTAGGTACTCAACTCTAACTAATCATCATCCTTACTTATGACCCTCTACCAGCATTATTTCATGCATGTCCTGCATGTTCGCTTATTCATTCATTCACTTATGTACTCACCCATGTTTGCTCACCATCCAATTCCAAATCTAGAGCAATATGAATAACATAGCTGTGTGTTCCTCACCTAGCCTGGCCCCCCGCCGTACCGCTCCCCACCTGTGCCACAGGTAATCATTAGAGCAAAGCTTGTGTTTCTCATTCCTTTGCTTTACTTTCCAGTTGTATCACCTCGATGTATGTGCTTTGTATTTTATTTTTTTGTTTTAATTTTGAAGTTTAGAAAAGTTAGAAAAGGATACTGTACCGTGTACAGGTTTCTAGGACTCATTATGTTACTAAGATTCACCCATGTAGTTACGTGTGGTTCACTCATTTCCAATGCTGTAAAATATTCCACTCTGTAAAGATATCATAATCTATTTACCCGTTCTTCATTCTGTGGGCTTTTGGGTTGTTTCCAAATAGTCCTGCTCTAAGCATTCTTATTCACATCCTAATACCCATCACTTCTCACAGCTATCATTAAGACTGTGTTGTTTCTGGACATGTCTTTCTGGGAATGTGATAATGATTATAATAATAATAATAACAATGTGATGGTGACAGCAGACATTTGTCTGACGTGGTACCTGTGACAAAGCACTTTCATCAACCTGATCTAATTCGACAACTCTAAGTACAGGCCAACCTATCACAGGGTTGGGAAGTGGCCAAATCCATGGTTTCTGGATCTCATTGAGTGCATTACTCTGATCCACTTTAGGGCTTCAGAATTTAATTATCATTTCTGTCACTGTAAAAGCAACTTTCATCGCAACACATCATTCAAAATTGGTGGGACATTTTATGTCAATGGGCATTTGAGGAAACAGGAACCCACAAAGGCCATTGGAGAGAGGCCAGGCCTGGTGCCATATCCAAATTTCCTTTCCCCTTCTCTAGCCACAGGTTAGAGGTCCCAGGGCTGCCAGGAGGTAGACTCCCCCTAGTACCATCCACCAAGCATCCTTTCTTCCAGGATGTGAGCAAGTCGTCCTTGACCCTTTGCCGACTGCCTGTCTCTGCCAGTCCCCACGTCACCTGCTCCCCTGGGAGGCCAGGCTCAGCGGCAGAGTGCCAGCCCTTCTTGGTTCTCCATCCCCAACACTGAATAATGAATACCAGCTAAGTGATGGGCTGGTGCCAGCAACCTCCTAGCAAATCTTCCCCCTGGAGTTTGGATCAATAACACTTAGCTGCTCCTTTTCAACTTGGAAGGCAAGCAGGTGGAAACCCAGCCTGGGCCCTTTCCCTCAGGGAGACACTGTTCTGATAGCCCCCAAGCCCACCCTCACAGATTCTTGCTGGTCCCCAACCTGCCATGGGGTGTAGGTGCAGGAGTGAAACAGTGTAGTGTGTCTACAAAGGACGGACCACCCCTCTGTCTGCAGCCCAAGCCCCCATCTCCCAGTAGAATGTGACTGTTATCCTTCATCTCCAGGAAAGGGCTCTTGTCTTGGGATCTCAGGCTTGGGCAGCCTGCAGTGGCTACGGGGAGACTGTACTGGATCCGTTGGGAGACAGTAACTGTCCCATAACCTTGAGCTGCTTGGTTTGGAATTAGGTAGGAGAAGAGGGAAAGGGGAGGCCTTTACACATAGATGGTTGATTCAACAGCCTTGGTTGTGCTCCGTGTCTGATCTAGACACTGTCAGGTCCCGGCTGATTCTGAGAATCATTCTATTGTCCTTGAGGGGTCATGTTGCAGAGGTGAAGGAAAAGCAACAGCCGACACTCACAAAGTACTTCCTTTGTGCTAGGCTTTGCTCCAAGCACTCTTACAACTCTGAATCCTCAGAAACATACTATGGTCTTTACCTCGGAAAAGAGGAAACTGAACCACAGAGAGGTTAAGCGACTTGCCCAGGGTCACAAGGCTAGGAAGCAATGGAGCCAGAGGCTGAAGGCAGGTTACCTAGTTCTAGAACGTGTGGTCTACACCACTACACCAAGCCACCTTCCAAGACACTCCACCACCTGGGAAAAAACAGAACCTCTGGAGGTAGGTATTCTTTACTGAACCCAGCTGCTATTCCCCAGTGATGTGAAGGGCAAGGTTCTCAATCTATTTTTCTGAGTCTCCCCTTTCCTTATGTGAAAAATAGAGATAATACCATCTCAAAGAGTTGTTGCAAAAATAAAAATGAAATACAGTGTAGATGTTCAATAGGTATTAGTTTCCTTACTGAGGGACTAGAGTGCTATAATCCTCACTGCAAAGGGAGACCTTCTGATCTGGGGCAGGAAAGCCCAGGCCACATTTTGGGATCTGTATCACCTCCCTGACTTGGCATCCCAGCCTCTCCCTCTTCTGTGGTCTCTGTTTTCAGGTTGCTCTGGCTGACACTTCCTCAATATCCTGGCTCTCTTCAAGAGCAGGGGTCTAAACCACTCTTCTCCCCTGGCCCTGCTACTCCACCAACCACTCTGACCACAGACCACACCTGCCTGTGTAGACATCTGAGACCACTCTCCAATCAGGGCAGGGCCTGTGCTGCTCCCGAGGAAGCCTTGGCCATGTGATTTGGGACACACTGCTCTGCTGGTACACAGCTTAGATCAGTGGCCAAATGAGCTTTTCAAAATGGCATTCTTCCTTCACCTTGACGTAAATGTCTCCGCAGACCTTATGAAGGGTATCCAATGCCACAGAACACATCATCCCAAATGTAAAGACCTAATACAACAGTAATCATGTATTATCTCATGGCTTGGGAATCAGATACAGAGAGGAGATGTCTTCACTCTGCCCCATGATGCCAGGAGCCTCAGTTGGAAAACTTGAAGGCTAGGAGGGTAGAATCATCTGAAGGCTTTATTGGGGCAAGAAGATCCATGTTCAAGGTGGCTCACGCACATGACTACCAACAAGGTTCCTTTCCACATGGAGAGCTTTGCAGGGCTGGCTGAGTGCTGTATTAGTTTGCTTGAGCTTGCACAGCAAAGTACCTCAGACCAGGACCTTAAACCATAGAAACTAATTTTCTTCACAATTCTGGAAGCTAGAAATCCAGCATCAAGGTACCAGCACAATTACTTTCTTCTGAGGCCTCTGTCCTTGGCTGTAAATGTGTTTTCTCTCTGTGGCTACACGTGATCTTCCCTCTGCACATCTGTGTCCTAATCTCCTTCTCTTAGAAGGACAGTAGGGATATCAGATTAGGGCCACTCCAAAGACACCTTTCCACCTTAATTGCCTTGTTAAAGGCCTTGAGTCCAAATGCCGCCACATACTGAGATATTCCAAGTTAGGTCTTCAACATATGAATGGGGGGTGGGACACAATTCAGCCCATAACAGGTGCCTGTGGGAATGGTGGCTGGCTTCCCCCAGAAGGAGTGATCCCAGAGACCAGCTGAAGCTGCAATGTCTTCCATGGCTCAGGCTCAAAAGCCATACCATATCACTCTGGACGCTCCTACCAGTGACACAGGTCAGCCCTATTCAGTGTGAGAAATCCTATGTAAAGACATAAACTCCAGAAGGCCAGGATACCTGGGGAGCCACCTGGAGGCTAGCCACCACAGCTGCACAAATAAAGGCCTTGTCCCACATTACGCAGAAGAGGTGAGCCTGTGTGTGAGAACAGCCTCCTTGGGAAGAGAGAACCCAGGGGCACCAAGTCCCACTGCTCAGGCTTCTCACATCCTTACCCAGCAGATAAAGTGAATCCAGAGAGGAAGCAAGGAGAAAGAGCTAGAAGTGCCTCTCATACTATTACCTCTTAGGGATTAAAACTTCCATTCCCTCAATGGAATCCTGAGGCTAACACTCCTGCTGTGAAGACAGACTCAGTTCTGGCTCCTGGCTCTCCCCGTATGCTCCTCTGTGTCTCTGCCATGAGCAGCATCCGCCAAGTCTCAGGCAGAGTGGACACTGCCAAGTGGACAGAGATAAATAAGATACACGATGCCTGCGAGGAGCTATATGGAAGCCACGGCATAGAACAAGTGGTAAAATAACAACTCACAAGTTAGATCGGGACTGTTCATGCCCAGAGCACACTGACCTTCATCATGGCCAGAAAGAGGAGGCTCTATTCCTTCATCCTGAGTAGATGTTACTTAAAAGCAGAATCATCCTATTCTTTCTCTCTTATCTGGTTAATCTGCAGAAAGACAGATTCACGACCATCTAGCATCTGCTAGATAACCTACTAGCATGGAGGTCAAAGACTTGTGTCTGGGACCCGGGATAATACGTAATTCATTTGCTGAGTCCTCACTGGGTGTGTGTCTGTAGAAATATACCGTAAGCTTGAGATCAGTCCCAGCACGAGCTTGACTTAGAAAAGAGCTATTCGGCTCTGGTGGAGGCTAGCCTTCTCCAGGTGGATCTGGCCTGGTTCATGACCTGGCACTGACATCAGAAAGCATGGCTCTCCCTCCTACCTTGGAGGTGGTCCTCAATGGGGCTGCCAGCCTCTCCCTCTTCCCTCACCATGTCTTCCCGGGGTCTCACACCAAAAGGGCCAATTCTCCCCACCTACCATATTCCATCTAAGCTAAAATCACCTGGCCTAAGTTTTAGAGGACAAGAGGGGAGAAGGGCTCAGTCTGCAATGGCCCCTTCCCTTCCTCGGAATCTCTGAGCTTGATTTAAAGTTCCCACACCCACACCCACACCCCTTGAAGAGGAGAGGAGGAGTCCTCAGCCCCAACTGGCCACCTCTCTCATTCACCTCATCCATCATCCAGACAGGTGAGCCCTAGAGAGAAGCCACAAGCAGGACAGGGGTAATTAGGATCCATTAAGGAGATGAGGTTGAGCTGCAAGGGGAACCATTCATTCCCCAGCCTCTTCTAAATGAGGCCCATCACCACCCTAAGCCTGCTATCTACCCAGCCCCCTCCCCTTGTTCGTGGGGAGGCTGAGGCAGCAGTGGGGTAAATGAGCATCTTTGGGACAGAGACCCAGATCTGAGGTGAGGAACCACAGGCCACATTCTAGCAGAGAAGAGAGAAGGCAGGGAGCAGAGGAGGAGAAGCAGGACCCCCCAGCAGGATGCAACCTAGGGGCTGGTTCCTAAGTCAAGGCCTCATCATGAGAATCCACACTCTGCCCCTGAAGCTACTTCCCACACCTCCCATTGACCCTGTCCAGGGCGGACCTCTGCAGCAGCAGAGGGGACAGCTCCATGGTGCCTGAGCTCTCGTGGTGCTGTCTGCAGAAGGCCCCTTCCAGAAAGCAAATGTGCTCCTTCAGAGGGGTTACAAATTAACCTCTCAGCAGTCTCCTCAAGCACCTTCTTCTTCCTGATTAATTTGTCAAACTGGCTGCCTCCTTGAGAGAATGGCAATGCTCAACCACCAGACTTGATTTTTTTTTGTATCAGATCAGAAAATTTGGTGGTGGGCACAGTGGTGGATGGTGATGAGGTGGAATAGAGACAAAGGGCTGAAGTGTGAGAAGCACCACTTGGAGAAGGATCAAGGTCCATGATCCCCTTTCTCCTAAAGCCAGGCCTGACTCAGTTGGAGGCAGAGCAGAAGCACTTGTCCCAGATGTTGGGACAACCTGGAGAGGTCCAGTGTCCTGTACACACTCACACGCCCTCCTTGCACAAGGTCATGACTAATTTTCCACAGCTCCCAATCTTCAGACAGTACCGACCACCAGAAGCCCTCAAGAAGCCTCTGCAATAGACTCTAGTAGTCTTGTCCTGGCAGCCCTTCCCTCCAGGGCAGTGAAGGCAGACACATGCGTAGCCACAGCCCCAGAGGCAGGTGTGTGGAGAAGCGAGCAATGATCCCTAAACTGAGGTGCAGCCCCCTGCTATCCATGACTGGTTCCTTCCTTGTGGTGCTGGGAGCACATTTATGTCCATCTTGTCTCCAGCAGATGGGTTCAGAGATGTTGACTGACATGCCCAAAGTCTCAAAGCCAGTAAGTAGCAGAGTCTGGACCCCTTCTTTAATCATAAGACCTGTTCTATTATCTAAAACCCAGCAAATCATCTAAACACTCATAATCCAGTCTCTCCCTCTGAGTCTGAGTTCTTCACTCATTCATTCATATTCACCCATTCATTCATAAAATATTTCAGAGCTGATAAGAAATGGATCCCACCTTTTGCCACTGACATGCCACACCGTCAGTGGTAGCATTCATTCAGCAAGCTGGCTGAGCCCTGATTTAAGCCAGACCATGGAGACACATGAGCAAGGAGTTACTAAGGTGAAGTCTGGTGGATGAGGGCCCCAGACCAACACATTCTAGGGTTTTGAATCTCCAAGAGGCCAGAAACAAAAGTCTTCCCCTCCAGTCATTTATATCTCTTATGTTAAAAAATAGGAAGATGTATTTTGAATATAATGCAGTGTTTTTAATGTAGGCATAAATGTGGTCTAAAATCTGTTTATTGGGTCTTTAGCAGTAAGGGCCAAGGTCACCCATCTGGCTAGGTCATGTCTGAAAAGACACATCATGACTCAGGACCACAGACAGCAGCATAAGCCACTAGCACTCACTACCCTGAATCCTGCTGCCCAGGACCCTGTGGAAGGTACTTCTCAACTTCCTCTTCCCCAAACCCTCACAGAACAAAACAGAGTCAGACTTGAATCTTGGGTGCCTCTGTCCAGGGAAGGCTCCTGCAGGATCCAAGCTACCTTTGCCTTTCTTTGCTGGTTTGAATCAAGACAGCAGCTAAGCCCACATGAGACCAGGAGATGGAAGAGGCCAATTACTAATGTGCTGAGGGGGGGGAAACATAAGTAATTGTACAGAGGTATGATATTTAGTATAGAGGGACTAATATTTCAAACAGGCAGAAACTTCTGAATATACTGTGAGGCTCCCCAAGGCTGAATGGCAGTGAATGGACACACATTTGCATAATAGCTTTCTTGTTCCCTTTGTTCTTTTGTTGCTACAACTAATTGCTTTTTAGCACCCTGTTATTTCCCTCCTCATTCCTCTGAAAAGAAGGAGCCCTCACAATCTGTAAAATTCGGACTTTCACCAGCACGATGCAGTTATACATTTATGAATTTGGAGGCAAATTCATAAACAAATTTATGAAAAGAGACAAAGCTCTAGATGGAGATAGCACCAGAAACCTTTCCTTTGGCCCCTTTAGGAAATAGGTTGTGGGGGCTTTCCTCTCATCCTGGTTTCCCAGCTGTCATACACTGAGAAGGTTCCCATGATTAGAAAGGCCCTCCGCTTGCTTTAAGTCTCCGCAACCACTCTCTAGAACTTCTCCATAGTTTTTTAATGAGGGGCCCCTATTTTCATTTTAGCACGTGGCAAATTATTCTGTTTCTCTGAGTGAGGTTTGGCCAGGATGTCAACGGACTCTGGTGGCAAAGGAGACATCACGTGACAAATCCCCCCAATAGTTAATCCATCACACCATCTCTGCTTCCTGTGGTATTTACACAGCTCCCCGGCACTTTCCGTGGCCCTGACTCATAGAAGAGGGGTAAATCCTGTTAGTCGGCATTCAAAATGATGCCACCTTCCTGAGCTCAGGGGACAACCTAGCATGGCCCATTCATGAAGGAATGGAACAAACAGAAGCACAAAGATTTTTGTCTGGATGGGCTCTTAAAAGTTGAAGTCACTTCCTTTGTGCAGAAGCCCTGAGTGAGCTGAGAGTGATTTCCTTGGTCCTAGGGACTCTAATGTACCCAGTAAAGGAGCACGGGACTGCACCAGTAGGCTGCTCATTCCTGCTTCCTCCCTGCTTCTCCTCTGTTCCAGATAATCATCATTAATCTATCTCAACAACAAGCATCCATAGATTACTCCAGGCTGTGTTGGGCAACGGGATACAGTAGGGAGAGATCAGTCTATACTTTTATGGATCTGATGGTCTCATCACAGGTGAGACCCAAATGCCACATACATCCACATGCACAATCATGAGGAGACAACAAATTCCCACATTCCTACCTTGGAACCTGTTGCTATCCCACCTCAAACGCGTACTTCTCTTTTCTGCCAGCCCATGCCTAGTTAACTTGTTCTCTATGATCAAGCTCAAAACAGATTTCTACCAGAAGTCCTTCCCAGTCTAGCTCCATATGGGTCACTCCTCTGTGCTGCTCCATTGCGCTGTCTCTATGCAGCATCCACTTGGGGACACGAGTGTTTCTGTGACTATTTGTGTTCTTTGGTTCTTCCAAGGACCGTAGAGTTTCTTGATTTGAGAGGAAGTTCAAACAGAGACCTGGGGTCTGTATTCTCTCGTACCCTCATTACTGTGTAGGATGCAGGAAGTACTGTTTGCTGACCACACAAACCCACCACCCTCTTCTTCTGCACCAGCAAATCCTAATTTTGCTTCCACATTCACACTTTTCTCTGGGTCCATTTCCTTGGGAAAGGTAATCTTATGTCTATCCTTCCCCAAGAGGGCAAGACATGGATCTCATTCTATGGTGATCCCATTCTTCTTCTATCATTGGGTGGATGAAAAGGGTCATGTGACCTAGTCTTGGCCAATGAGATGTGAGAGGAATAATGGGGTAGCTGCCACAAAATAAAAAAATAATAGTTTCAATTGATAAAAAGAGACTCCTGTGAAAAAATGGTCCCTGATCACACGGTTAAACAGACATTAACCAACCTGAAACCAACCTACCTACTGCCAGGATTCTTGTTACATAACTTAACAAATTTATCAGTTAATACATCATTTACATAAGTTTTCTGTTTCTTTGGAGCTAAAAACATCCAAAATGATTAACAGGGCTCTTATCATCAGGTTTGCCTTATGAGTTTTCTCTGAATAAATGCTGGGCACAGGGCAGGCAGGCAATAGATGCCACTGGGACTGAGCGAACTGGACTTTTGTAAGGAATGTGGGTGGCCCAACAGAAAAGAACAGAGGTGTCCAGGGCCGCCTGGGTGGCTTAGTCGGTTAAGTGTCCGACTTTTGCTTAGGTCATGATCTCGCGGTTCGTGGGTTCGAGCCCCACATCGGGCTCTGTGCTGACTGCCAGCTCAGAGCCTGGAGCCTATTTCAGAGTCTGTGTCTCCTCTCTCTGACCCTCCTTGCTCATGCTGTCTCTCTCTCTCTCTCTCCTAGAAATAAATAAAAATATTTTTAAAAATCTCTTTAAAAAAAAAAAAAAGAATAGAGGTGTCCAGATGTTTCCGAGGTCTGGTTCTAATTCTGTCCCCGACTGTGACTGACGGGATGGAATATGGGAAACTAAGGCATTAAGGAGGAAAATCTTGGTCTCTGTTGCATCATGAACTAAAGAAACTCAGTCTAGACCACCTAGTTGGAACCAACCCCAAATAAAACCAGGACATAAGAAAAGTTTGTTTTTGGTGAACCGTAATTATTCTGTATATAAATCTGCTCAACTCTTTGATGACAAGTTCATCCCAGGTAACCGTTCTCTGCCCCATTTTCTATAACCTATTTCATGCTCAAGAAAGGGGCCTGCCCATAAACAGGGATACTTGCATTTTAGTTATTTTTAAAGATAATATACGACCAAAAGAATGAATTTCTAATGGTGGAATTTCAGACCTTATCAAATTCTAGATGGTGTACTTTTAGACAGAGTGATGTTCCTAACATCCCACTGTAGCCAACCCATCTCTCCTGCTTAAAAGCAGGCCTTACTCTTGCCTTACTCTTCTGTTACAGCTAAGCTTATGTTAGCTGTCATGACTCTTTGCCTACACGCTGCCCTTGAGCAGATTTTAGCTGACCCCACTGGTCAGTGAATATTTTCATTTGCCCCAATTAAAAAGGTTTTAGCTTGTGAAAGGGAAAGAAAGGAGGGAAAGAAGATCTGGAGGCCTGGGTCTGGCAGTGAACCGTCCCCTCACCCCTCCAGGAAGCGGAAGACACAACAACAAATCAGTTTAGCTAATGCAATGAAGTGGTCACAGCATTCTGGCCGCCCTCAGCAGAGTGAGGAAGCTAACAGATGTAACAGCCCTCCTCAGCGTTCCCCATTTCTACATCTCACTTGCGGCCCTGCTGTGCACATCCAGCCCCAAAAAGACCCAGGAGAGGGGTTCACCGAAGAGGTATAACTGTTGCCAGGGAGACAAGAGAATGGTGAGGAAGAGACACAGGCTCCTCTGCCTACTATTAAAGCCTTCACAGCAGAAGGGAGGGGAAAAGGCTCTGGCGAGAGAGGCAGGTCATCACCTTCTAAGCACGAGTCCCAGTGTGGAGGCTTCTCCTGTAAGTGTCTACCCAGTTCATCTCAGCAGCCTTTCCCCAAAGCGGCGCTCTGCTCTTCATCCTGCATCTAGACTCAGTTCAGCCTGTGAAGTGTCAGTAAAGAAAGGGCAACTACGACTTCATCAGTGCTTCTCCTCGAGCAAGTCAGAGCTTCAGAGCAGAGCTGGACTTCCTGCAGGGCTGGCAGGCCACCCATGGCTCTGCCACTTGCCTGGCCCATCGGTGGCTTTTAAAGAGGATGGAGCAGATGGGAAGGGCTCGGTGAGCAGGTGCCTGAGGCTCAAAGACCAGACAACATCAGCAGCCACCTTGTCCACAGGCAGATAAAGAAAGACGCTGTTCCCAGTGTCCTGCAGGCCTGGGGTCTGATGTGGAAAAGATGCAGGAAGGTGAAGGCGGGATGGACTGATTTTTTCTGCAGTGAGCTAGAGGGCCACACCATGACCAAATCCACCCCCATGCTCCCCAAATGGAGTGGTACCTCTTGCCTTGGAGTTAAAGCCACCAGAACCCAACCCTTTGCAGGGCTAGCTCAGGGAATCACATTCCCTATTTTGGCTCCACTAGACTGAATCCATTTGGCTCCTTGAATGGCCCCCCTCATATCCATGAGGGCTCTGAAGAGCTGTGGGCTGCCTGTCGTCTACTAACATAAGGTGCCTGGTGGTTCCCAGGCTCTAAGTAGCATCATTTAAAAGTGGAAAGATCTCTGGGGCGCCTGGGTGGCTTAGTCGGTTAAGCGTCCGACTTTCGCTTAGGTCATGATCTCGCGGTTCGTGGGTTCGAGCCCCGCGTCGGGCTCTGTGCTGACTGCCAGCTCAGAGCCTGGAGCCTGTTTCAGTCTGTGACTCCCTCTCTCTCTGACCCTCCCCTGCTCACGCTGTCTCTCTCTCTCTCTAGAAATAAATAAAAAATATATTAAAAAAAAAAAAAAAAGTGGAAGATCTGGCTTGCCTGGGTGGTTCAGTCAGTTAAGTGTCTGACTTCAGCTCAGGTCATGATCTCACGGGTCATGAATTCAAGCCCCACATTGGGCTCTGTGCTGATAGCTCGGAGCCTGGAGCCTGCTTCAGATTTTGTGTCTCCCTCTCTCTGCCCCTCTCCTGCTCATTCGCGCTTGCATGCTCTCTCTCTCTCTCTCTCTCACTCTCTCGCTCTCTCTCAAATATAAATAAGCATTTAAAAAACTTATTAAATAAAGTGGAAAGATCTTAGCTCACAGACATCTAGCCCTATAGCTTTCAAGAAAAACCTGGACACACTGGAATAAAACCGTGCTGTCCAATATAACTTTCTGTGATGATGGAAATGTTCCACCTTCATGCTGTTCAATATATAGCTACCAGCCACCTAGGGAGCTGAAGCAACTAAAGAACTGAATTTTTAGCTTTATTTCATTTTAATGAGTCAAAATTTACATTTAAATAGCCACATGTGGCCAATGGCCTACAGGACAGGGCAGGAAAAGGTAAGTCCTCCCACAGCCGGTACCAGTGGACAGCAAGTAACAGGGAAATAACGTGCTACCACCACCCCGAGAGGAAAACAGTTTCTCAAGGGAATTCAAAGTCCTTTTCAATCAAAATGGACAGCTTCTCAAGGGTATCTAAAGTTCCCACTCAGAGCCCTTTTCCTGCTAAAACTTCCAAGCCTCAGTGAGTTACACAACACCAGAAACACATAGGGAAAGAAAGGCCTGCACGTCCATACCAGCTCAACAAGCAGGAAGAGCAGGCACAGGGCCAGGGAATCGTACTCAGCAGGCTTGCAGAACAGAGAGCCTGGAAGCCTGTCATTTTCCACTTAAGTCCTGCAGGGATTTGATGCAGTGAAAAAGAAGAAGATAACAATTAAACTCCAGTATGCACAGACGTTGGGGTGCAGGATTAATGGAAGCCTTGCCAAGCCTCTGTTTTGGGGACCCCTGCCGTGGGGCCATCTCACAGGTCAAAACTTCCCTGTAATAAGATCCTTCTGGCTTTTGCAAAGTGCCTGGGTGGACCCTACTCAGGCTTTTCTTCTACCGCAGCAAGTCAAGACAAAACAGGGCCCCAGCACATTCACGTTGGGCAGTTACAGGGCCGTGCGAGGGGAAATCGCTGTCAGCTTCTCACGTGCCCTTAACTCAGGTCACATACATGAGTTCTGGAAGTTGTTCCAGGAAGGAAGGCTGGGTATTTGGCAGACAATTAATTCAAGCATGCATTCCAGGCAAATGGATCTGAGAGAAGGTGCTATGATTATGGGGGGAGCCAGACAGCACCATACGACTCGTCACCTCCCCTCTTAAACTGGTTCTTTGTCCTGGGTTCCCATCTCAAGAAGACAGCTACCATCTACTCACACTCTGCAGAGACAAATCTGGCAGGGATCATCTCCGGCGCCTCCTGGATGCTTCCTTTTCCCTCACCTCCACATCAGATTGGTCACCAAGCCCTGCTGGTCCTACCCAGAAATGCCCTTGAACCCCCCTTTATCCAGACCCTCACTGCCCTCACAGGGCCCTGGCCGTTTCCCACCCAGGAGTCCACCTTTGTGATCACCATCTCCCTGAATCAGTCCATCCTCCCTCACTTGCCGAGGAACCAGACTAAAAAATCAAGCCATGTGGTATCTATCACTCGCCTGCTAAACTGAGGTTCCATTTAACCTAAAGAAAAATGCCAACACTCCTCCAGGTGGCAAGCAAGGCCTCTAAGGAGGTGGCCACACTGTTCCTCTCCCACGTCACCTCACACAGGTTGGCCTGCATGGACACACACTGCATGCTGCACTTCTCAGCATCTGCTCCACATGCCTATGCATTTGCACAAGCCATCCCCTTTGCATAAATGCTCTTCCCTTCCCAACAACTCCTATGCAACCTTTAATAATCAGTTCTAACATCCCCTCCTCTGTGAAGCATTTTGGGATGCAGGTAAAATTGTATGCTTCTCTCCTCTATGCTCCCACAGACCTCCAGTACAGAGTATGTTTATTTTGTTCCCAAAGTCTGTCTTCCCTCTAGATAGAGAGCTCTGAGCTCCTCAACGCCCAGGACTATGGTTTCTTGGTCATTTGTTTTCCTCTTCTCCTGCATGTGCCTGGGGTATAATGACTACATGATGAATGTATGAATGAATGAGTGAATGAGTGAATGAATGAGAGTATGTTCATCAGACTAAAACCACAAGACTGGACTCAAGCTTTTCAAGCCTTATAATGCACATGAATCACCTGAGAATTGTATTTAAATGCATATTCTACCTCGTTGTACACTCTGCATTTCTATCAAGCTCCCAGGTGACATTGATGCATTAACCATGCATCATGTTGACCACACTCTCAGTTGTGAAGACACAGAGATTCCACAGGTGAGGAATAAATAAACAAACAAAAGAACCTCATCCACTGTTCAATCATATAACAGAACATATTTCACCTATTTAAAATGATGTTCTATTTAATGACATGGACGTATGCTAAGTGAACAGGTGTAGAAAAGATGTAGAACAGAATCCCATATTGTTTACTTAGAACTAGATACAGGGACACCTGGGTGGCTCAGTAGGTTGAGTGTCCAACTTTAGCTCAGGTCGTGATCTCGCACAATGTGAGTTCGAGCCTCGCGGCGGGCTCTGTGCTGACAGCTCAGAGCCTGGAGCCTGCTTCAGATTCTGTGTCTCCCTCTCTTTCTGCACCCCCCCGCCACTACTCACACTCTGTCTCTCTCCTTCAAAAATAAACATTAAAAATTTAAATATAACTAGATAGAATGAGAGAATTTATCAGATAGATGAGGGAAGGAGGGAAGAAAGGAAAGAAGGAGGGAAAGAAAAAGGGAAGGATGGGAGGGAGCAAAGCAGGGTAGGAGGGAAGAGAAAAGGGAGGAAGGAGGGGAAGAAGGGAGGGGGTGGAAGGGGAGGTGGAGAAGGAGAGGACAAAGAAAAAAGCATATATCAAAATGTCTCTGAGGGGATGGAAATGCAGGCATTTAAGTTGTTTTCTTTATAAGTATTTGAATTTTCCCATTTTCTTCAGTAATCATGCATTCTTTTATAATATTAAAGTGATTTTAATCTTTAACTGCACTCTCCCACTTGCTGAGAATACGCCTACCCATTTACTACATTCCTTAAAAACAAGATGGCAGCTGGGGGTCCTGCCTGGGTCCTCTTCAGGGATTGGTCCTTAGCCCTTTGGGAAAGGATATTATGAGGTCAGGCAACAGCTATGAAAAGTATCTGCTCAGGCCACTGCCACCTCCAAAAAAAAAAAAAAAAAAAAAAGATGTTCTGAGCATCCCAGACCATGTGAGTTGTCCATCCCAGCCACTAACTGTGGCACCCCACAACTTACAGGGTACCAGTGACAAGATAAAAGGTGACCCTGGGCCCTGGGATGAGGCCAAACACTGTAACTAAAATAAGTGTGTGGTTTTACAGAGGGAACAGTGTCTTTCTGCATCCCTGACTGACAGGCCCGTTGTATTAGCATTCCCGTCATGTCCTCCGCATTCTCCCCAAGGCTCTTTCTTTCTGCACCACATTGTTTCACTCTCTCCCCTTTTAAATAGTTTATTTTAAGTCCCTAAGATGCTGTCCTTAATAAGCCCTTCCTTCTTATGCCATAGGGACACCAATCACCCTGATTATTTTAGTTTTTCAAATGGGAAAATAAGCAGAGCAGTGTAAGGACCCAGGGAGAGAGACACCAGGGGTCATGTTGTAGCTGTAAATCTGGGAGGTCTGTTTTCCGTGAGAATACTCTCTGACATTATTCCTCGCTCTGTCTTTCCCTTATTCCTTTGGGAACCAGAACCCAGAACCTTCTGTACAGGTCTTGAAAGCAGAGGTCTAAAGGGGGAGGGAATGTATACCTAAGAGCAGAAGGGGTCTCCTGCCTAAACCAGCCCCAAGGGCTCCTTAAGCGCACAACTTTTTTGGGGTGCTGGGGCCAGCGTGCTGATAAACAAGGCCCACAGTTCCATGGTGTTAGTTATGGTAACAGACCCAAAGCATTCAGTGACCTGAAGAATAAGCAGACTATTTCTCCCTCGTGTAATAGTCCGGGGTGACTTTTGGGGTTGAATTCCAGCTCTGCGCCGCATCATCATTCAGGACCCTGGCCAGCAGCTGTCCTACTGTCTTCTGAGGCTGGCTTTCAAGGCTTCCTTGGGCCATTGTCATTCTACTCAGCCAGAAGGGAGAAAGGGCACAGAGGAAGCACTGTGGGAGGTTTTGATGGGCCAGGTCTGGAAGGGGCACTCATCATTTCTGTTCACGTCCTGTTACTAGATCTCAGTTCCATGTCCATACCTAACAGCAGGAGAGGGAATTTATTCTAACTGCATGCCCAGGAAGATGAGTGATAGCAGTCTCCACTGCATTACCTAGAGTCAGATTCCAAACTTCAGGTTCATAAGCAATTATTGAGCACCTGGCATGTGCCAGGCACCATACTAGGAATTAGATTCAGAGACAATTAAAACATAGTCCCTGCCCTTGAGGGCCCCTACTCAGGGGAGGTCCTCACTGTAGAGAACAACTGAGACCCACATCATAGAGTTTGGGAATGAGGAAACTCAGCCCCTATATACTCATCAGCTGCAACACAGATAAGAAGAAAAGGGATTCATGCATACAGGGACTGGTGGAAACCTGCGGGTGATATATGGGGGCACCTATCAGTGAGCCGAGTGCCCCACAGCATGGATGTGTTATGTTTGAATCCGTGTGTGTACACACACATGTAGATATGCACATGACTGAGTGTGTCCAGGTGAGAGAGAAAGAGAGGGTAATAAAGGATACTCAGGACTACTCAACATTCTCAACTAACATGAGCATTTCCTCTCTTCAAGTCCAAAGGGCTGGACTACCTTGATCTACAGGTCTAACTTTCTTTCTTCCTTTAATATTTTCTCTTACCCTTAGATTCCTACCCAGAATGATTCAGCTACCTGTTAAAGTTTGTAAAATTCACTCCCACAATCCTCTAACCCAACGTCTTAGCATCTCATAGCTCCACTTCTCCATCCAACATTGAGAAAATGGCAGCCATGGCTGGATGGGGCACAGTGCCACAGTGGTCCAGGCCCTACAGGCGGCTGAAAGGAAAGCCTTCTGCTTCCGTGCTTTCTCAAGACCCAAACACATGGGCTTCAAGGCCTATAGCATACTTGGCATGGACTGAATCATTTCCCACAGAGCAGGCCAGCAAATAGCACTGGGGTGCAAGGAAAATAGGAAAGTCCCAAGCAGACAGATCTTGCATACCATATAAACTCAGGGTGAGTGGAATTTCCTCATAGGAGACTGGAAAACAGCAGGCTCGCACTGGAGGAATGAACTGCAGATAGGCAACCTAAGGGTAGTTATAAGCTGAGGGGTCCATCAGTGTTCAATGTTTTTAGGCAAAGAACAGGATCTGAGATGTTTGCTTCCAAGGCTAGAATGAGACCTACTGCAAGACATGATGAACACCTGCAGTCCTCTCAGAGAGATGCTAAGGTCAGCTCTAGGTGACCCTACTCTGTCCCCAGACAAAGAGGAGCATTGGGTAGGCACCAGCTTGCAAAGTCCAAGGTGTTATCGCTTTCCCTTCTGCAGGGGAAAAATCCCACTAGCCAGCCTCTCGCCAGCACACAGGCCTCTTCTGGTTTCTCAGCTGAGGGCTAGAGAAGGAAGGCGCCTGAGGCACAAGTCAGATGGGGCCAGTCTCACCTTGAGGCTGGTTGCTGCTGGGGAAGCTGAAGACTCACAGTCACATTAACTATAATAATAAAAGTAATCACAATGAGTCTTCCCACCTGCACAGAGCTTTTTAGCTAGGAAGACCCTTTCATTTCTACTGTCAACCCCACATTCCTGGGTGGTGGGCCAGGTCACAGAGGAAGGTCTCTCTGACTCATCCCTCACCTGCCTAGGCTCAGGCATCTTCACTGGGAGTGGAAGACAGGCCACACAGGGTGTCAGGCCCCCACCTCTACACTTGTACTATGGCCCTTGGTTGGCTGTGCCCTTCCCACGTGCTGGTGTGCCAAGTGCTCCCGTGACGGCCCCTGCCCTGGAAGGAGGCACTGTCAAAGCTCCCTGAGGCTAGAGGGATCCTCGGAGGACATTCAACAACTGCTCCTGCCTCTGGGAAGGACAGGCAGCTCCTGAGTCACTGCGGGCAGATGGGAAACTGTCCTATTTTTTCAAAATATCCACGAGAAATGCCACCATCTGCTTAGGTAGTCAAATGTGTCTGATGATCTGACAAGGCCAAATAGGAAACTGCGATAGCACCATTTACTGCTGGGGGCAGCAGCTTCCAGCAGAACAGCACTTTCCAGTCTGCAAGGCACCTTCTGGGGAGCTTTACAATTTCCAAAGGACTTAGCTGTGGAGCTTTAAAAAGAAGCACTTCTTTAGTGGCACCTGTGTGGCTCAGTCAGTTAAGTCTCTGACTTCAGCTCAGGTCATGATCTCACCATTTGTGAGTTCAAGCCCCGTCTTGGGCTCTGTGCTGACAGCTCAAGCCTGGAAACTGTTTCATATTCTGTGTCTCCCCCTCTCTCTCTCTGCCCCTCCCTTGCTCTCACTCTGTCTCTCTCAAAAATAAAAAACATTTTAAAAAAATTAAAAGAAGCACTACTTTTAAATGTGAATCCCATCCTTAAGACTCCGAATGAGTAGCTCAGGGGCATGGCCTGGGCTTTTCGTAGTTTTAAAAAGGTCCACAGATGATACAGAATTGAGAGCATCATCTCACTGCTTCTTTGAAGAAAGGCTTCCCTGAAAGATAGAGGACACATACTGTTATTCCAATTTTTAGATGGGGAAACTGAGGCTCAGGACACCTTACATGGCCTATCTAGGGCAACACATTTAGCTCAGCCTGGACCTAAGAGCAAAATCCAGCTGGCCTGTGCTCCCCCATGCCGACACACCACCCACACTTCCCATCAGAAGGGGTATGAGGAGGACACCAGCATGTACAAAAATATACTTTCTGGGAGGGTGGAGACTGAGTCAATCACACCTCACTCAATTTAACATGCTTTTAATGTGTTCAGTCATGTCAAGCTTCTACATCACTGTGGGGAGAGAAGGCAATCAATGAAATGAAGGTTATCTTCCCAAACCGCGAGCAGTGTCAGTGGAAGACCAGCCCCACGCAAGAGAGGTCCGTGATCACTGACACTAGATCAGGACGATTCCAAACTTCTGATGATACAAACCATCTGGGATACCTACTCAAACTGCAAATTATTTTTTTTTTAATGTTTCCTTATTTATTTTGAAAGAGAGGGAGGGAGGGAGGGGCAGAGAGAGAGGGAGAAGAAGAATCCCAAGCAGGCACAGGGATCAATCTCACAACCATGAGATCATGACCTGATTCAAAACCAAAGAGTTGGACACTTAACCGACTGAGCCACCCAGGCGTCCCTACAAATTCGTTTTAAGTTTTTTAAAGAAAAAGAAAAAACCTGAGTCAGAATCTTCAGTAGACGGGATGCAGAAACAACAGCCTCAACCAGTGCCTCCTATTCTCAACATCACAAAAGTTTGGGGGACATGGCTCAGGGCAGGGTGGATATTGAGGCAGGACCAGACTCCACCTCAGCACTTTCTCCTTTAAAGCGATCCTTGAACCTCTCCAGGTAACAAAGAGTTCCATCTCAGAGCACTATTTCTCACCCTTGACATTACTGACCTGTGAAGGCAGATAATTCTTTGCTGTGGGGGACTAGCCAGTGCATAGCAGGAGGTTTAGCAGCACCCTGGCTTCCAACCACGCGATGCCAGGAGCACCCCGAACCCAGCTGTAGTAACCAAACATGTCTCCAGACATTGCCAGAGGCCCTAGAGGACAAAGTCTCCCCAGCGGAGAACCACTGGTCGAGCGGAAAGGGTGGAAGCCTGGATGCAGAGGGGCCGCTGGTCTCGGGCCAGCTCTGCTGCTGACCCACCATGCGCAGTGAGGCCATACTTCCAGCTTCCTGGAGTCTTAGTCGTTCAATCCACGAAGCAGGGATGAAGTCTGTCTTACAGCAATGTTGTGAAGACAGATTATGAGCCAGAATAACAGGGTTCTAGTTTACTTAGTAAAAGCCATTGAAAGGTGGAGGGAATTAGTCATAGGTCAAAGCAGCTAGGATTAATCCAATGATAAACGCCATAAAGGGCTTGCTGTGGACTGAAACTGTGTTCCCCCACCCCTAAAAATTCATCTGCTGAAGCCTGAACCCCTAGTACTGCAGAAAGTGACTTTTTGTGGACAGAGAGTCTTTTAAGAGGTAATTAAGTTAAAATGAGGCCCATAGGGTTGGCCCTAATCCAATCTGATGGTGTCCTTCTAAGAGAAGAACAAGGGGCAAAGAGACACTTTGTGCGTGTGCACAGGGGAAGGACCATGTGAGGTCCCAGAGAAAAGGCAGCCATCTGCGAGCCTAGGAGAGGCCTCAGGAGAAACCAACCCCACAAGCCTCCATCGTGGGCTCCTAGCCTCCAGCACCAGGAGACAGTGCATCCCATTGTTTAAGCCCGTCGGTCTGTGGCATTTGCTAGGGCAGCCACAGCAAAATAACACAGGCTTCGTCCTTGATCCTGCCACCACAAGTGCGACAATTCCAGAGCCTGCTCTGGGCACTGACCATCTCCACCACTCATCCACTGGACTTCAGTCCCCCCTACTCTTCCCTGGGAAGGAGATTGGGTAGCAGGAGGGAACGATCCAGCCCCTCACAAGTAGGTCGAGGGGGGGTTAGGTAATCATCCGTGACCAGTGCATTCGCTCACTCTCCTCTCCAAAGCCCTTTCATGGCAGCTTAACAACAGCACACAGGGCTGAACCTCCAGCACAGACTCTCAGCTAAACACAGGTTTTCGGCTGCCATAATAATACCCTACCCGCCTGGGCTCCAGTGATAAAAAGCCACCTAGATGAAGGTGTGCTTTCCCAGTGCTTAATAATCAGCATTTCAGTAGAACCTGGTAGGAAATTTAATTTTCTGGAGAGGGCACATGGAGACCAGACTTTTCTTGATAGGTTAAGAGCCAGACGCCACACAGTGACCCTCGGCTGACACAGACATATAAAGATATAAAGTATGTCCTAATAATAGCGCTAACCTACGGCGGTCATGCCAAGGACCAGGCACCGCCATGCGGGCTGCACCCAGGTCCTCTCACAATGACCTATGCAATTGGTACCATTGTTATCTTGTTGCAGGTGAGGAAACTGAGGCACAGAGAGGTCACATAAGTTGTCCAAGGGTCAAAGCTAGTGAATAGCCAGACCAGGAGTCAAAGCCAAGGTGTGTGAGGTCTTGAGGGGAGGAACTGAGTCCAGCTCATTCAAATTGCTGCCCTCCTCCAGCCATACACAGCCAACCCCGCAGACATGCCCACTCCTGCTATGCAAGGAGTGCTATGGGGTCATGGAAAGGGCATGAGCTCTGACCTCCGCTGGACTTAGCTGGGAATCTTGGTTCCTTCTGCCAAAATGCTGTGTGATCGTAGGTAAGTCATTTACTCCTCTAACCTTTAGTTTCTTCAACTGTGAAAGCTGAAGAACTATTTTAAGGAGAAAATGAGAACACATTTGTCATAAAACTCCTAGCATGGTGCCGGGCAGGTAGCTCCTCAATAAATGTTCGTTCTCTTCCCCCTTCCTCACTTCCTGTCAAAATCCTCATCAGTAAGTCCTCAGCAGGAAAGCATCTCCCTGCCCTGTCAGAAATCATCGCCCAAGCCGGCGGCTTAGTAAGAGACAGCTGGTATCTCCAGTCGCTCGGGCGACTGGCGCACCTAGCAAGGGGCTTGCTGTTCTCTGCACTGAATCCGGCTCCACAAGCTCCCTTACACCCACCGTTGAGCGTGTGCCAGGCTGTCCCAAACTGCTGGGTTCCTCAGTGAGCAAGACAAAGGTGGATTTACCACCCTGCAAAGTGTGCACTCTAAACCAACAGCAAATTGTGACTGACCCCGTAGGCCCAGAACAGACCTGGGGATCAAACCCACGGGAACACAACCCTGGAGAGTGTGGAACGTTCCAGGGGGCTGCATAGCCACCCTCCACATCGTCCACCCTGGCGTTGTGTTCCTGCTCTACGGATGGCATTCCACCGCATGGCCTCGCATTAAGCCCTTGCCCAACAGGAACACCTGGGAATAAAAGACGTTCTCCAAGGAATACGGCACCACAGCCTATCTCACCGACCCCCAGCAAGTCCTACAATGTGGATTTCGAGCCACAGGGAGCCAGTTTCACCATCTCTGCCACATGTGGGGAGAGACACCAGAGTCTTCTGGATCTCCACTCTGAAAGGGGTCGAAGACCATCACTCTGATGCCTCCCTTTCCCTCCCTCTCCGCAGACTGTGTGAGAGCCTAGGGGAAGAAGCCCTCTTATTGCCAGGAAGCAGACACTCAAGTTTTAGAAACCAGCCTTCTTTGGAAAATGCGATGCTTCACCCTGCTGTCTCCGGATGTCACGGATACAGAAAGGAGTCATTCTTAGCCTTGGGGAGAGAGAGAAATTGAATCTAGAGACATCACATGGATCATCTTAGCAGCATCTCCGATATTAAAAAAGAGAAAGGAGAAAAAAGAACCCACTGAAGAGGCAGCGGCCAAATTAATTGTTTTCCTGATTAACAAAATACAATTAAGCCCCAAATGCTGCTGCTCAGGGGAAGGTTATTCAGATTTTTCTAGGGGCCATTCTGGCCACAGAGCAATGACAGCTTCATTCTGATCCCTGCAAGATGGTCCAAGGGAGAAATTACGCCACAGACCCATTATGGCCATGCTGTCTAATCCTCTCCAGGGAAGCCAGATCCATCCCAGGCCAGAGCAACACCAAAGCAGAGGGGAAGGCTGCCTCTGGGCAGCCAGGAGCCACATCCCTGGGAGTGGGTGAGGGGAGAGGAGGTGCGTGGGTGGTTGGTGGACAGGTTGGGCTCTTGGGAGAACAGGGACCCTAGAAGTCTAAAAGCCTAGGATTCCTCCTTATGGAGACTAGCCTCTCAATGAATATGTGTTCAATTGGGAAGGAAGCAAAGAAGGAAGGAAGAGAAGGAGGAAGAGCAGAAGGGAGGAAGAAGAGATTGATGTGCCTTTATGAAACTACACAGTGGGGACACAGAAGCACATTTCCCAGTTTTGAAGGCAGTGATGATGATGATGACAACAACGACGACGACGATATGATGATGGTATCTTTCATTTATTGAATACCTACTATGTGCCAGACCATCTGCTAAAGGCATCCACTGCCTCATCTTACCTTCTCAACAATCTAACTCATTTCATTTTATTTTTAGTTGCTCATTTTTGAGAGAGAGTGTAAGCAGGAGAGGAACAGAGAGAGAGGGAGACAGAGAATCTGAAGCAGGCTCTGCACTGTCAGCACAGAGCCTCACGTGGGGCCCAAACCCATGAACCATGAGATCAGGACTTGAGCCAAAGCCAGAGACTCAACCAACTGAGCCACCCAGGCTTCCCAATCCTGCTCATTTTTTATGTAAGCAAACCTAGGCTCAGAGGAGTTGAATACTTTGTCCAGGGTCATATCTAGTAAGTAGATTTGCCTCGAAGTCTCTTGGACTCAACTTCCCAGGTCATTGGCCAAAGTCTCTTAGAGACCACCAGCCTAGGGCAGCACCAACACTCACAGGGACAGGGCTGATTCACTCGATTCTGCTTCTCCAGCCCCTTTCACCTGGCCATGGGTTTCCATATGGCTAAGTCACCGCGGCTGTGGAACAGCCTAGGGAACATGTCCTGAAGACACTTTCCACCCTCATGCTGGTCTTCAGTGCTGAAGGCGCCTTTTTACCCATCGATATGGGGCTAGTTGGAGGAAAGGCAGGATGTAGGAATGAGGGACACAGCCAAGGGCAGGGGAGGCCAACGAAGCAGGGTGAGCAGAGCAAGCAGACAGAGGTTGAGGTTTTTAACCAGCTGGGGCCCAGAACATGCCACCAGACCCTGCCACACTACATCCCCGCCAGCCTGGGCTCCAATCCCTTTAGTGAGAAGACCCCATGGACATTCCTGTCCCCATGGGCTCCCCACTTATCCAGGGCTCACTATCCAAATTCTTCCATCATACAGAGAAACCCTGAGAGCGAGATCTGGAGCAGGCAAAGTCTCCCACAGAGGAAACTGTGAAGGTTTAAGCAGGAGATGACATAGAGCTAAGAACTCTGATTCTCAGCTGGAGCTGCATCTCAACAGTGAAAAAGTATCTTAAACCACTTGACTTCATCTTAGCTCTTCAGATATTTTATGCATTAAATAACAGCTAGATCTTAATGAAAGCTAGTTACATAAATTTGGGGAAAACAGCAACAAAAGCACTTCTAATAACACAAGACATCAGCTTCTTTCTTGTTTCATTGCTCTTGGCATGAAAGCGAGTTACTGAGAGCAAACACTTCAGAGGGATACATAATTTTAGTATTTTTCACCTTACCATCAGAGGTACTGACTTCAGAGATTATTTACCATCAGCAAAGAACAATCCATTTCCAGTATCATTTTTTTCTTCCTGCCCAATCTCCCTTTTTACTGATTCAACACTCATCAACTAATAGGGCACATTGCTTGTCTTCTTCCACAGCTCTAGAAAACACACGTGCCACAAAAATTGCTTTTGGGCCACTAGACTCTAGACTCTTAAAAGAACCACTTAGAAAGGCATACAAGGCTTTGTACAAATTCCATCATAATGAAGACCAAAGAGATATACTAATGCATGGGGGGCAATACAGGGTTGTGACTAAAACCCATGAGCTGGGACTCAAACCCTGCTTCCACCACCTCCTGTGTAGGTTTGAAGAGTCTAAAAGTGTCTTAAGCCAACTGGCTTCATCCCGGCTCTTCAGGTATTTTATGCATCATAGAGCAGCCAGATCTCAGCGAAAGCCGTGAACCTGGGGCAAGCCATCTAACCCGAGCCTCAGTTTCCTCATCCACGAAATGGGGCAAAAATGGAATCTACCATAAAGAAGTGTGGGGATGTTAAATGCACGAATCACTGTAAAGCACCAGGCACAGAAGCCACTAAATAGAAGTAAGTTACAGTTATTAGATTTTTGTCACAATAAAAAAAAAAAAAAACCTGAAAATAATTGGGCTAATCGGTTAGGATTGGACATGTTCACTGTTATGATGAAATCCATGTCATCACAGGTCAGCGAAGAGGTGCTGAAATGAACGTTATAAAAAATTGGCTTCTGGGGGTGCCTGGGTGGCTCAGTCGGTTAAGTGTCCGACTTCACTCAGGTCATGATCTCATGGTTCGTGGGTTCGAGTACCGCATCAGGCTCTGTGCTGACAGCCAGCTCAGAGCCTGGAGCCTGCTTCAGATTCTGTGTCTCCTCTCTCTCTGACCCTCTCCTGCTCACACTGTCTCTCTCTCTCTCTCTCAGAAATAAATAAAACATGAAAATTTTTTTTTAAAAATTGGCTTTTTTACCTAAGCCTCTGTGATACTACTTGACAAGAGCTGCCTCTGTCACTGTGTCTGCCTGGGCCCAGCCCAGTTCCTTCTCCGTGACATGGGTTAGACTACACACTCTCAGAGGTCCCTTCCAGCTCTGACACTGTGTCTATGTGCAGGCGGAGGAAGACGCGGGAAGACCCACATCATCTGCACTTCCTTGGGAGAGGAGGAAACTCTGTTTGGAACTGACCATCCTAATCCTGGCCAGCCAAGCTTCCTCTAGTTCACATTCTTCCCTCCTGCATGAGGCCACCCCAACTTCCAGGGGATGGGAGGCACTGGAATGATGGGAGAGTGCCCCATTGTCCCCTCGCGCACATGCACATGCACACACATGCACAAGCACACACACCTCCTCTTGTGCCTGATGATTTGCACCCCCTCTGGGGGCCATGTCTGCACCAGCTGGTGAATCAGTGAAAGATGCTGTTAGCCCTCCCACAAACTGTCTGGAAATGGAAAACAGCTGGATTTCTGGCAGGAAGAGGAAGAAGTGAGAGAAAGTAGATCGACTCCACCCCACCCCACTTGGACCAGTTGTCTTGCTCAGCTTTCTCTAACCCAAACACTTAGGTCAAATTCAGGCTGACGCCCAAGCCAAGGCGGAATGGGGGCAGAGGGTCAGAGGCACCAGGGCTCCTCACCTGGGAAGCCCGTGTTTGGCCTTGTCTCCCCAGTGCAGAAGGAAGTCCAAGGGTGAGATGCTCACTGGGGAAGATGGAAACAGGAGTCTGTGTTTGAAGTGAGCCTGAACTTTGGCTCACTGTCATTTAACCAGCCTCCTTGGGCCTCAGTTTCCCTAGATGGGCTTTACACTGACTGTTCAGGCCCTCTCATGGGGTGCTCACAATTGAAATAATATACACATAGTATAAAGATGGCTTAGAGAGCCAAACCCAAACTCAAGATGAGGAGATCAGAACCTACAAACTTACGTCAAAGCAGTAGCACCAGGGCCAATCCACCAGATTCACTGCAGGATTTGAAGACAGATGCCTCCCCAGGGCCGTCTGTCTGTCCATCACTCCTAGGGGGCCTCCCTCACATGGAACTTCAGATCTCCTCCACAAAGCAGGCCAAGCAACTCATTGGCATGTCTTCCCATCCCAGACCTCCCAACCTAGGCCTGCGTGTGCTGAATCTCCTGCTCTCCAATACCCTGTCTGCCCACGCCCCCCGTGGAGACCAAGGCAAGGGGGCTCTCCTACTCACCTGGCTCTGTTCCCTTGCCCGATGAACAAGCACCCTTGATTCCCAGTGTCCACTGCAGCCTCTGGGAGCCCAGGGCCATCAGAGTTTCCCCTCCAGCAAGCAGTGAGTGTCGGGAGCCTGCGTTCCCAACTCTGGGGCCACCCAGATGTTGTGGATGATGTTCCCTCTCAGCTTCAGTTTCTTCATCTGTGAAATATGGACAATAATCTCTATCCTGCCTAATTCCAAGAGATATTTTGAGAAGCAAAATGAAGGTACCTCTGGTGAAAAGTGTTATTTAAACGTATGTTTTACAACTCCATTCTCTTTTATTACTTTGAGTATGATTATTATGGAGTGAGGAAAAGACCTCTTGAGGGGTCCCACTGTCCTACCAGAAGTTAGGGAAAAGTAGTAGGAGTACTAAGACTTGGGGGTAAGGGAAAAAAGCAAAACAAACCCCTCCCCTCCAGAATCTAGGGACCTAGAGTGTTCCTGCATCCTCTGGATGGTTCCTCTCTCAAATGTTACCTTCATCAAAGGGGAGGTAACGGTATTTCAGGGTCAACATGCTGCCCAGACAATCCCTGTAGGATCTGACCCTCTTTCTTATTATGGAATTCTGCCCACAGGTCTAGAATTTGGATAAAAAGCCAAGAAAATAAGGATGAATAAAACCAAGTCTGTCTCCCCGGGTCCTGAGTGCTCACAGAGAAAGCATGGTCCAGATGGTCATTAAAGTCCCACACTCCTCAGAATTGTGAACCATATGTCTCTCAGGCGTGAAGGAACGCAAGAGAAGACATGATGATGTTCATGGTGATGAGCGACTCTAACGACCACTGCTTACTGAAAAGCTCACACGTGCCATAAACTTGACCCGTTCAAATGATAAGCTCTACGACATCCTGAGAAGGCTGATGGGACTATTAGTTAGAACATTACTTCTCACCTTTAAGCATGTTCCAGAAGCACCTGGAGGGCTTTTGAAATCCAGATTGAGGGGACCTACCTCCTGAGTTTATAGTTCAGTCAGTCTGCAGTAGGCCACAAGAATTTGTATTTCTAACAAATTACCAGCTGGCACTGATGCTGCCGCCTGAAAAAACACACTCCGAGAGCCACAGGGTTAGGTGTTCAGAAGAGATTTCATTCAAAAGAAGTCATCTACCCAGGGTCATCTTACCCACAGCGACACAATTTTAAAACACCTGTGCTAAGATTCAAACCTAAGTTTGAATCCAAATCAAACTGACTGACTGCAAATCCTGCACCAGTCCCTTGCTGTCACACAGTCCCCTGGGGACTGAACCCAATGTGGGTGGAGTGTCTGGCCCTGAAGTTGCCTAATATCAAAAGCTTTTTGAAGAAAAGGAATGGAAGCAGGGTCAGATGTGTGGAATTGGAAGAAGCCTGGCAGCCAGCTAGGCCGAATTCTGTAGGCAGGAGAGGTTTACAAGAAGTCATCCTGACTGCTTTATTTCTGTGCCCAATTCCACCACGAGCTGGACGTGGTCTTCATGGAGACTGTCTCTCTGATCCCAAGTCAAGTCAACTCATACACTCGCCTGGAGGTCAACCTCTAAAACCCACACCAATACTATGAGACGGAACCCACACTTTAATGAAGTCAGTCCAACTGGTCACTGTAACTCAGTTTCTCTGTTTATTAAAAAGGAGAATGATTCCTGTCACCTCGAGGTCCCAGTACAACTGTGTCAACAGGTAGCACTGAAAAGTAAACACCCAGCACCAACAGTTCTTTCTCAGAGGGTGTTCTATAAATACCAGCCAACCTCACCATATTAGTGACGTGAAGCACTCTGTGAACTGGAAGGTTTGCAAAGCACTTTCCAAATGTGCTCCTCATTGTTTTGTTTTGTTCTGTTTTTATTTTATGTTTTATTTATTTCTGAGAGAGAGAGACAGAGACAGAGACAGTGTGAGCAAGGGAGGGTCAGAGAGAGAGGGAGACACAGAATCTGAAACAGGCTCCAGGCTCTGAGCTAGCTGTCAGCACAGAGCCCGGCATGGGGCCTGAACCGACAAACTGTGAGATCATGACCTGAGCCGAAGTCAGACACTTAATCGACTGAGCCACCAAGGCGCCCCTGTGCTCCTCATTGTTAAGGTTGGCATGAGCTTCAAAAGATCCCTGGATGGGAGCCTTTCATGTAGATTTTAACTTGATCCTCCCCCTTAAAAATTCGATTAAGAGAAAATAAAATAACAATTTTATTTTTTTTATTTTTCAATAGCGCCGTCTCCTGGTCCTAACAACCTTGTGCCTGCCACCACTAAATGCCATGTCAAGCATTCATTAAAAGCACACTGGGTTTTTAAAAAGAGTGAGGCATCTGCATAAATGTTGTTTTAGCGTTACAATGAGGCAAATTGGCTTCTAAAGCAAATGCAAAATCATTTCAGGAGGATTTACATTCAGCAGAAGATAAACAGGGCAAAGCAGCCTTGGACAGGTCAGCCACAACCTTGAACATCATCCCGCAGAGGGATGGGAAAGGGAGGAGCCAGAGAGAGAATTCGGTGGCAGCACTTCTGGCCTGTCCTCAGGGCATTCACAGTCCCTGTGATTCTGGGTGGTGGGATTCCTGGCTCTTAGAATCCTGGAGGAGGTTGAATCCTTTCATGGGTCCTTCTGGAGACCTCCTCAAATCTCACCCAATGGGGAGGCATTTACTTATGAAGGGCACCAGCCTACTGCTACCTGGTCCTGAGAGCAGGTGTCTCTCTTCATCCTATCCCAGAAAAGCTTTCAAAACCCCAAAGGCAGTTTTCAGAGGCAATCACAAAGGGAGAAAGGGTAGGACCATTATGCCCCTCAGTGATTCTCACCTAATAAGCTCCTAGTGATTTCTTTTTACACTTATTCCCATAAACAGTTAGGACGTCCTTACAATAGGCCTGCCATCTTAAATTAGATCAGGAGATTTGTGTCATCTGTTCTACTTCCCTTTTTTGCTGTGGCTGCCAGATATCTCAAAACTAAGTTTGATATTTAATTAGAGTCACTTAGGTAGCCTTAATTTTTAGTACAATTATCTCTGCTCCCACTAGATGGTTTTGAGCTTCTATTTCATGTCTTATTGAACACATGCCGGGCTCAGGGCTAACATTTACCCTCCATTTCAGTGGCACTGGAAAGGATCTTACCATGTTTTAGGGTGCTACCCAAATTCATTAAGGAGCTGAAACACAAGCCAATATTCCTAGTCAGGGTTATTCCAGTGTTAGAATGATCCCAAAAGGGAACTGAAAAGAGAACTCCAACACTATTTATTGAGTGCCTTCTCTGTCCCCGTCACCTTAAATATCTTATTTCATTTAATCCTCACGACCCTATAAAATCAGTTCAATCAGTCCCTATAACTCTCAGTCGCCTCATCTGTAATCTGGGAATAGGTTTCTTATTCAGTTCTCATGGTTAATTAGTGAAAGTGAAATTAGATACAAGATGTATCTGACTTCAGGGCATGTATCACTCCACTGTCAGCATCTTGAGTGCTTTTGTGGAAAACAGCAAGCCGCCCCTCTGGGAAGACACAGTCTTGCAGGGATGGGGACAATGTCTTCATGTGAGTAGAGCATAAGTTACTGCAAGGGCAAGGCTAGAAACCCTTCACTTCATTCTTAGAAACAGCCCTGAGATAGGAGAGACTGCTAATCTCACCATGATCCTTGTTCTGTTTCTCTTTCCGGGCCACAGCACTGGACGGTATCTCCTGGTGCTCATGCGTGTAGGTGGGGCAGGGGATCACTTCTCTTGAAAGAAATGAGGGCAAGCATTGTATATGTCACATGTAAACCCCTGCGCAGTTCTCGGCTCTCCCTCCCCACCCACTGCCTGCACAGGACACTTAGAGGGCGAGGGAAGGATGGAATCATGAATTGGAGGGAGTCTTGAGCTCCTGAAAGACAGCGGAGCTAAGCACACTCCATCTCCTTCAGATTGCATTGAATTGTGATAGGAATTAAAAATATAATTCTATTGTACTTAGGCCCCTGACATTTGGGGGTAATTTGTTATGCTATGTATTGACTTACCCTAAAGCAAACCCAAACTATCTTGCTTCCTTTTAATAGGCTGGGTGAAGATTCAAATGACCTATGGTTAAAAGCAATAAGGTTCTAATTCAAGAGGATGGAGGCTCGGGGGGGAGGGAGGAGGGAGGTAATTCCATTTCCTTGTTCCCCTAAGTAAAATTCTCCACAAATCATCCCTACTTGAAGCCCAACCTTCAAGAACATTTCACGTTAATCTCACTTTCCGTTCAGAGCTTCAGTCATACTTATGAGTCATAGAACTGCAGGGTGTTCAAGCTGAAAGGCACCTCTGAGATCATTATTACAAATTCTGAAGATAAGAAAACTAAGGCCAAGATGTATGGCTTTCCTGGGGTCTCACAGCCAAGGCTAAAACCCAAGGCTGGACCATGGCTCTCTGCATTCTCAGACTGGATGGAAGCCACGCCCACATGGCTCAACAGACCAAGGCAGCCCAGCCCCACCCTGTAAATCCTGGCAAGCAGTGTTCAAGGGGAGGCTGCGCTGTGGGAGGAGGCCGCTGGCGCCCCCTACTGGACAAATGTGCCACGTCCTCGGCAGCCGGTCCTGCGCAAATTGCAGGACTCCTAAGAAAGAGCAGTGGAGCTATGGCAACGCTCTCTAGGTGTCCGCGGCCACAATCAGCGCCTGTGTTAAAACCGCTGGGAGACCGTGAGCTATTCCCTGGCACGTCCCCACGTTTTCCAGTCAATGGATCCCGCCGCCTGTACAAATGTAATGTCGCTTCAGGCGGGGATACTCGAGTCTACCTCTCTTTCACGCCAAGAGCAGGGCGCACAGCTCCCGAAATCACTGCATCCCCTCCCTCCTCCCTCTTCGGGTTCACTGATGCTGCAAAAAGAGGGGGGGAAATGCCCTCCCTCTGTGGACCCTACCTCATTTTTTAAATATTTGGTCTCCAGGCCTCAATGAAATTAGTATTTTTTTCTCTAGCTGTGTTTGCAGCAGCATCAGAGTAGGACAGAAAGGACTCCAAGGGGGAAAAGAGATCATAAAAGCTTCCGTCTAAATGACGCTGGAGTGGAAAAGGAGGAGCAGGACGGAGGGGCCACGGGCTCCTTCCAGCCTCTCTGCATGCTGCTGGGAACAAAAGCTTGCTGGGGATGAAGTGTGGTCGGCCAGCGGCCAGTGCACTGAGTGGGAAACCAGAGAGCAATTGTAGTGCATGTTCTCTATTCAAAAGGCAATTTTCTCAGAGGTCGTTAAGAAGCCTCTGTCTGACATTGAACCTCAATTTACCCGGCTCTGTAAAGCAAGTGACTAAATCATCCTGGAAAGTCAGAAATGGCATTTCACCTCACCAGCTCACTTTGCACAGGAGCAAACCCAGGCCCAGAGAGGGAAAGGACTTGCCTAAAATCACACAGCTAGTAAGCAGACAGGTAGGCTGGGGCTCAGGTCTCCAGAGCTCAGCCCCCGTACAGGAAATGCAGCTCTCCACCTGCCTAAGTGCAGTGATTTCGCACCACCTTGAGGCCCCTACAGGAGCTACACCCCCTCACTTCTTATCCCACCCCTGACCCCCACTGCAGACACACTGATCTGCTTTGTTGTTCCTCCTGCAAAACGCATTCCTGCCTCAGGGCCTTTGCACTTATTCCTCCCTCTGCCTGAAGCAATTCTTTTCCTGATCTATACACGGCTGGTTCCTCCTCCTTATTTATAAAACAATTGTTTATTCAAGTATCCTCCTCCTCTTGAGGTCCCAGGCACCTGTTTACCAATGTCTGCCTCGCCCATCCCATCTAATACTGCAACCTACGCACCAGGTCCTCTTCTGTCATCACAATGGCCTTGAAAACAGGATCTTTGTTTCCTTCCCTCTGTATCCCCAGCAACAGAACAAAGGTCTAACATGTCATAGGTACACAATAAGTATTTGTTGGAGGAATGGATAACATTACCCTTGTTTTGTTCAAAGATTCTCTCATTTATCTATTACCTATCTCCCCCACGTGAGTGAGTATTCCCTGAGAGCAGACATTTGTCTGCCTTGTTCCCACTATGTCTGTAGTGCCTAGAATAGCATCTGACCCATAGTAGGTGCTTAGTAATGAGCTGTTGCATAAATGGGCACATGAATGAATGTTTGAGGATCTTGGAGCTGGGACCTCTCTTTGGGCTGAGGACAAGGCAACCATTTCAGTCCACAAACATTTCCAGTCATGTACAAAGGCTGGGAGATTTTTCAAAAGGCATAAAGCATGCATCTTCCCCCCCAAAATGGCCAACAAATTCATGGGAGACAGAGACATGAACAAATTACCATGATAACACACAACAAGGTGCAGGTAAGATGTCTTAGATGGACAAAGCAAGAAGCTGAAAGTCTTTGGAGAGGATGCCAAGTCTGGATCTGACCTTGAAATAAGGGCTGAAGTAAAACTGGAGAGTGGAGAGGTGGAGAAAGACCATCAGATGAGGAATAGTTTGGAGGCAAATGGCATTTTCAGAAAAGAGCTCAGCAAGTAGGAAGGTGGGGTGATATGGCTTGAGCAGCTGCTTGAGGCCAAGTCATGCTTGGAAGCTTCTAAATGGCGACAGTTCCCGAACTATTCAAGTGGCAACAGTCTCTCCCCATTTTAAAGATTCTTCATAGACAAGTTGAGTGAAGATCAAATATTCACCCTGAATGCATAAATCGGTGAAGTCCGTGTTTTTACTCCAGAAACATGAAACAAAGAAAGATCAGCAACCGCAATTTGAAAAGCAAATAATATCTCTGTGTCTCACTGGCCATCGTTTGATAAGTATACTTTTAAAGTTGTCTGGTTAGAAAACGTGAGAGAAGAATAACTCTATTACACACACAAGGCTCTTTAGATGAGTTTGTTTTGTGTTGCACTGATGATAAGAGCAGAAACCTGTATTTAAAAATGACATGCTGTCTGCTGGATGCACGGACAGGGCAGAGACCACCCAGGGGTTACAGGGACCCAGCTCTCCCAGGCATCCTCCACACACTGCGTTGAAGGTAGTAAGAAGCCATCGAAGAAGGGTGAACAGCAGCTGATTTTGATGGGATTTGGGTGTTAGGGAGTTAACCGCTAGCTAATGTGCAGATTGGACAAGGTTGGACTGAAATGGGTCAGTGAGAAGGCTAAGTCATGTATGGGTGCTCACTGTGCAGGGGCAGAGGTGTCCTCGGCCATGGGAGATGTGATCTTATGAACAGAGGCACTGATCTCAACCCCTGCTGTCTGCGCATTAGCTCTGAAAAACAAGCAAGCGATGCCCCCCGTGGGTAAAGGTGGGCCAAACTTCACTTCCATGCTGATTTTCAATCACTGAGTCCTGACTGTCAGAGAGGGAGAAATTATTTTTTAATTCTTTTTAATATTTATTTATTTTGGGGGGAGAGAGGGAGATAGAGCACCACCAGCAGGGGAGGGGCAGAAAGAGAGGGAGACACAGAATCTGAAGCAGGGTACAGGCTCTGAGCTGTCAGCACAGAGTCCAACACAGGGCTCAAACTCACAAACCATAAGATCATGACCTGAACCAAAGTTGGGCACTTAACCAGCTGAGCCCCCCAGGCGCCCCAGACAGGAAGAAATCCTTGAACGAATTCCATGCAGCCCTGCAGGTAGGGTCCCACACTCTTCCAAGCACCTAACATTTATGTAAATTTCCTTCTAGACTTTTCCCCGTGGGTATTAGGATCAGACTGCCATGTATCTTCCCCCCTCCCCATTCTCTATATTATTCATACTGCTGTGTCATAAAACATTTTTCTACAAACACGATTTTTAGTTGTCACATAATATTCCACTCTAAGAATGTCCCATAATTTACCATTCTCCTTTTGTTGGACACTTAGAGAGATGCCAATATCTCACTATTATAAATAGCACCGTAATGCACACCCTTGCACATAAATCTCTGTGCACGTCTCTGATTACTTCCTTGGGGCAGATTCCTAGAAGTGTGATTGCTGGGATGTTTGCCATTTTGATGGATTCTGTGTCGCACTGTTCCCCCTGCCTAGTGTCCTAGTGGCAAAAGATAAATGCCCATGAAAGGACACATGGGGGGGAGGGGGGGAGGGCAGGGGAAGGAGCTCTAGTGAACGCTGGCTTACGAATCCGAGCAGAGGAGATGCTTCCCACAGGCTACTCTGGGTGACACACAAGACTATTTATTTATTTCTGGCATTTACCTGACCCCTTCTTCCAAAGGGGACTGACCTAGAACAAGAAGAGCTCATACGTCATATGAAAATGTCAGAGAGGGTGAGGAAGAGGAGGCTGCCAAGAGCGGAGTGAGTTCGGCAGAAAAGGATAAATACCATATGTGTGCACGTATAGGAGGATTAGGAGAAACTTAACGGAGGACCAAGGGGGAGAAGAAGGGAGGAAATAGTGGGGGAGATGGAGAGAGGCAAACCATGAGAGACTCTTGAATGCTGAGAACAAACTGAGAACTGATGGGGGGGCGGGGGGAGATGGGCATGGAGGAGGGCACTTGTGGGGATGACCACTGGGTGTTATATGGAAATCAACTTGACAATAAAATATTTATTAAATAAAAGAAGAAGAAGAAGAAGATACATTCAACCAATAAACATGTAAGATGCCCCCAAGGCACAAAATAAAAAAAAAAAAAAAGAGTGGAGTGACTTCGTTATTCAAGACCCAAGGAGAATAAAAACCAGAAGAGGAAGCAGGCTTTCCATGATCAGTCCTTCTGCCTCTAGGATGGCCAGGTAACATACAAGATGCCCAGTTAAATCTGACTTTCCGATAAACAGCAAATAATTAGCTTAATATAAAAAACTGTCCCATGAGATACTTGGGACACATTTACACTAAAAACATGGTCACTCTCTGCAATTCTGATTGAATGGGCATCGTGGATTTGAACTTGCTCTGTCTGGCGGCCGTGCCTGCTGCACCTTAACCGCAGAGCAACTATTTAGCAAAGGGCAGCCGCCAGACCATCTGGAGGGCAAACGTGGACTGAGGGGCATAGACTTGGTGCCCGGGAAATTGAGGGCTCCAGGGAAAGAAGGCAGGGCTGCAGCCTCTTACCAACCAGATCCCCAGCCTCGAGAAAGTCACAGACAGATGAGATACGGAAGTGGCCCTGCTGGCGGCCGCTTTGGGGCACGGGGCTCTGGCTGTGCGCTGGGAGCACCAGCAGAGAGATGGACAGAGGCACACAGCTCTGGTGAGGGCTGGCGGTGCCCAGTGCAGCCAGGTCGAACGTGAGGGGAGCAGCTGAGTACAGACCCTGAAAAATCGTTCTCTCCCTGACCTCACCTCTGTCGGCAAACTGCTATATTGAAAGGAGGAAGAGAAAAGGAAGGTGCCCTCTTTACACACACACACACACACACAGCACCTTCCTGCGGTCGTGCCTCAGCAGTCCCTCACACAATATGCTCTAAATTAATAGCTTCAGGGAGATAATGGTTTATAAAGCAGGAGTTTGCATGCAACCAAGGAAAATGTTCTGCTCCTTATTGTATAGCTGTATTTTTTTTTTTTGCAGTCAGATTATGAGCAAACAAGGTTAAATGCACACACAAACACACACACACATACAGGCAAATAGGCCTCAATTTTCTACTCCACGACCTGCTGCCTCAAATTTCCCCCTTTGCCTTTGTTTTGACTATTTCTCTTGCTTGCATTTTTCTCCTTGTCCTTTCTTTCTCCCGCTCATTATGCTTCATCTTGTTTATTCTCTTTTCCCTTTTTTTCCTATTCCTGTGCTGTCTGGGTTTTCTTCTTTTGTCTTTCTCTTTAAGGCAGAAAAACAGCTCCATCAAAAATAAATTTAAAAATCATGGAATGTTTGAACTGGGAGGTGCCTCAGAAATCACTTTGCAAACAAAGAAACTGAGGCACATAAAAGTGAAGGGATTTGGTCAGGATAACCCGGTTTCTAGCACTTAGGGTGGCGGCCAAGCTCCTCTCTCTCCAAATCCGGTCCCCCTTCCACTGTATCAAACGCCTCCTCATTAGGCACGGCATCATTTCATAAGTCGAGTGGCTTTCTGTTGTGACCGCCTTGGTCACCTAGAGAAGTGTCATGTGAATGTCTTGCATGGTTAAGAGGCTGGAGCTGGGGTTTCTGAGATATAAAGCAATACAAGACACAGTCCCTGTCCTCACGAGGATCCTTTACGACTGAAATAAAGAAGGCCATGCTAGGACGTGACTATCGGGACTTCAAAGATGGACCAGGCTGCCAATGCCCCCAGATCAAAGGACTTCCCCAAGTGTAGCTCCATCCGGAGGAAGACTGGGCAGCCCCATTCTCCAGAGCAGGGACACCCCTCAGATTCTGGAGAGAAGCTCACTCTCCGGGGGGAGGGGGGTGGACACATTCCCAGCATCCTACCAGATGGACATTTCTTTGAGCCAGCAGCTGCCCCGAGGCCTTGAAATGCAGGCTCAATCATGTGTCAAAGGCTGGAGGCCTGCCTTACCACCCAGCCCTTAGTGGCCCTGAGGAGCCTGAACACTCCCTGGGGCTGGCTTTTACTTCACCCTGAGCAAGGGAGGAAGGAAGAGTGGGGAGGGAGCTGTGAGGACAGCGTCTCCAGGCTGCATTTGACCCCCACTTTGAACTTAACATACTCCTGGCCTTTTGAGGTTGGTACTGGCTCCCAGGCTTACCACAGGGAGGTCTGGCAGTGTTCCCCCAGGCCCCAAGGGGGGGTGCTTCTTCCTGTGGGCCTGGAGGAAGGGTGAAGGGTTTGGGGGAGGGGAGGAGAGGCTCCACTGAGCCCTTTCCCTGAGCTGCAGAAAACGGGTGGGGGGGCCTGGAAGAGGCCCTGTTCGGTCCTGACTCTGGGTGATTTGCCTGCTCTTGACTCCTAGCAAATTAAAATGTCCTTTATACTTATAACACGGCAATAATCCGCCTTAGGTTTTGAAATCAAGGTGGAATAGTCAATTCTACTCTCTTGTCAGATGCTAATCTGACCCACTGATAATGAAAAAGGGAGAGGGGAATCTGCTTGGTCTGCAGAGTCAGAGGATTTGCAAGGGCAGTGGGGGGGAGTCTGAATTAAAATTAAATATTAGGATGTAGAGAAATCACACTGAGAAAGACTGGCCAGGGAAGTGATACAGGAGTTGAAGTGGAGGGGGTGGGGTGACAGCTGGGCCCGCCTAGGCAGGAGAGGATTATAAGAAGCACAGTAATCATGCCTGGGACTACATGTGACATCAGCTCATCCCGGGCTTCCCCTCCTGAGTGAACCTGGGGAGTGACGGCGGTGGGGGGGAGGGGTGCTCGTGACCATGGGGTTTTCCAGGAGTGTTTCTTTTTTGTTTTAGTTTCTCCTAGTTTGACGCTAGAGTTTGGGCTTGTTGTCAAAGCATGAAGAGTTAAGGGGAAAAGCAGAAGGGAAAAGGAAAACAAAGAATCTTTCATGTGTGGCTCGAGAGAAAATTAAGAATCAGATTAGAGCTGTTCTGCCCCATTTCCCCAACTAAAAGATTAAACAAAAAAGAAGCACTTTTGTTTTGTTTTGGTTTCCATCCAGGAAAGGAGGAGGGCATGGGAACTGTCTTCCTGAAGTTTCAGTATACATGCGTCAATGCCACAGGTGTCTTTTGTTCCTCCATTTTGGGGGCAGGGCAAGCACTTTGGGATGTTCTGGAGATCCGTCAAAGTGAGATTTGAGTACATCCCACAGCATCTGTTTGAAGGCATACCATCCCAAACATGCCCTCCAAATTCAGTGGGAACTCCCCTAGCTGTTTTCTCATGATGTGATAAGGAGCTAGGGGAGAAGTTGCTTTATTTATATGTAAGACCTGCCCAATCGTCAAATAACTCTAAGTGTAAGAAAATGATGCCTTCTTGGGGTGCCTGGGTGGCCCAGTCAGTTAAGAATCCGACCTCAGCTCAGGTCATGATCTCACAGTCTGTGAGTTCGAGCCCCGCGTCGGTCTCTGTGCTTTGGATTCTGTGTCTCCCTCTCTCCGCCCTTCTACTGCTCATGCCCAGTCTCTCTTACTCTCAAAAATAAACAAAACATTAAAAAAAATTTTAAAAAGAAAAGAAAATGATTCCTTCTCAATGTTGAGCTCCAACCAGGATTCCCATAATTTCCACCCACTGGATGTCCACTCCACCTTCTAGACGACAGCTGCTCCCACACATACTGGAAGGCAGCTGCCTTGCCCTATATGTTTCTCCACATAAATTGGGTACCTTGACCCCTCACCACTGTCTTAGCTCAGGCTGCTATAACAAAGTGCCCTAGACTAAGTGGCTTACAAATAACAGAAATTTATTTCTAATAGTTCCAGAAGCTGTGAGTCCCAAATCAGGGTCAGCACCTTCTTCTAAGTTGCACACTGACATCTTCTTGCTGTGTCCTGATATGGTGGAAAGGGGGCAGACAGTTCTCTGGGTCACTGATAAGGTCACTGATCCCTTTCAGGAGAGCTTCACCCCCATGACCTCCTGTCTTCCCAAAGGCCCCACCTCTTAATATCGTCACACTGGGTTAGGATTTCAACCTATGGATTTGGGGAGGACACAAACATTTAGCCAATGAGACTCAAATAACACATTTTCCCTATTTCTGGCCACCCTGGTCAGCTATAATTTATGTCCCCTTTAAAGTATGGTTCTTATAACTTAACAAGAAATTGGTGTTTCCTCCTCCCTTTCTGATCCACCCTCCACACTACCACCACAGCAATTGTTAAAAAATACATATATCCCATCAAAGTTATTCCCCTGCTGGTCAAAACCGTTCACTGGCTGTAGCCCACTGCCTATGAAAAAAGACTCCCCGGCATCCCCCGTAGGCCCATCATCTCCGATTACTCCAGTAGCTTCCTAACTGGGGTCCCTGGTCCCTTCTTGGCCTGCACACCCCACGAGCCCTTCCCTAGAGCTGGGACAAAAACTGTGTACCCTCCACATACTAACTACCATAGATCACGTGGTGTCCCCTGCTTACAACTCATTCCTGGATCCCCGTTATACTTGGAATGAAATCCAAACTCCTTCCCAGACCCTACTTGTCTCATCACCTGCCTCTCAATCTCCTCTGTCCCACAGCTCTTCTCTCATGTCCTCACACAGGTCAACCTCTTTCCTGATGCAAACTCTTCTCGCATGCTGTTTCCTGGCTGAAATGCTCTTCCCTCCTTCCTCACAGGGCAGCTCCTTCTCATCGCTCAAGCATGAGCTATGATGCCACCTCCTCCAAGAGGCCTTCCCTGATTCCTAGCTCATGCTCGCACTAGCACACACACTCACTGTCCTCTTCCAACCCACCGTCATCTTGCATCGTAACACTGTTTCGAATTTGTAATATGGGAGTTGGCTGATTTCTCTATTTATTGGCTGCCTGACTCTGTCACTAGAATATAACGTCCACAAGAACAGAAAGCATGACAGTTTGTTGATCCCTGTATAGCCAGTATCTAGTTAATGTCCTGTACACAGAAGAGACCTAATAAATATTTATTGGATCGGTGAAGCTCTCAAATACCTTATCTGCGATCCTCCTCCTGCTCCCACTCGTTCTCTAAAATCCAGGTCAAGAATCCAGTACAAAATCGTCCCCTACCTCGATGAACAGAGGTTATCACCCCCCTTAGCATGCAGAAAACACTGACCGGAGACCCACTCTGTGCCCAGCACAATGATGCCTGCTGAGAACACAGGATTCATCTACATACATGCCTTGGCCTCCAGAAATCCACAGCCTAGTGGAAGATATGCGCACAGAACAAACTTCTTAAAACAAAACACTGAATGCTTGTGGATGACACAGGGGCATATGAAATATCAGAGCAGAGCAAGGTGGCCAAGCAGCAGGGTTTGGATTAACGATAGCATAGGACCAGGTAACAGGTACTTTCTGCCCACTCTGCACTTAAGCAGCTAACACACAGCATTACTGTTTATTCATGTGCCTTTTGGTGTTTCCTGCCAGAGCCCCTTCCGGACAGGGATGCTGTCAAACATAGGCTTGTGTCCCCAGAACAGCCCAGCATGGCCACTGCAAAAGGCAAGAGCGCCATGGGAACAAACTCTGGAAACTTGCACTTGGCCTTAGCCTGCTCTGGGCCCTGCAGCCCGGGGCATCTGCATCCACACAAAAGAATCCCCTCACTCCAAAAAAAAAAAAAAAAAAAAAAAGTCCTCCCTGGAGAAAGCCCAGCTACTTACTGAGTGCCACCTGCCACATGGGTTAATCCAGCCCTGCATTTCTCCTTTACGGCCAACCCCATTTCAACCACAGCTGATCTCCCATCTGACCCCCGCAATGCTGAGAGATGAGGGGCAATAAATCGGCATCCACGCGCCCGGCCCTGGACCACTGCCACCCCCACTGCCTCTGCCCCCACACCTCGGAAGAAAGACCAACGGGAGCCGCAGATGATGCTGAACTTCAATTAGGCCCTGCTGGCAAATTAGTCACGCAGGGTGACATTTTCCAATCAAGGAACATTAGCATCCTCCCTAATTACACAATGGTGGGGCCGACATGCTTGCGGGCAAACAAGACCGTGGCACACGGCATCCCAAGTGCGCAAGCGCAGGCACACACACCATGCCACTGGACAACGGCATCCACCTCTCCTCGAGAGCGGTTTAAAAGCTGACTGTGCACGTTGCTCAGAAGGAGAGAGGAAAACCACATGAAGGAAATCCCTGTATCTCCGGAGCATTTCTAAGAATTTCACAGATGATGAGAATTCCATTTCACAGGAAACAAGAGCTGCAATCCTAAGAGTACTAAACCAGCCTCAGATAAAACTGTCTGCTCTTTGGATTCACGCCTCGTAGTCAGCGGTATTCACCTGGGGACGAGATGCAGCAGGTTCACTTGGCCACACACCTACTCCGTGACTGTAGAATCTATTGAACCTGCACTCCCCTCCCTCACCTGTAACATGGAAACACCCACCTCTCCTCATTCATTCCATCAATAAACATTTACTGAGTGTCTACGGCATGCCAGGCATTGCTTGAAGCCCTGAAAACAATGGTGAACAAGAAAGTAGAAACACATCTGAACATATCTGAGCCACAGCAGACGCTGCTACAACCTTAACACAGAGACTCCAGGCATCATGGCAGGAACGTCAGTGACCAGTCGCTGGGAGAGGGGGGAGGGGCCTCAGGGGGATGGCTATGGTTTCCCCTAATTGAACAGGCAGCTCTCCGAGGTCAGGAGTCTGTTCTTGGGGTGCCTGGGTGGCTCAGTCAGTTAAGCGTCCGACTTTGGCTCAGGTCATGACCTCACAGTTCGTGGGTTCAAGCCCCACATCAGGCTCTGCACTGACAGCTCAGAGCCTGGAGCCTGCTTTGGATCCTTGAGTCTCCTGACCCTTCCTCCATCCCTCCATATCTCTCTCTCTCTCTCTCTCCCTCTCTCTCTCTCTCTCAAAAATAAGTAAACACTAAAAAAACTTTTTAAGAGTCTGTTCTTAACAGCTTCTCCCTGCTGCAGCCTCCAGATAGTTGACTATTAGATATATTTTGTCTCACTAGAAAGGAAGGTTTACAGAGCATTACAAAAAATTAAGTATATAAATGAGTAGAAACAGGCATTTCTAAATTTAAAAAAGATAAAGAGAGGATAAATGATTTGCAATTACAAAAGTGTGTGTGTGCATGTATGTGTGTGAGCGCACATGCACATATTTATCTAAACATGTATAGGGGCCCTTGGCTGGCTCAGTCAGCTAAGTATCCGACTTTAGCTCAGGTCATGATCTCATAGTTTGTGAGTTCAAGTTGTACACCAGCTTGGGATTCTCTCCCCCGCTATCTCTCTCTCTCTCTGCCCTTCCCAAATTTGCACGTGCACACACACGCTTGAACTCTCTCTCAAAATAAATAAAACCCTTTTTTAAAAACAATAAATACAGGGATGCCTGGATGGCTCAGTCAGTTGAGCGTCCGACTTCGGCTCAGGTCATGATCCCACGGTTCATGGGTTCAAGCCCTGCACTGGACTCTGTGCTGACAGCTCAGAGCCTGGAGCCTGTTTCAGATTCTGTATCTCCCTCTCTCTCTGCCCCTCCCTCACTCGTGCTCTGTCTCTCTGTCACAAAAACTATAAAAAATTTTTTTAAAAAAACAATAAATATGTATATGTGGGTTTATATGTGTATGTGCATGTATACGTATGTGTGTTTATGTTTATGTGTGTGTGTATACGTGCATGTATTCCTATATCCACTTCCGTATTTTGTTTATCTCGGTGTTACTTCAAGGGATAAACATGTAAATTCCCTAGCAAAGGATCCTGCACATGATGGGCACTCAGTAGGCATATCTGTATCAATACTTTTGCTGCCTTCATTATGACAATCTGAGTTGACGGCGAGCCTGGGCTCCTCTGTGCTGCGTCACCCACTACTTCATTTCTGCAGGACACATCCTCACCTGCAGATATACAAAAATAAAGCTTCCCTATCAGTTCCCTGTAGCATCACCTCCTGAGGGAGCCTAGAGATGCCACCCGTCTCTTTCACAGCAAGATCCACCACAGCCCGTCCTGGGATGCCATGACCAAGACTCCACTGGGGACAGAGACAGCCAGCAAACCCAGCACCGCCTCCCATCAAGCATGGAAAAAGCGGTTACTCATTTGGATTTACTCTGTGCCATGCCTCCTTCCCCGCACCTGACACTGCCCCTCCGTGCACACTCCCTACCGAAGGAGGAACAGCTGCAGCTCTGCGTGCTGGGGGACTGGCTCAGGCTGGGGAGCGACCCGGCGTGCATCTCTGTTTGCCCATTCTCCGGTGCTCCGAGCGCACTGGCTCCAATTATCAGGCAGAGGCAGGACTTTAGGCCTGTGGTTATTTGCCTCACCACTCTCTCCCCTTCTGAGCCGCCTGAGAACAAAATATCCTAGACAGAGCCCGGCCGCCTCCCCGTGGCGGGCTGCCAGTCATAAAGACGTCACTGGAACGTCTCGTCTTTTTTTTTTTCTAATGCCGCTCCTTGTCGCCACAGATTGATCTGCCAGTTAAATATTTAGACATGCTCATCTGCCTTTGTCATAAAACACCACTTGACTTTGAGCGATGAGCAAAGGAGGTACTGAGGCTGTAGCTATTCCCTGCCTGGGACACGAGGAGAGATGGAGGCAGTGACAAGATAGCTCCCCACCCCAGGGGTCTGCACGTCTCCATCAAAACCCACCCAATCCAACTTCAGCAAGTTCAGCACCCCCCAACCTCCAGGGCTTGAGAAGGGCTGAGAAGGGCGAGCCAGGTCTTCTCCTGAGATCGCCAGGGGCATGAGTTTGTGCGGTCAGCACCGTCGTGCCCTAGCCTTCCCAATCATCAGATGGCTTTCGTGTCAGTAGCTCACACAGTCTTCACAGCACCCCTACGACAGCTACACGTGTCGGCAACAACACACAACACACATTATCTCTTTTAATCATCACAACAACCCCCTCCCCCATAAGATGGGAATTATTGCCCAATTTACAAACAAGGAAGCAGAGATACACAGAGTTTAACTTTCTTAAGCCTATGTATTTGTTCTGAGAGAGACAGAGCAAGGAGGGGAGGGGCAGAGAGAAAGGGAGAGAGAGAATCTGAAGCGGGCTCTGTGCTGTCATCACAGAGCCCGATGTGGGACTCAAACTCACAAACCACGCATGAGATCATGACCTGAGCCTAAATCAAGAGTCGGATGCTTTACTGACAGAGCCACCTAGGCACCCCTCAGAGTTTAAATGAAGGGTCAGCCCAACGTCACTCAGGAGGGAAAAAGGGGTCTGTGACTGAAGCCCGGCTCCCAAGGATGTATTCGTTCCACCAGATGTCCACAGAAGGTCTCCACCAACATGGACCGTCTAAACTCATGTTTGATCACCTCAGTCAAAAAGCCCCTTTATTCCTTGGAACTTCTGCAGAGGCTCCAGATCTTCCCCGGGAAATCTGGCTTGATTGCTGATCACAGGAAGAGGTCAGGGGCCAAAGAGACTGAACCACTCAGCTTCCGGCTTGTATGTTTAAACTACAAGGTACTTTTCAGAACAGTGGCCGTCAAAGCCTGGGACCCTGATCTATGTTGACTGCAAAAAAGAGAATTTCAGTAGATGGAGGGTCATTAGAACTCTTCCAGGACAGCTTGGAAGGACCCTGGGCAAATTGAGAGCCAGGTGGTCCCAGAGTGGGGACAGAGGCCAGCATGGTACAGAAGCTATCGAATGCTCTCGAGCCCAAGGTGCCTCAAGCCCAGTGTTTGTTCTGACAGCAAAAATAGTTTGCAGAGAAGCCCTTGTTTTCATTCCCATTTCAGAAACAAGCAGGTGCTCTTTCATCTAAGCAGTGGGCAGAGGAGGGCCGAGGAAGAAGGGACCAAAGACTCCAAGAGAAGCAGCCACTGCTGAGGGGGTTCACAGGCTCTGCGGTGACGAGCCAGAGGGAAGTGGATGGTTACTGAATCCCACGTTCTCACTCACCAGATGGGAAAACTGACACTTACAGAGAATCACACCCTGGTCAATAGCAAAAACTCAGATTTTCTAACACCCAGTCCAGCTTCTCTCCCTCTCTCTCTATCTCCCCTTTCTCTCCAGCCCTTCCATCTATCAGCTCTATTTCCATGTGTTGTCTTGAACCTCTTGCATACTGTATATGGTCTCCTATGAAGTGGTTCGTGGCTCCAACTTCCACAACTTCCACAGTGATGTGCAAAAAAGGAGGAAGACTCCCCTCTCCCAGTCTGTAGATGAGCGTTGCTTGAGCCACATCCACACTCTTTGCCCAATCAATGCATCTACAGTGGGAGAGAGATGCAAATACTGTAATTTGCACCCCTACCAGAATGACAAGAAATGGAAGAGACCCATTTCCCAAAAGAAATGGCAGGGCCATTGCCAGAAAATAAGAGAGACAAATACAACAGATGTACACACACAAAGACAACCTTGCATTCTTGCTTCATGAGTTGGTTTAAAAAAAAAACAGACTCCGAATTTTCTACAGAATTTTTTAGCCTCTAGATTCAAGGAACAGGAGGTAGGAAGCCAAACTTGGGCCTTCTGGCCCAGTTCATATTTTCAAAACCAGATTTTTCAGAAGAAGGGCTGCCTTTGGTATAATCAGCAGCTTACTGAGCCACTAGGAAAGTGATATGCTTTCCCATCTGACGATGCCACTCCTTGCAAAGACCCTGCCTCCATCAGGAACCTTGAAGGGGAGGCATGGTGAAGACTATGACTCCATCCAACAGTCCATCCAAATCCCTTAGACCTCCACACCCCACCACCTGACTATGACCAGTCAGCTCACTCTCTCCTGAACCTGCACTTGTATAAGCCAAACGGAAGAGAAAGGGAGAAGGCAGAGGAAAAGAGAATAAAGCCAGCAGGGGCTGGCACTTGTTCCCGCCTGGGAGGCCGACTTCAAAAGCCACTAAACAGAGCGTGTGAGCTCTCCCCCACCACACCCACCTCCACATTAGCTCGTTGGAAAACTGTGGGCATTGAAAGTCGCTGTCAACTAGAGTTATCTATGCCCCTTTCTTTTAATAATCCCTCCATACTCCAGGCTTGCACTAAGAGTATCACAGTACTTCAGACTTGGGGTTCAGCAAAAGGCTTGGGATGAACACCAGGTGGTGAGGCTTGGTGCTGGCTGAAGCTCATGGGCAGAAGGCTCTGGATTTGCATGGGTCCTCCATGCTCTAGGTGTCTTGAACAGAGATATGTGGGGGTTGAGTTGTAGATTAACATGGAGGGAACTGTGTAATAGCAGAGAGACCTCACACCCTGGGGTTCTCCTTTTATGGAGCAAATAGGACAGTAGCTTGAGGGGAAGGCAAAATTTGTTCAAGTTTGGGTACCAAATGCTCTCAGCGCAGGTACCAGGAGTCACTAGAAATACCGGCTGTCTTAAGTGTCCATCAACAGATGAATGGATCAAGAAGATGTGGTTTATCTATACCAAGGAATACTACATGGCAATGAGAAACAATGAAATCTGGCCATGTGTAGCAACGTGGATGGATCTTGAGGGTGTTATGCTGAGTGAAATAAGTCAGGCAGAGAAGGACAAATATCATATGTGTGCACGTATAGGAAGATTAGGAGGAACTTAACAGAGGACCAAAGGGGAGAAGAAGGGCGGAAATGGTGGGGGAAAGGGAGAGAGGCAAACCATGAGAGACTCTTGAATGCTGAGAACAAACTGAGGGCTGATGGGTGTGGGGGAGGGAGAGATGGGCATGGAGGAGGGCATTTGTGGGGATGAGCACTGGGTGTTATGTGGAAACCAATTTGACAATAAACTATTTGTAAAAAAAAAAAAAAAAAAAGAAAAAAGAAGTAATAATAAATAAATTAAAAAAAAAAAAAAGAAATACTAGCTGTCTGGCACCCAGAGTGCATGGAGACAGAGGAGGCTGAGTGCCTGGGGGAAGGGAGACCCTGGCCCCAGTTAGCTTGTTGCCAAACTATCTGAAGAGACTTTGGGGACATTCAGTGGCCAATACTGCTTGCTCTTCACACTTGGGTTTTTGGACTGTCCAGCTGTATAACAGGTTGTACAAGGGAGAAAGAAGGCATAAAAGAGTTTCTAGGGCTCCAATGAGCTTCTCTATCTCTTCTTCTCCAATAGGTATGTGTCCTGGGCCATGCAATTCCTCATTGAGGCAATGTAAAGAAACCACACTGGGGTAAAACACAAAGAATGGCAATTCATGGTTCTCCCTTGCACGGAAGCAGTCCTGAAACATGGAGATTTTGACCCATGGCTGATGGCTCCACCCAGAGACCCTGAAGTACATCTGGGCAATCGCATGTTTCTTCCAGCTGGGGATTTACCTTATGGGGTAGTCAGATCCCAGGCTGGGAAATTTGAGAACTGAGTCACATAATGGCAGTGACCAACCAGGGGAGGATGTTCAAGTCCTTCTAATGTGGGGTGTCTAGATGCCCCAGTTTTCTCCCCTTTATGGGTCTTAATTGTTTAACATGTTTCTTTAAGCCATGGGGTTCCCCATTATCCCTCCAAAAAAATTCCCTTTTGCTCAAACCCGCCAGAATTGGTTTCTGCTATTTGAAAACAAACAAATCTCTTAATTAGTGTTCACGGAATAACCGCTTTCAAACTCTTCTGTATTGTTCTCATATGTAAACTATTCTGCAGATAAATAAATGGTTCCTTTCATGAGTCTCTGGGACCAAACATCTTTTACAAAAAGACCTTTTTAAAATTAGCAGAAACCCATGATTTTCCAAATTTTCCATTAATGTAAAAGATATGTTGGTAAAGACAGAAAAGAAAAGCTGCCTGGGGCAGGGCGGGGGTTCTGTCATATGCTCAAAGACTCAGCCTTCAAGGGGTTTTTCTCTCTCCTTGCATAAGAGTGGGAGCAACCCAGGGAAGTAGAAAAATAGAGCTCAGGAACACAAGTTCATGATTGTAGATTTGGAAGAGCTGGATTTGAATCCAACATCTCTATCTCACTTGACCTTTGGGAGGCAGTTGGGGGCATGGGCTTGATTGCCATTTCTCAACTCCCAGGTCTTGGGCGTCCTTCCGAGGAGCCTGTAACACATTCTGTATTTGTGCGCCCAGGCATGCACAGTGGCTGACAGCGCCACCTGGTGGAAAGGACAGGTTCTGAGTGACACTGCCCACATTTGAATTCTGGCTCTATAGGGGCACCTGGCTGGTTCAACCCATACAGCATGAAATTTCTGATCTCAAGGTCCTGAGTTCAAGGCCATAATGGGCATAGAGCTTACTTTAAAAAAAAAAAAAAAAAAGGAAAAGTGTCTCAAGATCTTGAACAAGATACTTAAAGATACTCAACAAAGATACTTTAAAGATCTTTAAAAGGGGAGGGGGGGTAATAGTGACCTACTTCACAAAACCTTATCACAGGTTTTTCATGATAATTAAATAACATGTAATTAACTTAACACGTAAAACACTTAAAAAGGTCCCTCCCAATAAACTCATAAAACATTCATAAAGCACATAAGTGCTCATAAAAACACTGGCTGCTACATTTATTCCATTATACTCCAGCACAACCTTACATGAGATAGTTTACTAGAGGGAAAGAAAGATAGGAAAGGACTTATAGGAGCAAAACCTAGAGAAATTTTTTTGAAAAGTGGTTTATTTTTGTGAAGGAGCTATTATTAGCCTCTAGAACTAATTACAGAAGTGGTGAAACACTTAACACTTTGCCTCCTCCGGTAAATCCTAGGTAGGGTTATTAGAGGGACCCACAGAAGAAGAGTTAAATGTGATTTTCTAAGAAAAAAAAACTATACACCAGACTAAGGGCATTTCTGACACTTGAAGCACCAAAAAGGAAGTTAAGTATTCTCCTTGAGGATGCGTAGAGAGAGCAAGAAGAGGGGAAAGTGGCAATTAATGGCCTAAGAGGATGTGATGAAAAAGGTACTTAATTTGAAGACAGACATTTTAATTTCTCTTAATATTGTTCTATATTGTTTCCCCTTGTTTAAGCTCATAATTAAGAACAGTAATTATACTGAGGAAGAGTTACGTTTCTGGGGGAAAATGTAGAAGAGGCTTGATCAAATGGTATATTTCTCTTCCATTCCAATAATTCACACGCCGAGTCATGCCAACTCTTTTAGGCAAGCTGCACCATTCACCTGGGGAAGGCTGATGCTGGAGATATTTTATCATTTATTTCACGTCATGCCTTATTTCATTTCATTAGTTCCTTTAATACAAACAACTCAATAACGCAGGCACTGCTCTCCTCATTTTACAAGAGGTAGAGATATAACAACTTGCTTCAATTTATACCAGTGGGGGGGTAATAATAAGGGCTAATATTTTTACTGAGAGCTTTCCATCTGCTAGGCGCTGTAGAAAGCATTTCTGCAGACATAATCCCTTTTCCTCTTTAGGGATAAGGGCTGGATGTGAACTTGACTCTTGTGTTGACTTGAAGCCAGTGCTGTAGTAGAACAAGACCCGAGCCCAGGTCTCTAGTGGGGACCCTTCTTCCCCACCCCTCTGAGACTTTTAGGTCCCAGCAAGGACAATTAGCCTGGATACCCTCCGAGTCCAAAATGCTATTCTCCAAATGATGGCAAACAAAGCTGTTTTCAGAACAAAAGCACTTTCAGAGTGTTCTGTGAGTAGCTCATTCTTTGGCTCAGAGGAACCAAAGGTGGCCCAAGTGGAGCGTGGGCAGTGATTGTACAAAGTCCAGGGTGCTTTGGAGGAAGCCAGTACTTCCACCGCCACCACTTCCACATATGGGCCCCGTGGGGTCTGCACACTGTATGCATCCCATAACCTCCCCTGGCAGGCAGCTGGAGCCAATCAGAGAACTCATGTAAACCTGGGCCCCAAGAAAAGAGCTGAGACCTATCTTTTCAGTTAACAACGGTCTTCAGAGGATGAAGGTGGAAGTATGAGATTTATTACACTTTGAGGCTGAGACCATCACAGTGATGCTAACAACACCAGTGTGGAAGCTGAGAGGCTTGAGCAGAGCATCTGGTAGTGCCTCCCACCTGAGACCTGCCCCCTCATTTGTATGTTATCTTAACCTTGTGTCCCTTACTGCCCCCATGCTAAAATCAGCTCCATGTGGCCTTCAACAAAGGAAATATGTTTTATTACCTTAATGGTATACAAACTTAAATCAAAAATTGGGAAATCAAGGGGTGCCTGGGTGGCTCAGTCAGTTGAGTGTCTGAATTTAGCTCAGGTCATGATCTCACAGGTTTAAGAGTTCGAGCCCCGCATCGGGCTCACCGCTGTCAGCGTGAAGACCACTTCGGATCCTCTGCCCCTCTCCTGCTCACACTCCCTCAGAAATGAATAAACATTTAAAAATACAGAAATAAGTAAAAGAAAATTGGGAAATCAGGAGGAGAAGGCAAGCATGTTTCCCTGTGACGGCGGGCACCGGCATAGGCTCTGAACCCCAGAGAGTCACAGCAACAGCTAACCCGTCACTCGTCACTCGGGCCACCTCACGCCTAAGGGCCAGCTGTGTGGATGGGCAAGGAGGGACCCGGAGACTGCACTGGCGCCAGAAGGCTCCCCTCGCAGAACTCACTCCTTCAAGATCTTAAATGCTGGGTCTGTGGCAATAAACTGTATTTCATGGGTGGGATGGAGACACCATTTTTAAAAACTTCTCACTTATCCAACATAAAAGTCCTGTGGCCTTAAAGACCAAGGGCCAAATGTCCACGGCGGCTGAGGCTGCCTGCCACAATGCTGACAGCTCTCAGAACAAAGGAAACCCACCACCAAAGCCGAATAAAACTTGTCAGCTCCTCCTCCATCCCTTACACTAAAAGGTATAGGCCAATTTATGCATCTGAAAATGTTAACTGAGCAGGGAAAAGCATGATTTGCTGGACAGGGCCCGGTGTAGATTTGCAGGACACTGGGGTTCGGAATCGGGATTTCTCCAGAATCCTGAAAAGCAACCACTTGCCAACAGCCTGCCCAGATGCAGAAGCAAGGCCTCATGGATTAGAGGGGGCGCAACAGACTAATGGCTGCCTGACACACGTATACCCACTCACTCTCGTCCCCTCCCCCCAGGGCCTCTTGCTAATGAGAACAGATTTATAAAGCTGCTTCTGGGAGAGAGCTGCTCAGCTGTCAACCTGGCTTCCCCCCAGGTTTTCAATGGGGCCTTCAGTTTCCGGGGCCGAGAGGCAGGGTTTGACTCACTTAACGTACAAGCAGTGCTGACACGGCCAGGTGCCGCGCAGAATTCCCGGCACACAAAGAAAGGCAGGTCCAGCTCCTGAGGAGCTTGACAGCCAGGGGGGAGCCAGACTTGTACATGAATGACCTTCACACAGGTCCCTGTTCACCTGCCTGCCCCAGGCTGCTCAGGCCTCTGCAGGGGGTTAAGGAGTTCCACGAAGGGGCTCCTCAAGATGGACCACGTAAGCGAGCTCCACTCAGCCCATCACGGAGCCCCACTCATGTGAGCAATCTGTCCAGGAAGATGCTGGGAGGGCCGTGTTTCACATGTGTCCCCAAAGTACAGTTTTTCAAGTTGACACTAAAACAAAAATTATGTATCAAAAAGAGACCCAGTGTAAATCGTTTCAATCAATTTGAACTCATTCAGATGGATGGGCCTCAACTGGCTCTGAAAAACAGCAAGGCTGCAGGAAACGACGAGGTCAAAGCCAACCGGGTTCTGCCTCATCCTCCCCATACCGCAGGAAGCCAAAGAAAGAGCGGTACTGGACCACTGGACTGCTCCTGCTTACTCCAACCCCCACCTCACAAGCTACATCCCCAAAAGACCCTCCCTGAGCTGGCTTCCACCCAGCCCCAGACTTCCAGCCCAGGACTGAGCACAGCAACTGCTCTGAACATAGAGGCTGTGGCTTTGCCAAGGACGGAAAAAAAAGAGATGACTGATGTGCCGTGTGTGTGTGTGTGTGTGTGTGTGTGTGTTTCTTTCCCAGGGAGGGCTGGGGGATGTCCCCTGGAGCCCTCCCGGGGCAGTGGTGCAGGTAGAGCACGGTGTTCAGGGAAAGGCAGATGATGAACGTAATTGACAGACAGGCCATGCACCCATCGAAGGTAGACCCTCCTCCCTCAAGCTCTGAGCCCAACCTCACCCAAATCTCCCACTACCTGCCTTGAAATCTCATATATTCAATGTAGACATGTCATTCCACCTGGATTGCTCACCTGCCACAACGTTCTTCCAAATTAGATCAATTACTTTTCTATCCCATTATCAACTTTGGGATAAGTTTGCTTTACGTGTGTATATCAGGGAAGGACCATTTTCCTGGGGTGGAACATTATCTCATTTTATCGTTGCAGCAAACCTGGGGGGATGTTGGCTGTTTTGGTATGTTGTCATCCTCATGTGGCCAAAGAGTAAACTGAGGCACAAGAATGTTAGAATAAAATAAAACAAACAACTTTACAGATGTAGGACTAGAACCTACGGCCCCAGACCCCTAGCCCTTTGCTTCCCTGGCCAGCCATGCACAGCCTACTCACTGCGATTCTCTTTCATTTCTTTGACTCTGCCTTCCCCTTATAGATCTTCAAAGATGGCTACAGATGTGACACGCATGTCCCTGTGCCAGTGCCCAGCTGTTGACCAAGACCTCATGGCTTTGTTCAAGCTCGTCACGTGGACTCGCTGGTGGGCTGTGGGTGTTCTGCATGTGAACAGGCAAGGATAGAAACGAGCAGCAGAACTAGGACTCTACAAAGCCCAGCACCCGGAGGGCATGATGGCCAAGACCCTAAAAATGCAGGTAGAGAGATTCAGCAGCATCTGTAAGCTCCCAAAGGTGGCCAGGCCTTGTGGCCAGCAGGCTAGTGCAGGGGGGCCTGGAGCAGAGCAGCTGAGGTGGGCAGGGGGCAGTCATGGTCCATTGCAGGCCCTGCCTCGTGGGTGCTTATCTGCGAGCTGGGAAGTCTTTGGCCCAGAAGGGCCTCTCTTGGGCTGATTTCTGGAAATATCTGGCTTAGAGCCTCCTCTTTGATTTTAACACCCTAGTCTCCCCAGATCCTTAGATGGCCAAACCCACCAAGTAAGTAGCTCCAGGAGAAAAGAGACGGATGTCACCCGTGCTGGGGGCAGAGACAGTCACGACCAAGGGGAAAGGATAAGAAAGGGAAGTGGGAGGTAGACCTCACAGTGGCAGTTGGCTGAGAGACTGACCTGCTCTAGAGTTGAGCTGGACTGGAGCGGACAGTAGTTTTACGTGACTCTTGGGGTCAGGGGCTGGGGACAGGAGCCCAGTTCCCAGGAAGGAGAAGCAGGAGTCCAGGCTGGCCCCGCAGCCCGGAAGAACAGGGGATCTATCAGGAGACCAGGCAGAGACTCAGCCCCAGAGGAACAAGCTTAGTCACAGTGGACAGGAAAGGGGCCACTTCTGCCAGCAGAACAGAAGTCACCTCAGGCCGACGGGCTTCAATCTCCAAACTTCGGGCCCAGGCTCTTCGGTCCTGGCGAGCCGCCTCTTCCGACGCCTTCTCTGCATGTGTCTTTGACTTTCCCACTGGAGCCAGTTCGTAGACAGCCATGGCCTCCTGCGTCTCCCCCCCAAGGTCATCCTGTGGCTGCAGGAGTTGTGACGGTCCTCCTGAGGCAGGTAGCAGTGTCAGGAGCTCATGCTTTCTAGAGACCCTCATCTGAGGGGTAGACACTCCCACTTCTCTGCCCTTTGGGATACAACTCCAAGGCCCATTCCCAAAGCCCTGTGGAGGGCTCCAAAGGGATTGAGCCCCAGGTGCCCCAGTGATACCCCACTCATGAACTCTTTCTTTTTTTTCTTTCTGGTTTATTTATTTTGAGAGAGAGAGAAAAAAAAAATTATGACTGCAGGGAGGAGCAGAGAGAGAGGAGACCGACAGAATCCCAAGCAGGCTCCGCACTGTCAGTGCAGAGCCTGATGTGGGATTCGAACCCATGAACCACGAGATCGTGACCTAAGCCAGAGTCAGCTGCTCAACTGACTGAGGCACCCATGCATCCCATTAACTCATCCTTTATTGATCCTTCTCCGGCGCCATGCATCCTGGGGTCACCTCCCAAACAAACCACTTGAACCGGAATACTGGTCTCAGAGTTGGTTTGGGGAGGAATCCAGACTAAGACATCCGTTACAGATTAAACTCTGTCCCCCAAAAAGATATATTGGAGTCTCAACCCCTCAGGACCTTAGAATGTGACCCTGTTAGAACACCGGCCTATTTAAGGCGTGATTAGTTAAGATCAGGTCGTACCGGAGTCGAGTGGCCCTTAGCCCAACAGGACTGGTGTCTTTACAAGGTGAGGGATGCGGAGAGAAGAAACAGTCATGGGGTGGCAGGAAGAGAGATTTCAGAGACCTGTCGGCAGGCCGCAGAACGCCCACCGGCACCCAAAGCTAGGAGAGGCCAGGAAAGATTGTCCCCTACAGGCATGTTTCAGAGGGAGCGCGGCCCTGCCTGCATCTGCCTTTTGAACGTCTGGCCTCCAGAACACGAGACAGGAGATTTCTGTTGTTTGAGGCACCCCTTGTTACGGCAGGCTGCACAACTGAGCCAGCACCTGAGAGCACAGCATGAGGGGAGGCCGAGCCTGCGTCTGGGGTCAGTGACTCTCGTTATGAAGCTCAGAAGGGCGCACGGTGCCCCTGAGATGGTCACCCCCGCCGCAGCAGCCCCCGCACTAAGCACAAGGACAGGAGCTACTGGGTCGGCACCGGGCTGAGAAGCAAAGACAGCTGCAGCCCAGGCGGGGGGCCTCTGTGGACTGCCCGCACCCTCCCTGCCCCCCACCTCCATCCCCCTTAAACCTAATACCACAATCCCTTACTGATATTAAAAACTGACAAGGAATTTTGCCACCGGCACTAGCATTTTAATATTGAAAGGTTGTGAAATCTAATAAGAGCTACAAGGAGGTTGATGGGGGTGGCGTGATTTCTTTTCCCCCTTTCGAGCTTCAATAGACTGAGATTCAATAAGCAAATGTGACAGAATGTGTGATTTCCCCTTGATCTGCGGAGGCCAGGCGTTTCCTGTTTAATAACCTTAAACCGGCGCCCCCCTCCACTCCCAGAGGCCCCTTCCCCCAGCGTCGCTCCTCTTCATCTTATCAGAATAATCCTTCATTTGAACGCGGCCCAGACTGGCACTTTGGTGGCACCTTATCACCGCTTGAAGACACAAAGGGAACATGCTGAAATATTATTTTTCCTCTTTGTGGGGAGGTGTTAATAAGATCTTCCTGCCGTCGCCTTGCCTGAGATGGTGGGAGATCCCTGATCCCAGATCTTTCTGGTCAAATCCCAGCTTTAAAACCTGTCCATAAAAGAGGGTGTTCCTGGCCCACAGCCTGCTCAGATGAGGGGACACTGCAACAGAGATTTCCAGCTAGGAAGTGACAGGCAGTGGGAGGAGCCCACACCTGACCTGAGAGGCTGGGTGCTGAGTGTTCATGTCACATACACATGTGACAATGGCAGTAAGCACTCTTGGGGCAGCGGAGAATGCCGGGGGGGCGGGGGCGGGGAGTCTGGGCAGGCCAAGGACAGAGTGACACTCCAAAGAGGCGTCCTACAGCCTTTTGAGGCCACTTGCCCCCAGCCTCTCAGGGGGATCCCAGCTCAGGACAGCTGAACCAGGTGCCTTCAGACAAGCTGAGCCCTTGCAGGGACAGAATGAAATCCTTGGTTCCTGTGTCAGTTTTTCTGGAGTAAGCCAAAGAGAACTTTGGTAGTCCTCAAAAAAAATAAATAATTCTAAGTCTGTGGAGTGAGAGTCATTAACCATCTGTTAGGAGCTGAATTGTGTCCCCCACCAAAATCCATGTGTTGAAACCAAAACCCCCAAAGTGACTATATCAGGAGATAGGGCCTTTCAAGAGGTAACACAGATTAAATAAGGTCCAATATGGTCCAATAATCCTTGGTGTCCTTGACTGGTATCCTTGTAAGAAGAATTAGAGACACTAGGGATGTGCACATAGAGGAAAGGCCGGGTGAGGACACAGTGAAAAGGCAGCCATCTGTGAACCAAGAAGAGAGGCCTCAGGAAAAACCCAACCTTAACCTTGGACTTCTAGCCTCTAGAAAACTGTGAGAAAATAAAATTCTGTTGTTTAAGCCACCCAGGGTATGCTATTTTGTTAGGACAACTCTAGCAAACTAATACACAATCCTTCGTTTTTACTCCAATCCCCTCACAAAGGCACAGAGAGTATAAGTTATTTGTCCATGGTCACACAGCTTACTTATGGCAGAACTAGAATTAAAATCCAGAACTCTGCTCTCATGCTAATTATGCTACAGCAGCTTCTCCACTAAAGAACAAAGGGCTTTTGCCCAAAAGTCAGCATTGCCCATTAAACTTCAATGCACACACTCAAAAACACCTTAATTTTTAATAAAGGAATAAAAATTCCCTAATCCCCACTGCTCTGAGTACCGTTAGGCAGGAATGATAGAGCCTTTTCACTCCCTGCTGCATAAGCCACCATCGTGAGGACTTGGTACTTACGGGGATAAATGGTCATTTCCCCCAGAATGGCGGCTCGCCTCTGAGGGTCACCTGACTGATCACATTTGCAGTTGCTATGTTACTTGAGCTCCTAATTTGCTGTCATTTGCTACTTGGAGTTCCTGGAATTCCCTGCAAAGCTAAAGGAGGCAGACAAGGAACCATGCTGGCCGGGAGTGGGCACCACCGGACTCCCAGTCAATTACACCCTGGCCCCACGAGTGTCCAAGGCAGGGTTCCCAGTTCTGATGGACAGCACACTTGCCCTCCACTTTCCCTATTGGGTCACGCCTCCTTGGGCCACGAGAGAAAGCATGCTAACAGGGCTGGGAAAGCCACGGATGCTGCCTCACACAGATGGAGTAAGGAGAGAGCAGACCAGAAGGTACTCATTAAGGATGATTTAATGTTTAATATCAGTAGTCAGAAGGCAGGGACTATGTGGTGTCATGGAAAATGAGCGCTGGATTCAGAGCTCAAAGGCCTGGATTTGAACACAGGCTCTACTAAGAATAGCTGTGTGCCCTGGGCAACTGTGTCAAACTCTCAAGAGCTTTGGTTCCGTCACCTATACTGAAGATAGGGAACAATATAATGCACAAGAGAGCTCTTAGCCGTGCCTGGTGCATGATGGGCCGACATAAATATTTGGTCCTTCTTTTGTCCCAGCTGTAGGTTTGCCTTACAAAAGGGGTTGGCCTTTAGATCTCAGAGGGCTGGGAGCGAAAAGCTAGGAAGACCGTAATGACAGAGAAGGCAAGAGAGACAGGCACAGGAGAGAAGTCAAGTAGAGGCAATAGCAGGCCACATCCTGGGAGTCCCACGCTATGCCAGGCAGGGCCAGGACACTCTGCCTTCTCCCTTCCAGAACATCATGGGAGACTCTTCAGAGGAAGAGAGCTTTCAGTTAAGAGAGTAACTGCTAGGGGCACCTGGGTGGTTTAGTCGGTTAAGCGTCCGACTTTCGCTTAGGTCATGATCTCGCGGCTCGTGGGTTCGAGCCCCACGTCGGGCTCTGTGCTGACTGCCAGCTCAGAGCCTGGAGCCTGTTTCATTCTGTGACTCCCTCTGTCTCTGACCCTCCCCTGCTCACACTGTTTGTCTCTCTCTCTCTCTCTCCTAGAAATAAAACATTTAAAAAAAAAATTAAAAAAAAGAGAGTAACTGCTAGCAGACAATGGCATGGCAAGTGTGGGAAGCTGATGAAGAAGTGACTCTGGGTAGGGCTGGAAGGGGCAGGCCATGCTCAGCTCTCCCCATGGCCTCTTTAAACCTACACCAGGCACAATCTCAGTAGAGGCCATGTTTTCCTCATCCACCCTCTCCTGCAAATGGCCCAGAGAAGCAGGGAGGGAAGAATCTGTATAGCCAACTCCAGCGGACTCTAAGCCAACGATGGGTAGTGGTCTGGGGAGGCCTAAGAAAAGACCCAGAGGCAACAACTGAGACATAGGTTTATCAGGAGAACTTTCATACAGGGAGTCCAGGAGTGGCTGACTGGATATAGCACCCACTGCTGGGATCTACATGCAGCAAGCTTTACCCGCATAGCAACTTCACCCTCCCCTCCTTGTATGGCCAGCATTCCGAGGAGATCAAGGCCTGCCATCCGAACAGTCCTCCTTACCAAGGAGACACTCTGGGTTATCCATCCTTCAAAGCCTCTGACCTTGAACAGTGAACAACATGTTCTTCTACATATTCTGCTTGATGAGAATACAGAGGGAAGACAGGATCCCTACATTCTCAAGATAGTGATTAACAGCGGCATTCGGGGTGTGCTTGCACAAACTTGCTATCCAGCACATACCAGACAGGATCCGAGGACAGGGTCTGGGGTGGGCATGGAGAATCTTACTGACTCCCTCTGCCAGCTCTGGTAGAACACAGCTTATACAAATAATGTGAACTGGCCCATGTGTAGCAAAAAGGCAGTACAATTTTGGTAAAGTGGGGCGCCTGGGTGGCTTAGTCGGTTAAGCGTCCAACTTTCGCTTAGGTCATGATCTCGCGGTTCGTGGGTTCGAGCCCCGCGTCGGGCTCTGTGCTGACTGCCAGCTCAGAGCCTGAAGCCTGTTTCAGTCTGTGACTCCCTCTCTCTCTGACCCTCCCCTGCTCACGCTGTCTCTCTCTCTCTCTAGAAATAAATAAAACATTAAAAAAAATAAAAAAAAAACAATTTTGATAAAGTGGATGACATGGAGCCTTCCTACAGGAATTTCATTTTTCCACATTCTTCTGCAGAGCCTGTGTGGCCTCTGTCTACACACACATCTCCTCAGAATATTTAGGAACTGGTTCAAGCAAAAGATTCTCCTCCAAGAAGAGTATTATATTGTTTATGAGGTAATTTAGCATATTTCAGTATAAACAAGATGGGATGTGTGTCAAACTATCTCTTAGTTCTGTTCGGAGGTGGTTAGCATTTGAGGTGCCCCAAAATTACACTCCACGCTGGTTAACCAGCACAGAGAGGCCCTAATCAGGCACCAACCCCCTTCAGAGCTGATCACGAGCATTTAGAATATTACACTAGAATATTTAGATTCAAAAATCAAAGAAGTCAGCTTGCCACATGAAGAGTGGCACAGAGTGGGCAAGTCTGACCATCAGCATAAATGCCCACATCTTAAACAGCAGCTTGGAGGCTACTCTAGCCAGATCTGATCAAGGTAACCAAGGACTTGATCTAGCCAGATCTGATCAAGGTGACCCATCAATCCAAAGGACGGGCACGCAGCTAATGAAGGCTGCAATGTAATCAATGACACAGCACTATGCCCACCACCATCACAAAGCGTGCTCCCTTTTCCAGATTCTCCACACAGGATCCCATTTCTGTGAACACACCCTCCCTTCAAGGATTCTGACAGCACTGGCCAGGAGAGAGGGGCTCCAACCACTCCCAGGCATTCTGGCCCACATGGGTGAAAGACTTGTAGAGCTGGAGGTGCCATTGAGCATGGTCATCAGGGCCAAGCCCTGGAATCAGACTGGCTCCTCTAAATCCCACCCCTACTGTTCATTAGCGGTGGGCCCTGAGCAGGGCACCTACTCTCTCTGTACTTCAGTTAATATAGGCAAAGGGCTTAGACTCATGCTCAGCAATAGTGAGTGCATTATTAGTCAGCATTATTATTATCACCCGATAGAGGAGAGGAGAGCACCAACCCATCCAAGCTCCAAGATATCGGAGCTCTCATTTACTCTATGAAAATAATTACCACGCGATGAGAACTTTAATCACTATAAGCACATTCTACTAGCTCCTTTACATACACACTCTCTTAGGTCCCTGAATCCTCACAACAACTCCGTGGATGTAGCTATTATCCCCATCTTATGGATGATGAAGGTGAAGCTTGGAAGAAATTTGCTCCTTGACATGGAGCCTAAAGCAGAGGAACCAGGACATAAAGGGAGTCCTATGTGACCTCAGAGTCTGGGTTCTCAGCCACCACAAAGCTCACTTCTCCCTAAGAACACCATGCTCTTACTGGGAAGAGTGTGGCTCTCTGTGCTGACCTTCCTCCCAGGAAGAAAACTCATGGACAACAGAATGGCTCATCCCCCTTGGCGATTGTTTCTCACTCTGCGTTAATAAACATGCATCCAGGTTTATGTGTCAGTCTGCTATGACTGAGGTTGGGGTCACAGTTCATGATACTGGCTTCTTAGATTTGCCTTTAAAAATCCCAGTGCTACAGCCATGCTTTGGACCAATTAAATCCAAATCTCAGGGACTGTGACCCAAGCATCTCTATTTCTTATAGCTCCCCAAGCGATGACAATGCTCCCCAAGGTCACGAACCACTGGATTGAGGTGAACCAGCAAGGCTGCATCTAACAGACTCTGTAAAATTAAACACCTGATCCTGCAACATCCAGGGCTCAGAGTCCAGTCCCCATGGCTAGGCACACTCTCATTGACAACATCACCCTCCTGATTCTTGGAGGGGAAAACTGGGCTCAAACCAAGGCTTTGCCTGCCTCCCCACAGAGAAGGGAATGGCCCTCTCCCTTCCCACCCTCACACCCTGCCCCAGCACCAGCCCAAGTGCGGCCCCTCCTGGTAGCTCATACCAGGCCCCTTCATCTGTCTCTCCAACTCAGCCTCAGACAACACATTTGAACCTGGCTTACTCTCAAAATGAAGGATCGGGCTTTGCCTGGGATAATGGGTTGGATAAAATTTTATGGGTCTCTCTGGGAAGACTGGATGGGGGGGCTGAAGGCAGGGGGGAGGGGGAGGGCAGATGGGTAACAGCTCCCAGGTCTCTCTCCAGGGGCAGATAGAAAGGCTAAAGCTGAATCCTAGGAAGATGCAGGCAATCAGCAGCATTAGCATACAAACTGCCTGCTCCAGACATCAGCTCCTGGCAGCCAAGGACCCATCAGGGGCAGTAGGCTCTCATCCCAGCAATAAATACTTATGAAAGCTTGCTGATGCCAAACCTCCTGGGAGGCCTGTTGGTGACGAGAGAGCTGCCCAGAGCCGGGGGCTCGGGATTCGGCAATGGACACAGAGACAGCCAGGAGCTGAGGGCAGAGAGTGGATGGGTGGTGATGGAGAGGCCAGTGCAGATACAAGGAACACGTTAGCACCCATGGATGGCCTGGGCAAGTCTGAAGACACCAGCTCCTCCACCACAAAGCTGTAGGACGCGGAGCCTGGCACCATCTCTCAGCACAGCATCTGCTTCTGCGAAGCGGGGAAGAAAAACCCAAAAGATGCTAAAGTGGGGCTCCACACAGTCCTCACCTCCAACAGCACAGACCAGACGGCCTTGTCGTTTCCCCCGCTAGACTCAACTTCAGATGGGGTTCTTCCCAAGTGCAGCCCCACTTCCCTTCCCATTCACTCTAGAAAACTTGCCATTGTAAATTCTTTCCCTGCCATTTTAGGATGTAAGTCTTATCCCAGCCGCTGGCCACTTTTACAACCCGGGGATGTCTTTCTCAAAAGCTTGGGAGGCATCCCTTTGAAATGTAGTCGTCTAAGAAGATAGCCCCCCCAAACCCTCTCTCTGTGGGAGCATGGGTGCCTACCTTAAAGGACCATTAGCAGAGACAAGATGTCTAGTCACATTAACCACCGCCCCAACATCCTCCAGCACTTTCTTATTTTTATATTTTGATGTTTATCCATTTTTGAAGGAGAGGGAAACAATGTGAGTGGGAGAGGGGGCAGAGAGAGAGGGAGACACAGCATCAGAAGCAGCTCCAGGTTCTGAGCTGTCAGCACGGAGCCTGATGTGAGGCTCGAACCCATGAACCATGAGATCATGACCAGAACTGAAGTCAGATGCTCAACCAACTGAGCCACCCAGACGTCCCTCCAGCACTTTCCACTAGTTCACCCCAGCGCTTAAAACTTCCTGCCTTTGTTTCCACAGAACTGAGTCCAATCTCTCTCACCTACTGCCACAGTCATGAATAAAGTCTTCCTTGCCTACTGAACTCTGTCTGGTGCAAGTTTTCTTTGACACAAAGAACTCAAAAAAAAAAAAACAAAAAAAAAACAGACAGACCAGAGGCCTCTGAGCACTAGGAAGTATAGTTGAGCTGGTTAATCTCTACAGACCTCCTTTGGAAAAATGTTATCAGCCACTGATGTTCCTTCAGCAAAGGAATGAATCCTAGAACATGAGCCCTGGGGGGTACCTCAGAAATCATCAAATTCAAACCCTACCTTGTGACAAAGGAAAAGACTGGGGATTCAAGACCCAGGCCAGCTACATAATACGCAGGCCCAAGTGCAAAATGACAAAATAGGGCTCCTTGTTCCTTTCTTCCGCAGGCTCTTTCTCAGCCTGTCTTGGTGTCTACATGTGCTATTTAATGTCGCATCCCCTTTGGCATGAGATACTCACGATACGCATTGGTGGAATGTACACACCGATGTCAACCTCACTGGCCCCACACCCAGAAGAGGAGAGCAGTAGAGGTCCCTGTGGTGGTGCAGGGGCTGGGGGTGAGGGGAGCCGGGAGCTGAGAACCCACTGCAGGGAGGAAGGGAGGTGAGGAGACGGCTAGAGACAGGACACACATGAGCCAGGATTCCCAGCCCCCAGTGTACACTCCACTGTCCCACGGATTTCTCACAGAACACAAATACGAGCAGAAAATTCCTGAGAATCTCAAGAAAGCAGCCCAGGGCTCTGTGCTACTGCATTCGTCAGACACCCGGGGGCCAGCCCTGCAGAGACCTTCACTACTTCGCTCGGGGTCACAGAGCCACTTGTCAACAGAGCAAAGACGAGAACCAGGTCTACGATTTCCACTGCTGCCAGACGGTTCGGCGGTAGCAGGCAGTGCCTGGCACTGTCTCAGGGCAAGCAGAGACCCTTGCTCCAGGCCCCAGGCACCTTGGAGGGACTTCATCAAAATGTCCTAAGTACCTGCCTGGTGCCTAGGACTAGCTGTGCCGGTAGTGCCATCTGGGCAGGATGCTCCAAGCCAGGACCGGGACCCAGGCAGACTCCCCTCCCCACTGGAACTCCGGGACTCATGGCCACAGGCCATCATGTAACTAGGCCCCAGGCCAGGAGGCTCCCAGGAGGGAGGCCGGTCAAGCGGACCACTCTTGCTGACTGGTGTGGAGGTTCTTCCATGGGATTGTGTGAGATGAGGGAGCCGGAATGGTGCTGATTTGAGGCAGACTCTCCCTCAGATCAGCACAGGAGGAGGTCAGGGCTCTGGGATACCCACAAGCTTCCACCACACCTTGGGCCTGAGCTGCACATAGGGGCCTTTGTGTCTGTAATCTGCCCCAGTGGGACAGAGTGGCAGCGGGCACCTTTACCTTGTGCACCCCCCTAACTCCGGGTAAGGCTGATGGGGGATCCCAAGACGGTCTCTCCCCCTCTGCAGGCTCCATGCCATGCATCAGGCAGTCCTCAGGCAACGGCTGCGCCTATCCCCTCCCAGGGTTGCTTCATTACACCAACGGGCCCTTTCCAGCGGATGTGTGCTCATACCATGCTCTCTGGGTCAATCCCAGGCCTTGCCGAAGCAAGGACGGACATTCTGCAAGATTGGGAACGTGGCTAGAAGCAACATGAGGATGGTCACCAGCAATCGGGGTCATCACCACACCACAGCCTCAGCTTCAACTCCACAAACCTTACCACATGGACAAAATCCTCCGCTCTTTTTTAACTCTAATTTAACAGGATTGATTTTTGGGTGCAGCTTACAGATTGGGTCATATGACTTCATTCCCACATACTTCTCAGTCAATTATTATGGATCATCTCTGTCCTTATGGAGATTGGGAGTTTTATACATCCAGGAGTCCAGCCAGATAAAAATCAAATGCCTCGTTTGTTAAGATATTTAATGGGGGAGAGAGACTAATGATTAAAATAGAAAATTTTATTTAGCACTTTCTAAGTCCCAGTCACTATGCTAAACACCTTATATAAAACTATCTCATTTAATGCTTTCAACAACACAATGAGGAAGGTACTAACAAAATCTATTATAGCAAAGAGATGTAAGAGAAGTTGAGGAGTTTGTCCAAGATGACACCACCGAGTGCTAAAGTTTAGATATGAACCCAGATAGCCTGATCTCATAGTCATTATCCTCCACCACCTCCTCACTACAAAGCTTTAACATTCCTGCCCTCTAGATTTAATTCATCACTCCGGCCCCAGTCAAAACAGGTCTTCTCGGCCTATATTCTCAGGCTGCTTCTGCTCAGAGGATCAGTAACAGCAAAAATATCCGCTGTTTAATGGACTCACCAAACAGCAGACTATCGGTCTATTGCTGGTGTTTTGTTGATGTGTTATTACCACTCTACCCCAAAACATCTTCTATCAACTGCTTCATAATACTATAATGCCCATATGGCCTGGATTTTCCAGAGTAATCTTGATTTCAATATTGTGTCCTATTTTTTACAGAGGTCACAAAACACTAGAGAAATTATAGTACATTCACATCCCAAAGAGATTCCCCACTCTGTTTCTTACATCCGAAAGAGTCCCAAATTTCTTTAGTAGATCTCCTTTGTCAAACTACCTTGCGCTCTGAAAACACAGTCCTGATATCACGTTGATGGAGGAGTTTTAGCTCACTTGGTATTTGCAGCCGAGGCTAATTTGCACATTAGCAAATCCACTGTCCCACATGGTAGAATCACCACAGCTGAGTCAAAGCCACTTCCAGTCACAGGCTCTGGTGTTTAATTAGCCTCCATATACCTATTGACTGCAAGCATCATCACTGAGCCAATTCTTATTCATATGGACTTCTGGTGGTAGCACTACTATTTTCCAGCCGCCTGATTCTTCTCCCCTAGAGAACAGACAGCAGATTGCCATAAAGCATTGAAGCAAGACCTCACCACTCCTCGTGCCATGCTACTGTGCCATGGCACCCAGCCCTGTTAAAAACCTGGCCAGGTCACATAGACTGGAGGCCTATCTGCTGCCAGGAACACATGTGGCCAGGCATTCTGTTAGTCCTAGAGATTATATAGACTGCACACAACCTCACCCACCCCTTTCACATGCGTTTACATAAAACTCCTCTCTGTCACGTCCAAGAAACATGGAAAAATACCCTTGGCCAAAAGTCATGGTGACCAGTGGTTCCAAAGGATTGGTTCTCAATGGAAGGCAGATGGAAGGCAGAGGTTTGTACCTTCTTCTATCAGTATCTGTCCTCCAGGAATCCCTTGACAATGAAGCCTTTTAGCTGATGTCACCGGCTTCCTGAAAGCTGTCTCACTCTGTTGGACGGGGCATGGTGCTCATGACACAAGACTCCGCAAGCCATGTGGCCTGTAGTTCTAGGCTTCTTCCCCTGCTCTGCAGTAATTCATATGTATTTTGATAGACATGAAATAGCTCTTTGCTTTCAAAGTAAAAGGAAGCTTATATTAAAATATATCAGCGCACGTCATGGTATTATATAAAAATCAAAGGCTCTCTGTGTTGGAGTTCGAAGAAAAAGACAGGACTCCTGTCCTCCGGAGCGAGAGCCCCCAGCCTGCAGAAGAGAGGGTGGAGGGCAGACAAATGACGATCTGGGGAGACAACAGATTGAGGCAAGCATGACTTTATTTGGCCACCGCTGATCCGTCACACGAGTTCAGACAGGCCCATCTTCTACACGCTAGTTGACCTGAATGGCTGTTAGTGGAGCAAGACCACTACAAGCTGTCAGCAGTGAGCTGGGAGTAATGAAGGCAAGACCAGAAGGTGAGCAGTGTGGTCCGAAACTCAGAGAGCAAGAGCAAGATGTCAAAGCCAAGTCTCTGGGGCAGAGTGGAGTACAGGGCACAACCACGACTGGACACGAGAGAGCAAAACAAAAGATGCTGAATTCAGTAAGGGTGTAAGAGTCGAAGCTGGCACGTGCAAGGTGAGGTTGGCAGGAGCCGGTAGGGGTGCGAGACACTGAGATCGAATGGAGAGACAGTCCGAGAGAGCTCTCAGAGTCACGAGTGTCTCTCACACCCTCATAAGCTCCCATTTTAATATGTTCACCAGCCTCTTTAATTTTTTTAATTTGTATACGTTCCTGGAAAATTCATGCCGTGGCTCTGCATGCATGCATTGTTTCATTTATATAAACGTTACTTTGCTCTATAAATCTCATTCTCTTTTTCTTCATTCTTTTCAACAACGCTCTGTTTTTAAAACTCTCTCACACTGAGGGGGGTGCCTGGTGGCTCGGTCGGTTAAGCATCTGACTTTAGCTCAGGTCATGATCTCGCAGGTTCATGGGCTTGAGCCCCGCATCGGGCTCTGTGCTGACAGCTCGGAGCCTGGACCCTGCTTCTCCCTCTCCTCTGCCCCTCCCCCACTCACGCTCTGTCTCCCTCTCTCTCAAAAATAAATAAACATTAAAAAAAAAAAACCTCCCACACTGAATATGTACATCCCCGGTCTCTGTCTCCAACCACTGCACAGAGGCCCACAAGGAGCATCTGCTACTCTGTGCCATGCACCCCCTAGTGACGGTGACCAGACTGCCTCCGGCTCCCTCCACCCCACCCCCACACAATGGGGCTGTGGGTACCCTCACACCCTGCCACTAGGGACTTGTTGAAAGAATGTCTTTGGGATACGTCCCCATGAATAAAACTGCTGGATCTCATGGAAGACGGATTCTGATTTTAACTGAACAGTGTGAGATAGCTCTCCAGAATGGTTGTACAATCTGTGTGCCCACCAGCAGGGCAGGGCAGTGCCTGTACCCGAGGGCTCTCTTTTGAAGATCAGGGCTCTGCCTCTTTCAACTTATCTCTCTCCGCATTAGACACCTAATATCAGTCAGACAGAAGGCCCAAACCAGAGTCATTATCAACTCCTTCCCCGGGTAACCACAGAAGTATTCCAAGAGAATGCATGTCTGCCCATAGCTGTGACATTCTAGCTCCTACCTAAATGTTCCCTCCTCATTGTCAGGATTTCAAAGCACAAAATAACCGTTGTTCAAAACTCTGTATCGCACTGGCGACAGCTTTGTTAGTCCAGTAAGATTCTTTACTAACACACTGTACTTTATGTTGGTGTTTTATTTAGTATATTTTGTGGTCTTTCTTATAGGTAGTTATCTTCTGGTATCCATCTTATTCTACCACTGATATCTTCCTTGTATTATTTCTACTCTCTTCTAATTAAATATATGTATATGTGCATATGAATAATTGCAATATATATGGATTTGACTCAGCTTGTGCTACCAAGACCTCAAAGCATAAAACTGTCTAGTCCTGGGGCACACAGCTCTTTTCCAGGCCTCTTTTCATTGTACCTTCCTCCTGCCTAAAGGTGGAGAACCAAAAGGTGTTCTTCATGTCTTTATTACAAATGGGCTTATTGCAGAATCTTCTATTTGCCCCCCAACAGCTAGTCTTCATGTGTTCATGGTAACAGGATTTTCAGCAAGTACATGAGAGCCTGTGTCTCCTTGTTTTCTTGCAGGTGGATGCGGCCCTGGGAAAAAATTCTGACCAATGGGATGTGTATAATTTCTAGGGCACATGCTTAAAATGAACACTTCCTTCTGACTGCCCTCCCACTGGCTGGAAGAGGGATGTGATGATGAGTGCTGGGTGCCATCTTGGATCGTGAGATAAACACGGCATACAGAGGATGACCCAAAACACACAGGGAAGTATCTTGGGTATTCAGTAAGTGTTGACCTACCCCAGAAGCCCTGGAAGGCTTACCCAGCCTAGGGAAAAATAAACTTCTGTTTTCTGTAAGTCATTAATGCTATAGATTAGCCTGACCAATACCCATGTGTACCAGGAGACAGCAAACCTTGTGGGTAGAGAGCCAGGTGGAAAATATTTTAGACTTTGCAGGCCATTCTCTCTCTGTTGCAACCATTCACCAATGCCTTTGCAGCACAAAAACAGCCAAAGACAATAAATGGGTGTGGCTGCATTGGGACCCAGGGGCAACAGCGTGCCACCCCTGATATACAGTATCATTTACATGTTTTTAGACTTTATGCAAATGGCCTCACACTATATGTATCCTTCTGCTACCTGCTTTCTTCACTCAACATTATGTCTGTGAGTTTCATCCATGTTATGCATGTAGATTTAGTTCAATCGTTTCTATCACCAGAAACGATAGCATTGAATGAATGTTTCACGATTTATTCATTCATTCCTCTGGGATGGACGTCCACGTTGTTTCTAATTATGTCAATCTCACAACAGTGTCACAGGGTTCCAACCAACACGCATGGAAACGCCCACTAATGCACACGGTTGTCTCTAGAATTCACAACTGGGAATGAAGTTACTGCATGTTCAGCTTTCCTGGATGTTTCCCAACTTTCTCTCCATGACTGTACCAAGGGGACCCTCCATCAGGTGTGGTTGGTCCCCCTCGCTCCACACTCTTACCGACCAAACCTCGGAATCACCAGACTTCCTAAATTTGGCCAATCTGATGGGTCAGAAAGGGATCTCAGTGTGAGTTGCACTTGCCTGTTAACTAGTGACGTTGAGTATTTTCTCATCCATTCACTGGTTATCCCTTTTGTCAAACTCCCTGGTCATACCCTTTGTCTCATTTTCCGTTACATTATGTTTAACTTTCATATTGATTTGTAAAAGGTTTTCTCATATTCTGGTTACTAATTATGTATCTTTCATAAGCTTTATAAACATTTTTTTCTAAGTCTGTATCTTGACTCTAAGCGTGTATTTTGATACATGAATATTTTAAATTATAATATAGTCAAATCTATCAAACTTCTTTTGGTTACTGCATTTGGCATCTTGTTTAAGAAAACGTGCCTACTTCCAAGGTCAGAAAGATACTTCCATACAGTCTCCCCCAGTATTCTGAAGCCTTCCTTTTCACATTTAGGTCTTCAAACATCCTGGAATCTATTTAGTATCAGTTGAAATAGGGACAGAATTTTGTTTTCCATTACAGACGACCAGATATCCCACTGCCATTTTTTAAATACCCCGTGCATTCCTAACACTGGTAAGGCACTGTGTCACCTATCAAATTTCCCTGTAGTCATGATTTTATTTCTAGGATCTCTTTTATGTTCCTTTGCCAATACCAAACCACCCTAATCATTATAGCTTTATAATCAGCCTTGATTTTGGGTAACTCAATTCCCATCATTCTTGTCCTTTTTCCTCAGAATTCTCTTGTATATTCCAGGTCCTTCCTTTATTCTCCCAAATAAATTTTAGAGTGAACTACTCAGGTTGTATGAAAAAAAGTTTTGGGGATTTTGCCTTGAATTGCATCCAATTTATAGATTGATCTGGAGGTAACTGACATCTTTACAACACTGAGTCTTTCCAAGCACTCCATCTCTTGCACTCCCACAGCATCCGATGAAAATAATATGAGGCAGATTTATGGAAAATCAAACTCCTTTAACCAAAGATTGCTGATTAATGGACCTGTGTCAATCCAGACAAAAGTTCTCACTGCATTGCTACAAAATTCTGTCCTTGGCCTTGTCCTTTTGAAAATATGTCAATCAATTATTCAGATAACACCAACCTGGTGGGGAGAGCACAGGTCATAGATGGCATAATCAAAATTCATAACGATCTCAAGTCTAGAATGCTTGGCTGAAGCCAGGAAGATAAAATTTAACAAGTATAAATACATAGCCCAGCAGCAATCTCTGAAATTCACTTGCGCAAATGCAGAATGGTTGCAGAGGGAGTAGCGGTTTGGCAGCAATTTATGTGAAAAGGATTTTGTGGCACAAGAGAGGCAGTTAGGTAGTCATTGATCACAAACCTAATACGAGGCAATAATATGACGGGGCCATTTAAAGAGCTAATGCAAAGTTATTAAAGTACAATATCCAGTCCATGTGAAGGACAGGCCCCCCATGCTCTGATGAATTCTTATCACATCCTTGTCATTTGCTTCATCTTTGGAGGCCACTGCTTATCTCAGAGCATCTAAAGAAGGATAAACAAAACATCGAGAGATGTGGAAACTTCCCGGCCAGGCTCTGGACAAAGACGTTCATGCTATTACTGCTCTCATGCTGGAGTGACCAAGTGAAAAGCCACAGCTAGCAGGCTACATAGGAGAAAGCTCGCCACCTTCCCCTGAAGATGTCCCCGGCAGTGGAATAGTCAGGGGTGCAGGAGGTAGCGAATTTCTGCTGCTAGGGTCAGACCAGCAGTTGCTTGGTGACCATTGCCCAGGATGCACCGAGTGACTTCACTTGCCCTTCACGGTCAGGGACCATGGCTTTAAGATCAGACTTTCTTTCTCATTTCTGCCTAGTCCAACATGAGCTTCTTCAATCACAGATTTGGGAAGGAAACAATACACAAGTAAGCAAGTGCCAGATCATAGAGTAATGACAAAATCCAGTTTTGCCCAGATTAGGATTTCATTATCTTCATTTCAAATAATGCAGTTACGAAATATTTCAAACATACAAAAAGCACAGAGAATAATGAAACAAATACCCATGTACCCACCACAGAGGGTTAACAATTGCTAAACGCTGCAATATGGATTGCTTTAAGATTTCTTTTAAGAGAAATAAAACATGACAGATACATTCATATACCCTGCCCTGTCCCATTCCCTATGAGACAATCCTCCTAAAGTTGGTGTATGTCTTTCTCACGTATATATTTGAGTCTTACTACATGTGTTTCCATAAAAGTACATAGTAATGTTTTTATGCTTTTGAAATTTGCAGAAATGGTTTCATGCTATTTATAAGACTCTGCGAACTGCTTACTTAGGAGACCAGTTTGAACAGGGCTGCAGTGGTCACCTCTGCAACATCTCCTTGTCTGTATGTGACTCTCTAGTATACACATCTAGAGTAGAACTGCTGTACCATCGAGTCTGCAAATCTTAATTTTTACTAGATACTGGTGAACTAGCTACACCCACAGCATTATAAGAGAGTTCCCATGGGGCGCCTGGGTGGCTTAGTCGGTTAAGCGTCGACTTTCGCTCAGGTCATGATCTCGCTGTTTGTGGGTTCGAGCCGCGCGTCGGGCTCTGTGCTGACTGCCAGCTCAGAGCCTGGAGCCAATTTCAGAGTCTGTATTTCCCTCTCTCTCTGACCCTCCCCTGCTCACGCTGTCTGTCTCTCTCTCTCCTAGAAATAAATAAAAAATAAAAATAAATAAATAAATAAATAAATAAATAAATAAAAAAGAGAGAGTTCCCATTATCCTACACTCTTGCTGCTACTTGGTACTATCAAACTTTAATGTTTGCAAAACTGTTACCCAGGAAATAACATCTTATCATTGTGGGATTTTTTTTTTTTAATGTTTTCTGGATCCTAGTAAGAAAGAACATTTTTCATGTATTTCTTGGCTCTCTAGGATTCCTCATCTGTGAGTTGCTTCCTCTTTATCCTTTAACTATTTTTAGTGTCTTTATATTTTTTTTTGTTTTGTTTTTTTGTTTTGTTTTTTATTTTGAGAGAGGGACGCCTCAGTGGCTTAGTCAGTTAAGCACCCAACTTCAGCTCACATCATGATCTCAGGGTCTGTGAGTTTGAGCCCCACATCGGGCTCTGTGCTGACAGCTCAGAGCGTGGAGCCTGCTTGGGACTCTGTCTCTCTTTCTCTTTCCTTCTCTCTCTCTGTCTGCTCCTCCTCCTCCCCCATTCACACTCTGTCTCTGTCTCTCAAAAATGAATAAGTGTTAATTTTTTTTTTTTTTTGAGAGAGAGCATGGGTATGCACAAGCCAAGAAGGGGCAGAGAAAGAAGGAGAGAGAATCCCAAGCAGGCTCCATGCTGTCAGCTCAGAGTCCAACATGGGGCTCAATCCCACAAACCATGAAATCATGACTTGAGCTGCACTCAAGAGTTGGATGTTTACCTGACTCAGCTACCCAAGTACCCATTTATATTTTTGTTACTGATTTATAGAAATCTTCATATATTGTGGGTATTTATGTTTGATGAATTGCATGTATCCAAATATCTTCTCCCACTTATACTTCATTTTCTCTCTAGCTCTACTCTGAGGCTAGTCTCACTTGACACTAAGCCACTCTTCCCAAATCACCTGTGATATCTGCTGTCACAGGCATGGTTTTACCAAGCAAGTCTTTTGGCGATTGCTTGTTTTTATCTTTGGCACGGAGCTTGCAATTTTAGTAACTTCCACAGTATGTGTTTTGTTTTGGTTGAGTTCTGGGTTTTTTGGTTTTTCTTTTTTTGTTTTGTTTTGTTTTGTTTTTCATGGTTGGGAATTCAAAGATTAAACCATTCAGGGTCTCCCTCCACCCCATACCAGCCAGTTCTAATTCTTCGACACCAACTGGGTGTCCTACAATTCAATTCAGTATTCGGCTCTGACACAGCCCCCCAGAATTCTTCTAAGGGATCAGTCTCACAAGAAGCCCCCCCCCCCACTTCAGACACCAGTTCTAAGTATCAGGCTGCCAGCATACTCACTCTTCTATCTGACATGGCTGCAAATTCAAGACTTCCACGTGGCCCCCTCTGGTTCTATAACTTGCTAGAACAACTCACAGAACTCAGAAAAGCACTTTAGTTACCAGTACTGGTTTATCCTAAAGGATACAACTCAGGAAAAACCAAATGGAAGTGATGCACAGAGCAGAGTATGGCCCGAGGAGAGCGACAGGGAGCTCCCCTGTCCTCCCCGGGCATAATAGCATCCCAGCAACTCAACGTGTTCACCAACCCAGAAGCTCTCCAAACCTGATTATATAAGGAATTATGGCGTTTCTATTATGTAGGCATGATTAATTAAATCGATGGTTAATAGTGATTGAAAATCTCTAGCTCCTCTCTCTTCCCAGGATGGTTAGGGGTGTGATCTCCCATTTCATGGTTGCTCCTCAGCTGACCAGCCCCCATCCTAGAGCTCTCCAGGGACCCACCAAGAGCCACCAAGAGCATAAAGTCAGGTTTGGGAATGAGGGCTCATTACGCATAACCAAAGATGCCCTTGTCACTTAGAAATTCCCAGGGTTTTAGGAGGTCTGTGCCAGGAACCCAGGGCAGAGACCAAATAGCAGTTCTTATCATACCACAGCCGTTAATGAGAAAGATGAAGTCGGGTTTCTAGTCAGGGCAATTTTCATCTATATAATTTTGGACATGTTTATTTATTTTGAGAGAGAATGAGAGTGTGAGCTGGGGAAGGGCTGAGAGAGAGGGAGACAGAGGACCTGAAGTGGGTTCTGTACTGTCAGCAAAGAGCCCCATGCAGGGCTCAAACTCATGAACCCGTGAGATCATGACCTGAGCCGAAGTCGGATGCTTAACCGACTGAAGCACCCAGGCACCCTCTATTTAATTTTTTATTAAACTTTCACATTCCTTGTTTTATAATTAACAAGTAGTCGTCTAATAAATTAAGAACAAACTTTAAACCCACATGACACCCAGGTTCAGATCATAGATACTACTGACAACCTCAAAAGAAACAATCACTGTCTGTTCAGGAACTCCAGTTCTCTTTTCTACATGCATTACCCTTGATTTATGCCAGCTTCCCCTGTCTTCGGCTCCATGGCCAGAGCACCTATCTGAGGCTGCTGTCAGCACTAGCTATATTGAAATTTCAAGCCACCAGGGCTTGAGGGAAGAAGGAAGGGAAAGAGACAAAGCCAAGAATTCCTAGCTTGCTTCAGTTATCTTAATTAGGACTTCTTTCCTTTCCTGCTTGGGGCTACACTGTATCATTTATATAGAAAGTGTTCATGTACCAAAACTCAAACAAAGCTGGGCAGGAGTGTGCTAGCTCATGGGCATACCTGGGTTCCTTTCTTTATCCATCAGACAGGTTACTATTAGCAACCCACTTAAAAGTTCATTCACTCAGCCTAGTTCTACCAGTAGCCTTCGCCTCAAGGGTTGGCTTTCTAACTTCAACAACCTTCCTCAGACTCCAGACACCACTCTGGCCACACATTTTTCTTAAAGGGAATGTTTCTTAAGCATTCACTCTCTGAATATTTAAATTTACAATCTAAACTCAATAATTTATTAGCTTAATGTTCAAGAAATATGACATCCCTTCTGCAACCTGTCCCTACTCACAGACCAGGAAGAGATGTCCACGAAATGACCCAATGTCCTGCAAAGCAACAGTCATCTGATCTCAGCTCCCGCTGGACCAATTCTCCAAATTTCTCCTTCTACCTCCCATCCTATCATTTAGCTTATTTTATTAGTTCACTGCCCTGGAGAACCAGAGCAGGGAGGGATCAAGCCAGTGCTTCTTTTAGATCTACTAATGAATAACAATGAATTAAATATACTGCATGAGAAATACCAAATAGATATGGTCAAATGGGACCTTGCAATGGTTCACCAGATTAGGACTAAAACAAACTAAAAAAAAACAAACAAAACAAAAAATGAAAACCTAGACCTACTCCAGCCAAGGATGGATTGTGAACACCTGCCCCAAGGTGTACTGTTAACTTAAGGAAGAGTGAGCCAAGACCACAGGAGCAAATTTCCATCACTAGTAGCGTGACTCAGAGAATGAGCTCTACTGTTGCTGGAGGGAAACATGGTAGGCAATGAGGAGCACTGTGTTCTTCTCTTTAGATTTCTGCACCGGCCCAGAATGAAGGAGGCCTTCTTCTTCCCCCCAGAGGAAGAGGAGCGCTAGTCGGCTAGGTCAGAGTCTGGGATATATAGAGCCTTATTCCTTGGAAGCCAGGTCACTGAACTGAAAGTAATTGATGAATGCACTCTATTCTACCTAGGCCTGGATGACACTGAGCAGACCACCCTTGGCCATGCAGCTGGTTGGCTAAGCCCACAAGGCTCTGAGTTAAAAGTTTTGCAAGCATTACCTTCAACTACAAAATGGAAGTAAGCCATTGTTTCTGAAATGCCAGACAGTAAAGAAAACGTTTTACCACCACCCTCTGCTCCTAAATCTCTCCTCGACCAAGGCAACTGCGGCTCCCTTCTCTCTGTCCCCAACTCCCACTGTAAGACCCAGGAGCAAATGTAAATTGTCCCCCACGCTTTGGTACCATTTGTTTAGGAACTGCTGTCTTCAGCCACGGGGTTCTGAAGAATGTATCTATTAAGCAGGACCCAGAGGTTGCTGTTCAGGAGTGCTGGGTCTTGAGATGCAAAGCCAGGCCCAGGGAGGGTAGGGGCCTCCTGGAAACCACAAAACCACGCAGGACTGTCCCTTCTACTATTCTAGAGTACGTGGGGGGCCTCGTGTGATAAGCTGCTTTATAATTTTTATGGGTTGACATATGTGCTATTTTTATATTATCCAGAAATTATTAAAAGGCCCACATCCTTCAAATATTATTCAGCCTCAAAAAAGAAGTGAATTCTTACATCCGTACAGCACGGATGAAACTTGAGGACACAGGGCTAGGGAAAGAAGTCAGGCCCCAGGAAGACAAATACTGCATGATTCTACTTATGTGAGGTATCCAGAGTCGTCAGATTCACAGAAACAGAAAGTGGCATGATGGCTGCCATGGGTCACAGATGGGAAGCAGGAGTTTTTGTTTAACAAGAACAGAGTTTCAGTTTTCCAAGACGAAAACATTCTGGAGATTGGTTGTGTAATGATGTGAATGTGCTTAACGCTACTGAGTTAAACACTTGCAAAGGGTTAAGATGGTAAAATTTATATTATGGGTGTTACGCCACAATTTAACAAGAAGAGAATGTCTTTCATTTCTTTTGTAGATTCCCCGGCGATGCCTAGTCCAATGCACAGAGATGCTACCCCATCTTCAGCAGAACATTTTTATCACTGTAGATATTTCCACAGCCATCCTTTTATTTAATGTCATGTAATCCTCACAGTAAACTTGCAAGGTATTTTAGCCCAACTAATGGCTAAGGGGGCTCACCGACATTATGTGACCTGCTCACAGCTACTTGGAAACAAAACCAGGGGGACCCAGGTATCTGATTCCAAGTGAGTTTTATTTGCACAGCTGTACCTCAGCTTCTCTATAACCGAAGATCCAGAAAGAACTCTGCAGGCTAGACACGTTTGGGAAACTCCTCCAACATCAACAGCTGAGGATACATATTCATATGTTAACCGAGACACGGGAAGGGACTACTCACATGGGTGTGTGTGTGGGCGTGTGTGTGTGCATGCGCACGTGCGTGTGAATATTGCCAAAAAAGAAAAATACCATGTCTTGTGCAGGGAGGAAAACCCACAAACTCTCAAAAACCCCGAAGAAAGTGCAATAGTTCTCAAACACAGGCGTGACCACGCCAGAGGAGAACCAGCCTGGGAAGCGGTTGCCACGGGCAACATAACACAATTCGGTCTCCCTGTCCTTGGCATACATGTGGCTTGCTGCCTCCAGGCTTCCCAGTCTGAAGAATCTGAGCAAGGACCACAGACACGTGAGGGGGGACGGCCTTCTTCGAGGAGCAAACCCACCCCCTCCCTTCTAGCTCCAGGATGAAGATAGCTCTGAAGACAGCTCTGGGACAGAGCCCGTCTCTAAGAAAGTATCTAAGAGGGGAGCTTGGAAAGCAAGAGGGAAATTGTGAACGCAGGCCAAAAGATCCTGCTAGAATGGGCAGGAGTATGTGCGTGGCTCTGAAAACTGGAGGAAGGGATTCTTCTAAGGTCAACGATTCTGACGGCAACGCTGGCCTACTGTTGCTGACACATGGTCATGCTCTGGGGACTCTGCCTGGGTCACCGCTCCTCCATCCTCTCTCATTTTTTTAACATTTTATTTTTGAGGGGAAGCACAAGCAGGGGAGGGGCAGAGAGAGGGGGACAGAGGAGCCAAAGCAGGCTCCACACTGACAGCAGCAAGCCCAATGCAAGGTTCAAACTCACAAACCATGAGATCATGACTTGAGCCAAAGTCAGACACTCAACCGAGTGAGCTACCCAGGCGCTCTGATCCTCCCTCATATTTTCAAGGTAGGAAGTCTCCATTCATTAATGTTCTCTATTTAAGCATCATAGTCTTCTCTAAATGGACAGTATGACTCATTGTGCTCCCCTTCTCTTGGGCTCTTTATTCTCCACTCCCTCCGTGCTTACCTCTCTGCCATCTGCTTCTATGATCTCCTGTACCCTGAGAGGAAACCACAGGGTGAATGCAAGACAGGCAAGGAGATGGCCCCCTAGAATGACAGAGGGATAGAATTCAACCTGGCCTGGAATCTTCTAGACCTTCTTACATGGGAATAAGTAAAGCAAGACCTCAAGCTTTTTGATTTCCAGTAAAACCCACTGTCTTAACATCCCCACACATGCTGTCTTCTCTATCACTCAACAGAAAATATAAAATTAAGAAAATGTATGAAAACAGCAAAGCTGGAATATTTCAATCAACAGGCAAATGTCTTTAAAGTCCCTAGGTCCATCCCCAAGGTACTTACACCAAGCTCGAGTAAGCAAGGTTGATGTGCAAGAAACACATATCGTCCTGGTAACCATGTCATTAATGAGTTCTATCAGTCAAGACCCAATCAGTGACCTTAGATAAGTCACTTGACCTCTACAACCCTCTAGTATCCCCATACATAAAATTAGAAAAGCATGTGTAAGAGGAGACTACCTCTCCTCCATCTCTGGGTTATAGAAGATCACAGACCTCTGCAAAAGCTGTCAGAAAGGGTAAGTGAAGACCGTCATTTTTTTCTGAGCCCTGTTTCATCTCTTCCCCCTCCAGGATCTCAGAGCAGTGTTAGACGAAGAGCAGAGGGAAGGGGGTAGAAGGAGCCAAGTAAAATGGTGACAGCAACAAGAAAGCAAACACAGTTGAGCTCTGCGAATGCTCGAGTACATTCTGTATTTGTAATAAGTGCAGGGGAGGTGATATGTATATGCTGGTATGTGACGTCCTGGCTCCCGATCACTGCCTCTGGCTGCCTGCACTGCCTGCCTGTTCCCCTCCGCTTCCTGTTCTGCACAGGATGCCCTGGGTGCTCAGTGGACAATAATAGCATTGCCTTTGACGCTAGTTAGAATGGGCCTCAGACAGCAGCTTTGAAGCCACGGTGCCCAGACAGGCTGGCTCTGCAAGAGGCAAGCAGAGACCTGAATGGTCCCTTGAGTTCCCGGTAGGGCCAGTATAGGAAGCCCCACTACATTACAAACACACCTGGAGGCTGTGACTTGTCCCTTCTGTTTCATTGCACTTTATTACACAGACCTCTACCAGACCCTCAAAAATGCCTTTTTAATAGCTATTATTCCATCCAGAGGCCTTGGAGCAGAAGGAGGAGGCAGTCGTGTGCTAGGTCATCAAGGGCCACCCCAAGAAATACCAAGCTGCCTACAGCCCAACAGAGATGTCTGCCACTAGTCTGCAGGAGGTCAATGTAATTCAGGTCAATCAGTTGGTCATTTCTGTTCGTCTGTCACATAAAAATTCCTAGACAAGCCCATTAAGTGCTAACCCACTTTAGGTACTTTTTTCTAGATGACAGGACCTCAGACTCCTTCACTCTTCAGGAGTTACTTAATCACCCCTTCTGCCTGCACCTAGCCCCTTAATGAGCAGCATGGCTTGGGCACTGTGGGTCTTGGGCTATCTACATAGTGGTCTGTTTACCAAGGATCTAGAAGAAAGGCAGGTAATACTCCTCCCCAAAAAAGGTACCAGTTTTTTACCTTACCTGGTAATAATAACGATAATAGCAGCTCACAGCTTATACAGCCTTTACTCTGCACCAGGCTTTCTCCCAACTGCTTTTCTTTTCATGAATTAACCACTAACTCCTCACCTTGGTCTTAAGGAAGGTCACCCATTTCATAGGTGAGGAAACAGCTCTGGCATATTTATATTTTAGATTCTCAGAGAGGCTTCTGTGATCAGGAAGCCCATGAGATCTGAAGGAATGAGGAGTTCAGGGCGGAGCTCCGAGCCCTCTGTGAGGTGGTGAGACTGATGATCTACTTGAAGGGAGATGCACGCGGATGCTGGGCACAGGGTTATTCCTGGGCCCAGCTGTATATACCACATCAGCCGAAGCTGGCTCTGCCCACCCTGGAGGAACACGACTGACCTGCTTCCCATAGCACGGGTTCCAGGACATTTGTGTGCCCTGAGGCGGAACCAGCCTAGGTCACCCCAGACTAAGGACTGACTGTCGGTGGAGGATCCACTTCTGGGGCTGCACCCAACCCACGTGAACATAATGCTTCCTGATGCTAAACTGAAATTAGCTTTGGGGGTTTCCACTGCTCTGTGCTCGCTAAGCTGAAATGGCTGGCTACCACCTATAGCACCGCAGCGGGCTGTAAGTCCCAGGAGAGTCACGCCAGCTCCTAACCTCCTGGACAGTGGGCTGGCCAAAGGTTGCTGGGTCAGTGGTGTGTTTGGGCAGACCAGGCAGTCACCACAAATCCAAAATGGGAAAGAGAATTCTATTTCTAGCCTCAGGGGGGGCAACGTGTGTGGACAGGACAGCGTCAGGGGCCAGAATATTAATACGGCCCTTGTTCTCTGCAGCCTGTGGACACAGCAAGATGGGACCCTTAGCTGGAAGTGTGCTGACGGCAGCCTGAGGGTTTCTGCTGCTGCTCTCTCTCTCGCTCTCTCTCTCTTTCTCTCTCTCTCTCTCTATTAAACTACAGCACCTAAAACCTGCTTTCCAGGCCCTGCCTGACTGGCTGGCTGGCCAGTCCTGGATTGAAGGGCACTTGCTGGGAGAAAAATCAGGGGACATCACAACAGGCCCCTTGGGAACCCTGACTCTCCAACTTACCAAGACATTAAAAAAATCATCCTTGGTGTCTGGTTAAATGTGCCCTTCCTGATCCCAGCCTCAGGCATTAGAATTCGGCAGGTCTGGAGAGGGGCTGGGGCATTTGCATGTTAATAAACATCCCAGGTGATAGTAACACAGGGAGTCTGGGGCCTCCGGAGGCAGCCTGGCCAGTACAGCAGAGCTCTTCACTCCTCCAAAGTGACAAGTGCACCAGCAGCATTTTTATTGTCAGTGAAAGCTCCAGCCTCAGCCTGGAAGAACTGAATCTGTATCTGCATTTTAGCAAGATCCCTGGGTAATTCGTAGGCACACTGCAAATTGAGACACAGAGCCTTGCGTTTGGCAAAGAGCATGAGCCACAATCACCCAGACAGCCTGTTATAATACAGATTGCTAGGCCCCCACTTGGGCCTAGGACCTTCATTTGGAAGGTCCGGGAAGGGGCAGGAGGATTTGCCTTTCTCGCACATTCCCAGCGGATGCTGATACTGCTGGTTCAGGGACCAAACTCTGAGGACCACTGCTCTAGTCTAGAAAGGTGTTTCTCAGCCTTGCTGCACCCTGTCATCACCCAGGGAACTTTAAAACTTACTGCTGCCTGGGTCTCACCCTCAGAGGCTCTGGCTTGATTGAGCCGGGACCCAGCCTGGGCGTCGGGACATTTAGGGGCTCCCTAGGTGATGGTAATATGCAGAGAAGGTTGAGAAATCAATGTTCTGGAGTCAGACAGCCTGGACACAAATTCCAGCACTTGCCAGCTGGCGACCTGGGAAAAGCGATGTAGCTGCTTCTGTCGCCCACACACCCCACTCATGGGTCTGCCTGAACAAGAGCTTAATTACTCTGTCCAAGAACCCAGTAGATGAGGACAGCATGGAGATTTAACAAATCTGCTCTAACAGAGACGAAACAAAATGGAAGCCATTCAGTCTCCATGTCTGCGGTTCACAAGCGTCTGCTGTCCTGCCTTATACTTGTTACCACACCTTATCTCCGCGTATGAAGATAAGAAAAGTGACCCCTGACTGGGTGCTCACCATGTGGCAAGTACATCATCTCATTTAATGTAATCTTTACGACAACCCTATAGGTCTGATATTATGATGTGCCCATTTTCCCGCTGAGAAAATTGAGGCTCAACAAGATGAAATGACTTGCCCAAGCTAACATCTCTAGAAAGTGAAGAATGAGAATTTGAATTTCAAACAGTCGGACTCTAGAGTTGTCTCTGCTGACCACTGACCACACCGCCTCCTGTCCCTGGTTGGTCTTCCCCTCCACCACCTAGAAACTTCTGCAAGGTGGTGGGCTGGGGAGGCAGAGGTCACACCAAAGGCACATCCTCTCCTCCTAAATGAACCTAATATCAAGAACCTCTGGCCTCCTTGAGACTTGAGTTGATTTATCATCATTACCAGCCCAGGGACACAGCCTCAGACACAAATAAGGTTACATTTCCTGACAGATACAAATGGATTTTTTAAAGACATCAGAACAAAGGCGCTCTGCTAAGCCCTCCATGAAGGTGCAAATTGCTAATCTGATCTGAATGTGTCACTGGTTTGTTTGGGCTTCATCAAAAGGTTATGATACAAGAATTGAGGAATAATAAATAAAAGTTTCTGATATGAGTTCTACTCATATTTGAGCTTGAAATGAATTCTTAGTTGTCTGCTGTGGGAGCCAATTTCTGTATTTTAAAATGGGGTTGGCAAGCAAGACAAGAAGGAGACAGAAATGAACCAATAAAATCAAGACCAGGGATTAATTAAGGGAGTTTGCCACAGAACAAGGGCAAAGGAAAGATGGTAATAGTGTTTCTCTCAAGAAAGACGAGTTGGATTTTTATATATATAAGTTTCTGGGAAAATAATTTAATTTTGACACCATCTCCGCAAATCGACTGGGCTTATCTTTCTCCCATGGAGAGTGAAGATTGCCCTTTTTCTGGCCAGAGGGGAATCTCATTTCCCCTCTCCTTATCAGTTATTAGAAATCAAAATATTGTTTCAAATGGATGTGTTTAATATTTCAGACTATATAATGTGTCCAGCACAAAAGGGCAACATACTAGACAGGCAACAAATGGTACAGAAGAGATGAAAAAGAATCCGGAATCGCCTGACCAAAGATTTCTCTCCAATCTGTCCCTCCTTGTTCTATAAGGCTTGGCTTATTGGCCATCTCCTCATTCTTAAACTTCTTGAAAATGGAGAAAATCACAAGTTGGATTTCCACCCCCCCGCTCTATAGTACAGCAGTGGCCCAGTAACACTGATTTTTAACATCTACCATATGAAGTAAATTCCCAATGATTCCAAGTGATTTGGGTCACACAGAAACTAAGATGTTTCCCACTGAAAACACCACCCCGTAAAATAGGTTGAAAATTCTGGCAACAAAAACTTGACCTAGGTCCAATCTGTTAGCAATATGGTCTAAATTAGTGGCTTCTTTTTCTTTTGTAGCTTTTTCTATATGTGAGAGGTCCCCTTTACTGCCACCTCTGTTACCTTCTCCTCTATCTAAGGATTTGGTGGAACATCATCTCCTAGACTTCAGCTCCCTGGCTTGTTCTTTCCAGGTATTTGAAACTCCAGATGGAGCCAACCTGCAGCGTCGTGCCTCACAGGTAGATCACACGGATCACCTGATCCAGCCCAGCCCCCAAATCGTTCACATTCTAGACTCTGAGGTAAATAACACGTAGTTTCTCCATTTTAGCAATTTGCAAGTTTAAAACTCAGTGTGACAAGTTTACCTGTAATGAGGAACACTTCTCCTAACCCGTATGACGGGATCAGCATGGGCAATAGTGACAATGCGGCTAACTCAATTACCAAGTGTTCTGAGCGTGTGAAGTGTTATGTGAATGCTAAGTAATAATGTTATGGTTTCATGTGAAAGATGTGTATGTCACCCAGGGGCTTCCGGTAGTCAGTAACATAATTTGCAATAAGTCATCATTAATTATTGCTAAATTACCAGGCCCTTCCTGGGGAAGTTGCATATTAAACTGACATCAGTATGTGAAGAGTTCATTATGGCTAATGTTATGAGAACACAAACTGAAGGAGGATTAGAAGGTGTTTATGTCCAAACACCTCAATGTGGTCCACATTCACCACACACAAAAGCAAAGATACTGGTTTGTCACTAAGGAGGATGACAGGAGACTTGGGAAAATAAAACGTCTCCCAGCATGGGATAATGGGGTATCTGGAAGCATTAAAAAAAAAAAATAGGAGGGGCACCTGGCTGGCTCAGTCAGTGAAGCATGCAACTCTTGATCTTGGGGCTGTGAGCTCAAGCCCCACATTAGACATGGAGTTTACCTTTTTAAAAAAAATAGGAGAGAGAGAGCACTCAGCTATCCCTTTCCCTCTTTCCTCTAACATGCCACTTCCACCAGAGCCTGGGAGAATGAGACAGAAGCAATGAGCAAAGAGATGGGCTAGGGAAGGACCAGATTTACTGGAAACAAGGCAGGATTGGGTGGGTGTCAGGTGATGGTAAGAGATGGGATATTTGGAATTCTTCAGGTGATTCCATTTTGCCACCCTACCTTCCTACCCACCTCCTCTGCTAGTGATTTTACCATGTTTGGTTATTGTTGCAAATCTGAAAGCAAAATGATCCTAACTCATGTAAATTTGTGAGGCACGTGATCATAAATCAACATTGCCATACCTAACATAATCACTCCTCTATATATACATATTATAAAATAAAATGAAAGAGTGAACACAGCACAAATACTGATTCCCCAACACCTGCACTTGGGTAGCCTTAAGACTGACTGGAAAAAAAGGCCAAGTACCTCAGCCAGGTGCCACCCCCCACCCCCCCCACCCACCCCCCACCCCGCAACACACAGCTGAACAATGTAGACTGCGGTGCAGCCTTTAGGTATCCTCTTTAACCCTCCACAGAGAAAGAACCTAGTGGCACTTTATTCCCAAGTTTCCTTATTTGGTCACGGTAGATGCTTCCTACAAAGGAGATCATTTCCTCTGCATCTAACAAAACAGTGTAAAAACAAAAAAGTGCAAAACCTTTGTTTGATGAGATCTATTGTTTTGCATGCATTCATTCACTCGACAGACATTTACTGAGCACTATGCCAGCTTTCAAGATAAAATAAAAAGGGGAGAGAGACAAAAAGCCTTGGCCTGGAGGCACTCCCATGCTAGCAGGACACAGTCAAGGACACAAAGAAACAAACGGTGAGACAGCGAAGGAGAAGAGGACTGATAGGTTGTGCAGAGCAAGTAGAGTCTGATGACCTCTTAGAGAAAGATACATGTGGGCTGATGCCTCTCTGGCAAGTCAATGTGAAGGTCACATTGGAAGGAACCCCCTAAGCAGAGACACAGAGGCACAAAATCTTCTACACCCCAGAGGAGGAAGCCCTTCCTACCGCCATTTCCCACCTCCACCAGAAATGACCCGAACCAGTGGTGGACACCAGGCCAAGCAACAAGCTCAGCCAGTCAGCTTCTTCATATAAGATAATCAGACTAAATGAACTGCCTGCCCTGAATCTGAAACTCAGGTGTCAAGGCTGCCATTCGGGGACATGGGTCCAGAGAGGCAAACAGAGAAAGAGGGCTTCAGAGTGGAAGGATATTAGTACACAGAGAGGCGCAGCCTCCGAAAATCGTGTGATGCCTAAGCCAGAAGGAGAGAAAGAGTAATAGCTTTGCAGAACCCAGTTCTAGACCTTCAAAAGGCTCAGCTATTCTTATGAGTCTTGAATTCTGTGAAATACTCTCAATTCCTTTGACTAAAGTCTCCTTAGTTTTAGACTGCTGGAGTGGGATTCTGGTGAGGGCCCTTGGGCATAAGAGACACTGAAGGGTCCTGGGGACAAGCGGACCAGCCGGCACCCTGGTACATGGCACTGGCTGCACGGGCAGGCCCGGCCCTATTCGTGTCAATCGTCGTAACCAAAAGGAAGTCAAAGGACCATGGGCAAAGTGAGTGGATCACAGACAGCATGGCTGAGTTCACCAGAAGGTCTTCACACCTATTCATCAACTTTTTATCAAGACAGAATCTCTGAAGCACTCGTAGCTCCTCTGGAGAAAGACGTGAGATAAATACAAGGCGTTGTTAACAAAAGGGTCTTTCTTCTTTATTATAAAGCTATTGGAAAGGAACTGTGTTACGTATCTCAACACGTAACCTTGAAAAGCAGGCACAATCCCTGTCCTTCTCCTCAGTTCTCATTCTCCCCTTCCCCACCATCCCTCTGAAAGCACACTTCTTCATGAACAGCCTTTCTCACGTAATGACACTAATGCCACCTGTGCACACAGAGCAATCATGGCTCCTGGCTGAGCTGGACCCTGTCCTGCTGTCACTTCAGCAGCCACCCCTGCTTGTCCCGGGATGCTGCTGACTTCTTACTGGGAACACATGTGACAGAAAGGGACATTTCCAACCTACTGTCCCACAAGGTCCGGCCCCCCAAGCTGAAGGTTACAGATAGCAGTGTGAGGAATTCCGCGTTTGAAACAACAAAGGAAAGGTCCCTCCAGTATTGCATAATTTCTTCACAGGTCTTTCTATGGGGACAGGATGTTTGCACCAAGAAAGCTGTACTTAGGGGCGCCTGGGTGGCTCAGTCAGTTAAGCATCCAACTTTGGCTCAGGTCATGATCCTGAAGCTTGTGAGCTGAAGCCCCGCACTGGGCTCTGTGCTAACAGCTCGGAGCCTGGAGCCTGCTTCAGATTCTGTGTCTCCTTCTCTCTTGGCCCCTGCCCTGCTGACACTCTGTCTCCCTCCCTCTCTCTCTCTCTCGCTCTCTCAAAAACTAACATAAAAAATTTTTAATTAAAAAAGTAAGAATTAATTGAAATAAATAAATAATAATAAATTAAAAAAATTTTTTTTAAAGTCAGTATTTCAAATGTATGTAGTCACTGGGGTGCCAACCGTAGACCCACAGAAGGACACAGGTGAAGAATTAGGGAAACATCTGGTGTGAGGCAGATGAGGGTCCCTAAGAGGAAGGAGTTAGATACATGAGTTTTGCAGAGCTAATGCGAAGAGGGGAGCAGAGGAGGGAGGAACACTGAGTACCCTGCAAGCATTTTCTTGGTAGTCGAGGATATTTAAGGAAAACTCTTCCCTGACGGTAGAAGCAGCAAGAAACTCTTCTCTTTGAACATACTCTCTGTGAGCCTACTCCCCAACAAAAGAACATCCTAATAGATCTGTGGAATCTACCGGAGGACACAGGATTTTAAGGGGTCTCCACGGAGCCTTCCTGAAATGCCCTCCCTATGAAAGAGCCCAGGAGAGCAGCTTGACTATCGGCTCAAGACCTCTGAGCCTAATCAGGCCCGCAGTGAGACTCTGAGATCTAACAGTTTCCTGTGTCTGACCTTCCATCCCAGGGATGGCCAGAAGCCTGAGACTTCTCATACGGCCCACACCAGGCATATGGAGAACCGTCCATAGGGGCTTGGCATCCACGGGCAAATACTCGAATTCTGTGTTGGAGAATTCACATGGAGTTGAAAAGGACACTAGAATTTGCCAACTATAACTCTCTACACATCTCAGATACTACAGCACAAGCTGAAACATTTGGCTGTCACCTGAAGTTCTCTAAAAAGGAGTCCTTCCTGTCTGCGTTTTGGAGATCCACACCATCGCTCTTAGAAACTAACTTCTGTCCAGCTGGCCACATGAGAGATACAGTACTGCTGTACTTGAACCTGCTCACCATGCTAAGGGAGACTGACACTTTGGTCCAAACAAGTTCTTCAGGATAGCTCCTTGGGTCAGATCACCTCTTAAAATTGTTTTGAAGTAAGCCTGGGTCCTGTGCTTCCAGAAGAGAATTATTTAGAGGACCATGTCTCTTGCTACAACAAATTACCCCAAAACTTGGCCACTCTAAAGAGTATCTCACAGTTTCTGTTGATCAGGAACCCAGGCATGCTCAGCTGGGAGTTTCTACCTGAAGGTGCCTCACACTCTACAACCAAGGTGTCACCAGGGCTGGAGTCATGACCACAGGCTCAGATGAGAAGTGCCCCCAGCTCCCCACATGGCTCACATGCTGTCAGAAGTAATCATGTCCTCAAGGCTGTTGGCCAAAGGCCTGTTCCTTGCCACATTAGCCTCACCTTAGGGCAGCTCATGAGATGGCATTTTTTCCATCAGAGGCAACAAGGGAGAAGGTAAGAAAGGACGCAGAGAATGGAAACCAGTCTTTGATAATCTGACTCAGAAGTGACATCTCAGTGAGTCCTAAATCCAGCCCACACCCAATGGAAGGGGGTTACACAAGGGCATAAATTCAGGAGATGGGACTCATTATGGGGCCACTGAAAGGCTGCCTACCACAGACTACATACTGCCCTCATCATTTACATGTCCCCATCGTGGGAACTAGCAAACAACAACCAACTCAGCAACATCTGACCAGATGTCAGTAGTAGTCAACCACTCCCATCAAGCCTGTGTCAAGGGGTAGGTAGGCCCAGATACCGATCTTTGTATATTTGACCTTCCTCTACCCAACTCTGTTAGGAAATCTGGCCAAACCAAGGCCAATCAGACTCCCCTCCAGCTAATGAGTCATGTAGGTATCCAAAGTTAAACGAGATGGTCATGGAGAATCAAGGCCAGAGCCAACACGATGTACTGAGCAAAGCCATGTTCAAGCTGAAGTCACGAAGAACAGAAACCTTCATGGTTTCCACATAAGCAAGAGGAACCAACTTGAAAAGAAGAGTCTGGAGAGGTATATACAGAGAGATTCAAGGTCAAGAGCTCATAAGGCCTGAGACAGAGACATAAGGCCTGAGAAAGAAACTGCCTCAGGCTTTGCCTCTTTTAATTTTTCCTATTTATTAAATCTTACAGTGTACCTTCCCGTCCTCTTTTTGAGCCAACTAAGTAGGTTTTATTTCTTTACAGTCACTCTCTGACTCAGCCAAGTCCTCCTCAGTCTATTTCTTCTTCTAGAAAATGGTTAATATCAGTTCAGTTTCACCCCAGAATGTGACCTTTGAGATGTGAAATAATGTGCAGATTCCAAGCAAAGCACATTTTTGTTCAAAGTATAGATGTGACTCAATTCATTTCCATAAGCCCATATTAAGATGGTTATTGCTGTCTCCATGAATCTGGGGGAAAATGTACTAAAGAAACGGGAATATGACTTATCCTAAATCAGACTGCACAATGGTCATGAAACAGAACTAGAACATCAATGCACTTAGTCCTCTAATCCCATAATAACTTAAAATGTAAAAATGCTACACACTCACACAAATGTGCATTTATACACTCATTTATGTACGTGACCACAAACACTTCACACTGAGGAAAATGAGGTCCCAAGCAAATAGCAGCCCCTCTCCACTTCTCTCGATGCATCACAGGGCAATATGCACCCCTTGAGTTGACTCCATATGGATTTGCTTTCCACAGCACATTTTCTAAGCATTCAACAGTCTGCCGATAAGAGAACCCAACTCATAGAGTAGTTTACAGGACGCCCCCCAGCAGTTCACGTAAATTTTGCAAACATCAAGTTTATACTGTCAACTCACTGCAGAAACCCAGAAGGGTAAGATTTTACAAGTTCTCTTCCCAAAAGAAATCAGACTGAAAATACAGAGTGATATCAGCTGGAATGGCTCTTTCCCCCTTCAATACATGTAACCTGAAGAAATGTCTTCCTTTTCTTCATACAAATAATATTTGTTATGCCAAAGGTAGTATGTGCCCACTGCAGGGAATTTTGCAATTCCAAGAAGTATGGAGGAGAAAATAAAGCTACTTATAAATGCTACCATCAAGAGACACCTAAGGTTTGACATATTTCCTTCTAGTCTTTTTTCTATATATATGTAGAAATACATATTACTCCTTATATACATTTATGGATTAATGTTTTTCATTTTGCTTTTCTTTTTAACCTAATATTATATTGCATGGAGGCACGAGGGATAGACTGCTAGCAGGTACAAGATTTCTTAAGTTGAGACATACTTTTTTTTTTAAATCTTTTTTAATGTATATTTTTGAGCGAGAGAGAGACTCAGAGCATGAGCAGGGGAGGGTCAGAGAGAGAGAGGGAGACACAGAATCCAAAGCAGGCTCCAGGCTCTGAGCTGTCAGCACAGAGCCCGATGTGGGGCTCAAACCAACAAACCGTGAGATCATGACCTGAGCTGACTGAGCCACCCAGGCGCCCCGAGACAAAAATACTTTAAAATTAGATCATGTCTTGGGGCGCCTGGGTGGCTTAGTCGGTTAAGCGTCCGACTTTCGCTTAGGTCATGATCTCGGTTCGTGGGTTCGAGCCCCGCGTCGGGCTCTGTGCTGACTGCCAGCTCAGAGCCTGGAGCCTGTTTCAGTCTGTGACTCCCTCTCTCTCTGACCCTCCCCTGTTCACGCTGTCTCTCTCTCTCCTAGAAATAAATAAAGCATTTAAAAAATAAATAAATAAATAAAATAAAATAAAATAAAATTAGATCATGTCTTGGGGCGCCTGGGTGGCTTAGTCGGTTAAGCGTCCGACTTTCGCTTAGGTCATGATCTCGTGGTTCGTGGGTTCGAGCCCCGCGTCAGGCTCTGTGCTGACTGACAGCTCAGGGCCTGGAGCCTGTTTCAGTCTGTGACTCCTTCTCTCTCTGACCCTCCCCTGCTCACACTGTCTCTCTCTCTCTCCTAGAAATAAACATTAAAAAACAAAAATTTAAAATTAGATCATGTCAATGGTTGCACACGTTTCTAAGTATACTAAAAGCACTTAACTATACACTTGAAGCACATAGATGATATGTCAATAGAACTGTTTTCTTTTAGCTTTTTTTTTTTAATTCTTTTTTTTAATTCTTTTTTTTTTGAGAGAGAGAGAGAGACAGCATGAGCAGGGGAGGGTCAGAGAGAGAGGAAGACACAGACTCCGAAACAGGCTCCAGGCTCTGAGCTAGCTGTCAGCACAGAGCCTGACGCGGGGCTCGAACCCACAATCCGTGAGATCATGACCTGAGCCAAAGTTGGTCGCTTACCCAACTGAGCCACCCAGGTGCCCCTTTTAGTTTTTTGAGAGAGACGGAGAGAGAGAATCTCAAGGAGGCTCTGCACTATCTGCATGGAGCCTGACATGAGGCTCAAACCCACCAACCATGAGATCACGACCTTAGTCGAAATTAAGAGTCAGATGCTTAACCAACTGAGCCACCTGCACACCCCAATAAAGCTATTTTCTAAAAGGAAGGAAGGAAGGGAGGGAGGGAGGGAGGGAGGGGAAGAAAGAAAGAAAACCTATAAGGAGATACCACTATATACCTGATTAGAAGGGCTAAAATTAAAAACAAAAAAATAAACTGATTTTATAAAAACTGGCAGTTCCAAATACTAATAAGGGCATAAACTAACTGGAACTCTGGTGGAAATACAAAATGGTGCAGCTGCTTTGGCAAACTGTTTGGCATTTTCTTAGAAAGTTAACCTTACACCTACCCCACAACCTGACCAGCCCACTCCTAGGTATTTCCCTAGGAGAAATGAAAGCATCCGTCCACACAAAACCCCATACACAAGTGTTCATAGCAACTTACTCACAGTAACCCAAACTAGAAATGACACAAATGTTCAGCCAAGGAGAATGGATAAATGAATGAGGAATATTTATTCCATGGAATATTACGCAGCAATTTAAAAGAACAATCAACAGCAGCAACAACTGAAATGAATCTTAAGACCCACCGTGCCAAGGGAAAGAAGTAATACAGAAAAAAAGGCAAAATATGCATTGCTCCATCTATATGAAATCCCAGAAAAGGAAAATCTATCCTACAGAAAATGGATGGCTGGTTTCCTGAGAGCAGGGAAAAGCCACGGAGTATAAATAACATGAGGGCATTTGAGGGCGTAACAGAAATATTCTGTGTCATGATTGTGGGGGTGGTCACATGACTGTGCACATCTTCCTAAACTCATCAGATTATACACTTCCAATTGTTCCATCTTATATGTCAATGATGATTATTTTTAAAAAATAAACAGAAAACTCATCAAACTGTACACTTAAAATAGGTGCATTATTGGTATGTAAATTGTACCTAAAAAAGTTGAATTTTTTTAATGGAAAAAAATATACATTATATTGTGCTCATTTTCACGGGCCATTAAATACTTTTCAAAAGTACCTTAATTTGAATATTATGCAGCTACACTATTCAATGTTTTAAATGTGCCACAACTTAATTAGCCAGTCCATTATAGATGAACACTTAGTTCTTTCTGAAGTAAGTTTCTTTTTGCCACTGAAAATCACACTGCAATGAACATCTGTGGGCATCAAATTTTGTCTATATTTTTGATTCCCAGAAACGGAACAATTGCATCAAGGTGTAGGAATATTTTCAAGGTGCTCAGTACATTTAGAATAATGTCATCTTACAGCTGATTCCTTTTAACTGTGGTGGTAGCAAGTCACAGTGACAAAAAGAGAGTGGTTGCTTTCTCTGTGACACCTTCGTTAGTGAACAGAAGAACACGGTGCAGGTTCACAGTGGGTGGAGCATGGACCTTGTCCTGGTCTGGTCACTTACTAGGTAACCTTGAGTCATTTTCTGCCTTTGGATACTATCTTTTTATCTCCAAAATGAGAATGGTAGCTTATATTATTAGGCAATATTTCCTGTAAAAATAAAAACTTGTGTTTGTGCTGAAAAAGAGTAAGAAGGATGAGATTTTGCCATTTGCAACAACATGGATGTACCTAGAGGGTACTGTCCTAAGTGAAATAAGCCAGACAAAGACAAATACCATATGATTTCACTTATATGTGGATTCTGAAAAACAAACAAATAAACAAATAAACCAAAACAGACTCTTAAATACGTAGAATAAATTGATGGTTGCTGGGGGAGGGTATTGAGCAGGTGAGGGGAGATACCTAAAATCAATAAAGGGAATTAAAAGGGAAAAACGTCCAGTTATAAAATAAGTAAGTCACAGAAATGAAAAGGTACAGCGTAGGGACTACAGTCAGTAATACTGTAACAATGTTATATGGTGACTACACTTATCGTGGTGAGCACTGAGAAATGTACGGAACTGTTGAATCAATATGTTGTCCACCTGAAAATATAACACTGCATGTTAATTAAACTGCAGTAAAAAAAATTTCAATTTAAAAAACTTGTGTTTATCAAAAGACATTATTAAGAGAAAAGACAAACCAGATTGGAAGAAGTTATTCACAAAACACACATTCAGCTAAGGACTGCATCCAGAATTCCTAAATACAGTAAGTAAGAACAAAAACCACAAAAGTAGGCAAAAGACTTGAACATGCACTTCACACACAAATGGACACAGAAATATTCAAAGAGCCAACATGTGGATGAAAATGTGCTCGACATCATTAGTCGCATGGGAAATCCAAAGTAATACCACGTGAGGGGCGTCTGGGTGGCTCAGCTGGTTAAGTGTCCGACTCTGGATTTTAGCTCAGGTCATGACTTCACAGATTCATGGGATGGAGCTCCACATGGGCTCCATGGAGCCTGCTTGGGATTCTCCTTCCTCTCTCTCCCTCCCTCCCTCTCTCTCTACCCCCCCCACTCATGTATGCACGCATGCACTCTCTCTCAAAATAAATAAACAAACAAAAACACATGAAATACCACTATACATCCAGCAAAACAGTTAAAAGTTAAGACTGACAACACCAATGTTCAAAGAGGGGTGGAGGAACTAGAACTCTTTTACGTTACTGGCAGAGGGGGGAGTGTGTAAAATGGTACAATCACTTTGGAAAACTGCGAGTGTCTACTAAATTTAAACATATATATTGTTGAACTCAGCAGTTCCATTCCTGAGTATGTCTGTACTCTAGAGAAACTAGTAAATACGTCAGTAAAGGTCATGAGCAAGAAATTCCGTATCAGTTTTATTCCTAACAGCCACCCTCAAAGACTTGCCTTTCTAGTCTCCTCTCTGGCCTTCTTCGTCCTCCCACGCCACGCCTGCTGCCTTCCATCTGAACTAGACAACTCGCACACTCCCAACATGCAAGTTCATGGCACGGGGCCACTGCTGACATGTCCTACTCCACCCTTCCCACCCCTGCATCTGTAACTGCTGAAACCTCACCCATCCTTCGAGGCCCAGAAAAAATGCGAGCATGTAGATAAAGCTTGCTCTTGGTAGACTGCATCCTCAAAAAGCACTTTATTCGTACTTCCATTATGAGTGTGTAATTCCTGATCTTGAGTGACAGGTACTTGCATCTATGTACGTCCATCTCCTCCAGGAGACTAGCTTCTTGTGAGCAGAGCCTGTCTCCAGCTGTATCCCTCCTGCTCACCACGGTCCCTGGTATGGAGTCAGTGCTCAATAACTAGGCAAGATTGAATTTTCTTAAGCTGCCATGAAAAAAAAAAAATGAAAATGGGAGAAGAGGGATGTGGACAGAGTCACAGAGAGCAGAGCAACCTGGAAGTAGGAAAGAACAAAGCGCAGAAGGAGAAAATCCTGAGGAATTGGAGCTCTCCTCCAGAACACTTTTATGACCAAAAGAGACAAAAGCTGCCCCGCTGAGCCACCGAGGCACTGGTACTGGCAGGAGATGACACAAGGTGCAGGTGCCAAGGCTGAAAGCAAGACGAAAGGCAAGGGGCACCTGCTTGCCCTAACCTGGCTCAGAAACCTAGAGCCCTGTGCTAGAAGCATCACTTCAGCAGCTACCTGTCCTGAAGGACTGGTTCGCTCTCCTCTACCCAGGGGCACGTCAACCAGCTCTTTTTAAAAAAGCAGCAGAATTATGCAGAAAGAAAATTCCTTCCATGATGTTGCCACCCCTGGCAGAGAAATGATGGAAATAAAAGAAAAAAGAATGGGATTGTAAAGCCAGTCTGAATCTCAATAAAATGCCCACAAGGACTAAGACCTCCAGGCAATGGAGAGTCAGCAAGCATGGTATCAATTCCCTGGGAAAGGGGGGTACAAAGTGACAGTAGGGAGAGGAGGGAATCAAATGGCTTTTTATAGTCCCTAATATCTCTTCTGATAGCAGCCTGCCCGGCCTCCATGTGCCAGGATGCTGGGAAGATGAATGGATTTGTCTTTCCGTTAAATACCATTACCCGGAGCACTAGGGAGAATGAAGAATGGGTTACAGGCTCACATCCCAGCTTCCATCTCTTTTCTCCTAATTAAAAAAAAAGGTTACAAAAGCAACTCCTATATTCTCCCCAACCCATTCCCACCATCTACAACATGTATAACCTCAGGGGAAATAGGTAGCCTACTGATCTACAAAGGTCACCAGCCAGACCAATGCCCAGCACACAGCCTGTCCTGAGAAGCTAAAGTTCAAATCTAGGCCATCGGCATGGTCAGGTCCACAGTAGGTCAATGACATACTTCAAGATCAAGTTCCTTGCAGGATCATGTCGCCTTAAAGCCCAATAGCACTTTCCATTAAGAGGAATCATGAACGTTTGCTCTTTTGCCAGAGGTGCAAATGATTCTGCTTTTTGACGGAACTCTCTGTTGTTTGACTGATCGGGGCCATCCACATGCAGCACAACAAAACAAGAACAAATAAAATTAGTGGTCCCACCTCTAGCAGGGTTCATGATCAGTCCTCAGGCCAGCGGATCTCAATCTCAGCTACACCTGGGCAAAACATAATCGGAAAAGGAAATGATCTTATTTTACTTTAATGTTTTATTTATTCCTGAGAGAGAGAGAGAGACAGACAGACAGACAGACAGCGTAAGCAGGGGAGGGTCAGAGAGAGAAAGAGATACAGAATCGGAAGCAAGCCCCAGGCTCTGAGCTAGCTGTCAGCACAGAGCCCGACGTGGGGCTAGAACCCACAAACTGTGTGATCATGACCTGAGCCGAAGTCAGACACTTAACTGACTGAGCCACCAGGTGCCCCAGAAAAGGAAATGGTTTTAAAAGATGATTTAAAGTAGTATTCTCAAAGAAAAAATTCTTAAGAAAAAAATTTAAATATGTGCAAGATCTACACATTGAAAACCATAAACACTTCTGTGAGAAATGTAGATATCCCAAGTAATAGAACTAATACTTAGTTTTATTAGAATTTAGCAAGGTCTGAGGCACCTGGGTGGCTCAGTCAGTTGGGCGGCCAACTTTGGTCTACATCATGATCTCATCATTCTCGAGTTCAAACCCCGAATCGGGCTCTGTGCTGACAGCTCAGAACCTAGAGCCTGTTTCAGATTCTGTGTCTCCCTCTCTCTCTACCCCTCCCCTACTCATGCTTTGTCTCTCTCTAAAAATAAACATTAAAATTTTTTTTAAAAAAAGAATTTAGCAAGGTCATAACTACAAAGTTAGTATACAAAAATCCACTGCAGTCTTTCACATCGACAGCAAGCAATCAGAAAATGAAATTTTAAAATACTTCTATGGACAGTAGCACCAAAAACATAAAACACTAGGAATAAATCTAGTAAAAGTTGGCTAAGCTCCCAAACACACCCAAAATTACAAAATATTGCTGACATAAATAAGACCCAAAGAAGTGGAAATGACCCATGTTCCATTTGGAACACTCAATATTAAGATATCAATTCTCCTCAAACTAATTTGTAGCATCAATGCAATCTCAATCAAAATCCCAGCAGGCTTATTTTGTGGAAACTGACAAGTGGGTTCTAAAATTCATATGGAAATGCAAAGGACCTAAAATAACCGAAACAATTTTGAAAAAGAATAAACTTAGATATTTTATGCTGACTGATTTTAAGATTTCCCATAAGGTTACAATAATCAAGGCAGTGTTTACTAGTATAAGGATAGATATATAGATCAACGGACCAGAATAGCGAATCCAGAAATAGACCCACAAATAAATGGCCAATTGATTTTTTTTTTGTTATTTACAAAAGTAACAACATAATTCACTAGAGAAAGGATAGTCTTTTCATAAATAGTTTGGGACAACTGAATATCCATATAAAAAAAAAAAAGCCTTGGCCTGTCCCTCACACCATACACACACTGACTTGAAATTGATGACAGGCCTAAACATAAAAGTTAAATTATAAAATATCTAGAAGAAAATACAAAATAAGCCTTTGTGATTTGGGATGCGTAAATATTTCTCAGGTCACAAAAAACATGAATCTCAAAAAATTGATAAAAATCATCAAAATTTTAAACTTCTGCTCTTTGAAAGACACTGTTAAGAAAATGAGAATTGTCCAAGATGGCGGAGAAGTAGGGAGCTCTGTACATTTCACTTGCCCCCATCTCGCAAATGGAGAAGGCCCGAAGCCATAACAACCCTTATAGAATCCAGGAGTTTGGGAAGAAAAGGAGACCAGGTCCGCAAAGAAAACCTTACAGAGTGAGTGCGAAATGGGGAAAATAAAAACAGGAGGGGACTGGAGACATGGAGGGAAGGGAGGGAGCCCCCTTTGCGGGGAGCCACAGTGAGTCGAGGGAAAAAGAAAGAGTAGCTGAAACTGCTCAAGGAACTGTCCCTGTCCCTGGAGAAGAGAAAAAGCTCGGCTGCGGACACAGAGGGATCCAGTTTCCAGCTGTGCAGCTGACCTTGAGCAGGTCACACTGGTCACAGGAGATGCCAGGAGAAACTGCTCCTCTGCTCACCAGCTCCATCCGAAGGGAAAGCGTTGCACCTGAAGCTGCCCCACTGCTCTTCTGGCTCTGCTCGATTTCCAGGGGGGAGGTTGCCAGCTTGAAACTGCTCAGAGGGACTCGGCCTGCGGGTTTATATTTCGGGTGGTATCAACGGGACCTGTGGACTAAGAACTGGAAATGAGGCCTGGCTTGGGACATAGAGCACGGCCTACCTCAGTATGCACCGGGCACAGGGAGATCGGACCCAAAAGAGTGAGTTGCAACACTCGGTTCAAGAGGGGGCTGGGGTGCTGCCATTTTCCTCCCCACAACCAAGGTGGGACCTCAGGGAGGTGGGGCACAGTGGAGGCTAAGACCCGCCTACACGAAACTACACCCATCCCCAGTAGAGAGCTGCTTTTTTTCTTCACCAGAGCCCAGGGCAAGACCAACATGGATGCACTGCCATGATTAATTCTAGATCAATTCTTTCTATTCAGATATATTTTCCCTTGTCTCATTCGTACCCCTCCCCTCTGCTGGACTGGGCACTCTGGTCACTGGTTTGCTTAAACAGTCACATTTAATCCATTCTCTACATGTATATTCTACACCTCCACTGCTACCTCTCTCTCTCTCTCTCTGTGAAATAATCAGACTATATAGTTTCTCTGAGTAACATTATCTTCATTTCTTTTGCCTCGCCTCTTACCATCTGCTCTTCTTTCTCTCTCTGAATTAAGCCTCTTAGTCTCTCTGCCTGGTCATTTCTCTTCCAATTTTGCTTCCTCCCTGTCCTGTCATGTCTCTCTTTGCATATGTGCTTCCATCAGCACTGCACACACCCTGTTCTTTATCTGGAGCTGGGAATTCTGGTTTTATGTTTTTAGACTGTCCTTTGTCTTTTGGGTTTTTTTCTTTTCTTTTCTTCATTTTTATTTTTTCCATTTTTATTTTTATTATTTGGTTTTCCTTCTTCCTCTCTTTTCCTTTTTTTTCCTCTCTCTTTTTCCTTTTCAGTTTGTGTATTTGTTGGATTTGTCTGTGTGTTTGTGTGCCTTTGTTCCCTATGTGTTTGTCTGTCTGTTTTCTTTTCCAGGGCTACCTCAAGAAACAAGCCAAAGTACACATGGTGGAGAGTCCCAACTACCACTACGAGTAGGGAAATAAAATAACCAAAGTCTCAACAAGAGAGACCAAGAAACACCATTCAAAGAACACTTCCTGAATGGACAGGCCCTGGACAGTCAAAGAGCCTTCTTTAATACAGCAGTACTCACAGGTGCAGAGCACATAACAAACTTATAAAACTAACATGAGACAGAAAGCTAGCCAAAATGATGAAACAGAAGAACTGTCCTCTAAAGAAATTCCAGGAAGAAATGACAGCTAAAGAAATGCTCAAAACATATATAAGCAACAAAACTGAACAAAGAATTTAGAGCAATAGTCATAAAATTAATCGCTGGGCTTGGAAAAGGCATGGAAGACATCATAGAAACTATAGCTACAAAGACTGTGGAGATTAAAAATAGTTGTGATGAACTAAAAAATGCTATAAATGAGATGCATAATAAAATGGAGGCATCCAATGCACAGATTGAAGAGGCAGAGAGGAGAATAGGTGAATTAGAAGAGGAAACCAAGATAAAGAGAGATAAACTGATCCAGGAACACGAAAGGAAGAGTTAGAGAGCTCAGTGATACAATCAAATGGAACAATATCTGTATCATAGGAATTCCAGAAGAGGAAGAGAGAGAGAAAGGCACTGAAGGAGTCCTTGAAAAAATTATAGCAGAGAACTTCCCCAATCTGGGGAAGGAAACAGACATTGAAATCTAAGAGGCACAAAGAACTCCCCTCAGAAGTAACTTGAATCAATCTTCTGCACGACATATCACAGTGAAACTGTGAAAATATAAGGACAAAGAGAGAATTCTGAAAGCAGCTAGGGAGAAAAGGGCCCTAACATAAAAAGGGAAACCTATCAGAGTAATTACAAGTCTATCTACTGAAACTTGGCAGGCCAGAAAGGAATGGTAGGAAATCTTCGATGTGATGAACAGAAAAAATATGCAGCCAAGATGTCTGGAGCCTGCTTCACATTCTCTCTCTCTCTCTCTCTCTCTCTCTCTCCCCTCTCCCGCTTGCACTTTCTCTCTCAAAAATAAACATTAAAATTTTTAAAATAAACAGGTGCTAAGGACTGTCTTCATAATGAGCCAGAACATGTACCAAACCTATAACCAAGAAAAATATTAAAGCTGTTGTTCCCTGGGCACCTGGGTGGCTCAGTTGGTTAAGCATCCAATTCTTCATTTTGCCTCAGATTGTGATCAAGCCCAGCATCGGGGTTCTGCGCTGGCAGCACAGAGCCTATATGGGATTCTCACCCACTCTGCCTCTTCCCTACTCATGCTTGCTCCCTCTCAAAATTATAAACTTAAAAAATATATTCAGCCAAAAATCCTCTATCCAGCAAGTCTGTCACTCAGAATAGAAGGAGAGATAAAAGTCTTCCCATATAGGGTGCCTGGGTGGCTCAGTCGGTTGAGCATCCAACTTCGGCTCAGGTCATAATCTCACGGTTTGTGGGTTCGAGCCCCGTGTCGGGCTCTGTGTTGGCAGGTAGCCCAGAGACTGGAGCCTGTTTCAGATTCTGTGTCTCCCTCTCTGACCCTCCCCTGCTCACGCTGTCTCTCTCTCTCTCTCTCTCGGAAATAAATAAAACATTAAAAAAATTTTTTTAAAGTCTTCCCAAATAAACAAAAACTGAAAGAATTCATCACCACTAAACCAGCCCTACAAGAAATCCTGATGGGGACTCTATCAGGGAAATGTTGCAAGGAACGCAAGATACCAGAGACACCACCACAAGCATGAATCCTACAAAGAACACAATGACTCTAAACCCATATTTTTCAATAATAACACTGAATTTAAATGGACTAAATACTCCAATCAAAAGCCATAGGGTAGCAGAATGGATAAAAAAAAAATCCATCTATTTGCTGTCTACAAGAAATTCATTTTAGATCTGAGGACACCTTCAGACTAAAAGTAAGGGGATGGAGAAATATATATCATGCTACTGGAAGTTGAAAGAAAGCTGGAGTAGCTATACTTATATCAGACAAACTGGACTTTAAAGTAAAGACAGTAACAAGGGATGAGAAGGGCATTATATAATAATTACAGGGTCTATCCATCAGGAAGAGCTAACAATTATAAACGTCTACGCACCGAATACAGGAGCACCTAAATACATAAAACAATTAATTGCAAACAGAAATAATCTTATGGATAAGAATGTACTAATAGCAGGGGACTTTAATACTCCACTTACATCAGTGGATAGATCAACTAGATAGAAAATCACTAAAGAAACAATGGACTTGAATGACACATTGGACCACATGAATTTGACAGATATATTTAGAACTCACATCCTGAGGTCATGGAATTCACTTTCTTCTCAAGTGCGCATGGCACATTCTCCAAGATAGATCACATACTGGGACATAAAGCAGTCCTCAATAAATATAAAGAATTGAGATCATACCATGCACACTTTCAGATCACAATGCTATGAAACTTGAAATCAACCACAGGAAGAAGTATGGAAAACCTCCAAAAACATGGAGGTTAAAGAACATCCTACTCAAGAATGAATGGGCCAATCAGGATATTAGAGAAGAAATTAAAAAAATATATGGAAACATATGAAAATGAAAATACAACAATTCAAACTCTATGGGATGCGGCAAAGGCAGTCCTAACAGGAAAGTACACTGCACTCCAGGCCTATTTCAGGAAATTAGAAAAAGGGCAGGTACAAAATCTAACAGCTCACCTAAAGGAACAAGAGGGAGAGCAACAGGAGCACCCCAAACCCAGGAGGAGAAGAGAAATAATAAAAATCAGGGAAGAAATAAACAATATAGAATCCAAGAAAACAGCTAAACAGATCAATGAAACCAAGAGTTGTTTTTTTGAAAAAATAAATAAAATTGACACACCTCTAGCCAGGCTTCTCAAAAAGAAAAGAGAAAGCACCCAAATAGACAAAATCATGAATGAAAAAGGACTTATTACAACCAACCCCTCAGAAATACAAGCAATTATCTGGGAATACTATGAAAAATCATATGCCAACTAGACAACTTAGAAGAAATGGACAAATTCCTAAACACATACTCACTACCAAAATTCACATGGGAAGAGATAGAAAATCTGAACAGACCCATAACTAGTGAGAAAATCAAATCAGTTATTCGATTTGTGGGCTCCCAACAAATAAGAGCCCTGGGCAGGAGGGCATCCCTGAGGAATTCTACCAGACAATTAAAACAGAATTAATACCCATTCTTCTCAAGCTATTCCAAAAATAGAAATTGAAGGAAAACTTCCGGACTCATTTTACAAAGCCAGCATCACTTTGATTCCCAAGCCAGACAGGGACCCAGCAAAAAAAAGAGAACTACGGGCCAATATCCTTAATGAATACAGATGCAAAAATCCTCAACAAGATACTTGCAAATCGAATCCAACAGCACATAAAAAAAATTATCCACCATGATCAAGAGGGATTCTTCCTGGGTTACAGGGCTGGTTCAATATTCGCAAATCAATCAATGTGATATATCACACTAACAAAAGAAAAGATAAAAACCATAGGATCCTATCAATAGATACAGAAAAGCATTTGACAATATACAGCATCCCTTCTTAATAAAGACCCTCGAGAAAGTCGGGATAGAAGGAACTTACTTAAACATCATCAAAGCCATCTATGAGAAGCCCTCAACTAACATCATCCTCAACGGGGAAAAACTGAGACCTTTCCCCCTGAGATCAGGAATACGACAGGGATGTCCACTCTCACCACTGTTGTTTAACATAGTACTGGAAGTCCTAGCATCAGCAATCAAACAACAAAAGGAAATCAAAGGCATCAGAATTGGCAAAGAAGAAGTCAAACTTTCACTTTTCACAGACGACATGATACTCTACATAGAAAACCCGACAGACTCCACCAGAAGACTACTAGAACTGATCCATGAATTCAGCAATGTTGCAGGATACAAAATCAACGTACAGAAATCGGTTGCATTTTTATATAACAATAATGAAGCAACAGAAAGAGAAATAAAGAAACTGATCCCACTCACAACTGCACCAAAAAAACATAAAATACCTAGGAATAAACCTAACCAAAGATATAAGAGATCTGTATGATGAAAACTATGGAAAACTTATGAAGGAAATTGAAGAAGACACAAAGAAATGGAAAAACATTCCATGCTCATGGATCAGAAAAATAAATATTGTTAAAATGTCATTACTACCCAAAGCAATCTACACAGTCAATGCAATCCCAATCAAAATTGCACCAGCTTTCTTCTCAAAATTAGAACTATCCTAAAATCTGTATGGAACCACAAAAGGACCAGAATAGCCAAAGTAATATTGAAGAAGAAAACCAAAACGAGAGGCATCACCATCCCAGACTTTAGCCTCTACTACAAAGCTGTCATCATCAAGACAGTATGGTATTGGCACAAAAACAGACATACAGACCAATGGAATAGAATAGAGAACTCAGAATTGGACCCACAAATGTATGGTTAACTAATCTTTGACAAAGCAGGGAAAAGCATCCAATGGAAAAAAGACAGCCTCTTTAACAGATGGTGCTGGGAGAACTGGACAGCAACATGCAGAAGAATGAAACTAGATCATTTTCTCACACCATACACAAAAATAAACTCAAAATGGATAAAAGACCTGAACGTGAGACAGGAAGCCATCAAAACCCTAGAGGAGAAAGCAGGAAACAACCTCCTTGACCTCCACCACAGCAATTTCTTATTTGACACATCCCCAAAGGCAAGGGAATCAAGAGTAAAAATGAACTACTGAGACCTCATCAAGATAAAAAGCTTCGGCAGGGCAAAGGAAACAATCTATAAAACTAATAGGCAGCTGACGGAATGGGAAAAGAGAGTTGCAAATGACATATCAGATAAAGGGCTAGTATCCAAAATCTATAAGGAACTCATCAAACTTCACACCTGAAAAACAAATAATCCAGTGAAGAAAATGGGCAGAAGACATGAACAGACACTTCTCCAAAGAGGACATCCAGATGGCCAACAGACACATGAAAGGATGCTCAGCATCCCTCCTCATCAGGGAAATACAAATCAAAACCACACTGAGGGGGTGCCTCAATGTACCCCAATGTTCATAGCAGCACTCTCAACAATAGCCAAAACATGGAAAGAGCCTAAGTGTCCATCAACGACGAATGGATCAAGAAGATGTGGTTTATCTATACCATGGAATACTACATGGCAATGAGAAAGAATGAAATCTGGCCATATGTAGCAACATGGATGGAACTAAAGGGTGTTATGCTGAACGAAATAAGTCAGGCAGAGAAGGACAGATACCATATGTTTGCACATATAGGTGGATTAGGAGAAAGTTAACAGAGGATGACACAGGAGAAGAAGGGGAAAAATAGTTGGGGAGAGGGAGGGAGGCAAACCATGAGACTCTTGAATGCTGAGAACTGAGGGCTGATGGTGGTAGGGAGAGGGGAAGGGGGGTGATGGGCATGGAGGAGGGCACTTGTGGGGATGAGCACTGGGTGTTATATGGAATCCAACCCGACAATAAACTATTTAAGAAAAAAAAAAAAGAAGGAAGAAAATCTGGGAGAAAACCTACATCTAAAAAGAGAAGGGAGTGGGATGTCTCGCTGTCTCAGTCAGTGGAGTGTGCAACTCTTGATCTTGGGGTCATAAGTTCATGCCCTGTGTTGGGCTTAGAGTTTACGTCATTAAAATTAAAAATATGTGTGTATGTATATGTTTACATACATATATTTCCTATATATAGGGAAGGGAGAGAAGGAAAAGGCTTCAATAAATGAGACTTGGAGGTTTACCCAAAGTATGTCAACATTTATTTGAGCTGATCAGACAGTAAGTATGTCAACATTGAGTTGAACTGATCAGACAGTAAGCTGGGCAACAGGTCCCTTGGGGTCCAAGTCTTTCAGGGGAATACTGTACTAGAATATCTTTTATGCTTTCTGGAAAAAGAGAAGATTCAGAAGGTCTAATTCTTCAGCTCGGGGGATTTTGTAAACATGAGTCAAGTCTCACAAAGCTTTTTAGAGAAGGGTTGATATGCAGTAGATATGGGTGACCCCAGGAGACACAAGCCCAGAGGACCCCAACGGTCTACATCTGAGTACAAGACCCAGGAGACTTCTTGGACACAGAAATATTTCCCGTTCAGTTCGGGATCAATACTTACTTTTCTCCCATGGGCCAAATTTCTGTGTACTTTTATGAAAAAAGAAAGAACTTCAGTCCTGACAAGCTGTGATTCACCTCAGTGTGAGCTCTGATGCTTCAGAACCACATCTAGGAAATTACTACCTCACACATCTTTAGGCTTGGTTACTGAGCCCTCACAGTGTCACTTTTGTTGAGTTAACTGATGACATCTGATGGCTTCTAAAATGTTATATGAATCAAAGTGCCATCCACAATCTGTTATTTTATCTCTTGAACCAGGGAGCAACCTGGTAAAACTTCTAAGGATGGGACAAGCAAGCCATTTTTCAAATGAATGACAGGGCTTGACTAAGAAGGTCGGGTCAGGGAAGGAGAAGGACAATGAGCATGAAACCCTTACTGGTCATGATTCAGGTCCTTGAAGATATTGAGAAACCCCCACACACCAGGCACACATCACCAACGGCTGATCTGTCAGAAATACCAGAAGCTGAAATGAGGCAGAACAGTGGGCTTCCAAAAAAGAAAAATAATAACAATCTCACACTTTATGGATTTAGAGTTATACTTTCAAGAAATAATGTATGGAGATGATTATTTCACTGAAAAAATGCACATGGCAAATAGCTAGCTTGCCAGACCAGCATTGACATGGATGTGATGTAGGTTTACATATTTATTTGCAAAACACAATGTAATAGAAATGGACATCACACTTTGCATTTATATAGCAACTATTTCTCCAAGGACCTCAAAGGATTCTGCAGCCATTACTGGATTCATCCTTGTTACATGCTTGTAAAATGAAGGAGAGGCAAGGATTACACATCCCATTTTATTGAAGAGGAAGCAGACACCCCAGGAGGATCCACGGATTGGCCAAGGGCATATTGTGAGTCATTTATTTGCTCAAAACCACGTAGGGACTGAAATTAGTCCCAAACTGTCCTTATACTTGCTGGTTTTTACCTACAGACTTCTGAAAAGGAAATGACTCTGTTTCTCAGCCTTGTGTTTGTGATTCAGACCATCAGATAGCCAGTGTCGAGGGCAGGGTGTGAGCTCCAGAAGGTAGAGGTGAGCAAGTGTTTGGCATTTCATCTTTCCTTCCATGGGCTGCTGCTGCCCATGTTCTATGAACAGATGCAAGGCTCTTGACAACACGGAAGAGAAAATCTTCCTGCCCTACTGCACCAGAACCAAACGACAGGGCTCCATGTTAATCACTGACATTCAGTGACTCCAAAATGTGCAATTTCAAATGCTTCAATGCTCTTTGTCATTTACCTTACAACTACTACGTGCAGTATTATTTCCTTGTAAAGGTAAGAAACAGGCACAAAGAGATTGTATGACTTATCAATGGTCACAGAAGTAACATATTTTAGGCTCAGGATTCGAATGCATTTTTGCTGATTGGAAAAGTTGTACATTCCTACCGTGTTTTCCTGACATGACTTCACTCTCCCACACAATGGGGCCCTAGAGTCATACCCTAGAGAACTTTAAAAATACTAGAGCCAACCTGGGGCTACACACACACACACACACACACACACACACACACACACTCCCAATGACAGCCCAGGGCGAGTGCTATTTCACCCCATTCTCCCTACACAAATCCACTGGACATAGCCCTGTCTCAGGCCACTCTGCATCCCAGGATAATTTGAGCCCTCTCCTGCCCCAGATTCACACACTTGTCTGATGCAGGTCTGAGCTGGTAGCAGAGCCAGCTGAGTGCCATGAACAGGAAAAGGGAAGATGGAAGATGATAACCGGAAGCTGCCCCAGGGCAGTGTTCTCCCTCCTCCACTGACCACCACCAGCTGGCATGGAAGTGCCAACCATCACCAGCAGTATGGGTAAGGTCTATCCTCTGGGGGCCTCACATTCATCACAGAGAAGGAAAGTGAGGTGCAGACCCTGCCCCAAGCTACCAAGGAAATCAGAGAGTGGAAATGCAGCAAGCATTTTCCCTCACGTTTTCTCTAATCTAGAGTTCAAATGTGATATATCAAGCAGTAGAGAAAGCCACCCTCTGAAAATCGGCATTGGAAGGGTAAGGACCAATGTCTTCAGTGGGACCTTATTGTTTTAACTGCTTTAGTGCAGCATCTCATTTATGTCCACACCTCGGAGGTATAGCTATCATTACACCCATTCTCTGAACAAAGAAAGTGACACTCAGAGTTCAAACAGCAGAGCTAATAGGTAATAAACCCAGGATTCAGATATGGATCTGTGGGGCTCGCACCCTTCCCATTAAGCTTCACTAACCTCCTCTAAAGAGTCTGATGTTGTGCCCTTCTCCTGATGATGTCATCCCATGGCCCCAGGGGAAGCTTCTGGCTTATCATCAGAGCAGGGATGCGAGTCACAGATGCAGGCAGACCCATACGTGGGCGAGACACCCTCTTCAAAGGGCACCTCACGCACTGGGCCTGGGATGCAGCCTTAACAGCACTGGTGATCCCAGGCTTTGCCTTCTAGCTGGCACCTGACAGTATGGAACAGTGCTGTCCACAAACACTGTCCGTAAAAAAGTTGCTGGTGTTGAATGTGGAGAAAAGAGAATCCTTGTGCACTGCTGGTGGGAATGCAAATTGGTGCAGCCACTATGGAAAACAGTATGGAGGGGCCTCAAAAAATTAAAAATAGAACTACCATACGACCTAGCAAATCCACTTCCGGAAATATGTCCAAAGGAAATGGAAACACTAACATGAAAAGATCTCTGCACCCCCACGTTCATTGCACATGACTCACAATAGCCAGGACATGAAAACAATCTAAGTGTCCACCAATGGGGGCGCCTGGGTGGCTTAGTCGGTTAAGCCTCCGACTTTCGCTTGGGTCATGATCTCGCGGTTCGTGGGTTCGAGCCCCGCATTGGGCTCTGTGCTGACTGCCAGCTCAGAGCCTGGAGCCTGTTTCAGTCTGTGACTCCCTCTCTCTCTAACCCTCCCCTGCTCACGCTGTCTCTCTCTCTCTCTCCTAGAAATAAATAAAACATTAAAAAAAATAAATAAATTTATAAGTGTCCACCAATGGATAAACAGAGTAAGAAGTTGTGATGTACATACAAGGGAGTATTACTCAGCCACGTAAAGAAATCCTACCATTTACAACAACACAGATGGACCTGGAAAGCATTACACCAAGTGAGATAAGCCAAACAAAAAAAGACAAATACTGGATGATCTCACTTATATGTAGAATCTAAAGAAATTTTTTTAAGAAACACCAAACTGGGGGCGCCTGGGTGGTTCAGTGGGTTAAGCATCCAACGTCAGCTCAGGTCATGGTCTCACAGCTCATGAATTCAAGCCCCGCATCAGACTCTGTGCTGACAGCTCAGAGCCTGGAGCCTGCTTAAGATTCTGTGTTTCCTTCTTTCTCTGCCCCTCCCCTGCTCACACTCTCTCTCTCAAAAATAAATAAATACTTTTTAAAAATTTTTCTTAAAACATCAAACTGTAGGGGCACCTGGGTAGCCCAGTTGGTTAAGTGCCCGACTTCGGCTCAGGTCATGATCTCAGAGTTCGTGGGTTCAAGCCCACATCAGGCTCTGTGCTGAATTCTTGCTCAGAGCCTGGAGCCTGCCTTGGATTCTGTGTCTCCTTCTCTTTGCCTCTCCCCTGCTCATGCTCTGTCTCACTCTATCTCTCAAAAATAAATAAATGTAAAAAAAATTTTTTTAATAAGTAAAAACACCAAATTGTAGAAAAAATTATCATATTTGTGGTTAAGAGAAGTGGGGGAGTGGGAAAACTGAGGGAAGTTGGTCAAAGGTCCAAACTTCCAGTTACCTGATAAATAAGTACTAGGGATGTGACATACAACATGACTACAGCTAACACTGCGATATGATATACAAAAAAGTTAAGAGAGTAGATCCTAAAAGTTCTCATCACAAAGAGAGTTTCTTTTTCTTTTTGTTGTATCTCTGTGAGATAATGGATATTAACTAAACCTACTGTGGTAATCATTTCATAATACGTGCAAATCAAACCATTATGCTACCGTACACCTTGAACTTATACAGTGATGTGTGTCAATTATTTCTCAATAAAACTGGAAAAAAATATATGTAATATGAACTACTGATGCAAGCCACATAGGTAATCTTAAATGTCCAGTGTTCATAAAATAAGTAAAAAAGAAACGTGTGAAATTAATTATAATAACACACTTTATTTAAACCAATACATCCAGTGGACCATCATTTCAAAATGTAGTCAATATAAAAAATATTAATGAGATATCTTACATTCTCTTTTCTGTACTAGGTCTTTGAAACCCAGAGAGTATTTTACACTTACAACACATATCCATTTAGACAAGCCAGATTTCAAGTGCTTGATAGCCACACATGGGTAGCAGCTTCCCTACTGGAAAGCACAGATGTGGAAGAATGTATGGAAGAAAGCTTGGAAAACTTGCACAGTGGGTCCTTAATTGACCAACTACCAAGGTGCCTTAGCATAAGGTTGAGAGGTTGGACTCTAGAGCCAGAATTGTCTGCCTCTGAACTCCAGTTCTACCACATGGTCTCTGTCCTTGGGTAAGCTACTTAGCTTTTGTCGCCTCACCTGTAACATGAGGATGACAATATCTACCTCACAGAGTTCTTTGAGGATAAAAAAGGAAGTGTTTAAACAGTAAGGCACAGAGGGCTCCTGGGTGGCTCAGTTGGTTGAGCGTCCAACTCCTGGTTTCGTCTCAGGTCATGATCTCACAGTTTGTGATCAGGTCATGATCTCACAGTTTGTGAGATCAAGCCCCATATCAGGCTCTGTGCTGATATGAACCTCCTTGGGATTCTCTCCCTCTTTCTCTGCCCACCCCCCCAAAATAAATAAATATTTTTTAAAAGAACAGTAATGGGTATGTAGTAAGCAATGTAAAGTCATTTGCTGCCATTATTATTATTATGATCATCATTATTACTATTATTCCCACTGGGACTCCACTACCTTATCTGTAAAATAAGGATATTAAAAAGAGATGATTATTGAGATTCCTCCTTCTTCTGCTGTATAATGGAAAATTGGGGCAGGAATCTAATGCCATGTTTAATCTCTGAGTTTCAGTTGAGTGTCCACTGGGCAGGACCCCAGATCCAGCCTGTTTCTACAGGGGAGACCTGCAAGACGCCCCTACGGCTGGGGCAAGGTAGGGTGGGGAGAAGGACCTGCCACCTCATTTGTCATCAGTGCTAGAAATGCACTCTCTCCACCCTGGGCTTATGTTGACTCCTCCATGGACAGCCTCTATATTCCCACAGGCATCCTCCACAGATCCTTACAAAGTCCCCAGTTATAATCCCTCCACTGTATGAACCTGTGAGCTAGAAGAAATCTAAGCTGGGCCTGCAGTTTGGAGCAAACCTCGTCCTTTTCCAAGTGCCTCCAGCACCAACTAATAGAAAAGAATCCCCACAGGGGATGGCAGCCCTGCAGCTTTGCCTGTCAGCTGTCCTCAGGGCCGAGAGAAGAAAAAGAAGCCGGGTGGTCAGAAGGCCAAACGATTGTAAAGCTCTGAATGAAGATGCCAGAACTGTAGCAATAGCTATCCCAAGGGGCGCAGCGCGGCCTTCCACCCGTCCGGCTTCTGTCCCCTGGAGACCAAACTAATCGGCTGTAGAAATTCAAGGTGGAAACAGCCCAGTGGCTCAGGCCCCTCATACCCGGGGAGACTGGTGGGGAGAGCGCGTCTCCACACTCACCTCCAGGGATTGCTCCACTCCCTCCTGGAATGAGTCAAAAGCTGGAGCGTCTGCTACTTCTCATTGAGGGTGGGAATCTGCTGTCTAATGTCCCTCAGCACCAGGAAGTTTTCCTCCCCAGGATACCAAACAGAAGGATGGCAGGGCTGCTCATCTCAGAAGAAGAGACTCAACAAGCAAACCACAGCCCCCACCCCCACCACGCAGCGGTTTCTTCCCAGCTGTTCACATAGATTTGCTGAGAGCTACATTCTGCCACATCAGCAAGCCCTTACGGAGAGCCCACCCTGGAATCGGAGATGCCAGAGAACCGGGAATCACAGGCCCAGCGGTGAGTAGGACCCAAGCCCAATCACCAGTCAATGTAACAAGAACAAAGCACCATCCTCGGCCCTGGGGGACACAGGAACAAAACTGAGACCCTCGCACTCAGGCCCACTGGGCGCACCAGGGCCTGGTCTCCAGGTGAACCGGGGGGATGCTTTCGCGCATCCCAGCCACACTGACTGAATCTGAAATACTCCCGTATTCCGGCCTGGTTGAGTGCCCTCAACCCCCGCCACAAAGGGGCCGCCTTCTCCCTTCGTGACTTGCTGAGGGCTTCCTGGCCCCTGGGCTGCACCCAGAAAGAATTCTGGAATCCCACCGTCTAAATGCAAGGGGCTGACCCGAGCCAGAGTTGCCATCGCACCTTTATCATTAGCACCACCACCTCTCGCCCACCCACACCCTCTGTGATCCTCCCAGGTAAGCCAAGGTGGGGGAGGGGGGCCCAGTCTTCTTAACTCAGCAGCCGAACACCACCCATGCAGGCATGACCCGAAGTGACCTTCCTGTCCTCCCCGTGAAGGAAAATGAAGGTCCTACAGGACCTGGGCCAAGGAGAATTGGAATATGAAAAGAAGGGGCAGGATTCTTCCACACTGCAAGACGAGCGCAAGTTTTCTGCTCTGAGGCCACCTGTGGTCCTCGGTTTTGTCTCTCCAGGCCTGTTCCTTTTGCTCGTTAGGTAAATGTGCCAACGCAAGGAAAGAAATCAAGACCTGCTTAGCTTTCCCCACTGGCCCCGTCAATTGTTCCGAGGAAGACAGTTCCTTCTACACGGTTCGGGAAATGGGTCCCAGGGGGGCAAGGAATGGCTCGGTCCCGTAAATGTATTTACACAGCACGGGGCTTGTTCCTCACATGTGGCCAGCAGCCCACCTCTCCTGAGGGCCCCCAGGAAGTTTTATCACCTAGGCGGGCCCTGAGCCGCTGCTCTTACCAAGTCCCTCTTCGATCATCAGAACAGACAGATTGGCTGTGCGGAGAGGCGGCCTCCCCGAGTGAGCCGGCTCAGTGGCTGACAGAAGGTTCTGCAGCCATCTGAGGCAGGCAGCCTCCTCTGCACACCGTCTGCACTCCCTCGCTGGGGCTGCCTCCTCACACTGTCTAATGAGGTTCTCTGCTCAGGATGGAGGAAGCGGAAAAAAGCTCAGATCACAGCATCTTTGACAAAGGCATCGCTTAGAAATAGGAGAGGTAGCAGGGGCATCAAGGTCAAGCCAGAGAGGCAAGACTGAACGAAAAGGACGAGATCTATTCCAGAGAGTTTCAGAGATGAAAATGAAATTCAAAACACCATCCAGTCCTGCAACCCACTGTACAGATGAGAAACTGCGGTCCAAAGAAAATAAGTAAGAGTATTACGTGGTAGTTAAGAACAAGGGCTTTGGGACTTGGTTGTCAGCCAGCTCTACAACTTGCTTGCACTGTATGATCTCTGACCTAATTTCCATGAATCTCTCTTTCTCATCTTTAAAATGCCTATAATAAAACCCACCTCATATGATGGTCTGTGATGCTCATGTGGGATGATGAAGTAAATAAAGCACTTAGCACAGTAACTGCGTAATTAATGGTAAGAGTTATCACTATTATTAAGAAATTTGACCAAAATCACTCAGAGAATCCATCTCAGATATAAAACTCAAATTCAGTTCTTTGTTCAGGTGGTCAAGGACTTCAAGTCACTTTCTGTGTCAGTTTAGGACCTCCATTCCCTTGCTGAGCACAGTGGCTTAAGAAACTGGAGGTACAGCCTTTCATATGAGTAAGACCAAATGTTAGAAGCACAGCACTGGCAAGGGAGCCCCATGAACACAGCCTCCTATTTTTCTGCCATCCTGAGCTCTTGACTTACATCCTCAAGGTCACAAGATGGCTGCTGGGGCTCCAGTCACTGGCAGGAAATAGAATGAAAAGAGGCAATGAGGCACTCCTCTCAGAGTCAGCCCCCTTTCCAAAGATTTCCCAGAACCCCATGCTGTAACTTTTGCTTATAATTGCACACCCTGGCTGCAAAGGAAGTTGGACAGCACCCGAGAGAGCCAGGGTTTGGGTTACAAAGAAGGAAACAGATATCGCAAGGGTAACGATCAGTCTTGACTTTGTAGCCACACTCTTTATGATAACAAATTAAGTCTTAGTCACCCCTTGCATCTACTTCCCATCCAGGAGCTCTTAAGGGAATATCCAGATGCTCCCTGTTTATGCCTACAGCTGCCCCAGTGGCACACACTGGTCCAGAATGGGAATCTCAACACCCTTGGGCACGCCTTCTACGGGACTCTGTAGATAGAAAGAGCAAGCAAAGGAGGGGCTGCTCTGGGCGGGCTCTACACTGTCCATGGCCTCTCTAGGTTCCCATAGGGTTACAGGGTAAATTCCTGTTCCTCTCTCCCATTAGAGCAGATCTGAGCAACACTGAGATTACACCTGGAAAAGTCAGTTTCTAAGTCTCTTCTGCTCTACACCCTCCACAAGTGCCCCATTTCTTTCATAGTAAAAGCCAGAGTCCATCACACTGATCTGCCAGGCCCCCCTTAATCCCGCCAGGCACCCCTTTTGTGTCATTCACTCCATTATACTCTTCACTCACCCTACTCTTTGCTGCTCCTCACATACACACATACATTTCAACCCCAGGGTCTTTGCACTTGCTGTCTTCTTACCTGGAATGCTCCTTCCTCAGGTATCCAAATGGTTTACTCTCACTTCCTGTAAGGCTTTATTTAAACATCACCTTCTCAGTGAGGCCTACACGGACTACTCTATTGTAACCACCATGGCACCCCCAAACAGTCACCCTCTTCCTTTTTTTTAAATTTTTTTTTTACATTTATTTATTACTGAGAGACAGAGAGAGAGCACGAATGGGGCAGGGGCAGAGAGAGGAGGAGACACAGAATCTAAAGTAGGCTCCAGGCTCTGAGCAAGCTGTCAGCACAGAGCCCGATGTGGGACCCGAACCCACGAACCACGAGATCATGACCTGAACCGAAGTCGGACGCTCAACAGACTGAGCCACCCAGGCGCCCCAAATGGTCACCCTCTTCTACCTTCCCAGAGCGCTCCTCATCTTCTAACCTACCATACCCTTTAGTTTTTTATTACATTTATTCATTAGGGTTGGCATACTGTCATGCAATTTATTCATTTCTCGTCTTTATTTATTTATGTGTTTTGAGGGCAGGAATTTGGGTCTGTTGTGTTCACATCTACACCCTCAGCACCTAGCACAGAGCCTGACACACACAGCAGATGCTTCATAAATATTTGTTGAAGAAATGTATTTATTAATGTAGCTCTGTCTTGGGGCAAATTAGAATTGCCAATTAGGAAAGGCAGTTGACAGGAAAGGAATTATTAGATAAGAATCTGGCGTAACCAGCAATAAAGACAGAAGCATCCACATTAAGTCAGATCAAGGAAACGGGCCTTCTGAGAGAAGACACAGAAAATTAACGACCTAGATTCATGTTATACCTTTCCTAGCTAGATGAGTAAATACATTCTCTAGCTATTCTGCAGACAAGCGTTAGCATACCCATTTGGTGGATGGGGAAACTAATTACCAGTAACAATGAGTCTAGTATCTCATATGGTCCTCCTAAATGATTCACAACTCAGCCCTGACTCAGGGTCTGTAGCCTAAAAGAAAGCTGGCTTATTCTTCAAACGAGCTGCCACTGGGGTAATTGCACATTTTCTTCCACCTACAACTTTCTGCCCCTCCTCTGAATCTGCTGTTTTACTGTGTGGCTCTCACGAGTACCTTTCACCTTGGGAGGTCACTTTTCAAAATAAGACCACTATGCTGTTGAAAGCCAGGGAAAGGCCAAACAGTCAGGTCCAGATAATGTTCCCTCCCATTTATATGCCCCAATACCCCATATTCAAGGGATACCTAGGTGACAACGGAATCCATTCTCTGTCCCTAAATCAGCTAGAAATGGTTTTTTCCTCTCCTACTGAATAATTTGGAAGTGATTTTGAAAATGCAATGCAAAGAGAGCAGTCTTTTTTTTCCTTCCTAGCCATGAAAATACACCCTGCTTTCCAGAGCCTGATTAGTGTTAAATATGACCTTTTGCAAAGTTACTTGGCAGGTTAATTTATGATGCTTCCAGATTCTAATGTACCAGGCAGTGGCTGTTTATGTGTTTGATGAAGTATTCTTTGTCCAGAGTTGATATGTTTTAGCAGATCTTCTGTAGCTCACTCCCCCTTTCTCACTCTTGCTCTTTCAATCTCTCTTTTACTCTAACTTTGTGCCTGGGTATTTAATCAATCTTACTAGGGAGAAAACATGAATATATTTATGAATCCTCGGTCCCTAAGTTGTCATGCATGCTGTATTAGCTTATTACTGTATCTCCAAGATAATTCTTCCCTCTCATCTCCCTACACCTGTGCTTTTGAGTTCAGGGAGAACTCAAGTCGACCAAAATTACTTTTAATGTATGGTTCGCTACAAGAGCTGCTTTGAGGGTCTCAGTCTTGAACAGGTGTATCTTCTCCTTATTGCCTTTGCCTTTGTTCTTCCCTGTCTCAGAAAGAGAAATCTAGTGAGCTAGACTTGAGCCCCAAGAAGTTGTTTCGGCCCACAAATATAACTAAGTTTAATGAGCATGTAGACACATTCAGGGAAGAAAGGCCAACGGATGCGCATCAGGGATGGAAGTTGCCCAGGAGACACTTTACCCTTGGAAGGTATGTCCTGGAAGCCAACTATTGCTTACACGGAAGTTCCAGGATATCAGAGGTTTCAACCTTCCTTCTATGGAGCCTGGACCAGTGCTTGGCACACAGTAAGTGCTCGGTTTTCATTGAAAGAAGGAAGGAAGGTGAGATGGCAAGGAAGAAAAAAGGAAACATGAAGACCATACTCTCTCATACAGGGACCCTCAAATCTTTATTAGAGGTGTAGGGACAAGCATCTGAGCCCAAGGAGCAATGTTTTCATTTTTATAAAAGCCCAGGTTGCTGCCAGTACCTCCGTGACTGTCCCTACCTGAGCAGCCATGATAGGTGCTGAGACCAGAGCCACAGCCCCCTCTATGCAGTCAAAGCATGTGCATTTGAACCAGTAGTTTTAAATGCATCGTGGATGGCTTTACTACATCAGTGAGGATCAGAAAGGGCTGGCGAGCAGAGCAAAAGGATCAGGGGGCTGCATCACAGGTCCAGCTGAGCAAGAGGACACAGACTGTACGGAGGCCAGACAAGAGAGCTGTGCGATTTCTCCAGAAGTACTCTGCCACCTGGAGAAAGAGCAAGAACAATGGGATAATTGCATTTGTTCAAGGTCAAGAGGCAACCAAACAAGTGCGGCAGACGCTCAGGAGGTCAAGAAGTGGATGGAGCCAGGATACACAGAGGGTCCAGGCTGCAAGCAGAGTGGGGAGAAACCAGGGGCTTGTGACCTCTGTTATTATTTGGTCCGAGGGTTTTACATTTGGGAATGCAGAAATCCGTAATGGGATAGTTTATTTTCTAGCCATTTTGGCCCCATTTATACACATCCCCTCTCTGTCCACCCAAGGAGAAAGTGGAATTGAGCCAGGCAGTTTCCATTTGCACTACACACCTTTGGGGGCTGCTTTTGCAAGTGTAACAGCTCGGTTCCAGGAGCTAGAATGGAGAAGCCCCACCCGTGAGAAACAGAGACGGATGTCACACCTCTACAGGGTGATCTGAAGGGCAAGGGGAAAGATGCATAGCCTCCCTACCCATGCCTTTTGTCACCCTAACATAGTGACTTCCCTATCATTCACTGCTCAGGTTTACTGAACAGAAATACTAATAAAGCACGAATTTTATCTGAAGGCAGTCATGCAACAGAGGTGACTCAAATACCTGAGAAACAGATCAAGCTGGGTTCGGATCCCAGCTCTCTATATCGCAATGTGATACCTGGCAAATTACTTAGAATCTCAAGACTCTGTATCCTTACTTATAAAGATATGAATTCTATCAAGCTTGCAGTGTTTTTATAAGGATGGACTGACTGACACGTAGAGAATAACTAACATAGAGACTGATGTGGGGGAGGGGACTCAGAGCCATGGGGTCTAGTTCCTGTCCATCCATTAATAGCTATGTGACCTATTTTTTTTTTTTTTGAGAGAGAGAGCGCGCAAGCGAGGGAGAGAGAAAATCTCAAGTAGGCTCCACACTCAGCCCAACGTGGGGCTCAATCCCATGAACTATGAGATTATAGCCTGAGCCAAAATCAAGAGTTGAATGATTGACTAATTGAGCCACCCAGGTGCCCCAAGATTTTGACCTTGTAAGGTCACTTTACTTCTCTTGGCATCAGTTTCCAGAGGAACTTGAACTAGAGTCATCTATCCAACAAATGCTACCAAGCTTTTGTTATGTAACAGGTGCTGTTCATCTGCTTGCATGATCAATAAATTAATTAATACATATGTGAAATAGTGGTAATAAGCAGATAATTAAAATACAGTCTTATGATGGAGAAGTACTGGGCGACCACTTTCAATTGAGTGCTCAGGGAAGACCCAGGTGAAGAGGTGATTTTTATACTGAGGCCTCCAAAGACAAGAAGCCAGCAATAGAAAGATCAAGGGGAGATGCTATAAAGGCAGAAGAAACAAAAAAATGCCAAGGCTTCCCCAAAGAGCAAGCTCTGATGGCTTCTTAAATTCTTTTTAGCTCCAACAGTCATTACTTTGTATTCTTTATGACTTTTGTGTGTGTCACTGGGATAAGTCAAGTGACAGTTCTTTGATGGGTTGATTACTGTCATTAAGAGGTAGAGACTGGGGCGCCTGGGTGGCTCAGTCGGTTAAGCAACCAACTTCGGCTCAGGTCATGATCTCATGGTTCATGGGTACGAGCCCTGCATCAGGCTCTGTGCCCACAGCTAGCTCAGAGCCTGGAGCCTGCTTCAGATTCTGTGTCTCCCTCTCTCTCTGCCCCTCCCTCGCTTACTCTCTGTGTCTGTCTCTTAGAATAAAATAAAGACATAAAAAAAATTTTTTTAAAGAAGTAGAAAGTGATCTAGTTAGACTAGTTTTGCTGGAACCCACCTGAGCAATGAGAAAATAAGAACAAAGACCAGAAAGAAAAAAAGTATGGTTGAAAAAGAAAAGAATTGGGTGGTGGGCTAACAAATGGGATTGTGGAGACTGGGTTCAGCTTCCTTCCAAGTGGCCATCAGTTCCTTATCATAAGACTTGGAGAAACGATGACAGAAGCTGGTGGTTTACACAGCTGGATGCTTTTGTGAAGTCCCTTTGTTAAAACTGAAGAAAGGTAGGGGCGCCTGAGTGGCTTAGTCGGTTAAGCGTCCAACTTTCGCTTAGGTCACGATCTCACGGTTCGTGGGTTCGGGCCCCGCATCGGGCTCTGTGCTGACTGCCAGCTCAGAGCCTAGAGCCTGTTTCAGAGTCTGTGACTCCCTCTCTCTCTGACCCTTCCCTGCTCACGCTGTCTCTCTCTCTCCTAGAAATAAATAAAACATTAAAAATAATAATAATAATTAAAAAAAAAACTGAAGAAAGGTGGAACCAAGTGAGGAAGAAGATTTCAGATAAACAAGAAGTGTAAGTCTCAGCTGAGAAACTTCTGGTCTTAGATGACATAACAGAGATGTTCATTCACTCACTTCCTCATTTACTCATTCAACCAACACTTCCGAGGACTCAGTCTTCTAGGTTTGCTCTAGCTGCTGGGGTTACATCCTTGAACAAAGTAGATGTTCAATGGAGGAGCAGATATATACTGAGAGGCCAAGGTCCTTAACCTATACATTTAGACCCTTTATTTGCTCTACATATTGGATGATCAGTCTGTGCCTAGTGCTGGGTTAGTTCCTGGGCACCATCCGGCCATGCAAACACATTATAACATGCTTTATAGAGAGTTTAATGGCTTCCAAAGCACTAAGCTCCTTTCATCCTCACACCACCCAACAAGTTCACAAAGGTAAAAGGGTCCTGCTCAGGCTTTGACCCAAATCTTCTGCTTGTCTAGTGGTCTTCCAGTTATAGCCTTTCCTTACTTAATACAGCCAGGTGCTGCCACTCTGTTGAACCACCCTATATGAACTCTCCCTGACTTTATACTGGAAGCAAGAACAGAGAAGAGGCAGGAGCTCAGAGAATGCATCCTGCTCATGTGTGGCAGCAGCTGTTTCTAGTTAACCAAGACAGCATCCAGTGTTGGTGGTGACTTCACAGCAATCTACAGTATCAGTGTCCCGTGGCAGCAACATGGTGTTTTTGCTGCCTTAGCTTCGTTGCATGTTTTGGAACACTGTTCCCAGGTGTGTAACCTACAACCCAGGTAACCCCCTCCTGTAGTTATCTTGAACTACCCAATATTCCTTTTAATAAATTCTCTTTCTGGGGCACCTGGGCAGCTCAGTCAGTTGTGTCATGATCTTCTGCTCAGGTCATGATCTTCTGCTCAGGTCATGATCTTCTGGTTAATGAGTTCAGGCCCGCATTGGGCTCTGGGCTGACAGCTCAGAGCCTGGAGCTCGTTTCAGATTCTGTGTCTCCTTCTCTCTCCATGCCTCTCCCCCACTCATGCTCTAAATCTCTGTCTCAAAAGTAAATAAACATTTTTTAAAAAGAAAAGAAAAAGAAGGAAATTTTTAAAAATAAAAATAAAATTATCTTTCTGCTTAAATTAACTGTATTTGACCTCTGTTGCCTAAAACTAAGAACTATAACTGCTACACTTACCAAATCCTTTGTCTCCATTTACCTACAGGCCAGACTAGTCTTTGTACAGTTTAAAAGAAAAAAAAAACTCCTTAGTGGCTCAAAACAACAATGGTTTCTATCTTGATCACAATTCTAGTGCATCAGGTTGGTTGGATTTTTCCTAAAGAAACTTAAAACTATTTTGAACAGAATGAAACAGAATGAAAATACACTAACTTATCAAAATTTGTGGGATGCAGCAAAAGCAGGATTTAAAAGGAAATCTGTGGGGCGCCTGGGTGGCTTAGTCGGTTAAGCGTCCGACTTTCGCTCAGGTCATGATCTCGCGGTTCGTGGGTTTGAGCCCCGCGTCGGGCTCTGTGCTGACTGCCAGCTCAGAGCCTGGAGCCTATTTCAGTTTGTGACTCCCTCTCTCTCTCCCCCTGCTCACGCTGTCTCTCTCTCTCTCCAAGAAAGAAAAGGAAGGAAGGAAGGAAAGGAAGGAAGGAAGGAAGGAAGGAAGGAAGGAAGGAAGGAAGGAAGAAGGAAGGAAGAAAGAAAGAAAGAAAGAAAGAAAGAAAGAAAGAAAGAAAGAAAGAAAGAAAGAAAGAAAGAAAGAAAGAAAGAGGAGGAAGGAAGGAAGGAAGGAAGGAAGAAAGAAAGAAAGAAAGAAAGAAAGAAAGAAAGAAAGAAAGAAAGAAAGAAAGAAAGAAAGAAAGAAAATAAAAAAAGAAAATAAAAGGAAATTTGTAACAATGAGTGTACTGTATTCGAAAACAAGAAAGATCTAAAGTCAGTTACCAAGCTTCCACCTTAGGAAATAAAAGAGACAACATAAACCTAAGGAGTCAGAATAAGAGAAATAATAAAGTTAGAGTAGAAATCAATGAAATCGAAAACAGGAAATCAATAGGGAAAAGTCAACAAAACCAAAAGCTTGTTTTTTCAAAGATCAATAATATTGATAAACCTCTAGTCAGGCTAACGAAGAAAAAGAGAAAGAAGACATAAATTGCTAACATCAAAAATGAAATAGGGGTTTTCTCTACAGATCCCATGGATATAAAACCATAATAAAGGAATATTATGAACAACTCTCATACAAATTTGATAACATATAAAATGGGTTAATTCCTTCAAAGATACAAACTACGAAAGCTCAAGCAAGGAGAAATAGATAATATGGATAGTCCTATGTATACCAAAGAAATTGAATGAATAATTAAAAATCTTCAAAAAAAAAAGAAAACACTAAATCCAGATGGTTTCACTGGTGAATTTTACCAAATATTTCATAGAGAAATACCAATTCTCTACCATTTCTTCCAGAAAATAAAAACAAAGGGAATATTTCCTCTTTCTGTAAGATCGGCTTTGCCCTAACACCAAAACCCAATAAAAACATTCCTAGAGGAATGCCTGGATGGCTTAGTCAGTAGAGCATGCAACTCTTGATCTTGGGGTTGTGAGTTCAAGCCCCATATTGGGTTTAGAGATTACTTAAAAATAAATTTTTTTAAATCCCAAGAAAACTACAAATATTCCTCATTAACACAGATGCAAAATATTTAACAAAATATTAGAAAATTAAATCCAACAATATATTTAAAAAATTGTACACCATGGGGTGCCTGGGTGGGTCAATGTGCTAAGCAACCAACTTCAGCTCAGGTCATGATCTTGCTGAGTTCAAGTCCCACTTAAGGGCAACTCAGAACCTGAAGCCTGCTTCAGATTCTCTTTCTCTCTCCGCCCCTCCCCTCTCAAAAAATAAACATTTAAAAATAAATATATACATATAAATAAATAAGTAAATAAATGAAATTATACACCATAGTCAAATGAGATTTATTCTAGACATGCAAGGCTGGTTCATCATTCAAAAACCAATTAATTTAATCAACCAATATAAACCTCAACAAGCTAAAGAAGAAATATTAGGGGCACCTGGATGGCTCAGTCAGTTAAGTGTCCAACTCTTGGTTTCAGCTCAGATCATGATCTCGCAGTTCAAGGGATTGAGTCCTGCATCAGGCTCTGAGCTGACAGTGCAGAGCTACTTAGGATTTTCTCTCTCCCCCTCTTTCTGCCCCTCCTCCACTTGTGCTCTCTCTCTCTCAAACAAATGTAAAAAATAAAAATAAAAAAGGAGAAAAACTACATGATCATATAGTAGATGGGGGAAAAAAGCATTTTCAAAAACCTCCCCCCAACACCCACTCAGAACAGAAACCCCAAGCCAGCTAAGTATAGAGGACAACTTTCTTAACCTAAAAAGAACATCTACAAACCCTTCCAGCTAATATTATAATGAGAAACTAGATGCTTTCCTGCTATAACCAGGAACAAGAAAAAGATGTTTTCTCCCACCAATTTCATACTGAAAGTCCTAGCTTATGAAGGACATCAAATTTATAAAGAAAGGAGAAGAAGAAATAAAACTATGTTTGCAGATGACCTGATTGTCTATGATGTCTAAAATCCCAAAGAATTGACTACCTCCAAAAAATCCAATTAGGAACTAATAAACAACTATAGGTTTCAGGATACCAGATTAGTGTATAGAAGTAGATTGTTTTTCTATATAGTAGCAATGCACAATTGAACTTTGAGGTTAAAAACACAGTATCACCCACATAAGCACCAAAAAAATTGATATTCTTATATATAAATCTAAAAAAGTACAGAACCTATATGAAGAAAACTACATAATTCTGAAGTAAACCAAAGATCTAAATAAATGGTAAAATATTCCATGTTCCTGGATAGAAAGACTCACTACCGTTAAAATGTCAATTTTGTCTACGATCAACTAGATCATAGGTTTGACACAATCCTAATCAAAATCCCAGCAAGTTATTTTGTGAATATCAACAAAGTGATTACCAACAAAATGATTCTAAAGTATATACCAAAAGGTCAAAGACACAGAATAGCCAATACAATACTAAAGAAAAACAAAGTCTAAAGACTGACATTACCTGATTCTAAAGGTACAATAATCAACACAACTAGGTAAAGCAGCAAAAAATAGACACATCAATGGAATATAACAGAGTCCAGAAACAGATCCATGCAAATATAGGCCACTGGTGTTTGACAAAAGAACAAAGGAAATTGAATGAAAAAACAATAGTCTTTCAACAAATGGTACTGGAACAATCGGATATCGTTATGCAAGAATGTAATCTAAATATAGACATTCTACCTTTCATAAAAAATAATTCAAAATGGATCATAAAACACAAACACAAAAGGCAAACCTATAAAACTTCTAGAAGATAACATAGAAGAAAATCTAGATGACCTTGGATTTGGAAATAAGTTTTCCCATACAAAACCAAAAAAACAGTGCATGAAAGGAAAAAATTGATAAAACTGGACTTTATCAAAATTAAGAACTTCTAATATGCAAAAGACACTGTTAAGAAATGAAAAGACAAACCACAGACAGGGAGAATATATTTGCAAAACACCATATGATAGAGATCTTGTATCCCAAATAGAAAAAGAGATCTTAAAACTCAACAATAATGGGCGCCTGGGTGGCTTAGTTGGTTAAGCGTCCGACTTTCGCTTAAGTCATGATCTCGCGGTTCGTGGGTTCGAGCCCTGCGTCGGGCTCTGTGCTGACTGCCAGCTCAGAGCCTGGAACCTGCTTCAGAATCTGTGACTCCCTCTCTCTCTGACCCTCCCCTATTCACGCTCGCTCTCTCTCCCTCTCTCTCTCTCTCCTAGAAATAAATTTTTAAAAAATTTTTTAAAAAACTCAACAATAAGAAAATAACCAACCTGATTTAATAATGGGTGAAAGATACCACAGCAATTTTCACAGAACTAGAACAAATAATCCTAAAATATATATGCAACTACAAAAGACCCCCCACCAAATAGCCAGAACGATCTTGAAAAAGAAAACAAAGTTAGAGGTATCTCAACCCCAGATTTCAAGTTACATTACAAAGCTGCAGTAATCAAAATAATATGGCATAGGCACAAAAAGAGATACATAAATCAACATAATGGGATACAAAATCCAGAAATAAACCTATGATTATATGGTCAATTAATATTTTACAATACAGGCAAGAATGTATAATAGGAAAAAGACAGTCTCTTCAACAAATACTGTCTGGGAAAACTGGACAGCTACATGCATTAGAATGAAATTGGACCACTTTCTTACACCATGCACAAAAATAAACTCAGAATGGATTAAGGAACCTAAATGCAAGACTTGAAATCATAAAAATGCTAGAAGAGAGCACAGGCAGGAATCTCTCTGACACTGACTGTAGCAATAGTTTTCTAGATATGTCCCCAAAGGCAAGGGAAGTAAAAAATAAAAATAAGCCATTGGGACTACATAAAAATAAAAAGCTTATGGACAGCAAAGGAAACAACCAACAAAACTAAAAGACAACCTACTGAATGGAAGAAGATTATTTGCAAATGACATATGTGATAAAGGGTTAGTATGTGATAAAGGGTTAGTATCTAAAATATATAAAGAACTTATATAACTCAATACCTAAGAAACGAATAATCCAATTTAAAAAATGGGCAGAGGGGCACCTAGGTGGCTCAGTCAGTTAAGTGTCCAACTTCAACTCAGATCATGATCTCACAGTTCGTGAGTTTGAGACCCACGGGGCCTGCTTCAGATTCTGTCTCACTCTCTCTCTACCCCTCCCCCACTCATGTTGTTTCTCTCTCTCTCTCTCTCTCTCTCTCTCATTCTCACTTTCTCAAAAATAAACATTAAAAAAATTGTTTAAATGGGCAGAAAACATGAACAGACATTTCTCCAAAGAAGACATCCAGATGGCCAACAGACACATGAAAATATGCTCAACATCATTCATCATCAGGAAAATGCAAATCAAAATTACAAAGAGGGGCAACCTGGCTGGCTCAGTCAGTAGAGTAAGCAACTCTTGATTTTGGGGGCGTGAGTTCAAGTGCCACATAGGGCATAAAGTTTACTTTAAAAAAAAGCTGCAAGGGCGATATCACCTCACACCAGTCAGAATGGCTAAAATCAAAAACACAAGAAATAACAAGTGTTGGGGAGGGTCAAAGAAAGACAAATATCATATGATTTCACTCATATGTGGAATTTAAGAAACAAATGAACAAAGTAAAGAGAGAAAGAGAGAGAGAGAGAAACCAAGAAACAGACCCCTAACTACAGAGAACAAACTGATGGTTACCAGATGGGAAGGGGGTAAGGGAATGGGTGAAATAGGTGATGGGGATTAAGGTGTGCACTGGTCGTGAAGACTGCTGAGTAATGTCCAGAACTGCTAAATCATTATCTTGTATACCTACACTAATATAACACTGTATGTTAACTATACTGGAATTAAAATTAAAAGGTTAATTTTTAAAAATACTGAGAAATAAATAAATACAAAAGAAAACTCTCAAGAGACATCACTCCAAAGAAGATACACAGATGACACAAAAGTGTATGAACAGATGTTGAACATCATATGTCATTAGGGAACACAAGTTACAACAACGAGATACCACTACATACCTATTAGAATGGCTACTACTATCTTAAAGAAACCTGATAACATCAAATGTTGGAGGGGATGTGGAGCAACCAGAACTCTCATTCATTGCTGGTGCAAATGCAAAATGGTACAGCCACTTTGGAGGACAGTTTGACAGTTTCTTACAAAGCTAAACATAATTTTACCATACTATCCAGTGATTTGCCCAATTGAAATGAAAACTGACTTCGACATAACACCTGCACAAGAACGATTATGGTGGCCTTATTTACAGTTTCCAAAAACTGAAAGCAATCAAGATGTCCTTTAATAGGTGAATGGAGGGGCGCCTGGCTGACTCAGCTGCAAGAGCATTCGACTCTTGATCTCAGGGTCATGAGTTCAAGCCTCACACTGGGTGTAGTAATTACTTAAAGAAATAAAGGTGAATGGACAAGCAACCTGCATTCCATATAATGGAATATTATTCAGTGATAAAAATAAGTGAGCTACAATGCCATGAAAAGACATAAAGAAACTAAAATGCATACTGCTACGTGAAAAGAAGCTACTCTAAAAAGGCTAAACATTGCCAGGATTCCAATGATATGACATTCTGGACAAGGAAAAACCACAGAGACATTAAAAATACCAATGATTACCAAGAGTTCAGGACAAAGGGGAGAAATTAATAGTTGAAGCACAGGATTTTTAGGTCAGTGAAACTACTCTGTATGAATAGTTCGTGATGGACACATGACATCCATTTGTCAAAGCCCATAAAACGATATGATGCAAAGGGTAAATCTAACGTACACTGTGGACTTTAGTTAATAATAATATATCTGGGGCACCTGGGTGGCTCAGTCAGTTAGGCCTTCGACTTCAGCTCAGGTCATGATCCCACAGTTTGTGAGTTTGAGCCCCATGTCAGGCTCTGCTAACAGTTCAAAACCTGGAGCCTGCTTCAGATTCTGTGTCTGCGTCTCCCCTGCTCACACTCTGTCTCTCTCTCTCAAAAATAAATTAACATTAAAAAATAACATATCGGGGCACCTGGGTGGCTTAGTCGGTTAAGCGTCCGACTTTCACTTAGGTCATGATCTCGCGGTTCGTGGGTTCGAGCCCCGCATCAGGCTCTGTGCTGACTGCCAGCTCAGAGCCTGGAGCCTATTTCGGAGTCTGTGTCTCCATCTCTCTCTGACCCTCCCCTGCTCACACTGTTTCTCTCTCTCTCTCCTAGAAATAAATTAAAAAATATTAAAAAATAAATAAATAAATAAATAACATATCAATATTGGTTCATTATAATAAATATACCATGCTATTGCATGATATTAATAATAGATGAAACTGTGAGAAGGGAGGTGTATGGAACTCTCTGAACTATCATTTCAATTCTATAAATCTAAAACTGTGCTAAAAAATAAAACCAACTGATTTTCTTTAAAATACCTCCGTGGCTCAGTCAGTTAGCAACTGATTCTTGATTTCAGCTCAGGTCACATTCTCATGGTTTGTGAGTTCGAATCGGGCTCCATGCACTAACAGTGCAGAGCCTGCTTGGGATTCTCTCTCTTCCTCTCTCTCTACCCCACCCTCCCTTGCTCTCTCTCTCGAAATAAATTTTTAAAACTTAAAGAAAATAAAATATTTGGTGGCTTAAAACAATAGTAATTTCTTTCTCATTCACCCTTCACGTCCATGGCAGGTTGGCTGCCTTTTCCTCATCAGGGACAGCCTGTTTGATGGGGCCTCCCCATTTTTAATATAACCAGGTACCATGGCAGAAATAAAATAGAAAATCATGCAAGGGCTCTTAAAGCTTTCTCCCCAGTAGCGCATCAGTTCTGCTCATATTTCACTGCGAGCAAGTCATAAAGCCACCGTTACCTTCACAGGGGTGGGTAATGAACTCTGAATGCATGCCCAAAAGAAAAATCAGAATACCAGTCATTAGTCCTAAAGACTCCTACTGCTTTCTTCCTAGTTCCGTCCCCCTGGCTCAACGTCATCACCAAAACACAGGGCAAGACACCTGCACACAAGGAATTTCAGGGCCAGTGTAAGGAAACAGAGGCTGCACTGAGACAGAGGCTCTGCAAGCCCACTAATCCCTACCAGTGGCATTTCTCTACCTCAACCAAGTTCTACCTGCTTAATTGCTTCTTCACTCTGAAATCCCACCTGAAAAACCTAGGTCTTTTATTTTTTTATTATTATTATTATTTTTTTAACGTTTTATTTATTTCTAGGAGAGAGAGAGAGAGACAGCGTGAGCAGGGGAGGGTCAGAGAGAGAGGGAGTCACAGACTGAAACAGGCTCCAGGCTCTGAGCTGGCAGTCAGCACAAAGCCCGATGCGGGGCTCGAACCCACGAAACCGCGAGATCATGACCTGAGCGAAAGTCGGACGCTTAACCAACTAAGCCACCCGGGCGCCCCCAAACCTAGGTCTTTTATGAAGCTCTCCCCTGGCTTCATACTCTCAGGATCAATTTACACAAGGGAGTCTAAAGAGAGACAGAAGCAAGGCTGAGAAAACTGTGTGTTTCCAAAAGCCTTTGTAGGTAAGAAGATCAAGGACCTCAGGACCAGATTTCACTCCATTGAATATTGCTCTGCAAGCTGCCTGACTTGTCTCTTCACCTGCTGTCACAAAAGTGGATGGCAGAGGCTACAAAAGGACACATCAGTGATAAAGAACTGTGAACTTTTGTTCCGCTCATGGTAGCCAAGAATGCCTTAAGTATTCTAAAGCTGAGATCAGTGAAGAAAAGGTATTATGGACTACTTGATGAACATGTGACAAAAATTTGACTCCAACCAGGGGCACTTGGCTGGCTCACTCAGTAGACCATGCAATTCTTAATCTGGGGGTTGTGAGCTCAAGCCCCACATGGGGCAGACAGCCTACTTAAAAAATTTTGTTTCCACTCTAACCAGCTTAAACAAAGAATGAGCTCGTCTCTATAACCAGGAAGTCCAAAGGGCAGGATTCATCTCAGAAATGTCTAGATCTGGGGATTGATTTAAACAATGTCATCAGATTCTCTCTCTCCCCCTTCTCTCTCTCTCTTCCCACCTACCCTCTGCCCACCCTCTGACTCCATCCTGGTTGACTGACTTTGCTTTTCTGTGTTGATTTCATTCTCAGGTAATTTTCCCCCATATGCTACAAAACTGGCCCCTTGCACCTCTAAACTTAGTGAGTTTAAACTATCCCAGACTGTTAGTTCTTGCAGGAAAGGAGACAGAGACAGAGAGAGAGAATACTTCTGTCACTGGTTCAGTACTGGAAGGATGTGACTGAGCCAGCCCATGTCACGTGACCATCCTTGGACCACTCGCCATGGTCACTGTATTCCAATCTCTCTGACAAGAATCGGCTTCTTGTTAAAAAAGGGATTTGTTTCCATATGAAAGAAGACGGGAAGAGACAATCACTGTCAGAGACTATCAGAATGAGGGGAGAGGCTCATGCAAACACACACACATGAACATACACACATTCAGACAGCCCTTCCATCCCCAAATTGACCATCTTGAATAGATGTTATGGCTCCAGGATATTCTAAGGCTGAAGATGATAAATCATTCCTCCAGAGATGTAGCCCTGTTCCCATCCTCCATGAAGATGAGACTTGCTGTGGACACTCAGCTTCCCCTTGGTTGAACCCATTTATAATATGCATATGAACCCCATGACCCACCAAAAGCCCATGAGCACCTGAAAGAAAACACTAGTCTGTGTTTTCCTTTGCACTGCATCACATGGCCCAGAAATAGTCACTCATCCAGCGTTGAATGGATGCCTGGGCCTATAGATCCATGGATAGACAGAATAAAGAGTTTCTAAGAAAGTAGAAGACATGTCTCTGACTCTAGGATTTTTATTTAGAATGTTTTTATTTAGAATGTTTTATTTAGAATGCATTTTTATTTAGAATGTCTTTTAACTAACAGAACATAACAGATATACAAATAAAAGCAGTAACAAGTATAAATTAACTTTGTATGATTTGAACCCAATAGTGATCAGAGGATGCCAAGAAACTATAAAGAAAGTCAGGTTTTCACAGTTATGGAATTCACAGAGACAGCTTTTGCTTCTTGTCATTTGTGCTCAAATCTTAATCACTATCAGTAATGTGATCCTCAAATGAGAAGGACACATGGTGGATGCAAAGAGCATCTTGGATTAGAAGGGCTCATGGTGCTTTGATTTGTACAAAGAAACAAGCCTTAGGGCTCTAATTCCTGCCCAGGTCTAGAAAAGTCTATGGCTGCTTTCCTTCCCTGGTCAGTGCCCCAGTCATCCATCTTCCACCTGGAAATAAGGAATTTTTCCATTTGCAGAGAGTGAAAGTCCTTCCAATTCTTCCTCCTCTGACATATGCAGACTGCACATTAGCATGGTAATGTCTCATGCCATTAGTGAGTAACGTGCTGAATAATTAGGCTATGAAAATCTAACGGCGGGGATTTTTGTTTTATTAGCAATTTTCCATCCTATTGTGTTAATTTCATCTCATGTCAGTAGGTTTTCTAAGTAAACAATGATCACAGGCAGACATCATTTCCCAGCACATTGTGCTGCCGTGGGTGACTTAACAGACCATAAAATGGCTTAAGTTGTCTTTTGTCTTGCAGTCTTTGCCTTCTGTTGATGTCACAATATCTGTAGTCCTTGGTTTCTTTTTGGCCCTGGAATATTCATTTCCTTTTTGTCTGTGTGTGTCTGCCTCTGCCTATCTGTTCTCAGTCTCTCTCCATGTCCATGCTTTCCTTCTTCCTCTACCTCTTTCTGCCATCTCCTCTCCCATACCTCTGCCTGTAATGATGCTGCACCTGTTCAGACCCTTATTCTATTCAAAGAATTTTCACATCCATCTTGCATGTTCTCCTCTTCTCTTTTGTTTTCTCCATACACCATTCATTTCTTTCACTTTCCTCCCAAATTCGTCTCCTTTTCTTCCCACTCAGTTATCTTCTCATCATTCCTTTTTCCTCCCCCTCCTTCTACTCTTCATCCTACCTAGCACCTGAAGTGCTATCTCTCAGCCTCTCCCCACCCTCACCCGCTCCCGCCAACTCATTCTCTCCTTCCTGCTCACTGTGATTCCTGGCTGACAGATGATTAATATTTGGCCCAGCCATGTTGGAAAGTTTAATGCTTTTTTCTGAGATATCCCCACAGTCATCAAACATCTCCAAGTTTCTCCCAGAGCTAAGAAAAAGTTCTATTACTTAGGATGTCTTTACTGTCCAAGTTACCAAAGCAGCTGCCAAGCCCTTGAAAAAGATGGTGGAGAAAGACATTGGCAGCATTTATCTGGTTGACCATGTGGGGCAGATCTGGTGGGGAAGGGGTCATGCTGATCAGCGGTGCTTCTTCCATTCTGCTCCTTTCTCTCTGACTCCAGGAGAATATAAATCTAGATTCCTCCAAGGCAGGATAGTGCTTACTGGCACTACTCAAATATCCAGGCAAAGAACTCGAACAATGAGGTAATATCTACTTAAAAACATATGTGGCTAAATGCCAGTAACTCAAGTGCTTGATCTATGCATCTGTACAAGACCAATAACCTGGCAGGCTGCCATCTGGGGCAGCAATTTAAAAGAAGCCAAAGTAATCTGTAGTTTTCATAATTAACCCATAAAATACAACACAGCTACTCTCCTTGCTAAGGAGTATGAATACTAGGCCTTTTATTTTACCCACCCTTGACTCTTCATCATTCAGTCACACTTCCCTACCCATCCTCTATAATGCCCAGTACATACATGGCCTTTTTACTTCTTTAAAAATCAACTGGCTTAACAAATGAGATGTTAGGGGCCCCTGGGTGGCACAGTTGGTTGAACATCCAACTTTGGCTCAGGTCATGATCTCACAGTTTGTGAGTTTGAGCCCCACATCAGGCTCACTGCTGTCAGTGCAGAGCCTGCTTCAGATCCTCTGTTCTCATCTCTACCTGCCCCCCACTCTTGCATGCTCACTCACTCTCTCTCTCTCTCAAAAATAAATAAACATTAAAAAAATTTTTAATGATATTTTAGCCATAAAGCCTGGCATGACTGTTGTGCAAAAGAGATCCAGGAAAGGTACAAGGAGCTTTTGAAAAGCACCAAGACCCAAAAAGATCGGATATTTTTTTGTAAATCCATCATGTACCCAGAAACATGCAGTGGAAAGTACAAATGAAATGAAGAATAACTTCTGTGAAGAATAACTTCAAGAAATGTTGATCAGACAACAGATTAAGAATCAATGACTGTTAGAGCATGTGAAATAAGCCACACATAAAGAAATAGGGAATGTGGTTTCAGGAAGTCAATAATGATTGAAGTCAGGTTTCAAACATTACTGAATAGAGAAACAGTCAAAGCACAAAGGTAGAATACACCCATGTATACTGCAACAGAAGTGACACCACAGATCTGAATAACACAAACGGGGCTAGGAAAATTGATAGAAAGAAAAGCATAACGGTAGAAATGTGGAAATGTACATGGTCTGGAATCCCAGAAAAGGCAGGCTTGCTGATGTAAACAGCAATCACTATTGGGCAGTAGGAGGCTGGTAGGTGCTCCCAACTGCTATCCTGGCACAAACACCTAGCATCATCCCAGGATGGGACACTAAGACCATTATATTTAGTGCACCAGGGACCAATCTTGGAATCAGAAATGGTCTCTCCAACCCTCACTCCTGCCACACCTTCTTCCTTTCAGCCCTCACCACCTGTCCACATCAATATCCTATTATCAAGCACACAAATACTCCCTACACTGACTGCTGCACTAGCTAAAATCACCAGCCACAGATGACTTCTCCCAGCATTCAGCACATCAGCATTCAGCACCACGGCCAGCGCCCGAGGCAGCAGAAGGGGCGGCCAGGAAAATGTAATCCTTCTCTCTGTAGTTAACCATGGGCGCCCCTGATTCTTTCTCTTGTCTCTGATGCTTCTTCCCTAGGGTCCACTCAGGACCTCTGTATCTGGGTGACCATAAAGACTGGCTGTGTTATGCTAACGTATTTACGTATTAACCGGTAGGGAAAGAGAAAGGAAAGCATTCCAATCCCTCCACTACATACATACATAGCTCCTTTCCCCTCTCTAAGAAGCCTATTGTGTTTGACAACAACCGCAAACTCCTTCCCACCCTCTGTCATTTGGTGACTAAGAGAGCAGGCTCTGAAGTTGAGCCGTGTGGACTAAACTCCCCCATACAGTGGCTCTGTAACCTTGGGCAAGTTACATAACCTCCCTATTTCAGGTCCCTCCTCTGCAAAATGGAGATGATAATAGTATCAACTTTATTGGATCAATCAAAACTAAAAACAGGACGTCTACACACCACTTAGCACAGTGCAAGCAACATAGAAAGTACTCCATAAGGGGCGCCTGGGTGGCTTAGTCGGTTAAGCTTCCGACTTTCGCTTAGGTCATGATCTCGCGGTTGTGGGTTCGAGCCCCGCGTCGGGCTCTGTGCTGACTGCCTGCTCAGAGCCTGGAGCCTCTTTCGGTCTGTGACTCCCTCTCTCTCTGACCCTCCCCTGCTCACGCTGTCTCTCTCTCTCTCTCTCTAGAAAAAAAAAAAAAAAAACCATAAAAAAAATTAAAAAAAAAAAAGAAAGAAAGTACTCCATAAATGGTTTTCCTGTTATTATTGTTAGTCTCATTACTATTATCTGGCCACACTGTTGATTGGGCCTGCCTCAGAGCCTTTTAATTGCTATTTCCTATGCTTAGAAGCTTTCTCCCCCAAATACCCATATGGCTTACTGTGTCATTTCCCTCAAGTTATCAATGAGGCCTTCCCGGCCATACTCCATAAAATAATACTTCCCTCTCTCCTATGCCCTACCTCCACTCCTGCTTTCTGTTTCTAAAATATATCACATTCTAAAGTACTAAAGAGTATTTTTACGTTTTTATTTTCTCTTTCCCTTTTTAAAATATAGGTTCCACGCGGGCACAGATTTTGTTCACTTCTGTATCTCCAATGCCATTAAACAGTACCTGGCATATCATCAATGCTCAAAACTACTTGTCAAATGCATTACTATCATCAAGATGATTATTCAGATTTTTTTCTATTTCATACAGGAACGGAGATATTAAAGAAGTGTGGCCTACCTATAAAATGTAAGTCACTAGATGTCCAGAGAATAATGAATTGAAAAACAACCATTCAATCCATTTCACTAGAACAGCTCATAAGCTGATGTGCTGTCCAGACACAGCCTGAGAGGGAGTTCCCCACAGCTCAGGAAGAATCCTTGGGTAACAGTTTTCATCTTCTGCATTCCCACCCAGAGGCTAGCCTGGGGTTCTGGGGAGACTGCTGCAGGCTGGCAAAGTTTTAAGACTTCCTGTCCTGGGAGACACACTTAGGAATCCCACTTCCCGTGGGCCTGCCTGGCTCCAGACCTTGACATGGGACTTGGCTAAAGCTAGCTAGACAGGGCTCAGCATGGAGAAGGCTGTCCTCCAGGGTTCCAAGTCAGGGCTTACCTCTTCTACACCAAACAGTGTTTCTATGAACCATTCTGCTGATGAACCTTGTTGTTGCCCTTCTGTCCTCTGGGGAGAGACAATGAATGTGAGACTCATGTTCCTCCTTCAGCCAGCAGGTTATCAACATGAAGGGCACAGAGCATGCATCATTCTAAATCTCCTGCAAAGGAGCATGCTTCTGAAATGACCAGAATCCTCAACCTATCCTTTTTATGTAAGTTCTTGTCTCAGAGCCAAGCTGAGGGAGAAATAAGCACAAAAGAAGAAAAGCTTGATCTCAGGATGAGGTCACATTAAAACTCCTGCACCATGATTGTCCTAGGATAGAAGGGGCTTGCTGGGGACAGAAAAATCCAAATGTGGGCTTCTAAAGCCAATATGAGCAGTTAATTTTTCCAAACACTGAGTCTGGGAATGATATGAGAACATCAGAATAAGACAAGTTAGGGGGTGCCTGGGTGGCTCAGTTGGTTAAGCATCCAATTCCTGACTTTGACTCATGTCATGGTCTCACAGCTCATGAGATCAAGCCCTGTGTTGGGCTCACATTCTAAATAGATAGATGATGGACAGATGTAGATGGATGGATGATAGATAGATAGACAGACAGACAGACAGACAGACAGATAGATAGATAGATAAAGGTTTTTTTTTAATGTTTTATTTATTTCTAGGAGAGAGACAGCATGAGTAGGGGAGGGTCAGAGAGAGAGGGAGTCACAGACTCTGAAACAGGCTCCAGGCTCTGAGCTGGCAGTCAGCACAGAGCCCGACGCGGGGCTCGAACCCACGAACCGTGAGATCATGACCTAAGCGAAAGTCGGAAGCTTAACCAACTAAGCCACCCAGGCGCCCCTAGATAAAGTTTTTTAAAAGAAACAGGGCAAGGTAAGAAACAGATGAGTGACAGGAAATGCTATGGCTGTGCTATGGGAGAGGCTTTAAAACCAGGCTCAATCTAATAAAACTGAGTCCTGTGAGGAACAGGAAGATACAATCACCCCCAGGTCCCTATTCCCATGCCAGGCACAAAGGAGCACCTTCCACTAATGAAGAAGTCAAAGGAGAACCCCCATGGTCCAAAAGTCATTGGCTCCGTATCACACAGAAGAATGGCAGGCTATGATTTGTATAGCACCAACTGGAGAGTTTGTTGAATCAGAATCCCTGGGGCTGGACCTAGGAATGTGCATTTTAACATCCTGACCAGATGATTCTCATGCACACTGAGTTCTGAAGACATTGCCATAAATTGTTCTGTTGATGCAGAACAATTCAAATCACTCCAGCAAACCTTTCATGAAGCCTTCTATGCTCTGGACTCTGCACTGGCAGATGACCTTCTTGGCATATGCAGTTTTGGGGGGTGTAGGATGACTTGTGCGGCCTTCTATCTATACAATGGTAAGGAGTAGACCCAAGGGAAGGCTGAATGCATCACTTGAGAAGCTTCATGAATTAGGGCAAAAGAAGAAACCATTACTTAGTCCAGCAGAGCTGCCTCCAGAATTAGAAATTGGTAAGTTACCAGACCTTGGGTTTTGCATCAGACTGGAGCTCATCCTCAGTGCACTGTGGGAGCGGCAGGTTGGTAAGAAGGAAGGGCCAGGTCACCCTGAGAAATTGGTGCTGACCCAGTCCTTCATCTCACCACATTCATCACATTCGTATGTATCTCTCTCTTTCTTTCTACTCAACTATTTACAGAATCACAGACCTTCATGCGTAGAAGGAATTTTAGGTTTTCCAATTCAGGTCCCACCCAATACAGTCCTGTCCTTCATTTCTCTGTTGTCTTCTTCTCCCCTACTAACCGTGAGATCTGCTCAGATTCATTCACCCATCTGCACTACTTATTACCAAAAGTAGTAATAAGTAATAAGATCAAAAAGGTTGTTGATCCATATAAAAAGTAAGGACCTGGTATGTCTAAAGTCTGGCACTTAAGTGGCTAGCAGAGCTGCCTCCACTTACCCAGGAAGGACTTGAAAGACTATGTGGAAGTCCAATCTCCCCCAGGGAATAGTGAAAGCATGTTATGTTCCCTCACACTATTTTGATGTCCTTCAATCATACTTTCACACTTTGCTACCCAAAAAGCACTAATAGTAGTAGTGGAGTTACTTCTGAATTCAGCTCATCACCTCTAACTACCATCAGGAACCAAGGGTGTCATAGAAAGTCACTGCTCCTATGCTTGCTGGAGGGAGTGGCATGGAAAAGGAATGGTCAAAGATCAAAGACTAGCCTTCTCTTCAACCTTGACCTTCATCACTGCAGATATGTCTAACACCCAAGTCATGTGCTCTTTCATTCATTCAGAGCACCCACTCATCGAGGGCAGTGTCATGTCTGTTTTAGGTGCACCAACCATGTCTGTTTAAGCTATGGTTGGATTCTTTACAAACTCAACGAAGACAACATGCAAGAACTAAGCTGCAGAACTTGGCAATCAGGCTTGACAAAAACTGTAGAAGCCACAGCTTAGACTAACTTCTCACCTGTGCCATATTGAAGAAAGACTGGGCCACCACAGTTGCTTCAACCACCCTCACAGACACCAACCAGCACAGTCAGCAGTTCAGCAGACACCATGAATAAGAACCATTTGCTGAGCATGCTAAGAAGTCCTGTGACACAGGGTCTCTTAAAAGAGGATTATATTCAAGATCCTATTCAGTTAAGAAATTTCAATGAAGGAGCAATGGCTTGGAACTAGAAACCTAATTTAGCCATTAACATGCTATGTTCTCCCTGGCTTCGATCTGAATCTGAAAAATGGGGAGCTTGGCAGTGAGGATAAATGAAATCATGTCTTCACTACTATCAGAGCTCTCTGAAGAGAGTGTGATATGTATGCAAGGTTGTGTTGCCAATGACATACTCAGGTGCTTTCTAAAGTTTGGAGTTAGTATTAATGGGTAATAGTTAACCATTTCATCTCTTCAAAACTGTCAAGCAGAATGTCCTGGCATTAAAGGAATGACCTCCTTTCATCTTTATTTGGATTTTCACTATTTGCACTGGCTGCCTGATGACAGGAGATACTGCTAAGTCAGTTGGTCCCAAGGATATAGACTGACTTCCCTGTTTGGTAATGCTCACTTGTTCATCTCTCTCTCTCTCAATCTCATCCCCCTCCCCCTCTCTCCTGCCCTTCTCTATCAAGACTATACGAGCACCACTTCAGTAGTTTTAGCCCTAACAGCTACAGCAGTAGCAAGCCACAGCAGTCTAAATAGCAGAAGAGATAGCGGTGAGCAGAGCATCAGAAGCTTTCCCTTCTCTTCATTTCAAGAAGTGAGAGAAGCAATGCCAACTGATGGGGAGGGGGCTGGCTGCTGTAGAATCTCAGCTCTCCTCCAGGAGCCTGGCACTGGGAGTAGGACTTGCCATGAACACACACACCAACAGGGCAACTTCCAGCTGGCACTGAGAGTACTACCCTCAGCACTGTTGGGAGGAGCTGGGAAGGAACGGGCCAGAGCCAGCTTCTGGCTATAGCTGAGATATAGCCATCACAAGAGTGGGGGATCTCAAAGCCATAAGGTAGCACCATGGGGTTGGACCCAGTCTCTAACAAGGAAATCCATCTGTCCTTGAGACTCAGGGAGGGGGAATCCTTTCCTAAAGGTCACATGGTGATGGAAAGGAAAAGCCAAACTTTTCCAAAGGACTTGGGTTCTGCTTCAGAGATCTGAAAAGCTAGACAGCCAGCAAATAAACACAAGACACCAAAAGTAAACAGATTCGCTCAGCCCTCTGGGTCTTGCCAACCTGAGCGACACTTCTGGACAAAGCACCCAATCAATATTATGTATCTTCAGGGGAGCCTGAGTGGCTCAGTCAGTTAAGCATCTGACTTGGGCTCAGGTCATGATCTCACAGCTCATGAGTTCAAGCCCCACATCACGCTCTGTACTGACAGCTCAGAGCCTGAAGCCTGCTTTAGATTCTGTGTCTCCCTCTCTCTCTCTGCTCCTCCCCTGCTCACTCATGTGTGCTCTGTCTCTCAAAAATAAACACAAATTTTAAAAATCTTTTTAAGTGGTACATATCTTCATAGTGCATAACATTTGGATAATGCATTAGATTTGGAAAATCCTTCTAGAAAAGGCTTTTAGTATTGGTAGCTATGCTCAAGATCACAGACTTTGCTTCCCACTGAAACATCACCTACTGGTATAAGCCCCAACATCTCTTTGGACCCGGCTATTCCTCCATACCTTTCCCCAACATCACATCCCTGAAACCCTGGACTCCAAGAAAGGGATCCCTGCTCCCCTACCTAAACCTGATCAAGACTACCTCTCCTCCTCTCCCAGCAGGCACTCTGCTAAAACATTTTAGGGCAAGGTGTAGGACAGAGAACTGTGAAAGTGTCTCTGATAAACAAGCAAGGGAACCAGGGCAGGCAGGGGTTAGTAGTGACTTCTGGAACCAAACAGCCTGGGTTCAAGAACGATCTCCATTCCTACCAGCTATGTACTTGTGTTGCATTATCTAACCTCTGTGCCTTAACTTCCGCCTCCAGAAAACAGATGCTAACACCAGAACTGATGTTCCGGCAAGGGTGAGGCACTCAAGTGAAGGTGCATGGCAGTGCCCAACAGGTCTCTGGCCCCTTGCAACTCTAGAGTAATAGTACTGTAATGGGGGAAGTCATTTCCACAGGACAGGAGGACGACCGTGGACAAGGAGGCAGCGGCTTTGGACTGCAGAAGGTATCGGGGACAAGCGTTCTTCCTATACACTTAACAAGTTTTCTAAAAAGAAATATTGCTTGTGAGCATACAACCCCCACTGATTTGGGCTTCTCATTCTCTTACTGAAATGCCCCTTCTCCCTCTGGTCACCTCTTTTAAAGTCCTCGAATCCTTGGTGAAATCAGGCTCTAAACAAAGGAGGCAGGAGAGACAGGGGAACTCTCCTTTCCTTCACTCCTCCTTCCCCGCCCTGCGACTCTGGGCAGAGCCAGGCATCTTCCTCCCTTAGGTCCTCGACACCTGTTGGGGTGAGTGCCAAGTCTTCTCCCGCACCTGCCCCTCCCTCCATCCTGGGATCCCCCTCCCGAGCCATCCCTGCACCTGTATTTGTTAATCAAGCCGCAGAGGACGCAGTAATTGCCCAGCAGAAAACACGGGTGCAGATGTTAGGGAGCGCTGGGGCAAAAGCACTAAATGAGATTCTTGTTTTCCAAACAGAGCCCGAGATTTAATTACAGCCTTTCCAAATGCTTATTAAAAACCCTTATTTTTTTTTTCCTTATTGTTTTCCTGCACGGTGCATATTGAATCAGCCGTCGCTGTTGTCTTGTTTTTGGAGCGTTCATAAAAAGAACCGATGTGGAAAATTGCAAACACAGATTGTACCCAAACAATATCTTCTCCCTTTGCTTTTCTTTCTGGTCTTTCTTCCTGCTGAATAACAACATCAGGGGTTGTATTCAGCGCACATCCGGGCTCTTTCTCAAAAGCCAAAGGGGGTCTTTTTGACACGCAAGAACACCCCTCCACCTGTCTGAGAAAAGAGTGTGGGGGCGACTCAGCTTCCCTCTAAGGCCAGGAGGAGCAGGGACACACAGCCTGCAGGAAAGGTGAGCCAGAGACCTGGAATCACAGACCATCAGAGCCAAGAGGCCCTCAGCAGATATGGCCACTATGTCCCCTGACAGCACTGGCCCCCAGAGGAGAAGAGATGGGGCCTAGACAAGGCCAGACCTCCTGCCCACCTGGACTGGAGAACTTCCCACTGACATACACAGTGCTCTTGCCACTGGAGAGGCCCATACCCAAAGGACCCAGGGGCTCTTCTTTTTAGCCCACAAATTTCCCCATCAGAAAAGGGGATTGGTCTCTGGAAGCCTTCCCAAGTAGCACACTAATGACCAACTGTGCTCCCCCTTAAGTCACAGGACTGCTCCAAGGGGACCAGGGCAGTTATGGTGCCCCCCCCCAAGTGCCCAAAATTGTATTTGTCCACCTACCTCTGGATGACACTGCCTCAAAAAACTGTTTACTGTTTCCCAGGCCTTTCCCAGACAGTTTCCATGAGACAAAGTCCTAAGGATGTACCAGGGTAAAGAGACTGGAGCCCTGTGGGTCTCAGCAGGTCTCCACCAGAGCTACCCTGCCACCCTCTCCTGTTCGCCCCACTCACTGTCACCACCACCACTGCCTCTTGGATCTGGAGCCCAGCTCTGAAGGAAGGCCAACTTCCCAGTCCCCATGGCATCTCCCCTCCCTGCTGCACTACTGACATGAGTGGGTGAGGGGTGCAATTAACACCAATTCAGAGGAGGAATGTGGGTCTGGGGGACGTTTCTCAGTGAACAATACATAAAATTCTGTCCTTTCATTCTGTCCCCTGCTCCTGGTACTCCACCAGCAGGAGCCAGCCTCCCATTCTCCATTCTGGTCATGAACCCAAGGTGCCACATCAGGAAAGCAGGGAAGAGTAAGGAAATGAAGCCCATTCCCTCCATCCGTACTCCACGTCAGAGCCCCACTAACTCAGACTCTGGCCAGGTCCCTCCCAGCAGAGAAGGGCACTGTCTGCACTTAGGTAATGGGGCTCAGGCCTCAGCCATGTGACTCCAAAGGAGAGCAAGAGGTTTCCTCCTAAAGTTCCTCCTGAGCTTTGTCTTCCAGATGCTCAACCTGAGGCCAGGAGCCAGGGCAAAATGGACCCAGAGAAAAGAAGGCAATTGGGAGATTCCTTACCACAGAGAGTAGAGGCCAGAAGTAGAACTCAAGGGTCTTCCATGCCCACTGCACCGGCAGGCAGGGCGCCTCGCCCTTTGGGTGCAGCCTGCAGAGATTGCAGCAAGACCAACAACTTTGGAAATCTGGTGTTTGTGCTCGAACCCTCCAGAAGCCCCAACAGAATCATGGAACTCTGGAACAAGAAGACTGTGCCAGATGCTCCTGTTGAGTCTCAATTTCCATTTCTCCCATCTCCAGAACTTGCAAAGCTACAAGTTACACCTCCCAGACAGTCTCATAGCTCAGCTCCGGTTCTGCCGATTTGATGCATTTCTGCCGCATTTGGAGAGCGGGGCCCACAGGGACGCCGGGTTTCTGCAGAGCTCAGACAAGCAGGGCTAAGCAGATGTGACTGTTGGTGGAGGCTGGATTCCAGGGTCCACAGTCACATCACCAGCTTCAAGGGTGTGGGGCAGCTGTGACAGTGACAGCAGAGGCAAGCCCAGGAAGAAGCTTCCTGACCCTGGCGTTGACTACATTCTCCGGGCTCTTCCAGTGATTCTGTAAAGTCCTAATTCTCTGAATAAAATTCCTTTCTGCTTGAAATACCTACAATGGTTTCTGTTTCCTGCCTCAAATGCTGACTGACAGAGTCCCTAGAGGTCTTCATATACATTTTGCAAATAAAACTCAGAGAAGTCAAGTGACTTCCCCAAGGTCCCACAGCACCTCAGAGACAGAGCAGGGACTGGATTCAATCTTCTACTCTAATCCAGAGCTCATTTCAGTGGCGGGTGAAGAGAAAAGCTGCTGCCTCCTTCAAACTCCCTTTCCTTGCTCCCCCCGAAGCCCTTCCCTCCCGGCTCCTGTCCGTGGTGTGTGTGTGCATGTGAGGGCGTGTGCAAACACAGAAGCATAGCTCTGTGTGTGCTGGCTCACATTAACGCAGAACATGCCAGTGTCGAAGTGCTCGGTCCCTGCAGCCACCAAAGGTCCAGGTGGCTCGGCTGCAACCTTTGCGCTGTGACTCTATTAAAGTTCTTTCAGGGAACAAGCTTTCATTTCATGGACAATTCAGAATCTCCGTTCAGAGGAAATTGATGTTTTGCCAGGCATTTTCCCACTTGAGAGATGGTCAGAACTCACAGTAAGAGCAGATAAAGACAATGTAAGTCTGCAGCTGAGAACAACAAATAAAAAAAAGCTGAACCAATGAAAACAGCCTCTGAAGGTGACGCAGCTAAAAAACACGTCTCTCTGGGGAAACTCTTAGGAACCTGTCACCCGGGGCCCAGGGGAGAGATCTACCAGCCAAAGTCAAACTTAGGGTTCCCACAGATTGACCCCCAGGAGCACTGGATGTAGGTTTCCAGTGGGGATCCCCTAGGACTTTAGGAAGTTGTGGCCAAGCCTTTGTCATGAGCTGAGCTTCCTTTGGAGAATGGAAACTCAATCCACCCTAGAGAGGTGACAGGGACCCCAGAACAGCAGACCGGGGAAGGTTATGTGGAAGAGGAGAGGAAATGGAAGGAGATCCCCACAAAAGGGTAGTCAATTATCATTTTCTTCCTCCTCCAGTTCTACTTTTCTAAGAAGCACTGCACTGGAAATCAACCTGGCCTGCTTCAAGAAGACCCCCAGCTCTATCAGCCCCTGGGGCGAGGGCAGGCCATCTCTCAGCCCAAAGGATCCTTCCTACTCCAGCCCTCCCCTATCCTCCAGACCCCACAGCTCTGTGAGACCCAGAGTCCTTTGTCTTCAAGGCCAATCTGCAGATCAGGCCTACTCAGGAGAACACTTTCATCAGACTTTATCAAAATGAGAAAACTAAAATAAGGATAATGTAGGATGTGCACGTGTGCGTGCATGAGTGCGTGTGTGTGTTTGTGTGTGTGTGTTGTCAACTGTCCTTTCAGAACAACCTTTTTACTGAGATTATTCCCTTCCTGAGAACAGTCTCTTTTTCATGTTAAAATACCCTTTGTGAATCAGTAACAATAGTAATAATAGTAACAGTGGTTTTATTAGTGTTATTGCTTTAAGGCAATGTTTCTTTTCCTTTTCTTCTTTCTTTACTTATTTATTTTCAAAGTGGGGGAGGGGCAGAAAAAGAGAATCCCAAGGAGGCTCCACATCGTCAGCACAGAACCTTGATGTGAGGCTTGAACCCACAAACCTGGGGATTATGACCGAAGTGAAAGTCAGACACTTAACCACCTGAGCCACCCAGGTGCCCCTCTTTTTTTAAATTCTCACTTGACAGGGGTCCTGGCTGGCTCTGTCGATAGAGCATGTGAGTTCAAGCCCCATACTGTTTATAGAATTTACTTTAAAAAAAAAAAAAACGCTCACTTGACAAACAAAATCAGCTCCCTCGTGTTAGTCCCAAATGGTAGGCTGGTTGGTTGATTTTTATTTTTTACTGGAGCGCAGTATAGAGGCCACAGCTCAGTCCCCACCTCTGTAAGGCTGATGGAGAAGTCCAGGGTAGTTTCTGTCGCACTCTCCTCTCAGGGGCCTGCCTCCGGTACCTTTTTCCTAATGCGGCAGGGAGCCAGACTCGGGGGCTACTGACCCTAGCCACTTTCAAAGACAATGATGGGCACCTAAGGTCACACTCAGGGGATCCACCTCCCAGCCCACCTACATACCATCTCCTTCACACATAAACCAACAGCTTTAGCACAGTTCATGTCAATCATTGCCCCCAAGGAAGCTATAAGTGAGCGTGTAAGATATGAGTGCCATCTCAGATCCTAGCCTGTCCTCTCTCAATAAGTCTCCTGGCTCCGAGTCAGGCGCCAGCCGGGCAGATACAATGCTGGTACGGTGAGCCTCATGCCCAGGCTCCCCACTGCCCGAGGGGGGGTTCCCTCTGCTGCTCCCACCTGCCTCCAGCTTTGTCCCTGTTTATAATCCAAACGCACGATCAGCCAAAGAGAGGGACACTCTGAGAGCTGCTTCCTTCCTCGAACCACCAATGTCCCCAGACAGTCCCAGAGTCCTCAGTGCTGCCCCTGTCACATGTAAGCCGCAGCCAGATACCTAAAGGACTCCTCCCACACTGGGTTCCTTCACCGCCCTGAAGCCCCAAGACCTAGGCACCGCAAGGCTCTCCGTACAGCAGTGGGCTCTCCGTACAGAGGGGTCCCTGCTAACTGAGCTTTTCCTACAGCCAACCACCCAGGAAACTGCACATTCTTGTGTGCTTCCCCAGGGAGTGAATTAGGCTACTGGGTTTTCCAGCCCCAATTTTTTTATGTGAAATACATAATAACTCATTTAATGTGTGCTATTCTTATTCCCATTTGATAGCTAGGAAAGAAGCACAAGAAATGAGGTGACTAGTCCAGGGTCACACACAGCTGGTAGATGAGACACCAGGATTTGAACCCAGCAGTCTGGCTCAAAAGTTTATCCACTTAGCTTCAGTCCCACCTCTGTCCTTGGCACACAGTGAGCCTTCTGGGACCCAGGAACTTGAACAAAGGTAAGACTCTGGAAAGAGAGAGATCAAAAACGCACTTCATGCCAAGCCCCACGCAGGTCCTGCCAAGGGACCTCTTAGATTCTCAGGTATGTGAAGCTGACTAGGTAGCTCTGTGAACTCTGCTAACCTGCTCCAGGAAGCATGTGAGAGACCTCTATTTGGTCAACACCCTCCTGTTGTAAGACTTCCAGAATACCAGGCAAGCCTCCATAGGCAATCAGCAACCTGAGAGCAGAACTTGGCAGGATCCCCACCCTCTCTCACTGTCAGGGCTACCTTCCCAGACCCACTGCAGCCTGCACTCACTCTCAGTGCACCCCCAGGGGTCTCTGAGGCCCATAGAGTTTAGGGAACCACACAACAGCTGGACCACAGCATCTCTCTCTGCAAATTAGGAAACAGTGCCCCTCAAGAGTGGGTAAAGTCCCATGGCACACCACTTGGTGAGCAGAACTCAGGCTGTGTTCCAACCCCTTCTTATCCCCAAGCAGATTCCCTTGTGCAGTGCACAACAATATACTTTTCTGGGGGAAGTACATTCCAGGCAAAGAACAACAAGAGCAAAGGCCTCGAGGCAGGAAGGTGTTTGGCATATCAAAACTGCAGCAAAGAGCCCTGGGTGCCTGCAGCCATGTGACTGGGGACAGCAATAAAAGGTTAGAGTCTGAGGGGCGCCTGGGTGGCTTAGTCGGTTAAGCGTCCGACTTTCGCTTGGGTCATGATCTCGCGGTTCATGGGTTCGAGCCCCGCGTCGGGCTCTGTGCTGACTGCCAGCTCAGAGCCTGGAGCCTGTTTCAGAGTCTGTGATTCCCTCTCTCTCTGACCCTCCCTTGCTCACGCTGTCTCTCTCTCTCCTAGAAATAAATAAAAACATTTAAAAAAAAAAAAAGGTTAGAGTCTGAAAGATGGCAGGGCCACATCACACTGCCCCTCAGAAAGCTGCTGGCTTTCTCCTGAGTGACACGGGGCCCACTGCAAGGTTTTAAACTAAGAAATAATGTGATCTGAGTCATATAAAGAAATTGGTCAGGCATTTGTGTGAGAAACAGATGTGGGGGGAGATGGGGAAGCCAGAGGACCATGCAATTGTCAACAGATGATCCAGACATGGACCAGCGTGGGTGGAAGAATGGGTGAAAGGGGTATCTAGATATTCTTTGAAGGTAGACCTGGTGACTGGATATGGACAAAGAGAAAAGGAGTCAAGGAAGACTCCATGATTTTTGGCCTAAGCAATTGGAAAGATGGAGTTGCCATTTACTGCAATGAGCAAACTGCAGGAGGAGCAGGTCTGGAACAAAAGATGTAGAGTTCAGGTTTGTCATGGTAACTTTGGGATGCCCAGCAGATATCTAAGTGGAGGCATCAGAGTCCGCTGGATAACAGTACACACCTGATACAATATGGAATGGTCAGCGTAAAGCTAGCACTTTCATGAGACTAAATGAGGTCACCAAGGGAGTGAGCACGAGAGAGAAGAGACCAAGAACTGAGCCTTCAATGGCTGGAGGTCCACAAGATAAGGAGAAACCAAGAAGAGTCTGGAAAGGAGCAGCCATTAAAGTAGGAGGTATCCGGAAGCCAAGTTAAGTGTTTCAAACAGAAGAAAGTGGTCAGTGGTACCCAGTGCTGCTGACCAGTCATGATGAGGAAGGAGTCCTGGCCATCGGACTTAGCTAACTTTGCCACTAAGTTACTGGGTGGTCTGGATGAGAGGCCACAACTCTCCGGATACTCTTTTCTCCATTTGTTCAGGAGGGCTAACACAGTACCCACCTCACTGGGTGGCTGTGGCAAGCTACTGTGTTGAAAACAGACAGTAACTCCAGGTGCCTGTCACTGTGTCTGGCAACGGCAAATACTCAACAAATGACAGCTACGAGTAAGTAGCATTAGATATTCAGCTAGTTCCTCCTACTCTCCAAATGTCAAAAGAAGAAAAACAAGTAAGGAAGCAGGTTCCCTGCAGGCAGGAATGGGGAAGAGATTTAGACACCGTGTGGGGGTTCTAGCCACTACCAGCTTCTTTTTCCCAGGCTCGGAAACACTGGAAGCCTCCCTCCGAGGACGTGGCCAAAGCCGTGCAAGGGGCCTGAGGACCAACAGGGACGAGGGAAGTGGAACCACGGGGCGACATGCAGCGCTGTGCGGGAACTCACTAGCACCGCTGGAGCAGAGCAGAGTGTGGATCAGAGCGCGGGGGTGGGGAGCAGGGAAGAGAGATTTTCCTGGATGACATGAGAAGGCCTCACAGCGTGTTGCAGGGACACCACCAGTGGGCAGGACCGAGGTGCTCCCACAACCTCCCCGGCCCCTCCCCTCTCTCTCCTGCTCTCCAGTGACTGCGCCTCATCTGCTTCTGACCTGCCTGCTGCCCCTCCCTCAGCACCCTCCTGGCCCTTCGGATCTCAGGTCACAAGTCACTCTGTATGTCCCATGGGTGTGGCAGGGCCCAGGCCCATTCTTCAAGTCCTCATGCGTTTCTGGTTCCCACAGTTACCACAACCCCTCCTCGCAGCTCCACCAGGTCAGAACTGAGACCTGCCTTCTCCCAGGGCTGCGGGCCCCCACGCCCCAGCCCGACAGGTGCATGTGGCTAGGCATACCCAGGTCCCCTTTCCTCTGCTCTGGATCAGGGTGGCTCAGAGTCACAAAGGCCTCTTATCTGAACCAAATGCCTTTGCTCATCACTGCATTTTTGCCCCGATTACCTCCCATCTGCCAGGCAAAACCCAAACTTGCACTGGGTTGCCATGGTAACTCGTTTCCCCATCACATGTACCTTGACCTTAGAGCTAAGGGACTAGGGTTTGTGCTTTCAAATCTTCGGGACGGCCACCACGGAGGCCCCTAGATAGGCAGGACACTGAGGTGAGAGCGCCTATGGAGCTGGTGCTGGCCCTGCAGGAGGTTTCCGCAATTAAAAAAAAAAAAAAAATCCATATATGCAGGTAAGGAAAAAGATATTTTCCAAATCTGCCTACTTTTCTCTGGTCTATTTGGTACCAGCTCAGTCCAAGCCACCAACTTCTGTCCCCTGGACTAGACTAATGGCAGACAGGACCAGAAAACTGTGGCAGCAGCCTCCTGACCGGTCCCCCTGACTCCAGGAGCGGCTTTACGATCCCTTCTCCACCCACAGTCAAGGAGCATTTTGTAATGAAAATGGGGTCTATCAGTGCCCACCTCCCCCCCCCCACGTACTTTTTACCTGCTGCTGAGTGTGATCTTGCTGTCTGTGCCCTCTCTGGAGGGAGGGAAGAGGGTTATACCCAGCCCATCTCCTCCTCCCGGGGATGGACAAGCTCCAGCACCCCCTTCACGCGAGCCCTTCCAGTCTCTACCATTGATTGTTTGGGGCTACATTCACTTCACTCAGTTTCAGGGGTGCATTTTCCACAGAAAAGGGGGGAAATCCACAGTACTCTCTCTCCAGGCCTATAACTCCGTATCTCTGCAAATTATCTTGACTTCTCTCTTGTCTTTGTTTAAATAAATTAGGGGTGTGGATAGGACCATGATAACAGTTGGGGCAGATGGGGTCTTCTGGAAGCTTCTTTAAGAATAGTGGGAGTACCTATTATTTTCAAGGTTGAAGCCCTACCTGCAATTGTATAGTGGAGACAATGGAGAAATATCATTCAGCAAACTCTTAAATTAATTTTCTGTAACTGCAATGATGTGCCAATAGTCACACATGCAGAAGGTCCCCTCCCCTCCCCGCTATTTCCACGTCCTGTCGTTCAGTCAATCAGGCAGTCACACACTGAATTCCTCAGCTCTGTGTCCTTCGGGAAGCTGAGGGTTCGAGATACAGATGTGAGTGAAGACAAGCATCCCTGCCTTCAGGAAGCTTACAGTCAGGTGGGGAGGTAAACCAGCTAACAGGTGTGATACATCCTCAGAGAGGGGAAGGCTCAAGCCTAGGAGAGCATGCAGAGACACCCAGCTTAGTTGGTGGGGGTATTAGGGAAGGCTCTCCAGAGCAAGTGGTACCTCAGGTGAGCCCTGGAGGCTGAAGAGGGATTAGCTAGAAAAGGGGGATAAGAAATCTAGGCAAAGGGAATAATACATGCAAATGCCTAGAGGATAGAGAAAAGTACATTTGGGGAATTACAGGAAGTTCGGAGTGGCTGGATCACATAAAGCTGGGTGGGGGTGAAGGGTGATGGATAAAGGGATAACTGAGACTGGACAGTTGGCCAGAACCTGCTCAGGAAGGGCCTGGTCCCAGGTTCTAGGGACTTTATCCTCAGGACAAACTTCGAGAAACTTCAAGAGAGTGTCCAGCAAGAGCCAATAAAACCCTTTCTACAGCTATAAAACAATGAGTGACTGCGGGTGGAGAAAGGATCGTAAAGCCACTCCTGGAGTCAAGGAGGCTGCTGCCACAGTTTTCTGGTCCTGTCTGCCATTAGCCTAGTCCAGGGGACAGGAATTGGTGGCCTTGACTGAGCTGGTGGCAAACGGACCAGAGAAGAGTGGACAGATTTGAAAGACATCTTGTTTCTTACTTGCTTAATGCTGGGCCTGGAAATGCAGCCCATGCCCAGCGCCACTGCAGCAGCGTGCTCTGAGAGGAGAACGGGAAGAAGGCTGACTTGGAGGGAAGGGGGATGAGGTGCACACCGGCTAAGACCAAGCTGCCTTTTAATTCCCTCAAGGGGCTGGAAAGCCAGGCATCAGGGGGTAGGAGAGGAGAATTGTCCTGGTTTCTTTGTGTCCCTCTCAATTCAGATTGTTCAACATGCCAGATCCAGCAGGCAGGAACATAATTTGTGCCTCGTGTGGGTCTGGAGAAATAAGGATGGCAGAGAGTGTAGCCACGAAAGAGTTCCTCCCAAGGTCAGGTGATGACTTCTAGGCTCCTCCTCTTCCTCTCTGCCCCAACGTGTTACTTTGATGATAAATTATTAAGCAGCTGGATCAAAGCTCAGCACAAAGGTCAGTCATGCCAATGCTGAATCTACACCAACACCACCTCCCAATAACCAGAGAAGAAGACAGAATGGGTACAACATCTGACTAGGGTGTGTTCTTCCATTATTCTTTAAAATGTGTGCTTTGGCCTCCTGAAGGCACAGCACACACTCAGATGCGAAACAAGGCTGACTTAGCCAGCACACGTGGCACTCCCTAGTACAACTCAGCTTTGGACAAGAACACAGCTCACAGCTCTGAATCTTAAAATTGTATTTCTGCCCAGGCTCCCTCCACCACAAGCCCCTATCCAAGAGGAAAAATCTCATTCCCTTTTGGTTCCTAAAATGATCTGTTTTCCTCTCTCCCCTCTTCCCTTGCTCCTGATTCCGACTCCTTCATTGCAAGTATTTACGATGTCATGACTCATCAACATTCCTCCCAGGGCATCTTTAATAAATATGCTGAGGGGGAAAGGCCTCTGCTTGAATATTAAATTTCTAAGACATATAATCCTCCTAATTAAGCTGAATTTAGTCTTGTGCATTAGATTAAGAGAAAGGGAGTGGGAAAGGGAGCAGGAGCCACCAAAAAAACTCAGGGACCCAGCTATAGCACTCGGCCATTTTCAGCTCTAGCAGCTCCTACCTCTGCTCCTTGGGACAGACAGCTGGACAGCATCTCTGGGGCCAAAGCTAGTCCACCAGGTAGGCTCCGAGAGGATTCCTCTTCCACTCTATCCCCATTCCCTGCGAACAGCTAGACTCCAACACCTGATGTCCAGCCAGAGAGACGGGACCTCCAGCATCTCAAGCAACCTGGGGATCCGAGCCTTGCAACCCCCACTCCGAAGGTGAGGTCTCCAGCCCCTGGGACAAGCCACCCTACCCCAGAGCCACCCTTCAGGGCACTCGTTCTCCACTCTGCCTTCCCACAGGGAAACCAGGTGCCCTGGAGTTTAGGTAGTTCTGGGTTGCAGCATTTCACAAGGGAATTTGCCCAAAGCATTTTCACTGCTGTTAAGGCCTGCTCCTTCCTGGCCTGTTTATTCCTAAAGGGTCCCTCCCACGGCACCCCTTCCCATCCCTCACACCTGCTTCCTGGGCCAGTCTGTGCCTCGTTACTCTTCTGCCTGGAAAAAGTCATGATGCCCTGTGGCATCACTCTCTTATTTACTCATCCAGTATTTTTTGAACCCCCACTCTGTACCCAGTCATCCTTCACATTCTACAAGGAACACGGGAATAAAAGAGGTCCTGCCCTATTTTAGGAAGTCTTCCAAGGTGCAGGCCCAGCACAGGGCCGTAACCAGGCACGGGGGTCTGGTGCCAAGGGTGGTGCTCAGGGTCCAAGTGTGCTGAAGGGACTGGGGCAAAGATTCAGGCAGAGTTAGGAGGAGGCTTCTCGGCAGAGGTGGGTGGGGGGAAGGTGAGCGGATGTGCACGGGTGGGCAGGACCTGGAGCGACAAGGTGGATGGAGATGTCTCAGAAGGGTCAGCCGGTACAAAGAGAGAAGACAGAAACAGACATGACATAATCAGTTCACTCAGAGGTAAGGTTAGGCCCCGCGCCAGGAAGCGCCGTGGGGCCTAGCGGCAGGGCACGAAGGGCAGGAGCAGTCTTCCTTCTTGTCCCTCCAAGGACTTAAGTCACCGCTGGAGACGAGACTCTGACTTTGTGAAGAAAAGCCCCTGCCCACCTGTGCCCTCATGTGACACTGCTAGTCTGGCGGCTGCTTTCCTGGTAATCAATGGGAAGTGGCTGCTTGCGTATGCTAGCTTTCACTGGTAATGGGAAAGTAAACAGCCTCTGGCCCTTTCTGCCAAGGAGAAAAGCAGCAAGTGCTCTGAATTCCAAATGGAAAAACAGATCAAAAAAAGGGTGGGGTATCCATGAGACGGAGAAGGGGTGGTCAGCTGCCTGTCCCCCCGACCCCCAACAGGGGATCCAGAAGGTCCTTGCTGCTTAAAGCCAAGTGGGGGCAGGGGGCAGTGCTGTTATGCTCAGAGAAAAAAAACGGAACAGAGTAACTGTTCCTCTCGGGGAGCAAATAAGTACAGGGTGAGCTCAGCTTGGGTAAGAGCTTGAAGCTGATGAAACTCAAAGAAAAATACAGATCTCTCAGTGCCGCAGAGTAAGCAGATCTGGTCTGGGATGGGGCCGGAACGACACCCCAGGAGCTACGGCTTCTCTGCACAGGACCTGCAGAATAATGCCTCTTTCCGATGTACCTGTAACGCCCACCCAGAAGCAGACTGGGGGGGAGTGAAATCAACAGTATGATCACAGCCATGTTTTATAAATATGCATGGAAAAAACTGGAAGGAAACACACTGAAGTGCTTGCAGTGGTTATCTCTGGGTCATAGAATTGTGGCTGATTTTTATGTATCTTCCCCATCAGCCCTCCCTCCTTTAATTACTTTATGACTCTTAAGAGTCTATACGCTATAAATCCTTAAGCCTGAAGCCTCTTGTTGCATTTTCAATGACCAGTCTGAAAGCATGTTGTCGATAACATCTTAGGAAAGAGTGAAGAGCAGACAGACACGGGCTGTGACCGCAGCAGGCAGCTCCAGACACACAGGAGACAGGCGGCTGCTGGCTGAACACAGGGCCAGCCGGTCAGTACCCTCGGAGCCAGGCCCAGAACTATACCTGGAAGACTGTGGGTGGACATCACACCAAGACAGGAAGCCCTGCTGAGAACAGGGAGGAGCCAAGAAGGCTAAGAAAGCAAAGCCCTGATCTCAAGAAATCCCACTGGAGGAGATGATGCTGGGTCTAAGAAGGGAATCTGATATATGGGGAAGGGAGCAGTGGGGTACAGGATTAGAGGGCCAGGTGCAAAAGAGTGGGGTGTGCCTGAGCCTGGTGGGGGACACAGCAATTCCAGAAAGGAAAGCAAAATATGGGGCTGTGAAGGTCTGGGACAGAGCTGAGCCTTTCTCAAGTTCATCCATCAGACCTGTGCTCATGTGAGCTGAGCTCCACCAGGAGCTGGCAGAGACACCCAAGGCCTTCTGGCATTTCCTCCCATGTCTGCATCCATTATGTTTGCTGATATTCCCAGGGAACTGGATTTTGGACTCCTGGGCAGGAAGGGACAGGGATAACAAGATTACAGCACTTCCTATGCCTTCAACATACACATACAGAGAATCCTAGCAGGAAGGTGAGAACCTACAGGCGCTGGCTCTGAGGAGCCTCAGGGTCCCCTTCCCCCAGAGATACCCCACGGGGCACAAGTGAGCAGCCGCCTTCCAAACCTGTGGTCTCTGTGGTCATCCTACAGGGTCCCGGATCCTCTGAGCAGCTCCTCCCTCACCTTCCGGCCCCCTAGAAGCAGCTTCAAGGTACAGTGGGGAGGCCAGGTGGGGGGTGTGCCAGAGTCGTCCCTCACCACGCACACCTTCTTGTGACCTCAGGGCTGACTTGGCTTGGATCAGTGGCACCCAGTCAGACAAGCTTGCCAACAGCCTCCTTCACTATGAGAGATGGCACAGGCGATTTAAGGCTCTGCATTCATTCATCCCCCAGGTTATTACTGAGTGTGGGCCACTGATGGAAAAGGTCCCTGCCCTCACTGAGCGCACATTCTAGGAGGAGACAGAAAACACAAAATAAGCACAGACATGAATAAAATCTTATCTCCCCAGCCTCTTAGTTAGTGTCCTAGGGCTCAGTCCTGGGGACCTGGTCTTCTCTCCTCCTGCCTTCTCCATCGCTATCCACTGATGACTCCCCTACGTACATGTCCAGCCTAGCTTTCTCCCCTGAGCCCAGACTTATATCTAAATGTCTACTCAATATTGCCACTTGGACATATGGAAAATTATTTCAATTTAACATATTTAAAACTAAGTTCCTAATCTGTCCCTCAACCCCAAATTTGCTCCCCACATATATCCCCCATCTCAACTCATGGCAACACAATCCTTCCCGTTGCTGAGGCCTAAGACCTTGAAATCATCCTTGACTACCTGCTTTTTCTCACCCCTCAAACCCAGCTTGTCAAGAAATCCCAGTGGCGCTACCCACAGAACATAATCAGAACCCACCCCTCCACCGCTCCACCGCTCTCCACCACAACGATTCTGAGAGAATTGCCTTGTCTCACATTGCAAGGGATTCCAAAATGCTCTCTCTGCTTCCAGCCCCACCCCTACAAGTAGCTCTCAACCCAGCAACCAGAGGGACCCTAGATGGGGGCTGTCATGCCTCAGGAATTCCCAGGAGGAAAGAGTCACCTGCAGATGGCCAGGCAAACAGGGAGGGTCCAGGATCTAACATAACCCCCATCTAACGGCAGAATGAGCCCTGGAGAAAGTGCTGTTGCTTTAGGGACCAGGACAAAGAGGTTTGTCCAGAGAGAAAGCTCCAGACCTCAGGGACACAACAACCTCTGGCAGAAGTCCAGTGACAGTAAGTAGAAGAAAATCCAAGGCAGAGATCTGGGATGTTCTAGGGGAAAGGGCAGAGGACGGGATGCTTGCTCAGGTAATTCCCAACAAGCAGGAAAGCAGCATGACGAGGAAAAAGGTCTTAGTCAAAATCACTAGCCGACCTGAGATCAGAGCGCCTAAGGAAACCCGCCAGACGACTTTAATACTGACTTACTCCAACCCAGAAGGGAACCAAGTCTCCCTTTCTGCCTCTGTCTCAAAGAGCCATGATCAAAATGGAGACCAAAGATGTTCAGGGGATGGGGAAGGATGCGATGCCAGAAAAGGTAAAAGACTTACACCTGAAATCATGACACTCCTTGCTGGAGAACGCAAGGGTTAAGGCTGCCTGGACTTTCCTTTAAGATGGTCATCTGCACCTTCTCATCTTCCAGCCCTTCAGAAGGGCTGGTGCAGTGAAATGGGCCCAGGGCTTCCCCCAACCCTTTTCCCATGCCCTCCTAAGCAAACTAAACAGGAACCAGGGTGGGGCCAAGAGAAAGGAGGCATGTGCAGGAAAGCTCGGGCTTGGACACAAGGAAACTGACTTGATTTCCTGGGACCTGTAGATCTACAGAGGGTTTAGGACCAAACCCCTATCACAGTAACCAGCAATGCCTATTTATGGGTTAGACAGTCAACATGTACCTCCGTAATGAACAGGGGCAGGGAAGTCACAGTTTGATGTCTGGCTAGCTCCTCCCTGGAGTCATAGCCAATGCTTGCAGTATAAGGCCTGGTGTGTGTCTGGCCTGTCTGCCCATCCAATTAGAAAACCAGACAATGGGGAATGGGTCTGTGGTCTCTTATTGTCCCACAGTCAATGCTGCATCCATTTGTCTTGGTATAAACTCCCCTCTGGAGCACGAAAAGCAAATATACAGACACCGTAAACCACAGCTCCCAGGAGCCTGTTCCTGAGCTAGAAGCAGCCTCCCCATGCTGGCTCCCAACACCACGCACAGAGCAAACCCTATGTCACTCTGCTCCTACTCTCAGCTCTAAGGCCACCCCCACCTCCCCCACCACCTCCCCTTCCATCTCTCTGCCCTCCACTTGCTGCTTCTTGGGTTGCCCGAGCAACAGGGTGTGTGGTCAACACCATCTCATTCAGAGGCTGCCTTCAAATCTTCATCTCGTGGCTTTCTGGAGAGGACAGGTGGACAGAGGATTGTGTCTGGTGGCTGCTCGCTCTGTTTTCTCTCAAACCTCCACTCTAGTGCCCCGGAAATCTCTGACGAGCTCCCACATTGGTTAGCAAATAATCAGTGAGGCCTAGCAGAGCCAGCTTGAGGACAAAGCCGCACCTGTTTGGTGGGGGTATGAACCTCATAGGAAGGGGCTTCAGAAGGGCAGGTAGTTACTGGAGTGCCCATCTCCCAAGGCTAATAGTACCCAGCCATGTGCTCCTTCCGGTCACACACACTCCTAACAGCAGCCATAATTATTCACCCCAAGGGCAATACCCTTACCCTCTGGGTGCGTGTGTTTCTGCGTGTGGGCACACCAGCAGAGGCGGGAGGGTTGAACACTGTTATCTATATTGTTTGATGTAATCATGCTGCACTGGGAGGTATCCAGTCTACAAACAATTGAGGAATAAAAATGACACACGTAGGGTTGCCTAGGTGGCTCAGTCAGTCAGCAGCTGACTCTTCATTTCAGCTCAGGTCATGTTCTCCTGGTTTGTAGGATTGAGCCCTCCTCCCCCCCGTGTCAGGCTCTGCACTGACTGCATGGAGCCTGCTTGGGATTCTCTCTCTCCAGCCCTCTCTCAAAATAAATAAATAAACTTTTTAAAAAATGCCACAGTGGGGGCGCCTGGGTGGCTTAGTCGGTTAAGCGTCCGGCTTTCGCTTAGGTCATGATCTCGTGGTTCGTGGGTTCGAGCCCCGCGTCGGGCTCTGTGCTGACTGCCAGCTCAGAGCCTGGAGCCTATTTCAGAGTCTGTGTCTCCCTCTCTCTGTGACCCTCCCCTGCTCATGCTGTCTCTCTCTCTCCTAGAAATAAATAAAAAAAAAATATTTAAAAAAAAAAAATGCCACAGGGGCGCCTGGGTGGCTCACTCTGTTAAGCATCTGACTTCAGCTCAGGGCATGATCTCATGGTTCATGAGTTCAAGCCCCTCACTGGGGTCTCTGCTATCAGTTCAGAGCTTCTGATTCTGATCCTCTGTCTCCCTCTCTCTTCCCCTCCCAGGCTTGCACATGCTCCCTGTCTCTCAAAAATAAACTTTAAAAAATAAAAATTAAAAAATTACAATTTAAAATATGCCACACATAAACTTGGCCCAGGACATAAGTCACAGTCTTGCTAGTCACCTGATTTTTACCCTATATGCCAACATTAGTTTGAATGTAAGGAAAGCCTGAATACTCACAAAGTCAGGAGAAACTTTTCCTGGCAAACAAAGATACTCGAATCAGCTGTCTGCTTGGGAACAATTTTTAGATTAGCTGGGACATTTTATTTAATCATTGTTTAGAAGTGAGTGCAGTCTAGAGAGAATAGCAAATGATATGCTCTAAATAAACTTCCTATTTCTTCATTTTTTTAACAATTATTGGTACTTTATATCTAGGGATGACAAATATAAAAATAAATATGGTAAAGTTCTTGCTTTCACTATTTTCATCTTCAAAAACATCAGTCAGAACTTTTTTAAAAAGTATTCAAATCAGATATTGGATACCATGTACTCCCTAAAAATGAATTAATATCAATCTCTAGCAATGCAGCAGATGAGATAGCAGAAAAATCTCCTGTTAACCAAATACTTAGAAATGCTGGATAAAATAAAACAAACATCTTTTAAATGCTTGAGTGATCTCATAAGAAAGAAATAAAATCCCTAGATGCCAAAAAGAAAAAAAATGGAAAAAGGATGCTGAAAACTGGAGTGATAACGTGGTACTGAGGCCATGGCTGCCTCTGGAGCATTTGCTGACTTTGATGAAAAAAAGAAGAAAAAAAGAAAGAAAAAAGGTTGGGTTTGCGGGGTGCCTGGGTGGCTCAGCTGATTAAGCATCTGATCCTTGATCTCAGCTCAGGTCTTGATCTCAGAGTCCTGCATTGGGATCTACCAGCTAGCTGGCTGGCTAGCTAGCAGATGAATGAATGAAAGAATGAGTGAATGAATATTTAAATATTTAAAATTTTTAAAAAAGAATCTCATGTTTGAATAACCATTTAAGGACAACAGATAAAGCTAGGGACCTGGAATGGGAAGTACATCTGAAATTCATGATACTTGGAAGGCTGTGGACTCTGTCCACTATCAAAGGGAGGTGGCCTGGAAGCCCATCTAGCAGGGCCTGGGATCTAGAGCTAAAAAATGTCTTCCTAAGAACTCACAACCAGAGATGTGCCCTCTACTATCTGCAGTCTCAGAACCTCTTGACCAAGAAAGCCACACACAAGTGGCCCATTTGTAACACTCCAAGCACAGGACAGAAATAAATACAAACCATCTCCAGAAGGATACACTCTCCGACACATTGCACAGAATATCACTGCGAAGCTCCATTAAATAAAAGCTGATCAGCCCAAATTACAAAACATGTAAGAAAACAAGGCAATGTGACCAGGAGCCGTCGGAAATAATAAACAGCAGAACCTGACCCACTGAAGTTGTAGTTCACAAACTAATTAATTTGACAGACTATAAAATCAAAAACTCAAATCATTTCTAACATAAAATATGGAGTCAAAAACAAGAAAGGAGCAAGGTAATAAAAATGAATGGTATGGAATTTCTATAAGCAATTTATATAGTCATTAGATTTTTTTTAATATTTTTTAATGTTTATTTATTTTTGAGAGAGAGAGAGAGAGAAAAACAAAGCGCAAGCAAGGGAGGGGCAGAGAGAGAGGCAGACACAGAATCTGAAGCAGGCTCCAGGCTCTGAGCTGTCAGCACAGAGCCCGATGTGGGTCTCGAACTCACACACCATGAGATCATGACCTGAGCAAAAGTCAGAAATTTAACCAACTTGAGCCACCCAGGCGCCCCCTATAGTCATTACATTTTAAAACTTAATGAAGTCTACTATCTAATCCTCAAAGAAACACAGCAAATAAGAACCCATAAAAAACTTGCAGCTTGTCGTCAAAAATAACCAAGCTCACAAGGGAGGAAAACTCCATGAATAAAAATAAGCAGAAACAAGTTTCAGAAACAGATCTGCAAAGGCATCATATGTTGAAATTATAGGGTCAGATTATAAAAGGAATACACATGCTTTAAATGAGTAAAAAGCAAGCTTGGAAAAAGTCTGCAGGCTAACAGAAAACTATTTTCCAAATGACCAAGCAGATCTGAAAAAGAGCCAAATTGGAATTCTAGAATTAAGGATAAATTAGAATGAAAATTTCAGTGCATGGACTTAGCAGCAGTTTAGATAATCTGAAGAGAAAATTAGTAAAGCAGAAGATGTTTTAGAAGGAAGAAATTCCATGGAAAAATGGGACAGAGATATGAACAGTTTATAGAAAAAGAAATGGAAGGGCCTCAGACTGCAGCTTATACTACAGAAAATTGGAAAGAGGCTCATTCCCATACTTAAAAGAAAAAAATCACCAAGCAATGTGAAAATTGACTATTTTTGTTGAGCCCAGAGAGTTGAGGTCACAGGGTACTGGAGGCCAAGGAAATGAGAGACTAATAAAACGGTACAATCTTTTCAGGTGTAAGATGAATAAGCCTGAGATCTCATGCAGAACATGAGACTTTAAGAACACTGTCTTGTAAAACTGAAATTTGCGAAGAGAATAGAACTAAAGTGTTCTCACACCAAAAAAAAGTACATACATGAGGTCATAAAGATCTTCAGTAACTCAAATGTGTACATTCTTTCATGATGCATACATATATCAAATCATCACACTGTGCACTTTAAATACACTACAGTTTTGTCGATTATACCTCAATAAATCTGAAAAAAAGAAATTTTTCCCTTTTTTTTCTTTGAGAGAGAAAGAGGGAGAGAGAGAGAAAGAGAGAGAAAGAAAGTGTAGAAGAGGGGCACAGGTAGAAAGAGAATCTTCAGGGGCACCTGGGTGGCTTAGTCGGTTAAGCGTCCGACTTTCGCTTAGGTCATGATCTCGCAGTTTGTGGGTTCGAGCCCCGCATCGGGCTCTGTGCTGATTGCCAGCTCAGAGCCTGGAGACTGTTTCAGTCTGTGACTCCCTCTCTCTGTGACCCTCCCCTGCTCACGCTGTCTCTCTCTCTCTCTCTCTCCTAGAAATTAATAAAACATTAAAAAAAAAAAAAAGAAAGAGAATCTTCAGCAGGCTCCATGCTCAGCGCAGAGCCCTATGCGGAGCTCAATCCCAGGACCTCAGGATTATGACCTGAGTTGAAATCAAGAGTTGGGTGTTCAACTGACTGAGCCACCCAGGCACCCCAAAAAAATATTTTTAAACAAAGTCATTTGAAATGAATAGATTTTGACAGTGAGAACACTACAAATCAAAATTCATGGAAACTAAGCCAGAGGAACATTTCTAGTCTTAAATGCATATATGAAATAAGAAGACAGGATGGAAACTTTATAACCACAAAATTAAAAGTCAAATAAAATGGAAAGTTTTCTTGCAAAACTTACAAAAACTGACTCAAGAAAAACAGAATATATGCCAATCATTAAAGCAACTAAATCAGTGGTTAAAACCCATTTGGGGACAACTGGGTAGCTCAGTCGGTTAAGCATCTCACGTCAGCTGGTCATGATTTCACAGTTCATGAGTTCAAGCCTTACGTCAGGCTCTGCACTGACAGTAAGGGTCCTGCTTTGGATTCTCTGTCTCCCCCTCTCTCTCTGCCCCTCCCCTGCTCGCTCGCTCTCTCTCCCAAAAATAAATAAACATTAAAAAAGAAAGAATTTCATTTTACTCAAATTGTTTTGAAGAGGAGAAGAAAGAATAAAACTCATCAACTTCTGAGGCTCCTAAAACGCTGATTCCAAAATCAAATAAGAATTCTATAAGAAAGAAACATTACAGGCCAAACTCATGAAAATAGATGTGAAAATGTTAAATAAAGTTTTAACAAACTGAATCAAATAATGTTTAAAATCCTAATACATTATGACCATGTAAGATTATCTCTCAAAAGCAAGGGAAGTTCAGTACTGGAATATCTACCAACATAATAAATCACATTAAAATAAGGAACTAGATAAACTACATAATCAACTCAATAGAGACAGAAAATCTTTTGATTAAAAAAGCATTAGGGACTTTAAAAATTTTATCAAAATGGAAATAGAAGAGATCTTCTTAATAGCCACCAAAAACTTTATCAAATATTGGACTTTATGAGGAAATAGAAGTATTTCTTTTTAAATAAAGGAAGTAGTAAGAGTACTACTTTCATTGCCTCTATTGACCATTTTACTTAAAGTATAAAACTGCAATTACTCACAAATAATATGATTTCCATATAGAAGGCCCAAAACTATTTTAAAATAATTAAAATTAATGAGGGAATTCAGCAAAATTGTGAGATATAAAATTTTTATACAAAAATAAATTATCCGAGGGGCACCTGGATGGCTCAGTCAGTAGAGCTTCTGACTCTTGATCTTGGAGTTGTGAGGTCAAGGCCCATGTTGGATGCAGAGATTACTTAAAAATAAAATCATTCTTTAAAAATATGAATTATCCTATACATGGACATCAAATATTTAGAATATTTAATTTCAAAAATACAACTTACAATGACAAGTGGAACTATAAAGTATCTAAGAATAAATTTAATAATAGGTGCACAAGAGCTTTATAGATAAATTATATAACACTACTTAATGCCATTAAAGAAGACCTAAAATGTTTTAAAAATATCAATGTTAAATCTGTAGTTCATTTTTAGTTCATTTTTATATAGGTGTAAGGTTTAAGTCAAGGCTCATTTTGTTTTTGTTTTGGGGGAGCTTTTTTGCCTATGGGTATGCAATTGCCCAGCACTATTTATTGAAAACACTATACTTACTCCAATGAATTGTCTGTGCACCTTTGTCAAAAATCAGTCGGCCATATTTGTGTCCGGCTATTTCTTGGTTCTCAATTCTATTCCATTGATCTATGTGTCTATCACTCTACCAATACCACACTGCCTTGGTTACTACCTCTATTAGAGTAAATCGTAATATATACAAAATAGTTCAATATTTAAAAATCATCAAAAAGCTACAGAAGAGGGGTCAGTCGACTGAGCATCTGACTCTTGATTTTGGCTCAGGTCAGGTCATGATCCCAGGGTCATGGGATCAAGCCTTTTGTCACACTCTATGCTGAGTGTGGAGCCTGCTTAAGATACTCTCTCTCTTCTCCCTTTGCCCCTGTCCCCAACTTGCTCTCTCTCTCTCCCTCTCTCTCTCCGAACTAAAAATATATATTTTAAAAAGCTAAATAAGAAAAATTATATAATCATATAAATTGACTCAGAAAAGGGATTTGACCAATTAAATACCTGTTTATGATTAAAAACTCTCAGAAAACTGTTAAGAGAAGAAAATTTCCTCAACCTGATAAAGGACATCTACAAATAAGACACAACTAACATCAGACTTAAAGTCTGAAAGTTTCAGACTTACTAAATGATTAAATGCTTTCCCTCCCAGAGCAAGAACAAAGCAAGGCTGTCCACTCACACGACTGTTCTCCAACATAATACTGTAAGTTTCATCAAGCACACTCCAACACGGAAGGAGAAGAAGCAGGGGAAGGGAAGGGAAAAGGGATGGGGAGGGGAAGGGGAGGGAAAGGGGTAGGGGGGTAAAGGGCAGGGATGAAGGAAAAGTAAGGCATAAAGACCAGAAAGAAAGAAACTAAACTGTCCCTATCTGTGCATGACATGATCACATGGGCAGAAAATTCCAGAATCTACAAAAACAAAACAAAACTCCTAGAACTAATAAGTCCAACAAGATCAAAGGACACAAGATCTACAAATGAAAGTCAATCATATTTCTACATACTGGCAGTGAACACATGCAAACCAAAATTTAAAATACAATGCCACTCCAGGGGTGCCTGGGGGGCTCAGTCAGTAGGTGTCCAACTTTGGCTCAGGTCATGGTCTCACCTGTATCGGGTTCTGTGTTAACAGCTTAGAACCTGGAGTTGTTCAGATTCTGTGTCTCCTTCTGCCCTTCCCCCACTCAAGCTCTGTCTGTCTCTCTCTCAAAAATAAATAAATGTTAAAAAAAAATTTTAAATACATTGCCATTCAAAAATAAATGAAATACTTAATATAAATCTAAGAAAAAATGTACAGGACTTGTATGCTGAAAACCACAAAACACCAGTGAAAAGAATCAAAGATGTAATTAAGTGGAGAGATACCCTGTGTTCATGGACTAGAACACTCAGCATAATAAAGACGTCCATTCGCTCCAAATTGATATAAATGTGTAATAAATTCCTAGCAAAATCCCAAAAAGAATTTTTGTCAATGTTTTATTATTTTAAAAAATTTCTGCAACATTTGGCTGGCACAGTCAGTAAAGCATGTAACTCTTTTTTTTTTTTTTTTATTTCTAGGAGAGAGAGACAGCGTGAGCAGGGGAGGGTCAGAGAGAGAGAGTCACAGACTGAAACAGGCTCCAGGCTCCGAGCTGGCAGTCAGCACAGAGCCCGATGCGGGGCTGGAACCCACGAACTGCGAGATCATGACCTAAGCGAAAGTCGGACGCTTAACCAACTAAGCCACCCAGGCGCCCCTAAAGCATGTAACTCTTGATCTCAGGGTGGCAAGTTGGAGCCCAACATTGGGTGTAAAGATTACTTTTAAAAATTTTCTTAGATCAAACAATTTATATAGATTTCAACTGAAAGAATGAGTATCTGTGTGCATGTGTGTGCGTGTATGTGTATGTGTGTAAGATAAGTACTTAATTCAATTCAGTAAAGTACAACTCAATGTTATGCTTGACTATTCATGATGGTGGGGTGAGGTGGTTGAAAACCACTTCCTCCTCAATTAAGTTCACTTTATATGAAATATAAAATAGGATTGATTACACATGAAACAAAGAAGTATATAGACCACCATATGTTGTATCTTATATCCAGGAAGACATTTACTTTGCCTTTGCTTCCTTCACCCTCATCTGAGGCCAACACAGGAGACATTTCTCTCCCTCACAGCTGCCTCTCAGCACAATGCTGAGCACAGACAAGATCCTCAAAAAATTCCAGAACTGACTCTTTAACTAGTCACTATCCTGCATCGCTTTCCTCTTGGCCCCTGCCAAGCTAAGAGAAATCTAATATGCACTCAGGTCATTTTAGATCCACACAGCACCCTTCCCATCCAGGAATCCTGCCCATCTAAGAATGCCATTTATTCTTTTATCTTCCTCAACACTGTTTTCTGCCTCTATGCTCCCACTGGCACACAGGTGTCCTGGTCTCATTATGGAACACTCATTAATATTCACCATGGGTACCCTGTGGGTGTCCTCTCTACCCACAGATGTGTCTAGACTTCCATGAATATCAGTAGTGAGAAAAACACATTAAAAATTAGTGGCGAATCAAAAGGAAGGGCACAGAGCTCTGTGGTGAGGCACAGACCTCTGTGGTGGGACCCAGAGTGTTGGGGCCGGGAAACAGCTGGAGTGGTTTGGTTGTAGTGCCACTCATAAGTCAGTCTGACAGAAGATCTTATGAGAAAGCCAAATTCCATTAAACAACCACTCTTAGTGGTGCTTGGGGATTTGGTTGGTTGATAATCCAAATATAACCCAACAGATTTCATTGCTCATACTTCAATCCAGAGGTGTTGATCTTGGACCCCACTGAGTTCCAGAACTCTGCTAAATTCAGGGCAACTTAAAACACTCTACAATTGTCCGTGTTCACATGGTATTCATGGCCAAAACACTGGCTTCTGGCTTCACTGCCAGTAGTGGATAGGATGAACTGTAATGGATCAATGCATATTTAGCACCTGAGTACCCAGGTGCCACACTAAGCACACTGGTAAGTAAAATGTCAAACCAGTTATGGCCTCTCCTTCCCATGATCTTATCATTTAATGGCAGGAGAGAAAGTCATCACATAAGAAACAACGAAGCACTCTTCAATAATGCACTGATGTCTACGTTTGCAAGAAAGTTAAAAAGGGAGTGATCACAACACAGGAATATGTCAAGAAAGACTTCATGGACCAGGACAAGATTATTTTCTGGGTCTTGCAGAATGGCTGGTGATTCAGTGAGTAGAGACAAGTACAGAAGTAATTTGAAATAGAAGGAACTCGACAGCCCCACAGAGAGAAGGAGCAGTCCAACCAGCTGTTATGCCCACATCCAGAACTACTTTGGGTTACTCTTCCACCACGAGTGGGAAGGACCTGGAAATGGCAGCCATTGCAGCTGGACCAGATACATGGCCCCTTCACTAGCCCTCCCTGGAACTTGCAGGAACTAGCCACTGACACTTCCGGAAAGCACAACTTAGAGACACATACACTTGGCAGTAAGACCAACTCAAGTTCACTGCTTAAATGACCTCAAGCAAGCCAACTTTACTCCCTAAGTCTCTCTCCTTGTGCTCCAAATGGGACTGATAAAGGAAGCAAACTCATAGGATTGTTGTGAAGAATAAATTTTAAAATGCATGCACTTTGCCTGGAATATAAAGCACACTTCATAAAAAGGAACTCTTGCTATTGTTTTATATAGTCAGTATTTATGACAATTCAGCCACACAATCACCCTCACTCCTTGTTCCTTCCTGCATCTATGTGCTCCCATCTACAACTGTTTTCCTTCAGTCCAAAGAATTGTTTTAATGCTTTTTAGGATAGGTCTGCTAGTGAAGAATTCTGTTTTTGTATGCCCGAAGATGCTTTCTTTCACCTCAACTTTTGAAGGATATCTTCAATGGGTGTAGAATTCTAGATTAGTAAAGATTTTTTTAGCACCTTGAAGATATCATCACATTGTCTTCTGGTTGCTATAATTTCTGGTGAGAACTCAGCTGTTTATCTTACTGCTGTTTGTTTGAAATGTACATTTTTCCTTCTTTGGCTATCTTCACAATTTTTTTCTCTTTGTCTTTTGTTTCTGTCCATTTTACTACGATGAGCTTAGATATATGGTTTCCTTTGGATTTATCTTGCTTAAGGTTCAAGGTGTGTCTTGAATCCATAGTGTGATGTGCTTTATCACTTTCATAAAATTCTTGGTTATTTATGTGGGGCACCTGGGTGGCTCGGTCAGTTAAGCATTTGGCTTTGGTTCAGGTCATGATCTCATGGTTCGTGACGTTGAACCACACGTCAGGGTCTCTACTGTCAGCTCAGAGCCTGCTTAAAATCCTCTGCCCCTCCACCACTCACATGCACATGCTTTCTCTCTCTCAAAAATAATCAAAACAAGAGAGACAGAGAACAAGCTGGGGACAGGCAGAGAGAGAGGGAGACACAGAATCTGAAGCAGGCTCCAGGCTCCAAGCTGTCAGTACAGAGCCCAACACAGGGCTCAAACTCACGAACTTAACTGACTGAGCCACCCAGGTGCCCCCAAAATATTTTTAATTAAGAATTATTGGTTGTTTCTTCAAATACTGTCTTTGTTGCCTTGTCTCTCTTCTCTCCTTGTGGAATTCTCCACGCATATATGTTAGACCTCTTCATCATGCTCTTTGTTATACTCGTTTTTCAAGTTTACATTTTCATCTTTAGATATTTTCTTCTATCTTCCAGATCACTATTCTCTTCAGGTGTCAAATCTACTGTTAAACCCACATTGTGTTATATTTCTCAGTTCTAGAATTTTCCTCTTTTTTGTTTATAGATTCCAGTTCTCTGTTGAAATTCTCGATATTTTCATGGAATTTTCTGAATATGTTAATTATTTGTTTTAAAGCCCAGTTATGCTCCTTCTAACATCTATGTCTTCTACAGGTTTATTTCCATTATCTGTTTTTTCTCCATGTTTTTGGTCATGTGGTCTTGTCCCTTGAGATGACACATATACCTGAAACCTAATAATAGCATGATCATTTCCCAACTAGGCTCTTAAGTCCACCCAATTCTCTGAATTTATTTTTCTTTTTTTTTTTAAAGATTTTATTTTTAAGTAATCTCTATACTCAATGGGGGCTTAAATTTACAACCCTGAGATCAAGAGTCGCTCCACCAATTGAGCCAGCCAGACACCCCTGAATTTAGTTTTCTTAACCTCTTCCTCCTTACTGACACTTTTCTAGAATGCTATCAAGTGTATATTCTGATCCTTTTAAGTAATCTGTACATTCAACATGGGGCTCGAACTCACAACCCAAGGATCAAGAGTCATATGCTCTTCCAGCTGAGCCAGCCAGGCAGCCTACATCCTGACCCTTTTAACATAGAATAACACTGCTATATTTCTTTCCTCACAGCATCCAATATGGTATCTGAGGACCTCATGAACCAACCTCAACTTTCCTACCCTTCCCCTCACAATCCAGCAAAGTAGAACTAGTTACCATTGCTTGTTGCCCTGCTTTTCATTGCCTGTTGCTCCATTTTTCCACCCCAGACCATATTTCAGCATGCAGGGCACCCCTACTCTCATATCCACCTGCCCAAGCCCTATTATCTAAGTCTCAGATTAAATGGCATCTTCCATAATTAAACCTCGAATCCTCAGAATGTATATTAATCTCATCCTTCTTTTAACTCCCAGAGTCTTTTATTGGAATGTTACTTATGCCCAAGTCCTAGTTCCACCACCAGCTAACTGAGGATTAGCTCTCTGCTCCCTGACTAGGTGGTTCTAGTAAAACTATCTCCCACCGCTGGCTCACAGAACCTGCATGCCTCATCCAAGGAACTTGGCTGGAATCTGGGGAATGGCTAAACTGGAAGAATGTCACACCACGTCATTCCTCTACCTAAACCCCTAAAATGGCTCCCATTTCACTTAAAGGAGAAGCCTAGAAAGCTCTAGATAGATCCTGCCTTCCCTTCCTTTTTGACCTTTTCATTCCTCATATCTGCATCAGTCACAGGGGCTGCTTTGACCCCTCAGACATGCCAGGAATAATCTCATCTTAATGCCGTTATTCTATATGGTCCCTACACCAGACCACCCTTCCCTCAGACGCCCATCTGACTCCAGACAGAGACCTAAAGGAGATTGTGCAAATCTCACTTTTTCAGCAAGGCTTATCCTGAGCCCCCCTTTGCTGCTGGCACACACCATCATCTCAGCATTTCTGATGTCCCTCATTCTCTCCTTTTTACTGATCACTTTTCTCTTTCTAACAGACTCTATAATTTGCTTATTCTTACCTATACTTATACTTACATCTTTATGTACATTTACTTATAATTACATTATATACTATAAATATATACATATGATCCCCTGGAATCTAAGCTCCCAAGAGCAAGAATCTTTGTCTGCTGGGCTCACTGATATCTCCAAAGCCCTAGATAAGGACCTGGCTCAGGGCAGGCACTGCATAAATATCCACTGACAGTTGCATCAACTTGGAATTAGCCCTCGTTTGTTTTTTTTATTCTCATGCTAGTTAACATACTGCATAGTCTTGGCTTCAAGACTTCAGTATAGTCTTCTTCAGGAGTAGAACTCAGTGATTCATCCCAATAGGTGCCCTCCTTAATGCCCATCACCCACTTAACCCACTCCCATCAACCCTGCTTGTTCTCCGTACTTAAGTCTCCTATAGTTTGCCTCCCTCTCTGTTTTTATCTTAATTTTACCTTCCCTTTCCCTCTGTCCATCTGTTAAGTTTCTCAAACTCCACATATGAGTGAAATCATATGATATCTTTTTCTGACTGACTTATTTTGCTTAGCGTAATACCCTCCAGTCCCACCCACGTTGTTGCAAATGGAAAGATTTCATTCTTTTTCATCACTGAGTAGTATTCCACTTAGCCCTCATTTCTATAAGCAGCAACCCTCCATCACACCTTCATTTGGGAACTTGAAAGGTGCTAATGCTCAGGTACGGTGAGTGTTGTGTGAAAGTTACAACTTCAGGGGCTGCCATAGCCTGATCTGTTCTCATGTGCAGGGACATCCCTTGCCCTGCAACCACCATGCCCGCTTCCTCACTTGAAGAGAAATTCTATTCATCAGACAGAGAATCAAGTCAGGGAGACCCAGGCTTCAGTTAAACCCTGGGAAGCTAGATACTCTAGGTAAAATGAATCTGTCAAAATGTAGTAAAACAGGGGCGCCTGGGTGGCTTAGTCGGTTAAGCGTCTGACTTTCGCTCAGGTCATGATCTCGCGGTTCGTGGGTTCGAGCCCCGTGTCGGGCTCTGCGCTGACTGCCAGCTCAGAGCCTGGAGCTTGTTTCAGTCTGTGACTCCCTCTCTCTCTGACCCTCCCCTGCTCATACTGTCTCTCTGTCTCTCTCTCTCTCTCTCTCCTAGAAATAAATAAAACATTTAAAAAAAAATGTAGTAAAACAGGGGCGCCTGGGTGGCTCAGTCGGTTAAGCATCTGACTTTAGCTCAGGTCATGATCTCACAGTTTGTGGGTTCAAGCACTGCATCGGGCTCTGTGCTGACAGCTAGCTCAGAGCCTGGAGCCTGTTTCAGATTCTGTATCTCCCTCTCTCTCTCTGACCCTCCCCTGCTCACACACTCTCTCTCTCAGAAATAAAAACATTTTTTAAAAATGTAGTAAAATAAATCTGGGGCCAGAGTAAATCAGAAGCTCAATGTGGTTCAGATGGCCTTCTGATGTCAAAAGGTAAATGTTAACCAAAGATGTCATGCTTTTGCACTCTGCGGCCCCTTTTGGGTCTATTATTTCACATCATTTTCATAACAACTCTAAGAAAGAAGTCATCTCCATCTTCAAAGGTGAGGAACTGGCGCTCCAGGAGAAGAAAAGATGGCCCCAAAGCCAGACAGCTATGTGGTGATGCTAGAAGACAGATCTCAGGACTCAGCACAGACATTTTCCTACTGGGGTATTTGATGCCTAGGAGTGTGTAGGGTGTGCCTGGGAGACCAGAGGCCACAGCACACATATGGCATGGCTCCCCAGAGCATTGATTCTGTCCTGAGGGTCATACAAATAAAAGGTGTTATTCTTATATTTAAGCAAATGTGGGTTTTTCCCTATGTATAGGAATTTCCAAATTTTAGAAGTCAGCTTAGAGGGGCACCAGAGTGGCTCAGTCTGTTGAGTGTCAAACTTTTTTTTTTTTTTGGTCCAACTTTTGATTTAATCTCAGGTCATGATCTCAGAGTCATGGGATCAAGCCCCACATTAGGCTCCATGCCCATTCTCTCTCTCTCTCTCTCTCTCTCTCTCTCTCTCGCCCCCTGCCTCTCTCCCCTACTTGCTTTCTCTCTCTCTAAAATTTAAAAAAAAAAATTTTTTTAAAGAAGTCAACTTAGAGCTCTGTAGCCTCCTCCCCCCACCGTTACCTGGTTCTTTCATTAACCTACTGTGTGGCTTTGGACAAGTTACTTACCTTCTCTAAGCCTAATGTGGGGACATAAAATGGAATAATAATGGCTTCCTCATAGACTTGCTGTTAAGAAGATTAAGATGAATAAGAGAAGCCCTAAAAACAGAACCTGACATAGGGAAAAAGAATGAAAAACATTTTTTTATTTATCATTATTATGTTGTAACATTAAGAAAACATATGGGAAGCAAGGAAAGATTAACCCACTAAAGTCCCCAAACTCCTAACACATCCAATTTAAGGTTTCACTTGAGAAGCAAGAATAAGAAAAGATTCAGAGGATACAAACTGCAAAAATCATTAGGGGTTAAAAAGCAAGATGCTTGAGAAAAGTTCAAGTAACTGATTTTCATTGAACTTGAGGAGGAAAAGGCTGTGAGGCTTGGAACCTTCACGAAGTAGGGAGAAAGCTCAGCCATTGTCCACGGCTGGAAGGGGCGCCACCCTGACCCCAGCTGGGGTGGGGGCATCAATATGGTTGTTGGGAACCTTGGAGACAAGGAGAGAGGAGCGGAGCCCTTTTCCTGGAGATTTCCTTGGGGACCCTAGGGCATGGAAGACCGACTCGCAGATGCAGAGAAGCTGGTCTTGTAAGCAGAAGGTTTGGCCACCAGTACGGTGGACTTCGATGCCCAGGAGTCCAAATTTCCACATTATCTTCTTCGCTGGCCCTGCCTGACTGTCCCCAGGGTCCAGTTTTACTTATTATGTTGTGATAAGCCATTTTATGCTCCAGAGGATAAATGCTACCCCCAAGGCATTATCTGGGGAGCCATTAAGTCATTAACACTATGACTCATTAAACGAGCTCCTGCCAACCAGTGAAACATCCAGGAAATGGACACAGAACAGGTATGTTGTGAAACTCAGACAGAAGAACGGCAGGGCACCACCTAGCCCCGGACCACCAGGGAAGGGGCCTGGCAGCCCTGGAGGGGGCCCTGCTTGGAGCACAGAGGGGCCAGAAGACAAACCTCACCCCCCAGCTTTCCACTCGCCCTGCCCCCAGCAAGCTCTGTCCACTCCAGGCAGCTTCAGGAAGGTGAGGACTTGGTCTGGGTGACTTCATTCCTCGGTCTATGGGAGCGCATGCCCACCCCCATGTGCCCACTCTCACACGTGCTGCTGGGCCCGCAAGGCCAGCTCTGCAGCTGCAGCTGTGACCTCCAGGTCACCTCCCGGGGGGCCTCTGTCTAGGTTGTGCTTCATCACTTCCTGCCCCAAAGCTTTCAGTCCCAAATCTGAACTGCAGAGTCTCTCCAAGTTCAGCCTGTCCTCTCACCACCCTCCACCCCTCCGGCCCATATGTCTCCAGCCTCTCTTCCAGCCTCTCTCCCCGCCTCTGCCCCATGGAGGCCTCACCACCCTCCTCTCTGCTCCTGTCTCTCTCCCTACCGGGGCCTGCCCAGCCCTTCTCCCCGCCCCCAGATCTGGCCTGCCCATCTGTCTTGTCTCCTTCCCCAGTCTGCCTTCCCTCCTACCTGACCTGTCCTTCTCCCCAGATCTGTCACAACCCTTCTCCCACCCAGTTCTGACCTTGCTATGTGTCCCCACTCTGACCTTGGGGCTGTTACTCTGTCCTCTGGCTCCATCCTGTTCACCCCGCTATCCCAAATCTGGAGCCACATCAGGTTCTCATTAGGAGGGAGAGGGGTGAGACTATTCATGGGGCCTGAAATGGGAGGTCAATCCCCCTCCCTAACATTAGAAAACGTACCTGGTACATCACAGGTGCTCAGTACATACCAATGAACCAGTGAGTGCATGGATGAGTACCACTGGAAAGCACAGGAGTGGAAAGGACACCTGACATCCTCATGCCAGAATATTCTTTTTCTTTTTTTTAATTTTTAAATGTTTTTATTTATTTATTTTGAGAGAGAGAGATAAAGTGTAAGCAGGGGAGGGGCAGAGAGAGAGAGGAGAGAGAATCCCAAGCAGGCCCCTCACTGTCAGCACAGAGCCTGACGTGGGGTTTGATCCCACAAACCATGAGATCGTGACCTGAGCCAAGATCGAGTGTCGGGACACTCAACCAACAGAGCCACCCAGGCGCTGCTCATCCTAGAATATTCTGCAGCACAGGGTATTTCCCAGGTGTGGGCACACAGTGTGGATGATTCCTACTTTCTGGGGAGAGGGACCCTGTGCGAGAGGTCACACCATCACCCAGGAGAAGCCAGAGTTGTTTCAGATGGAAAGAGACCAATGCCCTGCGGGAGCAATGACACTCCACTTGCCTCAAAGTCCCCTGTGCCCTCAAAACTCCCTCTGGGTGGAAAACAACAGAAATACAAGATTCTTGTCATTCTGTCTTTCCTCAGTCCCTAGAAACCCTGGGCCAAGTCCATGGTGATCAGTAAGCTCACCCTGCAGTGCACCCAAATGCTGGGCAAGGGGGGATTACCTTTGTGAATGAAACCTAGTAGCTGCCTTCAATCTCAGGTCAGCGGCTCCCAGGAATCCAGAGAACGGAGGATGGCTGAGTGTAGGCAGGAGGGGACCAGGATTCATATCAAGGGTGGAGGCTGAGGGCAAGGGTCCATGCTAGAGGACCTGCTGCGATGGGTGCCCCCTTGCCATCTGCACCACCCGGGCTCAGGTAAGATCCACCTGCCTGCTCCCCATCCCCATACTCAGTGCCCATCTGAGCCACAGCTGCAGCCCCTCTCCCTGTGCAGGAAGCTTGGTGGATGCGAGCAGCCCCTGAGGGGGGCCTCAGCATCAGTCAGCATCGATCCCAAACATCAGCCCCCTCCACCTGGGCACCTAGGAGGAAATCAGCACTGGCTGAGCCAGGCCTGGCTCTCAAGGTGGCCCTGCCACATCAGCCCCTCAGCTAACCCATCGCACGCAGCACAGGTCATTAAGACATCCTCAACCTGCCTGCCGCACTGCACCTACACCAGCTCATGGAGGGTGGCCTTCTGGCCAAGGCCAGGAAGCACAAGGGAGGAATTGAGGCATGAGGTGCTACTGCCCTCTGCTGGCAGCTTCCACATATTGCAGGCCGATGCCAAAGAAGGCCGAACAGGCCAGAAAGAACATCCTTCCTCCTTCCACTCATCCTTCTACGGGGAGACAAACAGAATTGGCCGTTCCCACTGGGGCCATGGAACTGGCCACACCCAGGTGAGTCAGCCAGCTTGCAGAGAGAGGACAGACAGCACTGAGGAGGAGAGAGGAAAAGGAGAGCAGAAAGAAGGAAGCGCACCAACCTCCCCTGGGGAATAACCTTAACAACGGCCCCTTCCATTTACACCACACTTCACAGGATAGAGCGCCCTCCAAAGCACTGGACACCATGTCAAACAGGATAACCCCAAAAGGCATGGCAGGGAAGGTGTGGGTTCCTTCCACTTTGCAGATGAGAAAGGTAGAAGCCCAAAGGGTTGGTGTCCCTCACCCGTGGTCACACAGCCTGGCATGGAATGAGACCCGCAACACAGGGGCTGCCTTCCTTGTCCAGGACACTGACATACAAAATTAAACAGGTGTTTCTGGCCCACTGTGACATATCCCACAACATCCGCAATCACAAAACCTTGTGCTAAAAAAAGCACACATCCCCTAACATGAGACCTGACTTGTCACTGGGCAATAGCCAGGCGCGGTCTGGGAGAGGCTGGGTCTGGTCACCGCCTGAGTTCTACGTAACAGGCTGGAAAGCACTAACAGACCTGAGCAGAGATCTGAGAAAACAGAGCACCCGGGAGCATGGAGACCCCCCTCCCCGCACACCAGCTCGACGGCCCCAGGTGCTTAGATGCCGGCCAAGCCACTACACAGCTGCGACTCGTATGACTTGTTCGCTTAACACCACAGTCCCACTGCTTCCAACAAGTGACCAGCAAGGCCATCACCACGGAGAAGCCAAGGCCTTCGATAAAGGCAGCCGGAGGCTCTGGGCTCTCCACACGCCCACATCCTCTTTGGTTTGGAAGCCTTCCTCTTCTCCCCTGGAGACAGATGGTGCCCTGCTCAGCGTCCCCAGCCTGTCCACCTCGGCCCCATCGTCCTTGTTTCTGTTTGGCCTCCCACAGCCTCTGCCCTATGCTGCCCTCCTCCTTCCCTCCTGCCCCTCCCCCAGACTGTGGCCAGGGTCAGGGGTACCACGGGCCCTTCCAAGCAGGATTAAACTGATTGGAAAGAAGCAAGCACATCCCTCATCCTTGCTTCTCTGAGTCAGTCACAAGCAATAGCAAAATGCGTCCCCCGCTCTGGACCGAGGAGCAGGTGACAAATGGGCAACTTGTCCTTTCTCTGGATTTTTTTTTAATGCTTAGAGAAGAGAGGAGGAATATTTATTAGTAAGGAAATGGGACTTGTCGGAGCCTATGAACGCCCCCACACATGTCTGCTCTCAAGGAAGAAGAAAGACACGTTAAGGAATCCCAGACCCCTGGTGAGCTATGGAGCAATCTCTCCGGAAATAAAATGTGCACCCAAGCAGGGGCTCCATCAGGCGCTTTCGCCAGCTCGAAAGGGGAGCTGCCGGAGGAGAAAACGAAGCCCGCCGCCCGCTGCTGCCCTCAGTCCTGGCTGCCCTGGGGCTCACTGCCAGCCCTAGGCCTCGTCTACCCGGCACAATCCCACCATCCCTGACCCTCCCTGCCGCCCTGGGGTGACTGGGGCTATGGCAGCTCGCAGAGGGGCCAAACCTGCTCCAAGAAAGTGTCCTAGGAGGTGCTGCCTCTGTAGGGATGCCGGGATCGTTACCACCCACCCTCGGAGTATGCGGTCTCAGAGCAGGTCAGGCCGGGTAGCCCTGTCCCCCCTGGCCTAACCTGTCACCCTTCCTCACCCTGTCCTGCCAGAGCCACTGCTGATCCAGTGGTGCTGACTCACATGCCTGCTGTCAAGGACCACCGTCCCTGCTGAAACAGTGCCCCATGGGGGCACGGAGATAAGACCCCTCCCACTTTTTTTTTTTTTTTTTTTACATTTTTTATTTATTTTTGAGAAACAGAGTGTGAACGGGGGAGGCGCAGAGAGAGAAGGAGACACAGAATCTGAAACAGGCTCCAGGCTCTGAGCCAGCTGTCAGCACAGAGCCTGATGCGGGGCTCAAACCCACGAACCGTGAGATCATGACCTGAGCCTAAGTCGGACGCTCAACCGACTGAGCCACTCAGGCACCCCAAAACCTTCCTGACTTGAAACGGCTGACTGATGACCAAAAAGTCACAGTTCTCATATTACCTGTTCAGAGAGTATTTACGCAGTTATCTCATTTCAGATACCTAATGGCCCTGGGTAGGAGCTGGCTTTCAAATTTCTGCTTTGCAGAAGAGGAAATGGTCTCACAGAGAGGAGACTGACCTGCCAAAGCCTGATCCCAAGACTTCTGCTCAATGCTCTTCACTCCACCACCCCCACCTGGTTGGCAAGGCAGGGTCCTTCCACCAGCTCCAGGCATAGGCAGGGTCTGAGGAGTCCCCAGACAGGGACAGGACCACTGGCTGGGGTCCTCAGACCTCAGGATGCAGAGCCATGGGGGGTGAGACTTTCCATCCACATGAGTGCATCTCACAAACCGTGTGTCCTCTCCAAAGAGCACCCCAGACTGAGAGGGGCGGGGGACAGATAATGCCTGTTTCTGAGCAACGGGCTAGAAGCAGACAAGACAGGTAAGGCTGCCTGAACCAGACATCCAGAACCAGGTCCTCACCGGGGTCACCCTTTAAATGTCACCCGCTACCACAACTTCTGCATCGTTTTGCACAGCCCAGGGACTGGGATATATCCCCCTAGAGAATCTGTCTTAGGGAAAAGAAGAAGACTAAAGCCTAGGGGTGCCTGGGTGGCTCCGTCGGTTAAGCATCCAACTTCAGCTCAGGTCAGATCTCACTGTTCGTGGGTTCAAGCCCCGCATCAGGCTCTGTGCTGACAGCTCAGAGCCTGGAGCCTGTTTCGAATTCTGGGTCTCCCTCTCTCTCTGCCCCTCCCCCACTCATGCTCTGTCTCTGTCTCAAAAATAAGTAAACTATTAAAAAATTTTAAAAAAAGAAGAAGAAGAGCCTAGACTTTCCTCCCTGATCCTCTCAGCATCTTCCTGACCACCCAGCCCCCAGCTAAGGCCAGCGACCTTCCCGGAAGCTTTGCAGCCAGTGCCATTTCAAGCCTCATGTGCAGGCCTCTCCTTCCCCCTGGTGGACAGACCGCAGCAGCGCAACCACATCCCTACACAGTGCAAATGCAGAAGCCACCTTTCTTCCCACCCCTTCTCTGACCTTTGCTTCTTCCCACAGGATGCCGTGTCTGGATGAGGGTGGGTGATTCTGCTCTCTGCTTCCAACTCCCGCTCCCTTTACCTCTCCCTACAGATGAGGACCGGTTCCTCTCTGCTCCAGAACTCAGGTACTGCCTGGCTTACTATCTGACCCTCCTATGCGGCTGGCGCCCTGCCCCGATGCTACTGGGCCTCGCCTGTACTGTGACCCCTTCTCCTGAGTCTCTTTGTCCAGATATCACCCTTCCCATCTGCCTGGTAGCACGATCTCCTCGCCCACAGAAGGCTCTGACCTTGGGTAAGGGCTGACCTGACCCCAGAGGCCCAGCTGTGACCACCAGCTTCAGGGCCCTGGGACGCCTCTTTCTGAGCTTCTGCTCCTCTGGGTCAGCTTGACTTGTTTCTTGGTCCCAGTTCAACCCACTGTAACCAACACTGACTTCAGCTTTAGCCGGTACCGTGCCAGAAGCAGTGGGAACCACGGATCAGTCTACTCACCAGAGCAGAGCACTCTGGGTTCCAAACCAAGACCTTATGGGGACAGCAACCCGGGAGCCACTAGAGGGAGGCTGTATGGGAACACTAGTCAGTCTAGGCTAATGGGTGGGGAGTTTCACCCAAGGGAAAACAGTGTGGGGCTAGCAGCAACGGCGGTCATCTGAGCACGGTCTTTACCTACGTTATCTTCCACCTTCATCCTAGCCCTGAAATTTAATTATTACCCTGAAGTTAAATTCTTATCTGATGACAGAGCCTCGGAGCACAAGAACAGCCTGCCTCAGCTCCCACCGCTAGAGGGCTATTTGAACCCGCTCTTGTGCTCCTTGCACTGTATTCTGCTGCACCTCTAGCAGAAGGCAGAGTGTGAGCGAACGTGTAAGGGCATGGAAGTGTTGGCACAGTCAGGAGTGGAGAGGGTTTCCAGACAGGCCGAAACAAAGCTTTGTGAGCATGATTCTGCAGTAGAGGGAGGCAGCATGACCTACACTTCCAGAGATTTGCGGGTGGAGGATGAAGATTTGCAGGCTAGAGGTGGCTGACCGTTCCTTCTATGGTAATAGAACCCTTGGTTTTTATGTTAGTTGTTGGCCACTCTAAATAAAAACTACATTTCCCAGCCTTCCTTGCTGACAGATGTGACCCACAGCCAAGGGATGTGAGCAGAGCCTATGTAAACAACTTCTAGGTGATGGTTTTAAAGGAAGGAGCATGCCTTCCCTTCCTCCCTTGCCTCTTCCCACTGGCTGGACTGCAGATGAGCTGGCGAGCTGTAGGGGGTTATGCAAACAGAAGAACACAGAGCAGCTGGGGCGCCTGGGTGGCTCAGTCAGTTGGGCCTCCAACTTCAGCTCAGGTCATGATCTCACTATCCATGAGTTCGAGCCCCACATGGGGCTCTGTGCCAACAGCTCAGAGCCTGGAGCCTGCTTCGGATTCTGTGTCTCCCCCTCTCTCTCTTTCCCTCCCCTGCTCATGCTCTATCTCTCTCAAAAATAAAGATTAAAAAAAAAAAAAAAGAACAACAACAGAGCAGAAACAGAAGACAGCTGCATCCAGAAACCACAGAGCTGCGTCCCAGGACCACCTATGGTCAGACTGCTACTTGTGAACAAGAGAAAGTCCCACGTTTTGGCTGTTATTTGTGATCTCTCCACTGGAAGGGTGTCGGCCAGAGAGAAGAGTCCGAGGCCATGGCCAGGGGTTGGGGACAGGGGTGCAGAAACACTGTGGAGGAAACACCAACAGGACTAGGAACCTGATCGAACATGGGCCATGAAGATGGAGGCCCAGCATGGCATTAAGTTGCCAGCAGAATGGAGTATTTCAGACAGGCTGTCTTTTTCTACTTATCTAATTTTTCTTACTTTTTTAATGTTTATTTATTTTTGAGGGTGGGAGGGGCAGAAAGAGGGGGTTACAGAGGATCTGAAGCAGGCTCTGCACTGACAGCAGAGAGCCCAATGGGGGGCTCCAACCCACAAACTGTCAGATCGTGACCTGAGCCGAAGTCAGACGCTTAACCCACTGAGCCACCCAGACGCCCCAACCTTCTTCTACTTACTGTTTCACTTCTAGATCTAACTTTCTCCTTGCCCAACTTCTCCCCTCCAGGGCCTCTCCTTTCCCAGATGCCAAGTCCCTTTGCCAAGACCTCTCCTGCCTCTACCCCTCACACGTGCTCCTCTCTCTGCTGGGACCCCCTTCCAGCCCCACACCACCTTTGCCTGGCCAACTCCTAGCATCTTCTATGGACCCAATGCAAACAGCACCTCCTCTGGGGAAGCTGCCCTGACTCCCCAAAGCTGTTGAAGGTTCCCATATCCTGCACTTCCGCTGTGTCCAGCGCTCCCTCTTTCTCAGCCTGGACCTCTCTGTGCTACCAATGCCTGGATTCTAGTCATCTCCCTCACTTAGCCAGGAGCTCCTTGGAGACAGAGACCATATTGACCTTTGGATCCCTGCTGCCTGGTATAGTGCCTGGCACCTGATGGGTATCCGAGAGGATTTTCCTTTATCCTCACTCCTCAAAGCCCCCCTCTGGCTCCCTGTTTACCACTCAGCCTCAGCAAGTTCCACTAACTGTGAGCTACGGGCAGCACTTACATGAAACGGAAGCAAAACCAGCCAGCAGCGCCAGGCAGCTGCCTGCAGATGCGCTCACCGTGCTCTGACTCAGAACTGCCATTATCAAAAGGTAACAGGTTTCTACGGTCTTACTCCCCGTTTGGACAGAAAAACACGAAGCAAGCTTTCTCAAGGATGTTTAACTTGAAATGTTCCATACCTCAAAATTTAGGTCTCCATTTCAGAAATGATTCAGCCCTACATGAAAGACGACAAATGTTGCTATTTTACTGAAAGTTATGAAACAGCACGCATGTCAAATCTCCATATACCTTTCCCTCCTAATGCAGCAAAATGATACCTTTATCATCATTCAATCAAAGGCTCTGCAAGTCCACGCGGGGAGAGGGGGCTGTAGCTGTAATCACCGGATGTCTCTGCAGCCCCTCACACCAATCTATTACACAGTATCGCCATCATAAACACACGCAAGGCTTTCTTGCTCTCACTCCCCATCATCATCAGCCACAATAGATATTTATTGACTATTATACACAGGACACTTTGCTAGGTACGAGAAAGGAAAACTTGAAGAGAAATTTCCCAAGGATTTTGAAAAGGGGAACATCGGTCCCTTAGAGTAAGTTATCTGCCTCTGAAATGAGTCACAGAGTCGTTTGTAAGAGGAGACAAAGGCAGTTGCTTTTAGAAAGAAAAATGGTCAAGACCAACATGCATGGTCAGATTGCTCTGCATGCAATCTTTGCCAAATGCAGGAAAACGATGCCATCACAATTATTCAACTGCACAGTGACCCAGTCGAGGTGCGTCGACCCCCTCCCACGGCCCCTCTCTCCTGATTCTCTCCCTGCTGTTGCCAACACCAGCAGGCAAAAAACACATCCATGGTTCTTCTGCCCCTCCACTTGGTCATGTGGTGAAGACTGGATCTACACACGTTTTGAAGTCAAGAAGGTCTGCACTTTTGAAAAGGGCTCTGTACCTCCAAAATCAGTCACACGGAGAGTTAAAGCAAATGCAATGGTTTTAGGGAGAAAAAAGAACGCTATGAACACAAAACTTCTGTACGCCTTTGCTAATGAGTTCAGGAAAACAATAGGAACAACACTGTCCTACAAATGCTCACTGAGTCACTCGGCGATGCAAAGCCTTTAAGTTGTTTGTGAACATTTCTCAAAATCTCTTTACACATTCAAGTCACTGAGGATCATTATTAGTAAAATATCGAAATCTACATGATTTTACTCATTTGTGCAAGAAAACATGAAGAGAAATTTCTCAATATTTTGAATCTTAGAGTTGTATACATTTGACATGTACCATCTCTGCATCAAGTGTCTACGTAGCTGTTTTTGTTTAATGCGGACAAAAAAGGCTTCCATCCCTACTTAGAATGCAAAGCCTGAGAGACACCAAAAACCAATTTCTTCAGTCTGAAAGATGAGAAGATGGAGGCCCAGTAAGGGGCACAGCCTTCACAGTCACAAAATGTGATGCAAGGGGCAGGACTGTCTAAACGTGAGCCCAAGACCCCACTCTGGGACACTGAGCCAGCGAGGGAGAGCCACCCCCTTCTCCCAGGGCAAGGGCAGACAAGCACAGCTTCCCATGGGACACATGGGCTTCCTCCCCTCCCTACACCCATACCTCTGCAAAGGAGCTGCAAGTCCCCATGGGCCCCAGGTCTCCAGGTCCTGGGCTGCTGGCGTTTCCAGAAAACTCTCAGTAACCACTGATGCTGAAACCCAAAATGCCCTGTGCCAGGCAGTGAAGCTTCCCTTGCCCACTATCAGGTTGCTCTCACCCTCAACCACACAAAGAGGCTGACCCAAGTGGTAAGGTCCCTCTGTTGGGATGCAAAGCCATACCGCGCATCCAACTTAGCAGCTGGTGCTGCTAAGCCCCTTTGGAGGGACCGAGGGAGAAAGGAGGTCTGTACCTTTCCTTTCTGCTGACTCAGCCTTGTAGGTTCTTTTTATCCACTCCCACCCCCGAGAGAAGTCTATTTCTTAACCCATACCACATGACACTGCGGAATGGGTACTGGGTCCTGCTGTGTAACAGGGGGGTACCCAGGTGGAAACTCCCCACGTGACGCTGGTGACCCTAATAGGACCACCTTGTGCCATGCGGAGCCAGCTAAAGAGTTGGGAAGAAAACCAAGGTGCCCAACTTCCAATCTGCGACATCATTATAGCTTACTCCATAATACTTCTGCATAGACGGTAATACACACATAACCACATTAGAGTTCCCCAGGGAAAGAGAACCAACAGGAAATAAACACACACATTAATATAGATGGGGATCAAGAGATTTATGGCAAGGAATTGGCCCCACATGATTATGGAAATCTGACAAGTCCCAAGATCTGCAGTTGGAAAACTGGAGACCAGGAGAGCCAATGGTACAAGTTCTAGCCCAAAAGCTAGCAGGCTCAAGTTCCAAAAACAGCCAATTTTTCAGTTCCATTCTGAAGGCAGGAAAAGACCAACTGCCCAGCCCCACAGTAAAGCAGAGGGTCCCGCTTACTCAGCCTTTTTTGTTCTGTTCAGATCATTGACAGATTGGATGAGGTCTACCCAATTTAGGGAGTACAATCTGCTTTACTCACTCTACCAATTCAAATGTTAATCTTGGGGTCCCTGGCTGGCTCAGTCAGTAGGGCATGTGACTCTTGATCTCAGGTCTTAAGTTCAACCCCCATGTTGGGCAAATAGCCTACTTAAATTAAAAAAAAAAAAAAATTATGTTAATCTTATCCAGAAACACCCTCACAGAACCAACCCAGAAAAATGTTTAACCAGATACCTGGACACCCCATGACCCAGTCAAGTTGACACACAAAATTAACCACACCAAAACACATGTCATGGTTATCCATGGAGAGCCTAGGGGAGGCTATTTAATATTTGAAGTTCTTTAATGGGGAATACACACTCCAGGACAAGTAGTTTTAGCATCTGGAACAGTCTCATGAAAACCACTTAAAAGGTAGTCTCTTATGAGCATTCCAACAACCAACTTAATTTTTTTTAATATTTATTTGTTTATTTTGAGAGAGAGAGGGATTGTGAGCGGGAAAGAGAAAGAGAGAAACAGGGAGAGACAGAATCCCAAGCAGGCTCCACACTCAGCACGGAGCCGAACTTGGGACTTGTTCCCATGACCATGAGATCATGACCTGAGCCAAAATCAAGAGTCGAACACTTAACCAACTGAGCCACCCAGGTGTCCCCCACCCCTAGCCAACTTAACTTCTGATCAACATTACCACTTTGGGGCCCTGGGTGGCTCAGTTATTAAGTACCTGACTTCAGCTCAGGTCATGATCTCACAATTCGTGAGTTCAAATCCCACATCGGATTGAACTGAGCCCTGCTTTGGGTAAAACATGAGCCTCAGGTGAGCACTACTTCTCTCTCTCAGCCCCTTACAGGATTCTCTCTCTCTCTCTGCTCCTCACTCACTTGTGCCTCTTCCCCCCTCCCCCAAAAAACAAAACACTACCACTTTTGTAAATTGGTATAATGGATGTTAGAAAATATTTTCATCACTGAAATAAATACTGTTCAAGATGCACGGATTGGCTAAACAGACTTCACAGGCTTTCTCTGCCATGCATTGAGCAGGGGACATGCATCCACCCAGCCCAGCAGCCCTGCCTTGCAGGGGAGTGCCCTGGACCTCAGGCTTCATCCAGTGCTTGAGGAGGACTGTCACCTGACCCTAACTAGAAAGCTCACTAAATCCTCCGCTCAAGCACCCACCCCAGTATGTGAAGGGCTCAGAAGACCACCAAAGGGACAGGGAACTGGGGTGTCATGGAGCTTACAGGAGTGGGCTTTATGATCCTTTGGGGCCTGATGGCTGGTAAAAATTCGCACATATAACAGAATTCAGTCTGAGATTCACTTTTACTGGTACAGACCACTTGGTACAAGGTTTACTAGGAAAAAAAACAATCCTATCCTTCATCAATCTCTTATTAATAGAAGTGACTGATACCAAAAGAACCTAAAGTAGTGATGACCTAATTGGCTTGGGTAAGTGCTCAAAACCATTCATCCACTGCTCTTTCCCCTCAGCCCTCCTGCTCACTGCAGACTACCATGCACTGTGCTCTCCTCCTTAATGAACAGAATGAGGACTCAAACTCCCTTGGAAAGGGGCACCTGGCTGGCTCAGTCAGAGAAGCATGACTTGATCTCGGAGTCATGAGTTGGAGTCCCAACTTGGGTGTAGAGATTACTTATAAATAAATAAGCAAACAAACTTTTAAAAAAATCCCTTTGACGGGCTACAAAATGGACAGTGCCCACCCAGTTGAAGTTTCACAGAGATAAATGTGAAGTCCCATATTCAAGTTTACCAACAGTCCCTTACAAGATTACAGGATGGGAGAGGAGACTGGGTTTGTAGCAGAGCTGCATCATAAGCTGTGGATGGTGGCTTAAAGAAGTTTATCGAGTCAACTGTGAGAATGCTTAGGAATTACTATTAGGTGTTCAGACGATATCCAACGATGAGGAAAGAGAAATTTCATAGCATTTCTGCCCTGGTCAAGACACAATGATAAAATCTGGGCACCACATTTTAAAAGTGATTTTGACAAATGAGAATATATCCAGCAGAGTGACCAGGAGGATAAGGAGTCTTAAAAATAAAAATCCCTTTTAAACAAAGAGCTCAGAAGATTTATCCTAAAGAAGAGACAACAAAGGGAAGAGGTATTCAAACATCAAACAGCCGAAGGCTTGTTATGAAGAGAATGTTCTGTAGACTAGGGAACGGGGCAAATTTTGCCCAAACAGAAGAGAGAGCTAGGAATGTCCAGTAATGGAAGGCAGTGTCTATGAGATCACTGCTCCCTTATATACCAGATATCACCACTACTGCCATCATCATCATCATCATCACCACTACCACCTTCTCCATTCCCATTTACAAATGAAGCAACTAGCACCGAGACAAGCTAACTCACCCCAGGGCATGTTGCTTATTTTAAAAAGCCATTTCCAACAGTACCATTCTATTATTTTTTTTTTAATATTTTATTTATTTTTAGGAGAGAGAGAGAGACAGCGTGAGCAGGGGAGGGTCAGAGAGAGAGGGAGTCACAGGCTGAAATAGGCTCCAGGCTCTGAGCTGGCAGTCAGCACAGAGCCCGACGCGGGGCTCGAACCCACGAACTGCGAGATCATGACCTAAGCGAAAGTCGGACGCTTAACCGACTAAGCCACCCAGGCGCCCCTCATTCTATTATTTTTAATGATCCAAGAAGCAATCTCCTTTCTCCTCTCTCCCTGACTTAAGTGGAGGGAAGTAGATTCACGAGTCTATGACTTCTCTTTGCGGCCTGTCCCTTTTAGCAACTGTTAAGAGCATGGGCTACGATACTAGACAAACCCTTCGGAGCCCGAGCCCCAGTTCTACTACTTACCACTCATGCAATCTACAGAAAAGTCTTTAGCCCCTCACTTCACAGCATCTCACCCGGTAGACAGAGTTAAAGTGAATAAGATCCTCGTGAAATGCATTTTTGTGGGTTGAGTGGGTTATGGTTCATACAACACTGCTGAGGTACCAGCACATGGCAAGCACACAGTAAATGTCAGCTGACCATCGCTCACCTTGAATCTGCTGAGAGCTGCCTGCACCATGATGAGGACAAAGCATAAAATGTGGCACCTACCCACAGAGCTGCAAAGCCTTCCTCCTCCAGAAGCCCACCTCCATCAAATAACTGAGAGTTCAGAAAATTTTCCAGCAGGAGCTCAACACCGTCAATCTCTAAGGGAATCAGCTTCCATTCCAAATACTCAATTTCCAAATGTACTACCTGCTAAAACTGATCTACCTGAAAACACCTACAGCAGATGATTTTCCAACATGGTCTCCTTTCTTGAACTTTACAACAGCAAGGAGTGCCTCTAACCTGCTCAGAGTCTCTCTGTACTGCTCTGCTCTCAGATATGCAAACCTCAGGGGCACCTAACAAAATAATTCTGGGGGCACCTGGGTGGCTCAATCAGTTGAGTATCTGACTTCAGCTCAGGTCGTGATCTCACGGTTTATGGGTTCGAGCCCTGCATTGAGCTCTGTGCTGACAGCTCGGAGCCTGAAGCCTACTTCCTACTTGGGATTCTGTGTCTCCCTCCTCTCTGCCCCTCCCCTGCTAACATTCTTTTTCATAAACAAACACTTAAAAAACTAAAAAAGAAAAAAAAATTCTGAACCCTTGGTTTACATGCTGAGAAAATAAGTGACTCTGTTTACTTCTGGCAAGTCGTGTGGTTTGTCAATTCTTTTGCTATCTGCAAAATCAGTGGAAGATCTAACCAAGCCAACTGACAGATTGCTAAAAATAACTGCTGATGATAGACCACAATGTGGTTTTTGGCTTAAAAATTAGAAGAAAATTAGAGAATTGAATAATGTGTAGAACCAAACTCCTTCCTTTTCTCATCCTCTTATTTATGTGAAAAAAGCTGCTAATGTTTACAGGTATAAGAATTAAAAACTAAAAGCAAAATCTATACTGAATCCTGCCTCAATCAAACACTGGTGATGTCTGCTGTTGGATACCTGACTTAATGTGTCAGTTTCATCTCATGGACTATTTCCATTTTTAAACATTTACTTATCAAATTTTGCAATGCATTCATGATATTGTGATCAACAGCATATTAATAATAATTGCGAAAATAACTCAACCCAGAAGAAATGTGTTCAACACTTAAGGACTTATGATGCAGGAAATAAAATTTAATTTCAGGGGCTCCTGGGTAGCTCAATCCTCTTGCGGTTCATGAGTTCAAGCCCCAGAGCCTGCTTTGGATTCTGTGTCTCCCTCTCTCTCTGCCCCTCTCCTGCTCATACTCTGTCTCACCCTCTCAAAAATAAACATTAAAAAAATTAAAGTTTAATTTCGTAAACATCTTTGTGTTGCTGAAAAGTAGGAGAGGATATCAACAAAATACTTTTAAAGGCAAAACATTACATCAGGATAAAACCATTTAGGAGGAAATGGTGCAGAAAAAAACGAATTCAAAGCGGAAACTGATGTAAAGTTTCCAACATTTAAAAAAGAAGTTTTATGTGTATATTTTAATGAATAATGGTAGGTATCAAATCACTAGCATTTTTTAAAGCCATGTATAATAGTGGTATTTTTAAGTGAAAACATTTCAGATATGCTGGAAGTTACATCTTTTGCATTTATTTCAACATATTGTAAAAACACTCGTTACAGAACTTAAAAATGAGCTACAAAACACACCATTTTTCAAAATTCTTGTAAGTAAAAGAGGTAAAGACCACTGCAAAGGATGATACCCACCTGTTCCAAAGAGGCTATCTACAAGTTAACACAACCAATTCTGACCCTGTCTTCCCTTCTCACTTATGCCGGAAGCAGATTTCCTATCGGGAAGAAAGGAGGGCCTAGAAGATGCAGTTCCAGCAAGGTAGGGACTAAAATAACCCAGGAACTCCTAGAAATTCTGGAGAAATTTAACAGAAAATATTTTTGGATTAGCTGAACTCATAAGAAAAAGTAAGAGGGAATTCCCCAGTGACTGGAACCAAGAGGGAGAGGAAATGTGTTGGCAGCCTGGGTCTGGGCTGTTAATGCGGGGCTGTTCGTCTCCCCCAGTTAAATCTGGGCTGTTGGTCACATCTCAGGAGCTTCCCATACCCAAGACCAGGAAGCAAGACTTTGTACGTGCAGGCTGGGGAGTGGGAACTCAGATCCCTGCATAAAGCCAGAACTCCCAAAGAGACAGAACCTCAGTAGAGGGGTGGTGGGTCAAAAGAATCGATGCCCTGGTACGTGGGACGTGAGGGACACTGCAAGTCCGCTAGGGAAGTCTCCCCTGAGAATTCTAGACACCAGGCTAGGATTCACAGGGGTTTGGGGTTTGAAATTACACTGTGGTGGGGCACCTGGGTGGCTTAGTCGGTTAAGCGTCCGACTTTCGCTTGGGTCATGATCTCGCGGTTCGTGGGTTCGAGCCCCGCGTCCGGCTCTGTGCTGACAGCTAGCTCAGAGCCTGGAGCCTATTTCAGATTCTGTATCTCCCTCTCTCTCTGACCCTCCCCTGTTCACGTTGTGTCTGTCTGTCTGTCTCTCTCTCCTAGAAATAAATAAAAAAAATATTAAAAAAAAAAAAATTACACTGTGGCTCTAGGAGCCCCCAGGGAAAGATATTAACATGAAATTGGTTCCGTGGCCAGATCTAACCCAGGAAGCCGGGAAGCAGCAGCTACAAAACTGCTCTGAAGGAACATGCACGGGACCCACAAACTAAGCTCTCTGGAAGGGAGAGCTCATGACCCAAAATTACAGATCCAAATTATAAGGAAATGCCCATCATGAGCAAGGGCTAGCAAGAAAAACAAGCAAGAGTGCTACAAACCAAACATTCCAAATAAAGGGAAAATTGATAGAGACAATAAAATTGGAATATTTAAAATAATGAGACCGAAAAGGAGAAATTAAAAGTAGAAAAGCAGCACACGCCATGAAAGAATGAGCTGCGCTGGAAAAGATTCTAAAGAAAATCAGGCCCGAGTGCTACGAACAACTGTTAAGGATCCCAGTCAGCAGGACCCCAGAGGGTCTGCCAGACAACATCAAACATGCGGAAAGCCAAACTACCGCCAGTAGATACACAGCGCATCGGAGGCCACCCCTGGGACAGCACCCATCGTCGCCATGCACCTCGGAGCAGAGCCCAGTTCCACTGCACAACCTGCAGCAGCCCCTTACCAGACTGCCTCCGCTGTTTGCAGAGTTAATGTGAAAAGCAGCTGCTTGTTGTTTTGCCTTGTTTTTAAGATCAATTGTGGGGCACCGATTAGTTTTCACCAGAGAGAGCCACAGTGCTGGGCTAGCCAACACCAAGGCTCTGAAAATGGCTCTGCAGTGCAGACCTCACAGAGAAAAATCGTAGACTCACCGCGTAGTCGGCCAGGCAGGAGGGTTGAAGAGGCTCTCCTTCAGCCTCTGTTTTCCCAGGAAGAAGTTCTCTGCAGCCCTGCACCAAGTTTGTGAAAGGGGTGAGGCGCAGAGTTCTCCAGCTCCGATGCCACGCAGAGCTGGCTGAGAGCAGGCTTGTGAGGATGGCCGAGGTGGCCCTTTCTGCCGCCTCCCTCTGCTGGAGTCCGGCCTGGACCTCTCAACTCAGAGCCCTGAGGCTCCTTCCCTCTAGCAGCTGCAAAGGCGTAATGTGAAGACTGAACGGGATAGCACGAGTCAGGCACCGGGTTCAACGCCTACACGTGGTACTTGGTACTTGATAAATGTGACTTCCCTTTGCCTTCCTTCTCCCTAACGGGCCAGGTACCAATGAAGATTTAAAGAACAAAAAATGATGACTGCAGGGCGTGGGGACAGGGGAGTAAGATGGGCAGGAGGCAACAGGAGTTCCCTTATTACCTGACATAATTACCCTACATAGTAGAATTCTATGAAAATTCGATTTGTATGTGTTTTGAAAATAAACACTCTTCAGAGGAAAATCTGATAGATTTTGCTGATAAGACCACTTCAAGTTACATTCTAGTAAAAGAATTAATCTCTGGGGCCGCCTGGGTGGCTCAGCCAACTAAGTGTCCGACTTCAGCTCAAGTCATGACCTCACAGTCCGTGGGTTCAAGCCCCGCATCAGGCTCTGTGCTGACAGCTCAGATCCTAGAGTCTGCTTCAGATTCTGTGTCTCCCTCTCTCTCTGCCTCTCCCCTGCTCACTCTCTGTCTCTGCCTCTCAAACTAAAATAAAGATTAAAAAAAAAAAAGTTAATCTCTAATGGTAAAACTTCCTCAGAACGGGAAGAAAAGGGAAGAGATCTAAGTATCCCCTCTATCCCTCAGCCCACATTTAGGCGACCCTATCTAAACTCTCAGCAAGCTAACTATAGTAAGAGAACCTAAAAGGGAGGACTGGAAAGGGGACAAGGGGTAAAACCAAGCCTATAGGAAGATGAGCCAGTCAGGCAGCCTGAAGCAAGTCCACACCGGATCTGGAAAAGAAAAGGCTAATTTAGGAGCAGCTGTTATCCTGCTCTGTACCCCCTCCTCTCCTCTTTTTTTTAAGTTTATTTTTTTATTTTAAGAGCGAGAGAGCAGGGGAGGGGCAGACAAAGAGAGAAAGAGGAGATCCCACGCAGGCCTCACCCTGCCAGCACAGAGCCCCATGTGGGACTCGAACTCAGGAACTGTGAGATCATGACCTGAGCCCTAAGCCAAAATCAAGAGTCAGACGCTTAACCGAGTGAGCCACCCGGGCGCCACGGCCCCTCCCTCTCCTGTCTTGACTATCATCACTCCCCTGTGGACCCCATAAACACTTCCACCTGCACAACAGAACCCACTGGCGTCCCAGTGAGGGAGCAGCTTCTCCTCCCTGGTGACACTTTCGCGGGCTTGCTAACCATACACTGAAACATGCCAGGCGAGTATTGGGGGGAAATGTGAGTAAGGCTTGTCCCCGGGGACTCTGGCACCTGTACCGGTGAGCTTTCTCACCTGAGAGAGCAGGTGAACTGTGAACTAGACCGAGGCAGGTCCCGCCCTATGCAAATGATCTAGGGACTCCAGAGGGAACTTCAAGGGTAATGACACAGGACTGAAAAACTATCATTCCACTAATAAGAATAGATGCAGCGCCGGGGTTAGGAGCATGGGCTCTGCTGTCAGACTCATTTTCTGCTCTTAGGAGCTCAGGTGAATTACTCATATCTCCAAGCCCCAGGTTCCTCATCTATCAAACAGGAATAATAACAACAGCAGCTGCAAAGGCGTAATGTGAAGATTAAATGGGAGAGCACGTATCAGGCACCTGGTTCAACGCCTACACGTGGTACTTGGTACTTGATAAATGTGAATTCCCTTCGCCTTCCTTCTCCCTAATGGGCCAGGTACCAACAAAGATTTAAAGAATACAAAATGATGACCACAGAGAAAAGTTCTATGCAGAGGAGAAATGCCGAAGCCCCAGTGAGGGCTGGACCAGAGAGGTCAAAGAAGGAACAGCATCTAGGCTGAGCCAACTCTTAGCCGGCTTCATTTAAGTAGCACAGGGCGCCTGAGTGGCTCAGTTGGTTAAGCATCTGACTCTTGGTTTTGGCTCAGGTCATGATCTCACGGGTCTATGAGTTCAAGCCCCACATCGGGCTCTGGGCCAACAGTGCAGAGCCTGCTTGGGATACTCCGTCTCCCGTTCTCTCTCTGTCCCTCTCCCACTCACGCTGTTTCTGTCTCTCTCAAAATAAATAAATTTTAAAAAGCATATATTAAAGCAGAACAGACCCTTCTCCTCAAACCTCTGTTCCACTCAGATGTCTATCTTTCCACAGACTGATCTATTTGGGCACCATGTTAGAAGCTACCTACCCAGAAGGTGGCTGATGTAGCATGTGCCCCATGCCTGCTGGGAAGACGCTGCCAGAATTCTGACATCTAGTCGCCCAGGCCCATGGTCTTGGCACCTGACCCTTCTTTTGTTCTCCAGGCTCCAGGCCTGGGTTCCAGGCAGCTGCCTCAGTCCTCACTCGTTTTTCCCAGTCTTGGCTGACCTCCCCATTTTACTTCAGATGTGCCTGCCTTTCAGATTCCCCCACTTCTTCCTCAGTAAATCTAATTCCTGCCTGAGTCCCGGATAACAAGGAGCAGCTCAATGGCCAGCCAGAAGTCAACAATAGCCACTTCAAGGAATTTAAGGGAACAGCCAAGACAAAGCCCTGCAATCTCTCTCCTGTAAGGAATAGTATCGACTGAAACAATTACTCCAGAAGGCAATTGGGCAATGTCTAGTGAAGCCAAGGATGCGTGCACCCCATCACCCAGAAGATCCATTTGTGGCAGTCAGGATAGATTAAGACAGTTTGCAGCAGCTAAAACCAACTCGCAAGTGTCAATGGCTTGAGACAACAGATGTTTTTCTTTTTTTTTTTTAACGTTTTATTTATTTCTGAGAGAGAGAATGAGAGAGAGAGACAGCATGAGCAGGGGAGGGTCAGAGAGAGAGGGAGATACAGAATCTGAAACAGGCTCCAGGCTCTGAGATAGCTGTCAGCACAGAGCCCGATGCGGGGCTCGAACCCACGAACTGTGAGATCATGACCTGAGCCGAAGTCAGATGCTTAACTGACTGAGCCACCCAGGCGCCCTGCCAGAGGTTTATGTCTATCTCACGTCCTTGTCATCACAGCTCAGCTGGGATATCTGCCCCACACAGTCCTTACTCAGGAACTCTGACAGAGCCTCCTTACCCAGAACTTCGCAGTCAATGTAGCACAGAGAAAGAAAGGTCAAGTGACACACACAGGCTTGAGGAGGCTTCAAACGCTCAGTCATTGGGCAAAGCACGTCACATGGACTCCTCAACCTGCAAGAGGACACGCAAGTGCAATCCTAGGTTCTCACATGGGTTGGCAGTAGGGAGGGGACGCCTTCTCTCAAGTGGAAAGTCAGCACCTAAGTTCCGTTTCCTGGAGAGGAACCTTCCTCCCTCAGCAGAGATGTAACTTCTCACGGGCTCAGGGTCCTCAGAGAAACCCAGTAATGTCAGCATGCCAAATCCAGACTGCCCAACATCAGACATCCTGCGTCTTCTCCTGAAAGAAGGCCACGTTCTCAGACTCCCTACCAAAAGGGAGACTTTGGTGTGAAGGGAACCCTTGCTGGAATGAACCCCACACCATGACCAGCAGGTGGCCTGGCCCGCATGCCTCTCCCAGAGGTGATGGGGAGAGAGAAATGCATCCCTGCCTTGCTGAGCCTGGTCTTGGGAGATTTTCCTTTTTTCAGTAAAGCCTATTTCCTTTTTTTTTTTTTAATGTTTATTTATCTTGAGGAGGGGACACAGGGAAGGGGCAGAGAACAAGGGAGAGAAAGGACCCTAATCAGTACAGAGCCCAAAGGAGGGCGTGAGCTCAGGAAGCATGAGATCGTGACCTGAGCCGAAATCAAAAGGCAGACACTTAACCGACTGAGCCACCTGGGCCACCCCAAGCCTATTTCCTTATGCACGTTTTGTGAACTATGGGACTCATTTCTGACTGATGTCAGACTAGAGGGAGCCACCTAGCATAAGAGCTCACAAGGGGAGAATCAGACATCTTGGTGAACAAGAGTAACAACTTCACAGTCTCTCCCCAGCCAGACACCCAGTAATTGATTACTCTCATTCTGGATTCACAATATATTCACCCCTTCTCCATGGGAGACAACCCAAATGCCTCATTTTAGCACAACACCTAGCTTGAAGTCTAAGATATCCAATTTTCACAGTAATTCCGACATCAGTGGACAGTTGTCTCTACATCTAGATGTGCTATCTCTTCGTCAGGAGACTAAAACTAGTTATCTTCTCCAACGTGCCAATACTTAATGACAGAACACGGGACAGGAAAATAGAAAGAAACACTCTCATTCAGAAAAGAGAATAATGGGACATACCAGACACTGGTCCATAGCAATTCCAAACTCTCAGAGCATTCTTCCCCATGAAGGAAGAATATTCTTTGATTAGATCCTGATCCCAGCTCCTGAAATGTTTTCTATAGGCTCTGACCCTCCAAAAGATTTGCCTTTCCCCTTATGCTCCTTGGCCAAAGCTGCAATGGACACCAGAGAATTTGCTCTCCCTGTGGACTGAATATATTTCCCAGCACACTTCCTGGGGGACCCAAGTGTTGTTTTAAGATTCAAAGTCAAGATCAGGCCAGTGGTTCCTGGGGCAGTAAATTGTCTCAAAACCTGCAGTCTCATATTATAGGATTCCAGGCAGCTCTAAGTACCAATAGACACACTCCAATTTCCTTTATAAATAAATCTCTTAAAATAAATATATATACATACATACATACATCTCCTATTCACTGTATTTCTTTGCTTCCTTCCTACCAGGCTACTCTGGACTTAATTGAAGGTATTTTGGTCTACACTCTTACTCTTTTTCCCCCTGATACATTTTGTCCAACCAAAAGAACCTGTACATTTACCAGAAGACACCTTAATACATCCAGAGATTTAAAAATAGATGTGATAAAAGGGGCACCTGGGTGGCTCAGTTAAGCATCCAACTTCCGCTCAGGTCATCATCTCACAGTTTATGAGTTCAGGCCCTGCATCGGGCTCTGTGCTGACAGCTCAGAGCCTGGAGCCTGCTTCGGATTCTGTTTCCCTCTCTCTGTCCCTCCCCTAATCACACTCTTGTCTCTCAAAAATAAAAATAAAACACTAAAAAATTTTTCAGTAAATAAATCAAAATAGATGTGATATCTATAGCATTGATGCAACGCTTGCTTACAAAGCTGAATTTCAGTCATTTTTTTTATCTCTCTAAGGTTTTTTTTACTGTTTCAAAATGAGAAGTGCTTGCTTTTCCTAGCCCTAAGTGTTGCACATGGGATGCCTGGCTGGCTCAGTCAGACTCTTGCTCTTGGGTTTGTGAGTTGTGGGTGTAGAGATCACTTAAATAAATGAACTTTCAAAAAATAAAATAATATGGGGGTGCCTGGGTGGCTCAGTTGCTTAAGCATCCATCTTCAGCTCAGTTCATGATTTCATAGTTTGTGAGTTCAAGCTCCGCATCAGGCTCTCTCTCCCCTGACATCACAGAGCCTGCTTAGGAGGACTCTCTCTCTCCCACTCTCCAACTCATGCTCACACTTGCTCTCTCTGTCTCTGTCCCTCTCTCAAGATAAATAAATTTTAGGGGCACCTGGGTGGCTCAGTCGGTTAAGCGTCCAACTTCGGCTCAGGTCATGATCTCACAGTTCGTGGGTTCGAGCCCTGCGTCAGGCTCTGTGCTGACAGCCATCTCAGAGCCTGGAGCCTGCTTCAGATTCTGTATATCCCTCTCTCTCTAACCCTCCCCTACTGATGCTATCTCTCTCTCTCTCTCTCCCTCTCTCTCTCTCTCAAAAATAAATAAAACATTAAAAAAATTTTTTAAAGATAAACTTTTTTAAAAATTAAATAACTAAATAAAAGTATTGCAAGCTAGCCAACTCTTCCCTGGCCTCATCTTTTTCTTGTAATATCTCACCAAACGCTGTCAAGAGAGACTAACCCAACTAGTATTCTGTTTTCCAAACTCTTTTCCTAAATCTCCAAGTTCATTATTTGCCTCCCAAATCCCCACAAATATGGTTTAAGAAAATCTCTCTCCACTGCATAACGTAATTGGCTATTTTTCCAGTGGTTACTAAGTTTCTTCATCACACGTCACCCAGCTAGTAAGCCAGTACCAGAGTCAGGGATCTTGCTGTGGGGTGGCCCTGTCGGGAGTACCCTTTTAATACTGATTCCTATTTCAGACAGCATAGAAAGGTTGTGCTGTTAGAACTAACCTAAATCTCGAGGGTTCAAATTAAGGTTAATTTCTTCCTCGTGCTACATAACCATCATGGGATGCCTAGGGGTTGGGCTCCACATGACTCTCACTCCAAGAAGCTGGCTGACAGACCTCCCCACCCGGAACGATGCTGGTCACTGTGGTAGGAAGAGACAAAGGGCAAGTCACTCACCAGCTGTCCAAAGCTTCCAACTGTAAGGGACATGCATCACCTCCACTTCTCTCTGTTGGTCAAACAAGTCATATAGCTAGGTCTAGTTCAAGGGGACAGGGAGTACAGTTCTGTGTGCCCCACCGGGGGGAAATGGAAATACTGATGAGTGATAGATAGCCCCAGCAATTATCATTCCATTCTAGTGCATATCCTTGAGATTCACATCTACATGAGCAGGAAGACTCAACTACAAGCCTGCTTCTTGATACACAGTTTGTAATAACAAAAATAATAATGGAGAACAATCTCTTCATTATTAGGAGAATGGATTTTAAAACTTTGTGGTATTTTCATATAGTGAACATTACATTCATTTGTGATATGTTCATATAATTTTCATATAGCAAAATATTTTTCAACAATTCATTTTTTAATTTGTTTTTTTAGATTTTTTTAAATTTATTTATTTATTGTGAGACAGTGAGAGAGAGAGAGCAAGCACAAGCAGGGGAAGGGCAGAGAGAGAAAGAGACAGAAGCCCAAACAGGTTCTGTGCTGTCAGCACAGAGCCCAACATGGGACTTGAACTCACAAACCATGAGATCATGACCTGAGCCAAGATCGAGTCGGACACTTACCTGGCTGACCTCCCCAGGCACCCCTGGGTTTTATTTTTAAGTAATCCCTACACCTAATGTGGAGCTCAAACTTACAAACCCGATATGCTCCACCTACTGAGCCAGTCAAACACCCCTTCAAAAACTTAAATGAAAAACTCCAGCTACAAACATCAGCCAGAATGAATCTCAAAAATGTAACATTGAGTGAAAAGGGCAATTTGCAGAATGTAACATGGTGCTATTTGTGTAAATGTTTAGACATACATAGCATTATTATAAACTGTTAACGGAAGTATATGTAACTGTCAAGTTGAACAACCAGGACTCAAGGGGATAAACAGAAAACAACCTTATTGTCGTCTATTCGTGCTCCTGTAAGTTTTTATTTGGTTAGGCATATTCTTCCCCCACCCCAGAATGAAATTTAGGCAGTTCTAGTCAGTAAATGTCTTAGTGTAATCATCACCATTTTCAACTCTATGTGGTTACTCCTTTCATCAATTATTGCCATTGTTCTCATTATTAATGCCACATACTAAACCACTCCAAAGTCCAGTGGCACACGGATAAGCATCTATTTCTCACTCACAAGTCTGTGGTGGCTCTGCACCAAGCTGTGAGCTCTGTTCGGGGCTGTCTTTCACCCTCTAGAAACCACAGTACCTGGGGCACGTTTTCCTGATGACAGCAGAAGCACAAGAAGAAAGTCCTCGATGCAAGCATATTCATATGACACATTCATATTCATATTCCAAGCTTTATGCATATGACATCTGCTAACATCCCATTGGCAAGTCACATGGCCAAGCCCAATGCCAACAGGGTAGAGAAATACACTGGGGGAGGAGAGGGGCAATGTTCACAGACAAAGCAGCTCAGGCCAGCCTCAGGGGAGCCATCCATCCAGGCTGGCTTCTTCCCGCCTGCCCTCCCTGCTGCTTTGGCTCCTTCTCTGCCACTTTGCCAAGCCTGGTTTCTGATCTCTCCAGGTCCAAGAAGAGGGAAGGAGTGGAAAGGGGCAGGAGAGTTCTTCCTTGCCTAATACTGGCATCAGTGTCTCTGAGCCAGGAGACATTTCATGGTGACTCAGTAACACTCCCTGCCTTGGAGTCTCCGGAGTCTCTGGGGATCTTCAGAGTTCTAGTTGATGCCTTTTGGTTTTAGGGAGAGAGAATGGTGCCCCCAGCTCAGAGCTCACTAACAGCTGATGCCGTAAATCCTCCTTGAATCCTGAACCCCTGACTCATTTATACTGTCGTGATAGATGAGGGTTAAGGGTTCTGCCGCTGGTTTTCCTTTGTAAATTCTTTAACACGGTCTCCCACTTCATCTGCTGCCTGGGTGCCTCAACTGAACCTTCCACCTTACCTGTCCTATTGATACACAAACCTATGCAGTAACAGTATAAAAACATTGGGGAGAAGGAAACACACCAACTTCAAGATGATTGCCACAGCCCTGGGGAGGAGGTAAAGAAAGAGAAGAGCATCCAAGGGGGACAGAAGGGGGCTGTGACAGTGAATTTCATGCATCAACTTGGCTAGGCCACATGCCTACGTATTTTGTCATATGTTATCCTAACCATTTCTGTGAAGGTGTTTTTAGATGAAATTAACATTTAAATCAATAATAGACTTTGAAGAAAGCAGATTACTCTCCATAATATGGGTGGGCCTCACCCCATCACTTGAAGACCTTAACAGAAAAACACTGATCTCCCCCAAAGAAGAGGGGATTCTTCCAGAAGGCTGCCTTTGGACGTGACCTGTAACATCAGCTCTTCCATGGTCTCTAGCCCACTGGCCTACCTTGCAAATGTTGAACTTGCCAAACCTCCACAGTTGCATGAGCCAGTTCCTAAAAATAAATAAACACACACACACACACACACACACACACACACACGTGCACACGCTGCGCATCCTGTTTTTTGTTTCTCTGGAGAACTGTAACACAAGGACTTCTCTGCAGGTGGGCAAGGTGGAGCAAGATGAGCATCATAGCTGGGGACAGTTTTCATTTTCTTTTCTTTTTATTTCAAAACCTGCTTGGGCAGTTCCTGTCTTTTGCCACAGTGCATTTTATCCTTGGGTCAGGTTATGTTGCTTTTGGCCAAAGACTGCTTCGAGATAAATGCATTCCTGGAAACGACATTGTAAATCCAATTGTCATAAAGCAAGTTGCGCTTTCCCATGGAAACAATGTTATATTGAATAATAACAGGGGAATAGTATCAGGCACTTGCATAGATGTTTGCAGTTCAAAAAGCACTTTCGCATACACTGTTGCCTTTAGTCCTGGAAGGTAGGCAGTATGTTCTCTTCACAGCACAGATGGAAGAAACTGAGGCTTGGAAGAGTGCTTTGCTCAGGGTCGCATGGCTAATAGGGACCTGCCTAGCTCACCGCCCTCTCCAGCATCCCCTTAACTAAGTCAGGTCTCAGCTTCAACTGAATCATACACCTCACGAAAAGTTCATCAACTGCAAATCTTCTAGAATTCAAGCCTCCACAATTGTTTAAAATTGTAAAATTTTACTCTTAAGTCACATAAAACTGGCCAATGAGCATACTGATTACTCAAGAGACCCCTGAACTATAAAGCACATAAATCATCATCATTACCAACCACAAAGCTCCGTATCCAAAACTGCTCCACCATCGACATGAAACCTCCACTGAAAGGGATGCGAAACTGCACAGAGATCGCCTAAACCTATTTTTCCAAACCCTTTTTAATGCCCTTTTTGTTACTCTGATCTTCCTAACCACAAAATTTAAACTCATAAACAGTGCGGCTATGTCTGTCCAGGTTAGCGGTGGAAGTGGGCAGGGGCCAATAAGGCTGAGATATAGGCACCATGGAGCAGAGGCAAAGAAAGTGTGAATGGGTGGAGCTGGGGCCTGGAAGGTCAGGCAGGCCCATCCCAGCCAGGCCCCCAGCGTTCCCAGAAGGAGCAAGAGTCCCTCCTCTCCTACCCCCGGTTCCCGACATCTCCCACCCTCGCTCTGCTTCACCACCGTCAGGAACCATCACGGGGGCCTCGGTCTCCTCTGCCCCTGTCTCAGGGCTTTATGACCACAAGGCGTGCCGGGTCTCCTCCTCTGTAACCTCTCCCTTTGCCCCTTGCCATCAGCCAGGCCCCAAGCTCTGGGGTGCCCCTGTTCCTGGTAGGATGGAAATAAGGGAGACCCTCTAGGACTCAGCATCCATCAGCCTTGCCGGCTGTCTTGTTCGGCCTCATTCCACCATGTGCTCTGCAGGCTTCACTTCCAGTTCTGGTTCCTGCTCTATCTCCATGTGCAAGAAAGGGCCATGGAAACCCAGCTGGACCCTCTGCTTCCCATAGACCTGGGATTTGGGCTGCCCAGGCTCTTTGAACCTCCAGTTCTGGATGGCCCTCCTGAAGCTAACTTCCCATGGCAATAAGCCATCAGCACCCACTCAGGCCACTGGGCTCACCTCAATGGACTTCCCTTCATCCTTACTTCCCTGTGACAACACGGGGCTGCCTGCATGGTCCTAGGGGTCAGGCATGGAGGCTTCTGTCCCACACATAATATGCTGAGGGCATCTTGGACCCAAAATGCCTGGGCAGTGATTCAGGAAAGGAGAAAAGAAGAAGGAACTCCAGTAGCTGAAGCTACAGAAGACCTAAAAAACACACACATAATGGGGGGCCTGGGTGGCTCAGTCGGTTAGGCGTCCAACTTCAGCTTATGTGTTGATCTCACGGTTTGTGTGTTCGAGCCCTACATCGGGCTCTGTGCTAACGGCTCAGAGCCTGGAGACTATTTCAGATTCTATGTCTCCCTCTTTCTCTCTCTCTCTCTCAAAAATAAACATTAAAAATTTTTTAAACCTGCACATACCAATTAGATTTAAACCACCAGCCCCCAAACCACGGCCAGTGACAAAGGGAACAGAATGGCATGCTCTCCCAGATAGCCTCAGATTTTTATCCTTGAGGTCAGTATGTGAATTTCACACATACTGAAATACAGAAGGAGGAACTCAGTACCCAGTGTGAATTCCTTCACCTGTGTGATTTCCTTCAGCCCCTGGGCTGTGAGGGTTAATTCTAGCAGGGCTGGGATCCACCTCCTCCAGCAGGTGGGGGATTCACCTGGGACTGACCCGGGCTGAGGTATGAGCCCACTGATTAATAGCGTTACTTTGTGCTTTGTAACAATGGCCCCGAGGAGTTTGGGGTGCTTTGTACAAGCCTGTCAGAATGTGCTTTGTAGCAGTGAGATTGATGATTTACACCTGGTCCAGATGAGCACCCCCGCCCCACAACCCACCCGAGGCTCTACCATTCAGAGGTGGTTATACAGTGAGACTAAGCTTGCATGTCAACATTGTAAGTAGACTGGGCCAGGACTCTGGGACCCTGAAGCCTTCCACTCACCCGTCGGTGGTTCCTGATGTGAAAGAGCATGTCCTGCCGCGGCCCCTAACAGGGAAGCAATAGGATCTGGGACTTGGCTTCTCCAGGCCCCTTGCCGTGAAGAGCCTTTGGCTGTGATGGTATCTCTACTTCAGTGATGTTGCTGCGCTGTAATACAGTGTAGGTTTGCAAAGGCTCCCATTTTGGACCCCCGAGCCTTCTTTAGTCTGCAAATCTGTTTAGCGGCTACTGTGAGTGCATCCCCACTGTTATGGGTTGAATTGTGTCATCACAAGTCATGTGTTGAAGTCCTAATTACTAGTACTTCAGAATGTGACCTTATTTGGAAGTAAGGTCACTGCAGATACAATCAGTTAATGTGAGTCATTACCAGAGTAGGTGGGCCCTCAATCCAATACGATTGATAACCTTATAAAGGGAGAAATTTAAACACAGGGAGAACTTCATGTAAAGATTAGCATTATGGTTCTACAAACCAAGCAATTACCAGATCCTTCCCTAGTGCCTTCTAAGGGAGCATGGTCCCACACCCTGATCTCCAAATAAATTCTGTCATTTAAGCCACCCAGTTTGTGGTACTTTGTTACAGCAGCCTTAGCAAGCTAGCATACCCGCTGGACGGCTTTGTTCTCTCCTTCTCCCTCTGTGACAAATCGTACAGTCAACAGGCACCCCTAGGTCTCCCCCCTACACATGAGACCCTTGGACTTTAACGTTCTTCTCCCCACGCAAATGTGCTTGTTTGTTTGTTTGTTTTAAGTAAGCTGTACACCCAGCATGGGGCTTGAACTCACAACCCTGAGATCAAGAGTCGCATGCTGTACAGCCAGACACCCCTGTTTCCTAAGCAAAAAGTATTGTTACCTACTTATGGGATACAGGAGTTTGTGAATAGCTTGCACATACTCTGCTCTCCAAACAAGATGTGCTGGCCAGGTTCACAGTCAATTTCAGACAAGGCAGAGCCTTAGTAGTAAAGTCGTCCAAACTTGGCAACTTACAGATAAGGAAGACCGGCACGAGGAAAGGGAAACCACTTTCCCAGGGTTGCACACATAGCTCAGTATTATATAAGAGTCCTGATAACAGCCCAGGAATTCTGGTGCTCAATCCAATGCTGTTCATTGGTTCGAGCCTAGATTTCTTCCCCAGGGATGACTTGTCACCAGCTGCCCTAAAGTGTGTCTGTCTTGCTCATTAGAAGTTAATTGCCTTCAGAAAAAGGAACTTGATTGAGTCATCTTTGTAACCCCAAGTCTTTCAGTGCATAGATGTTGAGTAAATGCCTCAATTGATCAGAACATCCCTTTCTGTTCAAAGCTAACAGATCCACAAAAGAGTAAGACCCTAGGCTAGTGTTTCTCAAAGTGTGCCCTGGGGAACCTTTGCACGGGTTATCACTGCTAACACAGTTTTAAGAGAAGTGTCCCCAGCCTCCACTGCAGATCACGCACTGAGAATCTCTATGGGTGAAGCCGAGAAAACAGACCCCAGGTGATGCTTAATCCACACTAAAGTCACAATCCCAGCTTTGGTTGCACCTAGGAATCACCCACCTGGAGAGTTTTTAAATACAGATGCCTCAGTCCTACCCTGAGAGTCTAAATTAATTAGTCTGATTGCAGCCCAGGCCCCAGGATGTTTAAGAACTCTCCCAGGTGATACTCTGGGTAGGCAAGTACCCACCGCACTCAAGCTTGAGAGATTTAAGCATCCTGTGTTAAATGTAACCAACTTATCAGTGTGCCTGGGACATTCCTGGTTTGGAAACTCAAAGTTCCACCTCCTGAGAACCACTTTAGTCTGGAACAAAGGGCCTGCTGGCCACCCTGGCAAAAAAAAAAAAAAAAAAAAGAAAGTAAAAAATAAAAAATAGAATAACCTGCCTCTCCATGGAATTAAAGATCAAGGTGGCACAGGTACACTGTGTTAGTGATGAAGCAAAGGACGGAGCCTGCTGCTTTCCCAGTGAGTCCCTGCCCCCCTCCACCCCAGCCCAACTCTGGCTTCCTCCGTTTCCTTCCATGGAGAGGGCCCACGGGGAACTGCGGTTTTGCCACAGGGTGCTGGCTGCCCCCGCAGCTCTAATCCTGATTTCCTGATAATTCAGAAAGCATTTCCATGTTGACTCAAAGTTTCTGTTTCCTGTTCCCTCCCACGCTATTTTTAGGCACAGTGGACATTTCCTGCCTTGGCCTGCCCCACCCACCTCAGTGTCTATTCCAGCCTCTGATACCCAGCAGGGTGGGCCTGTAAGATGAAGTATCTCTCCCCTGGGGTCTGGGACCCTGCTACCCAGGGGAGCAGTGTCGTGCCCAGCAGGTAGTGCCGCAGCTATCCCTGATGGCTGGCTCTGATGTACCGGGGTCCCCCCACCACCACCCTGGGTGGAACTGCTTTTTTGTTTATCTTACAAGCTTTATTTTTTTTTAATATTTTTATTTATTTCTAGGAGAGAGAGAGAGCGTGAGCAGGGGAGGGTCAAAGAGAGAGGGAGACAGACTCTGAAATAGGCTCCAGGCTCTGAGCTTGCAGTCAGCACAGAGCCCGACACAGGGCTCAAACCCACGAACCACAAGATCATGACCTAAGCAAAAGTCGGACGCTTAACCGACTATGCCACCCAGGTGCCCCCTTATCTTCCCATTTCCTTAGACTTGGCTGTAGCAAGTTGCATGTATCTTTATGCTCCCATCAGAAAAGCCCAATATGATGGCCTATTAGCCAACTCTGCCACAAATGCACGGTGGCCAGCGTTCGGGCCTAAAGGTACATAGCCTCTGTTTTTCAAACACCTTCTGTAAAGCTCACGGAGAACTCAGGAGGCGGTGAGAATCTCTAGTCTCCAGGTGAAGAATCTGAAGCTCAGAGAGGTATCACTGACCTCAGGGTTGCCTGGTGGCAGAGCTGTCACCCAGTCCCAATCTGACCTGCCGAAAGTCTATGTCTGCATTCCTCAGCACTGCTCTTCTAAGGAGCCTCTTCCAACATTCCCCCCACCCCCCTGCCCCCAGCTGCTCCCTGCCCCATGAAATTTAATGCCACCGACATATACCACATATCTCTTTATGTGTTGTAAGCATATCTGTGCATTAAACATAAAAAGAATAAGGCTTTGGGGCATCTGGTGGTTCAGTCAGTTAAGCATCCATCCGGCTCTTGGTTTCGGCTCAGGTCATGATCTCACCGTGCAGGAGTTCGAGCCTGTGTTGGGCTCTGTGCTGCCGCTGCAGAGTCCACTTGGGATATTCTTTCTCCCTCTCTCTCAAATCAAAATAAACAAGCTTTTTTAAAAAGTACAAAAAAAAAAGAGACGGAATAAGGCTTTTTCATCCTTCAACAACCAGTTTCATCCCCTCGAGGGTGACAGCGTTCCAGTGAAGAGTGCCAGCCTCATCGGAGGCCTCACTGACTTGTTCTCTTTGCATTGGATGGAGGTGGAGGGGAAGGATGGGGGAAACCGTAAAGAAGTTTCTTCCAAACTAATGCTCCCCAGAACCCTAACATGAAGAGAGGCGATGGTTCACAAAAAAGAGCTCCATGGCCAAATACGCCTGGGAAATGCTAAATGAAACCCACCCCCCACCCTCCTGGAAAGTAATCTCAAAATCTCTGAGTAGCTACTTAAAAAAAAAAAGAAAACGATTTTTACAACAGTGTATCTTAAGTTGAACATGAATCAGTATCTCTTCTTTCTCTTTCTCTCTACGTTTGAAATTAATGTTTATGCATTAATATTTATAAATGGCTTTGAGTTCGTGTTTTCAGAACACACTTTTGGAAATGCTGCCATAGATACTGAGCTGCTTTCTTCCCTGAAGAGCATCTTTCTGGTGATGTTTGGCCAAGAAGGTGAGTAAAGACCTTTTTCCACGATACCGTCAAGCCAGGCCAGCCAGCCTGCAGAGCTCTGTGGGTCCAGAGAACGCACAGCACAAACCTAGTACTCTGCACCTCAGTGAGGCGCAGGTAGTCGGCTGTTTTGAAAGCCACCCTCCCCGAAGAGGCCACTAGTCAGTCACCTTGAAATCCACTGACTTGTCTCCACTATCCTATCCCAGTCATGGGGTTATTTATATACCTGGTTTTCTAGTAACTTTATAGAAGTCTGACTCCTGAATCCAGTCCCAGGTCTAATATACTAAGATCTCTGAGCTTCTACACAGATGAGTGTGTTGAGTACCCATGCTTGTGTACCTCTAAGCCACCAAATCTTGAATCGCCCCCCCATGCCAGACCCCTTCGGGGACCTCGGCTTCAGTGCAGATGGAGGTCTCTGCTAACAGCCTCATAGGAGCATTTATCCTAAAGAAAGCTTCTTAGCCTGCAGTCAAGACCCTCTAGGGAAGATGTTTTATTCATCTTTCTGAGCTACACATCTAGCGAGGTGCCAGGTGTGTGCTGAGCAGTTAGCAAATATTTGTTGCATCAGAAACAAGTGAGTGAATGAATCCACGCAGGAGCAGGACAAATATACCAACCCATTCGTCAGCTGTGTCTTAAAGGTCCAGGTCCAACTCTTAAGGGAGCAGGAGTTAAACCCTGAGCGACACCTGTCCAACACACCTGCCATTTGTCACAGTGTGTTTAATTATTTAGGAAATCTGCACGGTGTGATTTTGTTAGTCTGGAATAACTTGTTTTAAAGATCCTTCTTAGGAAAAACAAAGCAGTCGGGTATTGGGTGGAGTAGAAATACCTGAACCCAGTGACATCCTGCACCCCTCCCCATCACCCAGTCCTGCCCGAAGTCCTGGCAGGGATGGGAATGCCTCTGGGGTCCCAAAGGAATTGCTCCACAATGGCCACCTGAGAAGGAACAATTGTACCCTGGTGTCACACTGATACTATCGTTCACAAGGAGCCTGAGATCTACAAAATCCTTTTCACACCCCCCCCCATCATCCATCTCACGCTCACAACTGCCCTGGGAGGCAGAAAGCTTTAGAGTATCACCCCCATTTATGTGAGAAGTTTAGGGGAACCCACAGAGAAGCCCACCCTCCTTGGAAGAGAGCTGGAGGAATGAGAGGGTACAAAAAAGAGGCTACGAAGAGCAGACACAAAAAGAAAATAGGAGAGCAGGACAGCAAGACTCTGGGAGAGGATGTGTCCAAACCACAGTGACACTCCCCTCACCCTGCCACTCTCGGCCACCAGGTGGCGGGCCCAGGCTGACTGACCAAACCGCTGCCCGAACTGAGGCCCCAAGTGTAGCCTGAGGCAGAGGCAGCTCTAACAGGGTGGGAAACGGACTAATAGGGATGGAGACACACACACACCCCATCCCCCCAACACATACAACGCACACCACACACATATACCATACACACCCCATATCACACATAACACATACCCCCCCATACCACACACACACACCATATACACACCACCCCCACCACGCAATGCATACACCACACACACACACACACACACACACACACCATCCCCACCACCCCCAATACACACACACACACCATGCACATACCACACACACACACACATACACACCATCCCCACCACCCCCAATACATACACCACACACACCATGCACATACCACACACACACCACCACCACCACCAATACACACACCACACACACCATGCACGTATCACACACACACCACACACACCACCACCACCACCCCCAATACATACACCACACATGCACATACCACACACACACCACACACACCATCCCCACCACCCCCAATACACACAGCACACACACCATGCACGTATCACACACACACCACACACACCACCACCACCACCCCCAATACATACACCACACACACCATGCACATACCACACACACACCCAATGCATACACACCACACACACACACACCACCCGCAATACACACACCACAGACACTGCACATACCACACACCCCCCCACATATACCATCCCTCACACCATTTTGGTAGATGCTGGCATCACCTTTTTCCAGCTTATCTACCTCTTCCCTTCCCCTTTTCTCCTCAGTATCTATAAATTCCAAATTTCTCATCATCATCCTTTCCCTAATACTCCTAACCCATGCCTTTCTCTCTGGCCATCCTCTCCCCAAATACCAACATTTTTCTTCCCTCCACCATCCATTCCTCAGAGGTAAAAATAAAGCCTCCCACCAGCACATTTTCTGCTCTGTCAAGTGCTTTCTCACCTGCTTCTCACTTGATTGTCTCAACAATCCAAAGAGGCAAATATTATCATTGCCACTTTATAAATGAGGAAACAGAGTCTTGAGAGGCTGAGTCCCTTGCCCAGTCACAGTGCACAGGACTGGAGGCCAACTCCAAAGCTCCCGGGGTGTCCCTTTGCCTCTGCAGTCCCCAAATACCTCAGCACGCGTCCCTTCACACAGCTGACACCCACATTCTCACACACTAGCCCCCTCTCTGCCACACGATGGCCGCACTCTGTCCCCATGTGACGGGTGGGAGGCATGAGGAGACTGAGGGTCTCGGGCCCCCAAGCCCCACTCATTCGTGGGAGAGCAGGCATGACTGAGAGAAGCAAAGAGAGATCAGGCCTGCTTCTCCAGAAGTCTCTGCCCTCAAAAAGAGGTGCTCGTGACCAGAGCTAAATTCTCTGGAGCTGTCTCGTATCGATATAAGCAGAGAAGAATGAGAAGTCACCTGAGCCCTAACAAATGGGCATTTCTGTTGAAACGTGTTCCGTGTGTTTGTGACTCAGCAGAGGCCCCAGGGCACAGAGGCTCCCCAGGGCGCTGGCCGCAGCACAGGGAGCAGCTGGGGAGAGGGCCCTGTGGGCCTGAGCCGTCCACCCACAATTCCTACCTTCCAGATGTCATAAATCCAACAGGGTGAGCCACACCTCCTTCTGGAGGCAGGAGGCACATGCATAAGCCCTGCGTGGACACAAGGGTCTTCATGTGCGTCTGCGGCACCTTCAGGCGGTCCCTCTCAGGGACACTGAGAAGCAAGACTCAGGACCAAGACAAGGGCCGGGCAGAGAATGTGCCTGGAACTCAGGCACCGGGCGGGTCCTGGGGTTCTGCTGCTCTCAGGAACCCTGCTTACCAGGAGCCCAGATCGCTGAGAACTCCCCGACTTCCAACCCAGAGCCCCCCGCAGGGTGAGCCCATCTCAGGGTGGCTCTCAGACCCTAGGGCTATGGCCAGCGGCTCCCAGCCATGAGGAGGCCTCTCTCAGGCTCAGCCTCCAGCCAGGGCTGGACTAGAGGCGGAAGCAAGGTGCCTACAGCGCCACACACAGGGCACCCCCACCTCAAGCGGCCACTCCTCCCGACTCTGGGCTGAGCCCGACAGCCTCCCTTCACTTTCCCAGCCTCCTCTTGCCTTCATCCTCCTCCTCAGGATCTTAATTCATCTGTTTCCTCCTCTGTAAAATGGGGACCGTGCAAATCTTACATGGTGGTGCGATGACCAAAGGAGATAAACCTGAAGTTTCCAAACTTTTTGCAGCTACAAAACCCATTGTTTGTTCTTTTTTATGAGTTTTTTTAATGCTTATCAAAGCAGTACAGGCTCACAGCTAAACCCTTTGAGGGTTCCTCTGGCCGGGCAACAGGGTTCTTAGGGCTCAGGAAGCGGGGGGAGTACAGAGACCCCATTTGTGTCCATGACAGTGGACGTTCCTGACAATGTGAAAACATCCGGCAATGGGTCCCCAAGACACCACAACAGTTAGGAGTATTATGGAGTTGGTGCTCAATAGTGGCCAGTTGGGTCAGAATCGAAATCCAAGCTGAACATTCCCCCGACAGATGAACTGGTAAGTTAATGTCGTATATTCCTACGACAGAATAGTATTCAGCCTTAAAAAAAGACCATCAGGTCATGGGTGGGCCTAAAAGGCATTCTGCTAAGTGAAATAAGGCACCAACAAAAAGACAAATACTGTATGATTCCACTTAGAAGAGGTCCCTAGAGTAGTCGAGTTCATAGGGACAGAAAGTAGAGTGGTGGTTGCCAGGGCCTGGGAGAGGTGGAAATGGAGAAATTCTGCAAGATGAAAAAATTCTGGAGATTTGGTACACAGCGACTGAAAGCTTAAAAATGGTTAAAATAGGGGCGCCTGGCTCATTCAGTCAGTGGAGCATGCAACTCTTGATTTCATGGTTGTAAGTTCAAGCCCCACATTGGATGTGAAGATTGCTTAAAAATAAAATCCTTTGGGGTGCCTGGGTGGCTCGGTTAAGCGTCCAACTTAGCTTAGGTCATGATCTCTCAGCTGGTGAGTTCAAGCTCCAGGTCAGGCTCTGTGCTGACAGCTCAGAGGCTGGAGCCTGTTTTGGATTCTGTGTCTCCCTCTCTCTCTGCCCCTCCCTCACTTGTACTCTCTCTCCTTCAAAAATAAACATTAAAAAAAAATTTAATACAATCTTTTTTAAAAACGGTTAAAATAGTAAAGTTTATGGGCACCTGGCTGGCTCCGTCAAAATAGTGTTACACCTCTTGATCTCGGGGTCATAAGTTCGAGACCCACACTGGGTGTAGAGATTACTTAAAATGAATAAATAAATTTTAAAAATAGTAAGGTTTATTTTTACCACAGTTAAAAATAAATAAAAGAGGGGCACCTGGGTGGCTTAGTCGGTTAAGCGTGGGACTTTCGCTTAGGTCATGATCTCGCGGTTCGTGGGTTCGAGCCCCACGTCGGGCTCTGTGCTGACTGCCAGCTCAGAGCCTGGAGCCTGTTTCAGTCTGTGACTCCCTCTCTCTCTGACCCTCCCCTGCTCACGCTGTCTCTCTCTCTCTCTCTCCTAGAAATAAATTTTAAAAAATAATAAAAATATATATATATAAATAAAAAAATTAAAAAAAATAAATAAATAAAAGAATCTCTTGGGGACCCAAGAAAGCACCAGGTTTGAAATCTGAATGGGCAGCCAAGAGCATACCTCCCTCCACCCCACAATCCCTTCAAAGGGGAAAGGAAATCACAAAGAGCACCGTGGAGGAGAGAGGAGTCTGCCTGAGCTTCTTGCAAGAATTTATGAGGTAATGGTCTGTTACATGGGCTGAAGGCCATTTTAAGCACCAGCTGACCATGTCCCTCCTTCTCTAACCCCCCAACCTCTCCCCCCATAGTCCAGCAGCCCCCAAAGTGCAGGTGCCGGCTCGGTGCTGAATGACTGCCAGCTGCCCAGTTCCCCACCTGGCGCAGGCCCTGGATGCACAGCCAGGGCTCCCCGACACACTGGTAGTTCCAGGGGCCCTCAGCTGCAACTCCAACAGAGGGAGCACCAGACCAGCAGTGGCCAGACAGCGCCCCCAGTGACCGCACGGTTTCCACCTCTGCCCATCTACAGCTACTGTCCTTGAATGTGAACACCACCACCTGGTCTCTGGGACAGCAAGGGCACTGGCAAGGTGAGAACGGCCAGACCTATGGGTAAGACGAGTGGCATCTTGGGCAAAGAGCCTGTGTGTGAGCTTGAAGAGGCAAGCCCGCTGTGGTGGCCAGGGGCCAGAGATGGAGGCCAAGCACCATCACCACCAGCCCTGGGCCTACCACTTAAGAAGAAAACGCTTCCAGAACTTATATGACAATATGGCAGACACTTCACACAGTTAATCTTATTTAATCCTCTTAACACCCCTAAAAGGTGGGTGTGGGTGCCCCATCTCACAGAAGTGGAGACAAAGGCTCCAATACCTTGACAGCCATATAGCCAAGGTGGGTAGAAGAGGAACTCAAAGTCAAGTCTACCCTGAGTTCCCGGCACCATTCCGCATGCCATGCCTTGCACTTGGGACAGTCAACTGTGGCGCTCCAAGGCCTTGGGCCTCGCCAGTGGTAACCTCACCAGCATGGCATCCCTGGCCAGTGCAAGCTCAGGGCATGAAGAGCACCCTCCCCACCATTAGGCAGTAAAAGTGCTAAACTGACAGAGTCACAAGCCAAGCTCCTTCATGCCTGCCCCCTCACCTCTACCTTCCCAGAGGCCCCCAGGTTTCCAGACCTTACCTTCCTCCCTGTCTAGCCTCAGATGCATCACCCCACCCCCCCACTTTAGGAAAACACTGACCCATATGTCATGTCCTGCCCGTCTCTTCGGCCTCAGCTCTGGGTCGGCCAATCCTCCCTCTTTCCTTCCCCTCCCCCCACCCCACCCCCCCACCCCCCAGCCTCTCCTCACCACCTCATAGGACCACTCTGTAATCCTGCTCAGAGTTCCCCTACCAGGAATGCGGCTCTCAGTTTCACAGGAGAGAAACACAACAGCACAACCACCACACACAGAAACAGATGGATTCCAGGGCACTGGGAGCAACCCCTCCCACGGCTGGGCACTGGGTGGGGGCAGGAGACATTCCTGGGTTGGGGGCAGAGAGTCTGGGGTTATCTTGAGCTGATTGCACTTAAAAATGGTTGCTTCACTTCAAAGGGGCTTTTAGGGCTGGTTGTGGGTTCTGGCGGTCAGAGCCCACCCCCTGAGCAGGCAGTAAGCCTGTGAGAAGGAGCAGAGCCAGAAGCCTGTCCACGTCCCTCTGAGCCCTGTGCACAGAACCAGGCTTTCAGGACCAGTTTCAAAACTACTGTTTAGTCATTACTGTGAATCTTGCCTCCTCCCGGGGTGGCCTCTTGTGTGACAAAGAGAGAAACCAAGGCAGGGGACAGGTGGTACCCGGTGCTCACGGAGCAATGAGAACTCTGGGACGCCCTGCACAGATCTCTCTGCACTCGCCCCTCCCAAACAAGTTTCCTGTTTCACTTAGAGCCTTTCGACTTCCCAGGCTACAAAGGATGGTGCTGATGGAACGAGTCTCCAGCGTCCGACAGGGACCCTGTGCCACACGCAGTCCTTCATACATCCTTCCTCAGAACCTGGGCTTTGGGCTGACTCTCTAAGAGAAATCAGAGAAAAACAGTAATTGATGGCCTTTACTGATCTCTTGTACAGGGATGCTGCATACGCTGTTCTCCTTTAAGCCTCCTAACCACCCCATGAGACTGGTGTCACACTCACTTCAAAAGTGAGGAAAAATGCTCAACATCACTAGTCATCAGGGGATGCCAATCATAACCACAAAGAGATACCACCTCACCCATTAGGATGACTACTATCAGGAAAAGAAAAGAAAAGAAAGAGAAAAAAAGAAAAGAAGGAAGGGAGGGAGGAAGGGAAGGAGAAAGGGAGGAAAGAAGGGAGGGAAGTAGGGAGGGGGAAGGGAGAGAGGAAGAAAGGAACAATGGAGGGAGGGAGGGAGGAGAGAACAGGTGTTGGCGGCAAGGATCTGGAGAAAAGGGAGCACATAGGCCCTGTTGGTAGGAATGTGACGTGGTACAGTCACTATAGAAAACAGCGTGATGGCTCCTCAAAAAACTGAAAATAGGATTACCGTCCGATCCAGCAATCCCACTGCTGGGAATACACCCAAAAGAACTGAAAGTGGAGTCTCGAAAAGATACGTGTACACCCATGCTCACAGCAACATGACTCTCGTTAGCCAAAAGGTAGAAACAACCCAAGCGTCCATCACCAGATGAAGGGTAAACAAAACATACATATATACAATAGAATATTATTCAGCCATAAAAAGGAAGGAAACTCTGATACCTGCTACAACATGGATCACCTCTGAGGACATTACGCTAAGCAAAGTAAGCCGGTCACAAAAAGATACATACCTTACGATTCCACTTACAGGAAGTACCCAGGGTTGTCAGACTCACAGAGACAGAAAGTAGGATGCTAGCTGCCAGGGGCTGGGAGGAGGAAGGGACGGGGAGCTGCTCTTTAACAGGCACATGTTCCCTCTTGCAAGATGAAGAGTTCAGGAGGTGGACTGCACAACAATCTGAATATACTTAACACTACCGAACTGGACACTTAAAATGGTAAATTTTATGTTACATATACACAATTAAAAATAAAAAGCAAATGGGGGAAAAGAAGAATCCCAGTAAAGGAACTCTCATGAGGGGCAGAACAGAGATCTGAACTCACACCTCCCTGGGGCCAAAACTTGTGTTTTCCAGCACCCAACCTCCCTGGAGCCAAAGGTGTTTGTAGAGTTAGCCACACTCCCCTCCCAGCTTGTGCCCTTGGCTCTGGGAGAAGCCTCGTCCTAAATGACAAGCTCTGGGCTGTCGGCACAGTCCCGGACACAGGCACCTGCTGGCTGACGTGTCCCTGCCGAGCACTCTCCCAGGCTCTGCGCTGGGTGGCAGGGCATAATGACGAATAAATAAAACAGAGCTTGTCCTCCTGGCATTTAGGTTCCGGCGAGGCAAGCTAGATAACAGGTATGTAAATAAATACCCAAGAAAAGTATAGGCAGTGATAAGAACCGGTGAGTGAATAATTGGGAATGTAAAGGACAATAAGTGAGGGCAGGAGGAAAGAACAGGTGGCTTCAGCTGGACATGGCAGGGACAAGCTCTCTGAGGAGGGGACATCTTAGCTAGGTCTCCCAGACTGACCTGGGAAGGGTATTCCAGCCAGAGGATACAGTTCGCACAAAGACTTTAAGGCAGGGAACAAGCTCCAAAGCTGGGAAGGGGGGGCCAGAGGGGCTAGCACAGAGGGAAAGGGAACAAAAGAGAGAAGACGTGAGGGCAGAGGGCAGGGCAGGGTCACTGAGGACCTCACAGGACTTGCTGCACAGCCTGGATTTTATAAGGATAATAGGAAGCAATCGGAGGATAGCAAGCCCAGGGAGACATGGTTTGATTTTTGCTTTAGAAATAACTCATGGGGTGGGGCGCCTGGGTGGCTCAGTCGGTTAAGCGTCCAACTTCGGCTCAGGTCATGATCTCGCAGTTCGTGGGTTCGAGCCCCGTGTCGGGCTCTCAGTGGACAGCCAGAGCCTGAGCCTGCTTCGATTCTGTCTCTTCTCTCTGCCCTCCCCGCTCATTCTGTCTGTCTTCTCTCAAAAATAAATAAACATTAAAAAATTTTTTTTAATATTTTTATTTATTTCTAGGATAGAGAGAGACAGCGTGAGCAGGGAGGGTCAGAGAGAGAGGGAGTCACAGACTGAAACAGGCTCCAGGCTCTGAGCGGGCAGTCAGCACAGAGCCCGACGCGGGGTATGAATCCACGAACCGCGAGATCATGACCTAAGCGAAAGTCGGACACTTAACCGACTAAGCCACCCAGGCGCCCCTAAAAAAATGTTTATAAAAAAAAAGAAATAACTCGTGGGGGTTGGGGGGTTCCTATGTGAAGTTAACTTTCCCATGGGGTGTCATTGAAACTTGGCTCTACTCCAGGGAGCTCAGGGCTCAGATCAGGATCTCTCAGGAGTGACCTGTGAGGCATACACACTGCCCAGGGTTTTCTGTACATCTGCCTAATTAGGGAAAACTGACATTTCCACTGTGCCACCGCCAGAAAGCAGGGGGGCCTGGAGATAACACCACCATCCCAGAGACGCAGAGAAATGCTCCAAGCCAGCACTGCAGGACTGAGGTCCTATTTCTGTCTGTTCCAAGCCCTGGCTTCCTCATCTGTAATACGGTGTCAATATGGATGACCTCTCCATTGTGCTCATCCCTAATAAATGAGTTAAGGAGGGACATGGGCATTGATTTCCCTAAAATATAAGCTGCTCTCTCACTGAAATGTGGAGTATTTTTAGTACCAGCAACCTCAGCCTCCTAAAAAGCTGAACAGAGTCCAGAGCTGTTGACACACTAGACAACTGATGTGCAGAGGTAAAGGTTCTGAAGCCTCTTATCACTGACAGAACCCGGGTTTTCTGCTCCCACAGCATGTCAGCCCAGGGTCCCCTGTGTCCACCTCATTAACAAGCAGGAGCCTGCACTCCCAGGATTAGTCAGTCTTGTGATTATGACACATGCTGTCATCCAAGGCCCATCTAGGACCTTCTGACCTCTTTATCAGCTCCCAGCCCTGATATTACACCTCTCTCCATGTGCCCACAAGGTCAGAACTCCATGGGGGAGAAGCGATGCTTCCCTTGACCACCATGATGGCTTACATGGAAATGACCCTGTTATCAGCGGGGGGTGCTGAGCAAGCTCCCTGTGGGCTCAGACTCTGGGCTCATCATTCGCTCTTCTCTCAGATTCAGTGACCCCATCTCTGAGCTCTCCTCACTCTGACCCCTGACTCTTCTGCCATCTGCATTCTCTGGTTTCTATAATGGCTGCCCCTTAAAAGTTGAGGGATTCAAGGCGCCATCTTTAGCTCTCTGGTCCTCACTCTGCACTCTCCTGGGCTGTAACCCTCAGCCCTCTGCTGATGAGCCCAAACCAAAGCGCCATGCCTAATCTAGCTCCTGTCAGAGGATGTCCTACAGGTCCCTTCAACCTAGTCTGAGTGACATGAAAGTAACTACTTCCTGCCCCAAATGGGCTCCTCTCCTGGGTTCCCTATCCCCCTTAAAAGTCACATCAGTTGGCAGCCAGACATGCATTATGTCTGACTTCGCCAGGGCTCACTTCCCATGAGAAGTCACGAGATGCGGTCAGTTCTGCTCCCAACATACCTCACACCTCTCTCCCATCTTCACCGTCCCCACCACCAGGACCCTCGCTCAGGTTTCATCATCTGTTGCCTGGATTACTACAGGGTACCTCAAATGGCCCCTAAATCTCCACGCCCTCTGCTACACCCACTACCAGAGGTTCTTTTCCAAAACGTAGATCTGGTGATACTATTCCCTTACTCCAGATTCTTTCGTGGTTCCCCAAGCCTTCCAGCCCTTCCTAACGCTTCACCCACCTCCCAGTGTTGGTTCGAACCACTCTCCGAAAGCACCCTACTCCTCAGCAAGCCCACACCAGTCATTCCCTAAAGCCATGCACTTCCTAGGCATTTTTCTCACGCTGCACCTCGGCCTGGCATGCTCTTCCACCCTCCTCCCACTGCGAAGTCGAAGACTAGACTCAAAAGCTGTTCAAAAGCCATCTCCTCCAAGGCGCCTTCTCTGACCCTCCCAGCCCTATTCCCAGATGGCCACTCCTGCTTCTGGACATCACTGTCTTGGTCCCGCCTCTGCGTCCCCAGCCCCTCTCAGCGTGGAGTATGTTGGAGGTTCAAACGCTGACAGAATTAGATTCATTTGTTCATATGCTAACTTATTCAGTCAACAAATATTTATTTAGACCCTGCTCAATGCAAAGCATGGACTTAGGCACTGGAGGGAGAGAGGTGTGCAAGGATGCTTGACACAGAATCTACCAGGGGGCCAAGATGTGTGCCCTCATACCTGTGCTATCTGACGGCACGTGAGAAGGGTGCAGGGGCTCCCTGGAGGGAAACCTCCCAGCACGGGTGCTGCCTCCACCTTAACAATCCAAGTGGCCCGCTGGGACCCGGGCTGGGAAGGGGCTGGCAAGCACAGCTGAATTCCAAGCATCATCGAGCATCCCAGTTCAGTCCTGTTCAATTCTATGGGCCCAAGCTAGGAGCCACACAGAGCCATCTCGGTTCCCGCCATCCTTCAAGGTCCCACCTCCCCTGTCCTTTCTGAAGACTTCCCTGTCCGGCCCAGACCACTTGAGCTTCCATGGCCCCAAACTCCTGTAGCACTCACACTCCTCTCGGTGTGCACAGTTCTGCTCCGCTGGTTATTTTCTATCTGTTGTTCCCGCTATTGGCATCAGTCAGCACGCCAGCAGGGAACAAATAGAACACTTGCATGAGAGTGAATGTAGGAGGGCTTTTCAATGAGGAACAGATAAGAGAGGAACCAGAAGAGATGGGACTGTGCCCAGGGCTGGACTGAAGGGCTGAGGGAAAGGACTATCACTGGACCCTGGAAGGTAGGGGTCAGATAGGATCCACGCAGGCAGAGCTGGCATTCCCAGCCAGCACCCAGGCTCTATTCCATCGTCCCCTCCTGTCCCACCCCCATACCTTCCAATGTCCTGCAGCTTTAGGACCAGAGAGAGGACCTGGAGCTAGAGGTGCTTCCTCCAAATGCAGTGCTGATACAGACCCTGATGATGACCTAGAGGAACCCATGTGCCCGATGCCAAGACCAGTGCCGGCCATGAATTTATCATCTTCTTCCCCTAACTTACTCAGACACTCTGGGCTCTGCCTCCCAAAACTACCCCAGCACCAGGCTGTGCCACACTGGGGCCATGTTGCCCCCTTTCCAGGGGTGCCAACGTTTCCCCTTCCAAGAGAAAGCATATCACCTGGCTTGAGCGGGAGGCTGGGGGTAAGGGGCCGCTGGAATTCCAGGGCTCTTTACCAACACTATTTGACATCATTCCCCAAGTTGTACCAGGAACGACGGGAGCCCATAAGTCTGCCTGAAGTTTCTCTAAACAGCAGAGTCCTGGATACAAGGCAGCTCCAGCCACAGCCCCCACACGAGAGCTCGCAAGGGGTGTGGGGCTTTGCCCTTCATGTCAGCCCGGCCAAGAGCCCAGCCTCACGAGCACCATAAACAGGGCCCCAAGAAGGGGGTGGGGAATAGAGGCAGAGGAGGTGATGGACTGCTTTTTTTTTTTGCAACACAGTCAATTAATAAGAAAGTTAAAAAGGCCATTGTGTTATTCCACTTATGAGAAGAATGTGACCGGGGGCCGTGGTTCCAGGCACCTGCTCTCAGCGCTCTGGTGGTGCTCTGGGTGATAAGGGAGGCTCTGGGGGAGTGAGGATCTGTCTGGTCTCCTGGAAGTGCTTACGCCGGGCAGCCCGCAGGGCCCATGGCAAGGAAGTCTCGGTCAGCAGGTTCATCTGAGGCTCTCCCCAAACCCTCTGCTCTTCTCCACAAGCCCCAGGCGGCCCCCCCACGGGTCAAGCCCCCCAGCAGGATTCCCAGGCCTCTGTGGCATGTCCCCTCCTGTCTGTTCCGTGTCCTGTTCCCTGTCTTCTAAGATGTGACCAAGTCAGTCTGACCCCCCAGTCTGCACGGATGCGGCCTTGTCAAGTATGAGGTTGATGGACAGGCTACCCTGCAGGGACATCAGGGCCTGTGTCACCGTCGGTGCAGAAGCCCAGAACTGGGCAGATTCTTGAAGGCACCAGAGAAAGTCTAAGAGAGAGGTGTGACCTGCCCCCTCCAAGTGGCCACATGTTCATTGTTCATTACAATGGCAGCTTTCCAGAAACAATGACCGTGCCCTTGCCTGAGTATGTGAGTGCTAGCACAGACAGGTCTGGGGCCTGCTAGTGAAGAGATGCTGCTGTGGACCAGCTCCCATCGAGATCAAGTCGTTCACTGGAAGAGCAGTAGCCCAAGGACCAGCAGCTGTGGATCCCAGGCTGTGTGAGCTTAAGAAGGTCACTCCTCTCTCTGGGTCTCCTCTTCCCCGGCTCTAAACTGAGGAGGTAGGTGGATGGGTGGTCTCCAGGCTTCCTCCCGGCTCTGCGGTGCTCCACCATGAAAGGTCCTGACCCGCCAGGACCAGAGAGGCATAGCCCCAGCAGGCCCCATGGCAGGTTGAAGGCTCTTCCCCCTTGTGGCTCAAGTTCAACACACCCAACAGTTACTTCTAGGCTTCTCCCCCACCTCTTCCCTCGGGTCCTCGGGCCCCTCCCACCAGGCCCCTGGAATGGGTCCCATTCCTCCTTCTGACCCACAACTGATCTGGCCCTCACCCCACATCAAATGGTCTTCCAGTCTCTGAGTTCATATAGGAGCAAGATCTTTTCCCACCATCTGTGCTTCACTGAACATGACCTTTCCAGGAGCCACCTCTAATGCCACACCACACCTGTGTGTCACCAAGGGCTTCCGGAGCCACAGCTGCTCTTCCCCTCAGCTCTGCTCTCCCTGCTGTGGTCCAGGGCCTGGAGCCTGCTCCTTGGGCCTCCCCACAGCCCCAAGCGCCAGCGCGCCATCACCTCCAGCACTTCCGAACCCCCAGGTCCTGGATTGTATGACCCTTGCCAACTCTGGGCCAGAGCTGGGGCCTATCCCCCTTCCAGTAGTTCAAGGTCACATTAATCAGGAGAGAGGCCAAGACCAAACTATACAGTTTATTGCCTCATTTTGGTCCAGAGCTGTGACAGCACTAGATCTCTCCCCCACACCCTCTCGGCTCCTGACTGATGGGAGAGAAAGATCCCAACCCAAAGCCACCCTCAACTTTCCGTGTGAAAAGGCTCAAGGAGAGTCTTCCAGCAGGAGAACACAGAGGTCGTCAAAACACCCCCTTCCAGAAGCAGCTGCCATCAATCTTAAGCCCCAGGACATCACAAGAGAACAGTTAAAAACTGACCTCTACCATTTCTCAAGAACATCTGGGCACGTTTTCATCTATAATCACTTTGGCCAACGGAAGATCAGAAGTTGCTTTTTTCTTAAAGATTTCCTTAGTCTTGCCAAGTCCTGGGATGGTGTCCTGTCCCTTTAGCAAATGTTGGGGTGGTGGGAGGAAGTGATGGTCATTCAGGGAAGGGGGACAGGAGCCAGGCTGATGTCTGTGAGCCACGTCTGCAGACATGCCCCGCAGAGAACCCGCATGCATGCAGGTGTACCACTGACAGAAAACGGCTGGCGTTTTGTGTGTCTGCCAGTGATTTGTACCTCAGCATAATGTAGCTCTTCTGAAAGACTTAATACCTAAAAAAAGTACTTCCCCAACTCCACCATAGAACCCCCTCTGAGGGTTGAAGGGAAGTGGCTTGACATCAAATGCAAAATATCTAAACTTAAAATACAGATGCAATGCATTTAATCAAATATATACACACACATACTTTTTAATTTAATCTGTCCAAACTAGGACAGATATGACCAATGATATGGCTAGCTGGTTCTCCAAATTCCAGGGCACCAATAGAAAGCTTAGTGAGAGGAAAGGCAGGACTGAAAACACCACTTGAGGGGCACCTGGGTCGCTCAGGCAGTTAACCATCCAACTTCAGCTCAGGTCATGATCTCGTGGTTCATGAGTTCGAACCCCACTTCAAGCTCTGTGCTGACAGCTCAGAGCCTGGAGCCTGCTTCAGATTCTGTCTCCATCTCTCTCTGCCCCTCCCCTGTTTGCATATTCTCCCTCAATATTAAATAATAAACATTAAAATCTTTTTTAAACAAAGAGAAAACACCACTTGAGTAATCAATACTTAAGGACGGGTCCAGGTAGGTATATAAACTCGTAGCAAAAGTTTAGGATAAAGTTATAGATAGCCTATCCAGAGTGGACTATTAAGAGCAAAATGGAATCTGGAGTCTATCCCTGATCCTAAGAGTGACATCAGGGAAAATGACCACCCACATATCCAGGGTGCTCCCTTAACACACACAGGAGACCACAGACCTAAGCCCTGGTGGCATTGCCTACACCCTCATGAACACCCTCCAGCCTGATGAGGCCAGAAATCCCCTCTTCCAAACAGCTGAGTATCCACCAAATGCCTCTGCCCAGGCCTGAAGGTCAAGGCACAGAAGGCGGTGTTTTTTAATTTTGCTGCTCTTTGTTCTTCCCCAGGCCTCATTATCTTGAGATGTCTTTAATAACTGAGCAGGCCTGCAACATTCCTCCTCCTCTTCTCCCACACGGGCCTTCGCCATCTCGCTCCGTGGAGGAGGGCGGTGAGAGTGCCAAGCTAGCTGGCCTGAGCGTCTCCTCCTGGGGCAGCTGGCTCACAGCCCCATGGCAGGAACTGGGAACAGAGTGGCCTGGAGCCTCCCCGGAATCCATCAGCCGCAGGAAATGAGATTTTAGCAGAAAAGAAGGAGGTCTGTCCACCAACCCTTGCGCCCTGCCCTGTGTATACAGCCGCATGCACGCGCACCCCACCACACCCCGATTTCTCCCGCCAGCAGTGCCTGAGTCATTGCGTCCGTGAGTTCAGAAGGGAGAGGGGTTTTGAGGGAGGTGCTCTAGGTTGGAACACGCCAAATCAGTGTTTTCCAATGACTCGGGATGACACTAGGAACACACCCCCACGGACAGGATATTATTTATATGAACAGTAAGTCCCCAGCTGGTCAACATTCAAGTGGCAACTGTAAACATCCCAGATCTCCCAACTGCTCCTCAAACCATCCAACATCCTGTCAGTCCGGGTGCGAGGAAAAGTGGCTGGTGTGGCCAAGTCATCAGATGGAGCACTGTGCTGGGTGGGGGCACTGAGGCAGAAGCTGGTCCCTGGCCCCCAGGGGTCCCCAGGCTCTCAGGAGGCCAGCACCACACACAAAAGGCTGCCAGTGGGGCTCTAATGAACTAAAATCTGTGAGAGAACCGACAAGGGTCAAGGGAGGTACCCCAGAGGAGGTGGCCCTGAACTATCTAAGGCAGACCCAAGGGTACGAGCCGGGGGTGCCACAGGCCTGTCGGGGAGCAGGCCAGAGCAGCTAGGGCACAAGCTGCCTGAGAGCCGATGAGTCTAGAGAAAAAGCAGAGCCCAGTCACAGAGGACTTGAATGCGGTGATGAGGGTCTGGATTTCATTTGCTCCAGGAAGTGAGTTTCCAGTGAAGGCTTTCTAGTAAAGCACAGACCCCAGAGGCTGACAGTCTGCATTCAGGTCCCAGCTCTACCACTCACTGTGTGGCCCCCAGGGAAGATGCTTCACCTCTCCGCACCTCAGCTTTCTCATCCGTTAACTGGGATAATGTAGTTCATCAATTACGAGATGCATCTTTTTTTTCCCCACCTTTTAAAATCTGTAAAGGGGCACTTGGGTAGCTAAGTCGATTAAGCACCTGACTCTTGTTCTCAGTTCAGGTCTTGATCTCAGGGTTGTGAGTTCAAGCCCTGCTTCGGGCTCCATACATGGAGCCTACATACATATATACGTACATACAATATGTAAAATCATCTCAGTGGGAAGAATGACACCGTAACGTCAGCTGTGCATGCATAGCAAATATTACAAAATCAGTGTCATCTGTCTGGAAGAAAACTCATGCTTTTTTTATTTATTTTTTATTTTTTTTAATGTTTTATTTATTTCTAGGAGAGAGAGAGACAGACAGACAGCGTGAGCGGGGGAGGGTCAGAGAGAGAGGGAATCACAGACTGAAACAGGCTCCAGGCTCTGAGCTGGCAGTCAGCACAGAGCCCGACGCGGGGCTCGAACCCACGAACCGCGAGATCATGACCTGAGCGTAAGTCGGACGCTAAACCGACTAAGCCACCCGGGCGCCCCAACTCATGCTTTTTTTAAATGCTTATTTTTTAGAGAGAGAGAGAGAAAGAGAGCACGAGCAAGGGAGGGCCAGAGAAAGAGAAGGGCAGAGGATCCAAAGTGGGTTCTGAGATGACAACAGTGAACTCAATGCGGGGCTCAAGCTCAGGAACTGTAAGATCATGAAGCTGATATATCAGAGCCGAAGTCAGATGCTCAACCGACTGAGCCACTCAGGTGCCCCAGAATACCCATGCTTTTAAGAAATACTGCATCATTGTAAATGGCACAGAGAATATTATGTGGGGAAAAACATGGATTCTGAGGACTCTGAGTGTTAAAATAATTCAGAAGCGTGGATGCCTGAAGATGCGAAAATGTGGAGTACATCAAGACTATTTTATTGTGAACTTAAGTATGAGCTAGATAAACATATGACTGAAAATTTTTGTCCAAACAAATCTAAATGAGCTCTTTTGGGTGCCTGGGTGGCTCAGTCAAACATCCAACTTTGGCTCAGGTTGTGATACCATAGTTGGTGAGTTCAAGTCCCATGTCATGCTCTGTGTTGACAACTCAGAGCCTGGTGCCTACTTTGGATTCTGTGTCTCCCTCTCTCTGTGTGTCTGCGTGTCTGTCTGTCTGTCTCTCTCTCAAAAATAAACATTAAAATTTTTTAAATAAGGGGCACCTGGGTGGCTCAGTTGGTTTAGCGCTGGACTTCAGCTCAGGTCATGATCTCATGGTTTGTGGGTTCAAGCCCTGCATTGGGCTCTGGGCTGACAGCTAGCTCAGAGCTTGGAGCCTGTTTCAGATTCTGAATCTCCCTCTCTCTCTGACCTGCTCATGCTGTCTCTCTCTCTATCTCTGACAAAAAATAAATAAATAAAATTTTTAAAAAATAAAACTTTTTAAATAAATAAGAGCTCTTTCATTAAATAGACAATAAAAATTTGAAGTGATAAAAAAAAGATTGTGTCAGAATTTTTCTTTTTCAGGGCGTCTGGGTAGCTCAGTCTGTTGAGCCTCTGACTTTGGCTCAGGTCATGATCTCACGGTTCCTGAGTTCAAGCCCTACATCAGACTCTGTGTGATAGCTCAGAGCCTGGAGCCTGCTTTGGATTCTGTGCCCCCCCCTCAAAAGTAAATACTTAAATTTTTTTTTAAGAAAGAATTTTTCTTTCTCAATGCTACAAAAATAAGGTGCATCTTACAACAGATAACATCTTCGAGTCCATAAGATGTGGTCATAATCACATACGCCTCACACAACTGTTAGGAGGATCAAAGGAACTGATATTTATATTCACCACCGAGAATGGTGCCTGGCACCTGATGCCTCCAATATATGCACTATCAAATACACAACCCGACAACCCGACTTGTCATAGAAACGTTCCTAGCATGGCTCTGCGTTAAAGGAGGGAAGTGGGGTCATGGACCAGGAGAGCCCTGCAGTGGCCTGGGACAGAGATGGTGAGAGCCCATGTCAACAGTGGTCACGGGGACAGACAAGTGCAGGGTGGGCTGGAAAGCACTTCAGAGGTGGGTAGTCAAATATCTGATACCCCATGTGTGTGTATAAGGAAGAGGAGGAGGTGAAAACACCACCAGAGGCATCTAGCTGGGCCACAGAGCAATGCTTTCAAGGGAGATGGAAAATGCAGAGGAGCAGGTATGGGGGGAGAGGAGAGTGACATGGGTAGGCCATGCTGCTGGGGACGCCTGTGGGACATCCAAGTGAAGTATCTGGCAAGAACCTGGCAAGTAAGGTTAAGTGCTCAACAAACACATGGAGGATTATAAAAAGAAAGGAGGGGAGGGGAGGGAGAAGGGAGGAAAGAAAGCTGAAAGGGTTCCTGCCACCACACATGGTGTTGGTCACCTGTCACCTGGGCAGCACTCACCCCTTCTCTTTAACACTCGAGGTATCCGTTGATTTGTCAGCTTCCCCACTAAAGAGCGAGCTGAGGGCAGGGATCATGACTCCCCTCTATCTGTAACTCAGTGCTTGGCCCAGCCCCCAGCACATGCTAGCCATTCCATGAAGATCTGTGGGTATGACCCCCTTCACGGGCAGAAGCCTCGACGCCCTGGCCTCTGGTTCACTCATTCTTCACTCTGCTCCCTCGATCTGTGTTTGCCAACTGCAAAACAAAACTGATCTGATTAGGGCAGATGCACTGATGCTCACCAGGTAGTAGGGAAGAAGAGAGGGACAAGAGAGGGGCCAGGAAAGAGGACAAACAAGACAAGACAGGTGAACACAGAAGATGACAGAGAGAAACAAGGACATTCCAAGGCTGGCCCTGAAGGTCTGCTTGCTGTCCACTGCGGTAGCCTCAGTGTCCCCCATGAGGAAGCCCTACCCTCTCACCCTTCCAGTTCAAGCAATGTCTGAAGTCGGGGTAGAAAGAGCCGTGACCCCAGGAGCAGAGTTGCAAGGCTATCGGCCCCTCTGTGGCAGGGAGATCACAAGCCAGGCCCTCACCTCCGTGGGTGGGTCTCGGTTTTCTCCTCTGTGCCCCGAGGACGTGGCTAGATGTGGCTGCCTGTCCGGCTCTACTCAGAGCTTGTCCTCAGCCCCCCAGCAGCTTGCAGGGAGAGCTGGCTGCGCCATGCCAATTCACCTTCATGGTGCTCTGCAAGCACTTCTCACCGTCCGTACTGTTCACACCTGGTCATCCTCTCCCACTCCCCTTCTGTCTCTGCTATTTTGTATCCAGTAACCCCCTCTAGACTCTGTGGTCTGCATCATCCAGTGGGCTTATCATTGGGGTCAACCCTCTGAGAGTCTTTCCTGATGGTCCCAGGGCACCCTGTATCCTACAACCCGAGGACCTGGATGTCAGGCCCACACATGCTCCTGCAATCACAGGATTGCTCCGGGTGAGTCACTGTCCAGTTCAAGGAGAGTCTGAAAAGGAAGTTTGGGACCACCTCCCAGTACACTCCCTCAGCCGCAACAGGCTTTCTAACGAGCCCCTGCTGGGAGGGGACAGTCCAGTCCTACCCCGCCTCCCCCAGGACTCAGGCTGAGAAAATGGACAGGAAAAGGGGCAGCCCACAGCCGTCCTGGTGTGAGCGGGCCCTGATAAAGGAAGCAGGGGCAGCCCCAAACTGGGAGACAAAGGAAAGCAGACACTGGATGAGATCAGGGAAACGCCGGCCCACCCTGCTCCACATCACCACACTTTCCACAGAGGCCCCAGAATGAATCTATTTCTGGCCACTGCCCACCCCCTTCCCTGCCGCAGGCTCATCACAGAAATGCTCGGTCTACCGGCCTGGGGGTGATCACAGGGACACTCCACCCATCCCTGGAGCTGGAGGCTTTCTAAAACCCCACGGCACGTGCCACTGCCCCTGTTGCTCTCTTCTTGCCCCAGATGGCCGGCAGTGCATAAAGTCACTTGACTTCATCACAGCTCAAATGGGGGAACTGAGACACCGAGCAGGAAAGGGGATGCCGGGAGGTCCCTGGGAGCCCACAGAGCCTGGGGCCTTCAAGATAGCAGCCGTGATGGTCCCAAGACCAGAGGGCTTTACAAGGAGACCCTGAAACAGAACAAGAGTTGGGGCAGGCAGGGAAAGGGATACTCACAGGAGGAAGGAATAGGCCAGAGGTTCCAGAAGCCAAACGTTGTAACATGAAGTTTTGCAGGGAGGAGGAAGGAGCAGTATGAGTGGGGGATCTGAGGAATGAAAACCCCAAAAGGCGCCAAGGTGTATGCGAGAAGCAGTCCTTGGAGGGCAAAGGTTGGCAATCCAGCCCACGTCCCAGTTTTTCAGAAGTGAAAAGACACAGAAGAAATGAAAGAAAAACAATACAGGTTTTGAAAATGGGCTTCCTAGGTGAGTAGGGGCAGAGGGGTTGGCCAACACGAGGATTTCGCTCAGGAAGATAAATACTGGGGAGAGTCGGTGTCGTGATGTACTTTATGTCCCGATGCTTTGGTTTATGCAGCTGTCAAAACCGCTACAGCCCCCAGGCCCAATGGGCAGTCAGGGGAGCGTGTGACAAGGTGCGTGCTCTTTGAGGGCTAGAGAGCATCTTTTGTTCATCCCGTTCTGATAGGTTTTTAGATATTTTAAGTTATATATGTAAAAACCCGTCAGAACAGCTGTCAGCCAGCACACCCCACCCTCAACTGCCAGCTGGGTTTGTATCCCAAGCAGTGCTCAGTCCCAGGAAATAGGTGCTGCTTTGAATTGATGTGAGGTTGAGTGCGAAATTAATGAAAGAAAGTCTCACTCAGTTTAGTTAAGCAGTAGGTTCGACTTGGGGACTGAAGGGACTTTCTTCTCCCTGAATTATAGTCCTCGTGAGGGCTCCGGCTTGGCACACAGAGCCTGGGGCAGTGTCACGTGGAGGGCATGGCCCGGGCTGCCAGCTCTTCCCCGTGAGCTGGTCCCAACCCAGGGCCGGCCCAAAGGGAGCAGCTGGGCCCTGCTGTGTTTTTAGAACTCAGGATTGCCTCTGGCATCAGCAAATAGCACCAGAAAGTTCCATCACAAACCAGGGACAAAATAAATAAATAAAAAGAAACCAATGACAGCTGCCTGCCATCACCCTAATTAAAATAAACATGCAGCCCACCATGGCCAGCCGGCCTCCCGCTGCTCGCTGGCATCCTCTCCACACACCCGGACAACTGCCACCTGTGGACAGGCAGAGGTCACAGCCCTGAGGGGAGAGGGGTTCCCCGGCCCCAGGTGTGCCCACATGGGGTCCTGTGTCCCCTCTTTCCCTCCACCCCATCTTCTCCAGTCTTCATGCTCTTTCTAGAACCTGCCAAGCTGGGTATCTACCTCAGGGCTTCCAAATATACTGTTCTCAATGGCTGGAAAACACTCCTGCCCCATTTCCTCATTCCTTCACTCAAAGATCACCTGCTTAGAAAGGCCTTCCTGGGGCGCCTGGGTGGCTTAGTCGGTTAAGCATCCGACTTTCACTTAGGTCATGATCTCACGGTTCGTGGGTTCGAGCCCCACGTCGGGCTCTGTGCTGACTGCCAGCTCAGAGCCTGGAGCCTGTTTCAGTCTGTGACTCCCTCTCTCTCTGACCCTCCCCTGCTCACACTATCTCTCTCTCTCCTAGAAATAAATTAAAAAAAAAAAAAAAAGAAAGGCCTTCCTTACATGCCCTATTTAATAGCATTCGTGTAGCCCACCGGCATTGAACCCTTGGCTGTTTTCATTCTCTACTAAGCACCCACCTCTACATGAAGTTATGTTATATGTTTATGTTTTGCTGATCTGTTATCTGTTCCCACCTCCACAGCCACCCCTGCCCGAAGCACCAGGCCGCAGCCCTACATATGTGTGGACCCTCAGGACAGGGACTGTCTTGCTCACAATTGTTTCCCAAGATGCCTGAACAGTACCTGATACAGAGTAACTTTCAATAAATAGGTATTTACTGAATGAATGAAGTGTCATTCCTTCCATGCCAAGATGACCCATCTGACTTATATCAGAATAGCTGCCATTTCCAGTAAAGGGTGAGAATTCCTATTCACTGATGTCACAAGGCCACCTACCAGATTGCAGCATGGGAATGACTATCATACTAGTCTCCTTGGGCCAGGCCCTCTGCCAGGTTCCCTACATGTGTTAGATCTTTTCCTCCTTGTGGTCAACCTTACACACAGAGCATTTTCACCCCCATTTAACGCATGACAAAACCAGGACTCAGAGAAGGTAACTTTAAGTTTCCTATCTCACGGAGTTAATCCATGATAGAAACTGGACTCTTTTTTTTATATATATATTTTTTTATTTATTTCTAGGAGAGAGAGAGAGAGACAGCATGAGCAGGGGAGGGTCAGAGAGAGAGGGAGTCACAGACTGAAACAGGCTCCAGGCCCTAAGCTGGCAGTCAGCACAGAGCCCAAAGCGGGGCTCGAACCCACGAACCACGAGACCATGACCTAAGCGAAAAGTCAGACGCTTAACCGACTAAGTCACCCAGGTGCCCCCTTTTTTTGTTTTAATGTTTATTTATTTTTGAGAGAGAAGACAGTTCAAGTGGGAGAGGGACAGAGAGAGAGAGGGAGACACAAAATCTGAAGCAGGCTCCAGGCTCTGAGCTGTCAGCACAGAACCCGATGCGGGGCTCAAACTCACTAACCGCAGGATCATGACGAGAGCCGAAGTTTGATGCTTAAGAGATTGAGCCACCCAGGAGCCCCTAGAGCCTGGACTCTTGAAGCTTTTTCCTGAGACAAAACTAGAGCAACTGGACCATCCCTAAAGCCCCCTCCTGTCCCCTAGCCCAAGTACTTTTCCATCTTCTCTACCCACAGCCCTGACAGCATTGAAGGAGTTAATGAGGCTTGTCCAGCCTCACACCAAAGCTTCCCAGAAACTCATCAAAGCCTTGAGGGGTAAGGGTGAGGATGAGGGAAGAAGGAGGAAGGGAGAAGGTGGCAGAGGCCAGGCTGTGAGGTTAAATGATCTCCTCTCGAAGTACAGCCCACCAGATATCTCAGGGCAGCAAAGGACTCACTCAGACCCTCCACCCTTTCCCTAAGCCTGATAGATAGACATCTCTCAAAGTTATCTCAGCCTCTAAAGGAAACTGTCAGCCCAGCAGCTGGGCTTCCCAGTCCCAGGCTGCCTGGGACAACGGGGCGGGGTTTCCGGCAGGGGACGGCAGCAAGCTGGGAGGCAGGGCCCCAGGCTGGCCTGTGGAAAGCAGAAACTCGGTGCACTAGCAGGCAGACCAGCCCACAGGGACTTGTGGGCTCCAAGACCCCCAAGCTGTTGACTCACTACATGTCTCAGGGACATATCACTTCCCCCGGGGACAGCTTTGTCTCAAAGGGACAGTCACCCACACCCATCATCACAGGATGTGAGGACACAGACAAGGGAAAGGAAGAAGGAAGGCTGGCTCAGAAGGAGGACCCTTTAGGAAAAAGAGTTTCTCAGCCTTAGTAAGTTTCCTGTGCGCTGTGCTCCCTGGGCAATTTGTAAATATCATCTCATCTCAACTGAACCTCCGCCACACCCTATGAAGCCAGTTCCTTTCGTGTTCCCACTTTACAGACGAGGAAATAAAGCTCAGAAGGGTCAAATAATCCGCCCCAGTCACTTCAGTGCTGCGTTTCTAATTTTAAAGAAAAATGAGTTCAGCCTTGCCATCTTACACCCGTTCTCCTCACCATCAGCTCGAGCAGGAGCCTGGAGCTGTGTGAAATCTTTGCACGGGATGAGGCTCTATCTGTATCATCTACAAGGACCACCTCTGGCCCAGCTCGGCCACATAAGCATGGACACAATGACAAATATATGGAGATGTGGGAATTGTGTTCTTTGCCAGGTCCTTTTCCAACCCTGATTATACACCACCTGCTTTACACAACATCCAAGTTCTGGAGTCTCTGGACCGAGAGCTCAGCACGTGGAGGAGGGCAGGCTGGCAACCCAGAGATTTGAATTTCAGGCTCAGCTCTGCTGCTCACCAGCAACGTAACCTCCGTGCATCAGATGCCGGGAAACCTGCTCACAGAGGAGTCTCGGAAAGGCCCATGATGGGCCGGAGACCCCTCCCTGCCACTGCATATAAAGCACCTGGAGCTGGGTTGGTGGAAGCACAGGAAAAAGAAGCACACTTTCCACGGTGTGAGGAAGGACACCGGTGATGTCAACACTGGGTTGACCTGGTCCTACTGGGGATGTCAAGACAGAACCAGTTCTCCCGGGAGGCCCCATTCTGCACCAGAAGCTTACGTGGACACACACATACACACACACACACCCCTGAGACATGATCCAAGGTTGAAACCAGGCATAACAAATCATGCCAGAGTTCTGTCTATGCAAACATGAGTTATGCCATCCAGTTCCTTTCCCCCTCAAGTACAATCTCCTTGGCCACACATGTAGTTTTATCTGAACTTCATAAACCCCAGAATACAGGTTACTGGCCAAAAAAGCCAGCGATCTCTAATACTCTTAACAGCAGAAGGAACAAAATCACCTTCTGGTCAGACATCACCTGTAGAGCACCAGACACAACTGTTGATGCTCGAAGTCTAGTTCTGATCGGGGCATCTGACAGCACCAAGACCAGAGAGCCAGTTGATTTTTCTAGGTGTAACCCTCGTACCTCAGCAGACCCTTTGAGGTTCCTGTCAACTCTATTTTTGTCCCTGTGTCTGGGAAAACTGACTAAATTTCCTTTTATTTGGAACCAAGCCCAACTCTGAAGTTGGGTGGATGTAGCCACACTTCCGCACCCAAATTTCCATCGGCTTGAAAACAACACTGGGTGTTGCAGAGAACAGCTGTGCTAACAAGCACAGTTCTTATCTGTCGGAGCTTAGTCTGCCGGGGTGTCCTGGAGAGTGGGGCAGTGACTGAAGAGTGGCCAGCCACACCCGATTGGACCCAGAGTTACAAAGAAGCTGGTTCATCAGATAAGGGAACCTGAGAGAAAACCCTTAGAAAGGGCCAGGAGAGTCAGTGCAACATTGTGAGGGCCTCTCCCACCCCGCAAAACTGCCTCCAGAACTTCTTTCAGAACAACCGACCTGATTACCCTCAGGACACCTGAACTGCCTCCTTCCTCACCATCTTCAATAGCCATGTCTGAACTGGCCCAGGGTGGACCCAGCAGGCACCACACTGAGTGTCCCTGTCTCGCTGTGCACAGGATCTAGCTTACGCGCTGACTCTATGATCAACCACAAGCTCCCAGAGGGCAGGCACCCATCTCTGTGTGCATCCACCTGGGGGTCCTCCCTCACAGCACCTAGTATAGAACAAGCCACTCGATGCTGGCCCCTCTGTCCATTCTGTGGACTTTCTGCATCTGCCTGAGGGGTCGTCAACCCTGGCTGCCCATCAGAGGCCTCCTGGGAGCCTAAAACTCACCCCTGTTTGAGGAATCACCCCAGAGGTTCTGGTTTAAGTGGTGTGGCATGGGACTCAGACCTTGGCCTTTTTTTTTTTTTTCTGACCTTGACATTTTAAAAACATGGAGCCAGCTTGGAGTCAAAGACTGCTCACTCTAAAGGCTGGGAGGTTGAGACAGGTAATCCAGGGAGAAGGTGGCAGAAACCCCTTCCTGCAGCCATCAGTAGAGGAAGGAAAGAGAGCATCACTAGACGGGGGTTGCTGGCTTGGGGAAGGGAACTGACCCAGGATTACAATCTTCCTCCTACCCAAAGAAGAGAGATGATTTCTGGGCTGGGGAGGTTTTTTGGTTTTTTTGTGTTTTTTTTTTTAATGTTTTTATTTATTTCTAGGAGAGAGAGAGAGAGAGAGACAGCGTGAGCAGGAGAGGGTCAGAGAGAGAAGGAGTCACAGACTCCTAAACAGGCTCCAGGCTCTGAGCTGGCAGTCAGCACAGAGCCCGATGCGGGGCTCGAACCCACAAACCGCGAGATCATGACCTAAGCGAAAGTCGGACGCTTAACTGACTAAGCCACCCAGGCGCCCCTGGGGAGGTTTTTTTAATATATTTTTTTTAAGTTTATTTATTTATTTAGAGAGAGAGACAGCAGGGGAAGGGCAGAGAGAGGAAGGGAATCCCAAGCAGGCTCCACCCTGCCAGCACGGAGCCCAATGCAGGGCTCAAACCCATGAACCGTGAGATCACGCCCTGAGTTGAAATCAAGAGTAAGATGCTTAACCATATGAGCCGCCCAGGTGACCCTGGGCAGGGGAAACATTAAACTATTAATGGGTGTGGCACAAGCACTGGTCAATCAAAACAGGTCACTGGATGCCTGCTGAATGCCAGTCCAGCTTCTGGGGCTTCTGTACTCATCCTTTAAAACGCACCTCAACAGTCACTACTCAACAAAATACTTGATAGACATTTCTCTTTTTACATTTCTAATTCTTCTTTTGAGAGTGTAAAAGTAATGTTTGCTCACGGTAGAAAATGCAGGAAAGCATAAAAAGAAAACCAAAATCATCCACAATCCACCATCCAGAAACAACCACCATGCATGTGTGCATGCACACACGTGCGCACATGCATCCGCGCGCGCACATACACACACACACACACACACACACACACACAGTGCTTCTCTCCCCTCCTGCTTAGAAAGCTCACCTCCTCTGCTTCTCTCTGGCACGTGTCTTCCTTGATAGGGAAGGTGTCCCATCTGCAGTCAAAGGGAGAAAGTCCCAATGACCTTAAAGCCTCCCCAAGTCACTTTCTATCACTCTCTATTACCCGAAGGAGTAGGAAAGGAAATCCTACTCCCATTTGAAGAGAAAGGGAAAGTGAGTAACCAGGATGGGATGTCACCCCCCAAGGACAAGACCGACTCAATCAGCAAACATTCTTGGAGTGCAAGGAATCTGGGGGAGAAAAGAGGTGTTACCCCAGTCTCTGCCCTTGAAGATATCATGATATAATTAAAGAAATTAGACAGACCCCCTCCACTCCAACTATGAGATTAAATGAACTAATAACTATAAAGTGCTTAGAATAGAACCTAGAACATAGCAAGTGCTCTCTGAGTGTTTGCTGATAATCTTATTTTTATTACTCAAGACACTTGGCATGTAAGTTCCAAGAGAGTGATCAAGATCAAAAGGGCTCTTTGTTTGGAGGAAGGAAAGATTGTTAGGGTTTGGGGGAGGCGGGGATGGGTTCCTGGAACCTGAGAACAAACAAAGACCCCAGCCCTGAGCTTTGGAAATACCCCAGAGCATGCAGGAACTTGGATGGCTGTCCACCCAGATGGGCCCTGCACCCTGCAACGGGGATTGCATGTCCCACAGTTAAACTCTTCTCTGCTTTAGGAGTGGTGGGATGAAGGGAGTGCCTGGCTGGCTTTGTTGGTAGAGAATGTGACTCTTGATCTTGGGGTCATGAGTTCAAGCCCCACACTGGATATAGAGATTACTAAAAAGAAAAAAGAAAATAAAATTTTTAAGAAAAAAAATTTTAATTAAAAAAACAAAAACAAAAACAAAGGAGTGGTGGGATGAGGCCAGATGCACCCTGGGCAGGTTTAAGAAGGCAGTCAAAACACAGTTATTAATAGGGCACCTGCTGGCCAAGCCTGCTCAGATTCTGATCGCTGGGCAAAAGCTGCAGTCTACAAACTGCAGGGAAATCCCGAAGAGGCCTGAGGGAAAGGACCTGGGAAAGACCCCGCTGCATTGGAGAAGAGAGGGGTTTTCAGAGTCTGAATCGGGAGCAGAAAGGGAAGAAGGGGCTGGCAGCCAGTGCTAGGGAACCAGGATGCAGAGAAGGCCAGGATGTCTACTGGGCAGGGAAGCGGTGGGAGACTAGGGTGTGAAATGCCCTCTTCCTGACTTCCACGAAACGTCCAGGAAAATGCACTCTTCCTCCAGGACTGCAGGGCTAGATCACAGGCCGTAACAAAGTGTCTACAGACCCCAAGACTGGCATGGGTGGCCACAGGGGCCCCCGGGGGTCTTACTGGGGCTCACAAAAGCTGCCCCTAATGTTCACTTCAAGCCAATGTGGGCCCCAAGGGGTAAACCTGAAAGGACACAGGACCAGCCTTACGGGGGGGAGGGGGGTCGGCTGCACAGAAGTGCACAGGCTGCTTCACACACAAGACGTCTGTGCAAAGGGCTTCAAAAGGAAACATAAAATCCCCTCCATGTATATATATACTATTTGTCTTGTCACTCCATCCACCGGGTGGTGGACCCTGACATAACGGTGCAGGAGGCACAGGCCCCTTTGATCCATCCTTATCTACCCTAGGGCGGTTGGTGTGAGGCCCAGAACTCCCCAGCTCAACCCCCTCACCGGGCTGGGCCTGGCCTATAACTCATACACTCTGGCCTGGCTTCAGAGGGACTGTGGTGAAATGCAGCCCCGGCTGGTACCAGCCACGCTCTCCCCCAGGTCCTAGGGATTAGGGCACGGTGGGGGGGCAGCTGCATTCCTGCAGACCACCTAACCTCCAATCCCCTGCGTTCGGGCCTCTCAGGCTTCTGTGGGCCGGGCCCAGAGGTTCTAACAGCACTGCAACTGGAGAAATGAGGAAGTGAGATTGTTTCTCCTCAGGAACCTCGGGCCTTCCTCTGAGACAGACTCTTTCCAATGGCATCCGTGTGAGTCAACCCCCAGTGCCTGGAGCCAGGAAGCACCCTCCTCGGTGCCTGGCAGACCTGCCTCCGCAGCTCCAGTTGAGAAAGAAGCAGCCAGCAGCAGCAGGACGGGGTCACCCACCCACTGCTTTACCCCTGACAAGCCTCTGCCTTCACTGCTCCCTAACAAGGCAGGGTCTCGGGCATGGATAAGGGCATCCGTCTACTGCCTGTTCAACCATAAACTCTTTGAGGGCAGAGACGTGCCCTTAGTCCCTATATCCCAGGGTTTGACTTAGGCCTGTGCAGAGAAAGGACATGGGCGTCTCCAAGGAGCTTTCTTCTGCTCGTGACCTCTTTTTTCTTTTCTTTCCTTTCCTTTTCTTTTCTTTTCTTTCTTTTTCTTTCTTTCTCTCTTTCTCTCTCTCTCTCACGAGAGAGCAAGGGGCAGAGACAGAGCCTGAGTAGGGCTTGAGCTCACCCAATGCGAGGCTTGAGCTCACCGAATGTAGGATTCAAACCACCAGACTGTGAGGTCATATCCTGAGCTGAAGTCGGATGCTTAACCGACTGAACCACCCAGGCGCCCCCATGACCTATCTCTTTCATTTGTCCTCGGTGGCACAAGAATCCACCCAAGACCAGAGCTAACTTGGGAATCAGAACTCCTGGGTCTAACCTGTTCTGCTCTCTGCATCAGCTGTCCCATGTGTGAACCCCACAGTGGCGGTGGTGGAGGAAGATGGGCTGCGCCCCTTGGCTGGCCAGCACACCCCACACCTGCTGGAGACTCCCTCCACCACTGCTTTCAGAAGCCTGTGGAGACGTCCAACTCCACAGTCCCTTGAAGTGCTTCCAGTTAACATTTCCTCTCTGGAGGAGATAAACAGCAGGGCTGTTGACATAAGTGTAGCCACCTAGAGCTTAAAGCAGAAGAACTGCTCAGGGGCTCCTCTGAATTCGGGTTTGTGCTTGGTGCTACTCTCAGTAACACTACCTCTCACCTTCACAACAGCCTCTCTAGAGGTGGGGAGGGCAGATACTATGGCCTCGATTTTAACCATCAGAAGATGGAGGCTGAGAAGACTTATTCGGCTTGCCCAAGATTTCATAGCCACCGTGTGAGACCCAGAATTAAACTACAAGCTCCCGGCTCCGCTCTGTGAGCTGCATTCACTAGGGAAGAAAGCTCTCCCAACACGGGTCTCTCCTCTGGCTCCCTGAGACTCTGAAGGCAGGAGCGAGGGGACGTTGCTTAACATAAACCTCCTTACAATCCTCCATTTATTCACTCATCAAATATTCATTAAGTACCTACCTTGTACCAACGCAACAGCGCCCCCCCATCTGCAGAGGATATGTTCCAAGACCCCCAGCGGACACCTAAAACTGCGGGTAACACAGAACCCTATATAAACTACCGTTTTTCCTGTACATACCTACCTATAACAAAGTGAAACTTATGAATTAGGTACTGTAAGAAATTAACAATAATAATACAGAGAACATGCATCCCAATATACTATAATAAAAATTAGGTAGATGTCATCTCTCAAAATATCTTATTGTATTCTACTCACCCCTCCTCTTCCTGTGATGACGGAAAATATTAAGTGCTGGCGGGACGAGAGGAAGTGAGGCGATAACATGAGAGGAAGTGAGGTGATGACGTCACATGGTGGCGTAGATGAGGCTACCATTGACCTTCGGCAGATTCGTCAGGACGATATTCTACTGCCTGTGCGCGGGTGACGACAAGTGGCAGAAACGTGGGAAAGGGAAACCGCAGATGGGGGACAGGTACCACTGCACTGTGCTGGGAGCTGGCCACAAAGACGCGGTAACCTCTGGGTCCGAAGTGTGAAAGGATTTCAGCCTAAAATGGAATCAGAGAATAGGAAATGGAGAATCTCACGCATGCGCCCTTAGAAGGATGTGCCCGCCTGCCCCTGAGTGTGCAAGCCCAACCCTTCTCTCCTGACCAATGAACATCCGCCAAGAATCTGGTCCTCAAGCCAATGAACTTACCGCCCCACTTTGCACTGCGTGCCGGTAAGTACAGCCCACTCCCAAACCCTTGAGTAACTGGCCTCAGGGTTTCCCGAAAATACTCAAATTCTGGCAGTTCGAGAGTGCCTCAATGTACCTTTTCATTTAGATTCGTGGAAGAGACAGATGTTAATCTGAAAGAGAAAAATCTGTTGTAAGATGGCCCGCAGGACTGATAGGGGAATTCCAGTCCCCCACTTAAGACTTCGCTTCCAGGTTCTTCCTATTCCGCTTGCCATGCGCACCAAATTACTACTAATATGGGATGCGGAAGTAATAGACTATAAGTCGTTCCCTCTGTTTACGCTCTGGACTCAGACCTCTGGAGAGTGATTTCCTAGGAGCCTGCCAATGTGAAATAAACTTCCTGCCTTCCAAGATCTCTGAGTGCAGCTTGGTTCTTCCGCCAGGTGATCCAGACCAGGTGTAACAAATCAGCTAATGACAAGAAAGCCTGTGCTATAAGAGTCTGGTTTAGGGGCCAGGGTGGCCTTCTCGGGAGAAGTACATTTCAGGGGAGACCTGAGCGTGATTAAGAGTTACCCAGGTCACAGGAGGACAGCTCATCATCCAGGTGGAGATTTTTAGCAGGCTGTTAGATATAAGAGGGATCTAGGCTGCATATAAGACATTTGAAAATTATTAGCCTAGGACTAGATGACATTACCCTCCCCATGCCCAGTATCTAACAGTCTCCTAAAGAGGCAGACTCTAAGAGCAGCATGCAAACAATTTCTAAATAAATTCCTTATTTGCAGTTCCAGTGAGTTGGTCCCAGTCAGCACGTTTCATATGGAAATTGGCTAACAGTCTGCCTGGAGTTGGCCATATCTCCCTTTTGCCCATATCCCCACCTGGACCAGGTTTGCCTTACTCTACTCTTTCCTGCTCCTTCACACCAGTAGGAGATCCTCCCATTAAAAGCAGCCTTTCGGGGCGCCTGGGTGGCTCAGTCTGTTGAGCGTCCGACTTCGGCTCAGGTCATGATCTCACGGTTCGTGGGTTCGAGACCCGTGTCGGGCTCTGTGCTGACAGCTTAGAGCCTGGAGCCTGTTTCGGATTCTGTGTCCCTCTCTTGCTCTGCTCCTTCCCTGCTCATTCTCTACCTCTCTCACTCTCTCAAGGATAAATAAACATTAAAAATTTAAGAAAAAAAAAAGCAGTCTTTCTCATTCCTGTGGCCCCCTCCAGCCAACATTCTGGTTCTCTCCTTCTTTTTCTGGGCCAAGCATGTGCCTGTTGCTCTCACATCTCTGCTCTCCTCTGCTTGTATTGCAGGAAGATGGACTTCTGCAAGCTGTGTTCCCCACAGTCAACTGAGAACCAGCTTCCAGACAGGGCTGTCCAGTGAAATTGGGGAGCAGGAGAAAGAAACCTGGGCATTTGTCCCCACTTCTCTCTGCTCTGAGTGCAATTTTGCAGCAAGGGCTTCACTTCCTTCATATTTTCGACTCCTATCAAGCAGTCCCTCACACAAGTCTGGTTCCCACTAGGTCATCCTTTATAATGCCAAGTCCCAAAAGGAAGCTCTTGCTCAAGGCCAATGGTGCACCCACCCCCTCCTTTGTCCCCCAGTCTCAAGGGCAGTAGCAGCTCCCAGTGAAGCCACCTCCGGCCTTTCTGCAATTCCAACAATCCAAGTAGCTACCTGCATTGTGTTCCCTATATTGCTTCTCAAACTTTCTGGTTTTAGGATTCCTTTACTCTTAAATACCATTGGTGATATGGGGACTTTTAATAAGATGTATTTAGTCTACATTCCCATTCTTGCCACAGAGCTCCTAAAACCCTTGGAATTTCCTAAGTGAAGAGAGCTATAAAGGTGTCTTTTGTTATGTTAATGAATGGCTTCGGGAAAGCTAGGCTGGGGGACTCGTTGCCAGGACAACCGAGGTTGTGTTTAGAGGGCTGGAACTTTCAGTCCCACCCCTCTATCCCAGAGAGGGGATAGGGGCTGTATACTGAATTCACTTACCAACGGCCAATGACTTGCATGCCTATGTAAAGAAGCCTTTATAAACCACCCCCCACCAAAAAATAAAACAGGACTTCCACATTGTTGAACAGGTGGAGCCTGAGGACAGTGCCATGCTGAGACAGCCCCATGCATGTCTGCCATCTAACTGTGCCAGAGTTAGACCCTTTTATAATAAACCAATAATCTAGAGAGTAAAATGTTTCTCTGAGTTTTGTGAGCCACTCCAGCATATTAATTGAACCCAAGGAGGGGATTGGAACAGGTGACAACCTAGGCTCCTGATTGGGACCCTAAGGGGTGAAGGGAGGTGAGGGCAGTCACGTAAGGCTGAGCCTTTAACCTGTGGGATCCGATGTCCATCTCTAGGCAGACAGTCTCAGAATTGAGTTGAATTGTAGGACACCCAGCTGGTACCAGAGAATCGCCTGGCCGTTGGGGAAAACACACACATTGCAATTGGGTGCAGAGTCTTATGTTAAAGTCACTAAATAGCTGGATTCTGTGTACTGCTATTGGCCACATTAGAAATTAAAACAAGCACCCAGGTGACTCAGTCGGTTGAGTGTTCGACTTCTGCTCCGGCCGTGATCTCACAGTTCATGAGTTTAAGCCCCACATTGGGCCCACTGCTGTCAGTACAGATTCTCTGTCCCCCTCTGTCCCCCTCTCTCTGTCCCTCTGCGCCTTGTGCTCTCTCAAAAATAAATAAAACATTTAAAAAAATAAAAACAAAAAATTAAGTATAGATGCATTTAAATGAAAATTAAACCTATTCCACGTTAACATAAATTAACATTTTTATTTTTAAAAATTATAAAAACCAACACCTAGTTGGCTCCGTTGGTGGTTAAGCCTCCAACTTCAGCTCAGGTCATGATCTTGGGGTTCATGAGTTCAAGCCCTGCATTGCCACTCTGCTGTCAGAGTCCTCTTTGGATTCTCTCTCGCTCATTCTATTTGCCCTTTCCCTGTTCACGCCTGCACACATGCATGTGCTCTCTCTCAAAAATAAGCATTAAAAAAATTATAAAAACAAAAATATACTTGTGAACAGAGGGGCATTGCTTTACATGTCTGCACATCTCTTTCTTGTCTGGATGAATAAAGGAATAGCTGGATTCTCATTATCTGCTTCTGCATTCGATCCACTGTGATACGTTGTTTGGACTGAAGTGTGAGGAAATGCTGGCCTCACTCAGATTTGCCATTGAGAATGGGTATTTTCATAGTCTTTGCTGATTATTGTGGATATTCTTCTTTGATATGGTACCAAAACTCAACAAGTGGTCTCATTTCTTTAAGGTAATTTGCAATGTGGAATTTGAAACCTTATTGTTGAACTTTGGTACTCTGTTACAATGAAATAACACTAGTCTCTCTTGAATTTTGAATGGATCTTTGTATCCATGATTTTGCGATTTCATGTATTGATCATTTAAAAAATACTGGTGGTGGTAGGGCACCTGGGTGGCCCAGTCAGTTAAGCATCTGACTTCAGCTTGGGTCATGATCTCTCAGTTTATGAGTTTGAGCCCCACATTGGGCTTTCCGCTGTCAACACACAGCCTGCTTCACATCCTCTATCCCCCCCTCTGCCCCTCTGCCACTCATGCACTCTCTCTCTCTCTCAAAAAAATAAACTTCTAAAAATATGTGTTGGTGGAGTATCTGGCTGGCTTAGTGAATAGAACATGTAACTCCTGATCTCAGGGTCGTGAGTTCAAGCCTCACATTGTATGTGTAGCCTACTTAAATATATATATATATGTTCATTAAATCATAAAAATCTTCGAAGTGAGGGAGAGCCCATTTCAACAATCCCATCAAAAGTCTTTAAGTATTAGGTAGCTGTCAAGCTCACAGAGGTGGATACAAGGTTTCCAAAATTCTAATTTCTACTTTAAAGCTGAAGTTTTACAATTGACAACTAACAATTACTCTCAGTTGTTTTCACTGAAGTGACAGTCTCACTTTGATCACTCTCAAAAATTACTGCAAAATATCCAAGTGTAATAAAAAATTTGTCTTTCTTTAAAGTAAAAAAAAAAATTAGTGTTCTATGAAGAAAGCAGTTCAGTTGACAAATGCAAAAAAAATCACACGTCTTTTCCTTAAAACAACCATCATACTTCAATAGGCACTAGAAGTGCTTTATGCACATTTTCTGTATCAACACTCAGAACAGTAGAAAGATCACAAGTAAAGTGGGGCACCTGGGTGGCTCAGTCAGTTAGGCACCTGACTCTTGGTTTCACCTCAGGTCATGATCTCACAGCTCAAGATCGAGCCCTGCATTGGGCTCTGGGCTAACAGGGCAGAACTTGCTTAGGATTCTCTCTCTCTCTCTCTCTCTCTCTCTCTCTCTCTCTCTCTCTCTCTCTGCCCCTCCCCTGCACATACTCTCTCTTTCTCTCTCTCAAAATAAATGAAAATAAACATTTTTTTAATGTTTTATTTATTTCTGAGAGAGAGACAGCATGAACAGGGAGGGTCAGAGAGAGAGGGAGATACAGAATCTGAAACAGGCTCCAGGCCCTGAGCTGGCAGCCAGCACAGAGTCCAACATGGGGCTTGAACCCACAAACTGTGAGATCATGACCTGAGCTGAAGTCAGACGCTTAACCGACTGAGCCACCCAGGCACCCCAAAAAATAAACATTTTTAAATGGTTAAGATTTCATAAAATTAGGGGCGCCTGAGTGGCTCAGTTGGTTAAATGTCCGACTTCGCCTCAGGTCACGATCTCACAGTTCATGGGTTTGAGCCCCGCTTCGGGCTCTGTGCTGACAGCTCAGAGCCTGGAGCTTGCTTCAGATTGTGTATCTCCCTCTCTCTCTGACCCTCCCCTGTTCATGTGGTTTCTCTCTCTCTCAGAAATAAATAAAAAATATTTTTTTAAAAAAAGCATTCTTAGTGAAACTGACCTTTTTTCCCCCTCAAGTGCCCAGTGAGGAAGAATACAGTAACTCCTACCATTTGGTGCTACTGCCTTGACTGATGCTAAGTCCTCAGACTGATACAGCATTCTGACATTTTTTTAAATGTTTATTTATTTATTTTGAGGGTGGGGAGGGGCATGGGAGGTGGAAGAGAGAATCCCAAGAGGCTCTGAGCTGTCTGCACAGAACCTGATGGCTCGGGGTTCGATCCTACAAACCATGAGATCATGATCTGAACTGAAATCAAGAATGGGACACAGCCAGCTGGGTCACTCAGGCACCCTACATTCTGACGTTTTGGAAACTTCTTTACAAAATGCTCTTCTTCACTGAGGGGCTAATATTTTCCCCTCCAGATTCACTCTGCACCCTGAGCCCTGGGAGGCTGACATGCAGGGACTGTGAGAATGGACTTTCCCTCTGGCTTCTGAGCAGAAGCCACCAGTGGGGAGCCCCAGCCAGAGATAGGAAGGTGGGAAGGAGACTAGGAAGATATTTTTCCTCAGGCTCTCCCTGAGGTTACTGTGGGCTGCCTGCGTTCCTGTGAGAGAGCCCTTCCATACCGTTGTTTCCCCAGGTTCTCTCCCTTTTCCCCTTCGATCCATGGAGTGGTGATGGCTCCCAGCTCTTGCTAGTCCACGGGGTACTGTAGGCCATCTCTTGCTGCTTTCTCTTCACCCTGCCCACCTGTTATAAATCATCATGTATTCAACTCTCTTCACTAATCTTTGTGCGTGGCCCCATTTTCCTGCAGAGGCCCTGACTTACCATTAACTCCCCAATGTCATAGTCCAGGCTGTCATCACTGCTTCTGTAGCCAATCCTTGCCTTTCTGCTGATGGCACTTTCCTTTCTCACATACCTGCAGGGCCACCAGCGTTTGGTTTTTTTTTTTTTTTTTTTTTGGTAAATTTATTTCTGAGAGAGAGAGACAGAGAGAGAGAGAGAGAGCATGAACAGGGGAGGGTCAGAGAGAGAGGGAGATACAGAATCTGAAACAGGCTCCAGGCTCTGAGCTAGCTGTCAGCACAGAGCCTGATGTGGGGCTCGAACCCACGAACTGTGAGATCATGACCTGAGCCGAAGTCAGACGCTTAACCAACTGAGCCAACCAGGCGCCCAATGGCCACCAGCTTTATAAATGCTCCACTTCTCTTTAGCTTACCCACCCCTTTCCTTGGACCTTCCTCCTTCACCTTTCCTCTGGGCCATGTAGATATATGAGAAGAGGGATCGATGGGTAGTTAGGAGACAGAGACATAAGACACAAATGATAGTATTTGAAGTACCATCCTGCTTTTTTTAAATTTATTTTTAATGTTTACTTATTTTTGAGAGAGAGACAGAGAGACAAAGCATGAACAGGGGAGGGGCAGAGAGAGAGGGAGACACAGAATCCGAAGCAGGCTCCAGGCTCCAAGCTGTCCACATAGAGCCTGATGTGAGGCTCGAACCCATAAACTGTGAGATAATGACGTGAGCTGAAGCTGGATGCTTAACCCACTGAGCCACACAGGTCCCCCCCATCTTGCTTTTAAATTGTAATTATGTATGATTTCTTTAAAAATAACATCATGAGGGGCGCCTGGGTGGCTTAGTCGGTTAAGCATCCGACTTTCGCTTGGGTCATGATCTCGCGGTTCGTGGGTTCGAGCCCCGCGTCGGGCTCTGTGCTGACTGCCAGCTCAGAGCCTGAGCCTGTTTCAGTCTGTGACTCCTTCTCTCTCTGACCCTCCCCTGCTCACGCTGTCTCTCTCTCCTAGAAATAAATAAAACATTTTAAAAAAATAATAAATAAATAAATAAATAAATAAATAAAAATAACATCATGAATACCCACACATGAGTGACCCGGCTTAACAAACAGCATTTTACTGATCCACCTGAAACCCTTTTGTGCCCTCTCACTTACAGCCCTCTCTATCCTCCACCTCAAGGCAATGAGGTGAAGTGTTTTTTAATTTTTTATTTTTTTAAGTCAGCAAAGAGACTGACTTGCGTCTTGAACTCATGACCCGTGAGATCATGACCTGAGCTGACATCAGATGCTTAATGGACTGAGCCACCCAGGTGTCCCCTAAACAACTTTTTTAAGTTTAGTATGGTTTTGAAGTTAGTCACTTTTTTTTCTTTTTGCTAGTTTCCTGTCAAGATAAACAGGCTATGCCAAAGCATAATTTCCAATCACAGCCCAGAACTGTCAGGGGCTTCTACTTGGCATTTCTGGGCTACTTGTAATTTGTGAGGCTGTGATCTTAAGTGTACGACTGAAAGGGAAGGAGCTTGGAAAACACATCACTTCTGCCCACACCCCATTGGCCAGGACTTCTGTGGCCAAACCTAGTGGCAACCTAGTGACACCTTCACGCTCTAGTGTCACTACAACTTGAGAGTCATCTTTCTTCTCTGTCACCTCTATAATTTTGTAATGTATTTCCTAGACCCTAGAAAACAACTACCTGTCTACTGACAGTAGACTTTATGTGAGGATACAAAGTTTGACCTGTAGGGGCGCCTGGGTGGCTTAGTCGGTTAAGCGTCTGACTTTCGCTTAGGTCATGATCTCAAGGTTCGTGGGTTCGGCCCCGCATCTGGCTCTGTGTGGACTGCCAGCTCAGAGCCTGGAGCCTGTTTCAGTCTGTGACTCCCTCTCTCTCTGACCCTCCCCTGCTCATGCTGTCTCTCTCTCTCTCTCTCCTAGAAATAAATAAAACATTAAAAAAAAAAAAACAAAGTTTGACCTGTAAACAGCAGACACTCTTCAGACAGAGCACAGAGATAAGGGGAAGTCTGAGAGGCAGAATATTAGGGCAGAGATTAGGCCTGGACTAGCAGTCAAGTCTAAAGTATTTAGGAAGCTGAGATGTATCACATTAGTCATAAACACAGGGCTTGAAATCAGGGTTTTATGAGCCGAGAGGATGAAAATCTGAAAGATGAGGACTTACTTTGTTCATTTGCTCTAAGGATTAAATGAAATAGTATAAATAAAGTACTTAGCACAATACTTGTCAAATTGTAAAAATTAATAAACGGTAGTTGATGTGGGAAACAAAGGCAGAAGGAAAAAGGAGATTAAATTTCCTTATAACATGCAGCCCATTGACAAATACTTGAGGCTGGTAGAGTATAACATTTCTCCAGGAACTGCCTACAGTCTTAATGCTTTCCTAGAGGGAAAAACAACCTTAGCTTGACAACAGCTAGGCCTCCAGGATCCTGTGAGTCTCCTTTAGCACATGAAAATCCTTCTGAAAATTTCCCTTGCCTTTACCACCCCCAACTCCCAAGTATATAAAGAGTCACTCCTCATAATCATGGGGCAGCTTTTTCTGCCCAAGGGTCCTGTTCCCATGCTTTCATAAAACCACCGTTTTTGGTCTCAGTTGGGTGAGTGTTGCACTCTTGATCTCGGCTCAGGTCATGATCTCATGGCTCATGGGTTCAAGCCCTGTGTCAGGCTTTTGGCTAACAGCACAAAGCCTGCTTGGGGTTCTCTCCTTCTCTCTCTGCCTCTCCCCTGCTCACATGCTCGCTCTCTCACTCTCAAAATAAACAAGTAAACATTAGAAAAAAATAAAGCCACCTGAATGGCTCAGTTGAGCATCTGACTCTTGGTTTCCATTCAGGTCATGATCTTGGGGTTCATGCGTCCCAGCACGGAGCCTGCCTCAATTCATTCTCTCTCTCCCTCTCCCTGCACCTCCCCTGTTCACTCTCTCTCTCTCTCAAAATAAACAATCAATCAAACAAACAAACATTAAGAAAAAATACCCTCAGTTCTCTGGACTGAAAGTGTGGACACTGGAAGAGCAGGACTTTTGTGCGAAGAGCACAGCAAGGGGTCTACAGGTCTCCCCTTTGAGAAAGGCAGGCAGACAATTAGAGCTGTCATTGGCTCTCTACCCAAAGCTTCCTCCTGCCTCCTGTGACTCCCCTGGGTTTAAAAAAAAAAAAAAGTAGTTTAATTTTTTTTAACATTTACTTACTTTTGAGAGAGAGCACAAGCAGGGGAGGGGCAGAGAGAGGGGGACAAAGGATCTGAAGTGGGCTCTGCACTGACAGCAGCAGGCCTGATGCGGGGCTAGAACTCACAAAAGGTAGAGATCATGACCTGAGCCAGGTGCTGTCCCCCACCCACCCCCCGCACCCCCCACACACACACACACAAAGTCGTTTTAGAACTGCAGAGGGCTTTCCCGAACCTTAGGCTCCCAGCTCTCTGTTCCAGGAAACTTTTTTTTTAAGTAGTCTCTACACCCAATATGGGGCTCAAACTCATAACCCCCAGATCAAGAGTCACATGCTCTATAAACTGAGCCAGCCAGGTGCCGCATTTCCCAGGAAACTTCCAAACACAGCACCTGAGCACAGCTCAGCACTAAATCACTGTAGACTGGGGCATGAGACCAAATATTTGGCCTTGTTCATTCGGCCATTAATTTTGATATACCAGGAACTAAGTGCTGGGGCAGTTAGGTGAAGAAACTAGTCTCTGCCCTCATTCCATTCAAGTTGGGAAGGCAACACAAAATAGGCTATTAATTCAGGTTGTAATAAGTATCACAAAGAAAAACAAAGTATTGATGGGGTCACTATGGTGGCTGAGAGGGCCTTGTTCATGCCCTCATCCTCTGCTGGGATGCAGGGGCTGCCAGCAGGGATAGAGAGAGGTACAGATAGGGAAAGAGAGAACAAAAGAGAAGGAAGGGTAGAAGGAAGAGAGACTGGTTAACAGAGGGGGCAGGGCCATCCCTGGTTACCTGAGCTGATTTAGGGGCCCAAAGCTGCTGGTGGCCCAGGGCCCTGGCTTTCCTGGTGCTCACCTTGAGTTCATACCCTCTGCCTCCAGGCTTTCTCCAGGGGCCCTCCGGTCCCAGGTGTGAGAAGGCAGATGGTTCATTTTCAGAAGTACTAAGTAAAAGCTGTGCTGTCCAGTTAACTGTAAGTCTACAAAGTCTACAACCTACTACAAATATGTACCAACCACCCCCAACAAAGGAGTCCTAAACCTTTAGACACTTCACTTCCTGTTTCTTCTTCCGCTCTCCCGATGATTCCAGGGCTTATTTTCGCAGGCTTTGCAATCAGGATGTACCATAGAATAAAGGGAGGAGGGACTGAAAGTCTCTGTGTTTCCTCAGAGAAGGTGTATTTGTTCCAATCAGACTACTTGTTGCCTTGCACAGGCATAGGCAACTTCCAGGAAAGGCCGTAACCTCTGTTGTACTCAGCCAAAGAGGAACCAGGGGAGGGACTTGCGTGCTAGGAGATAAACTGCCTGCTATGACTGCCCCCCGGGTGTGCCTGTCCATCAGACACCTGCTCTTGCAGGAGCGTTGATTAAAGCCTCACTTCACTGTGCTCCGCATCTCCTCGTCCCTCCTTTGATTGGGTCAGTGGTCTTATTTCTCACGCCAAGGTTGTGAGCTGTGACAGTCTGGCAGGGGCCCCAGGGGAGACCTCTGAAGGAGACAGATGGACACCCCAAGTGTGACCGCCAAACATTCTGGTGCCCCAAGATGACCTGGTTGGAATCATTGGTTTCTGAAGGAGGAGCGGAAGCAGAACAGCTTTTTCCCTGACAATCGAGTGGCCCCTGGAGGCAGCTGTCGTTTTGAGAGGGTTGTGTATGTTAAGACTCTTCTGGACCTGACTGCCTAGAAGCTCAGGAAAAATGAGCCCCAGGGAGCAGTGAGTCACCACTGCATGACAGCCAGCATCCCCCAGCCTGGGACTAAGAGCAGACACCAGTACTGACTCAGGACTGCTCCGGAGACAGGGGCAGTAGGCGCAGCAGGCAGGAGAAACCCGGGCCTCAGCTCTCTAGGGTGCCCCACACCTCACTCCCAGAAGGCCACTGCCCCATCTCTGCCCTGCAATACCCACGTCAACCGTGTAGGCCCTCTCGTCCATGAAGGACAACCCTCCTGGGTTTCCATCAGAGATCAAGAATTCTCTCCTGGAGGGGAGTCATGTGATCACTCGTAAATAGGGAGCCTTCCATGTGGCAGCAGAGACCAAAAAAGGAAAGAAAACAATCCTTCCTTTAAGGAGATCACAGTCTCCTAGGGCAGATTAGGAACTAAGCATAAGGAGTGCTGGGAATACATGCACATGTGTGTGCGTGTGCATGTGTGTGTATACATATCTCACATGACACTCAAGCCCATGAGAGGCCACCTTACCCAGCCTGGGCCCTTTGGAGGGATGAGTGGGATGTGACAGGCTGAGTGCAAGAGCCCTTCAAGAGAGCAAAGAAGTAGGGGATCAGCATGCCCACAGAGTGAAAATGGGGAATGCATGGACACCTCCCTCAATCTAATTATGCTAAATAAACATCAGCCATAACTTGCTTCCTGATTTTATTTGAACCCAGGGCTTCTGCAAATCCACTACATCTGCAGACAATACACCATTAACCACGCTTGCAAGTGGCAAAAGAGTCCTATCTCCTTTTGTTATCAAAGTTTTGGTGGGGGAGTCACGGGAGAGAAGTAGAAGACGTTTCAAATGCAGCAAAAGGTAACCAAGATGAAAGTAGGGTAACCACCTATCCCAATTTTAGCCCCAAACGTTCTGCATCCTGTGAAATCCTTGGTCCCAGGTAATGCAGGACAGTGGTTCACCCTAGAAAAGACAGTGCAAGAAGGAACAGGAAGCCAGGGACTTGGCTAGCTGGTCACTTAACCACCTCGGGGAGGTAAGGGTTGGCTGCAGGTGACAAGAGAGTGTGTGTCTGTGTGTGACAGAGGGAAACTCTTCTCCTTTGGTAGCAGTAACCCCACCTCTTCTCCACCCTCATCTTCACTCCATTCTGAATCCTCTTGAACAGACTCCAAACAGCACCCCCCCAACAGTACTTCCTCACCTCTCAATAACCCCTTGGGGGCCCACACTGGCCTTGCATCCCCCTTAGACATATACATCATCTCTGGTCTTATAGTAAGACCCAGGGGAGTTGTGCTTTGGTAATGTCTCCAAGCAGCTGTCTTTAACTCGTTCCTGCCCAGTATACATGGACCCCTTTGTTCACATTATGTGCCCCAGCCTTGAAGGCTGACTGATGGCCCATGGGAGGAGGGGAATGTCAGGGCAGCTTGAGCTGTGGACAATATGACTCTTCGAATCTTCTCCTCTGAAAGGAGACATCTAAACCCCGCCCCCCAAGCCAAGGCAGGGTCAGGAGGGGCAGCAATGTTGTGCCACTGATGCCACGCGTCCACAAGACCCCACGTCTGCCCGAAAGCCACCTCAATGCTGCCTCTGTTGTGAGGTTGCTCGTGAAAAGCCCCTGTGTTGTGGCTCCTGGCTCCAGTGAGGTCTTCGATACAAGGTCTCCATTCATGCCAGGCTGGCCCTCCTCGGCTGCACAGGCAGCCCCTGCTCCCTGAGGAAAGCTGCCTGGGGTACAGGGTGGTTCTTCCCCTCCACTTCCACAAAGGCCAAGCACACACTGCCTGTCTTCCCTCCCTCCACCCAGCACCACCTTCTGTCCACCTTCTGGGAAACTCTGACACAGATTCAGAGAAGCAGGGCCTACGAGCGCACACCACAGTGGGTTCTGGGGAGACTATACCTCTCTGTTAGCAGCCATCCAAGTTCCTGGCTGCTGCAAAATGTCAATGAGAGGACACACAACGAAACATACAAAGGAAGAAAACAAACTGTCTGAAAGGGATCTACCTCGAGAGACTGAATGGACAGTCAGTTCTGGGGAATGGGGCAACTATATTGCTTGGAGAGCAGTTTGGCTGGCTTTTTGAAGCTCACGGAGTGTGGTGAGTTCTGTATTATTCTGTAGTGCATTCATGCTCCAAGCGATGGAAGAGAGCAGTGGTTCTCAAACGTGAGCATGCAGCAGAATCATCTGGAAGGCTTGGTACAATGCAGATTGCTGGGCCACCCACCAGAAGCAGTGGTTCATCAGCACTGGTGGGACCTGGGAATTTGCATTCTTACCAAGTTCCCAGGAGATGTGGATGCTGTGGTCATAGGACCTCACTTCAATCAACCATCATAATAGGGGTACCTGATGGTTCAGTCAATTGAGAGTCCAACACTTGGTCTCAGCTCAGGTCTTGATCTCACAGTCCTGGGTTCAAGTCCTACACTGAGTTCCATGCTGGTCATGGAACCCCTTTAAAAAAAATAAAAATAAAAAATAAGAACCATAACAATAGGGTCTCCACTATTTAAAAAAAGGACAATAGGGGCGTCTGGGTGGCTTAGTCGGTTAAGCATCCGACTTTTGCTTAGGTCATGATCTCGCGGTTCATGGGTTTGAGCCCCGCGTCGGGCTCTGTGCTGACTGCCAGCTCAGAGCCTGGAGCCTGGTTCAGTCTGTGACTCCCTCTCTATCTGACCCTCCCCTGCTCATGCTGTCTCTCTTTCTCTCTCCTAGAAATGAATAAAACATTTAAAAAAAATAAAATAAAATAAAATAAAAAATTTAAAAAAAATTTAAAAAGGACAATAGGCTCCAAATGGAGTCACTTGTGCTAAGGCCCATGTCACCTAACCAAACTGCTGTTTCAGCCTTTCCCAGGAATGTAATCTTAACCAAATCAGTCTGGAATTTCCTGGTCAACACCAGTGAGGAAATCTGCCTGACAGACCACCCGCATGCTCCAAAGGAAGGTGACCTTGCCTGAAATAATCCACTGCTTGCTAGAATCACTACCTTGCCCTGACTCCTTCTGCCTATAAGTTTTCCATTTTGTACAGCTTCATAGAGATCCTTTCCACATGCTAGATGAGATGCTGCCAATTCATAAATCATTGAATAAAGTCAGTAAGATCTTTACATGTATTCAATTGATACTCTGGTTTCTCTTTAGATCGTATAAATCTTTCGCCTTTTACATGTATTCAATTGAATTTTGTTTTTTTAACACCCGTGATCTCAAGGAGATTATAAATCACTTGAGTTCCCAAAGACAGTTCCAAAGCAAAAAGTACCCACGAGTGCAGTGCAGACTAATAACATCCAAATTGAGGGGATTTGGGGAAAAAAGAGGTAGATATGTGTTGAACACTTACTACAATGTTCTCCTCATCTTATAATCATCATAAAGACCTGTAAGGTGGGTAATCATTTCCCTGCTTCACATATGAGGGAAGGGAAAGGTTCAAGCTCCATCCTTTCCCCCAAAATAAGTAAGAGTGTTACGCTACTCAGTGCTCTGAGGCCAGGCCTGCCTGAATGAGGGGAGATGGGGTTTGTCAGAGGAGCTTCCTAAAGGAAAGGAACTTAAGCTGGATAGTGACTGTGATGAGCAGTGAAGAGGGGTAGAGAGTTGGTGAAATGCCATATTCTAATGGGGGACAGGAGAAGGAGGGAAAGAGAAATGTCGTCCATTTTGGATGGGGTAAGAGCCAAGCAGGTAAGAACAGACTGTTTGGGGGGAGGGGTGAGATAAATGGCAGGCAAGAGTGGCCCTGTTAAGAAGCAGTGAGAGGTGAGTTGTAGAGACTGGGAAGAGGGGACCCCGGGCTGCTGTCAGGCCTTGAGTGTCACACCAAGTCCACTGAGCCTGATACCGTGGTCAGCAGGTACTCCTGAGGGTTCTAACACTGGCAATGGCATTGATGTGTGAAACAAAAGCAGAATTTAAAAAACGAAATTGCCTTATAACCTACAGCCCATTGACACATTGGAGACAAGCAGAGTGACATTCCTCTAGGAATTCAGCTGCCTCCATGATGACACTTTGCTAAGGGGCAAAAGGCAATCTTAACATTATTCTGACCCCCAGGACTCTGTTAAGTTTCCTTTAACATACAAAAATTCCTTTGGAAACTTCCTTTATCTCTACCCCCCAAGATAGATGTTGGTAATCATCCTCAAAGCTTATGCCTCACTGATAGCCATCTGAAGGGTCTTATGACTGAGCTTTTACTAACCAGTAACACATGACCTTTTCCTAACAGCAGCTAGCCCCTTGGGGTCCTGGAAACCTTGTTTCCAAAATTCCTTTGAGACTTACACTATTCCTCACCTCCTCTCATCTTGAAGGTATATAATCAGTCACTCTTCACAACCCCAGTGCAGCTCTTTCTGCCCATGGGTCCCATCCTTGTGCTTTAATAAAACCACCCTTTTGCACTGAAGAGGTCAAGAATTCTTCCTTGGTTGTCGGCTCCGAACCCCAATGCTCCAAACCACATGAGCATGACTAGGCTAGGGCATGAGGAAAGCTAGTCTTGGCAGCCAGTGGGGACCAAGGAGAGCCTGCAGCCAGCCTACCAAGTTGTAGTTCACGGCAGTCAGAGAACAAGGTTATTCCCTAATATTGCCATGTGATAAGTGGAACAGTCCAGGTAGGGCTGTGCAATCCAATGTGGGGTGTGTGCATGTGTGTGTGTTTAAGATTTGAGGTCTTCTCTACCCCCAACATGAGGCTCGAACTTATAACCCTGAGATCAAACATCGCACGCTCCACTGACTGAGCCAGCCAGGCGTCCCCTGTGCGATCCAATGTTACCACTCCCACACCACCCCCTCAAGATTATCTATGGGTTGTTATCTTCTGGGGTTTTTTTTTTCTCACCTTCTAAGGGGTCACAGTGACCCCCCAAAGAACCCAGCATTCTGCAGGGAAGGAAAGGGAAATTAGTGATAAATAAATGGGGCCAGCAGACATTTGTCCCAGACCGCCAAGGGCTTCAGGACCCTGAGTGTCCCTCTCTGTGTTCCAAAGGTGTCTTAAAATGAGAATTCTCGAGGCTCTTTCCCAGCCTTTCTTCACTCCTTATGACATCCTGGAAGCCTACTCCCTTTTGTTCGGCCTCCAAAGGGAAAGGAGAAACAAAAGAACCCTGAGCCAAATGAGGCTCCTTTCAAAGCGCCCCCCCCTCAGAAAGTGAGGACATTCTCATTGCCCCGGAGTGGGTGGGGTGCATCCGTCTCTCTAACCCGCCATCACAGCGGCTACCCACACAGGGGGTGAGGGGCGAGCAGGGGAGCCCGTGGGCAGCCCCCGCCAAGTCCCCTCACCAGGCCCACCCACTACCTCGGTTCACAGAGGTATCTTCTTACAGGATCGCAAGAGCAGCAAGAGCAGGAGGCTGAGCAGGGAGATTCCTAATTTCATTTGTCCTCAGATGCAATCTTTTAGCGAGTGGGCAGCAAGCTAGGCCAGGCCCGCAGAAGCAAGCCACCCTTCCCACCCTGGTGCAGGTGGCGCTGAGCCAGAGGGTGGGGGGGATGCGGTTTGCGAGAGGCACTTTGGAAATTCCTCACATTTTTTGGCTTTTGTCTCTGGGCATTGAGATGGAGATCCACGTTTGACTCTGCAGAGAGCTCGGGGTCTCTCCTTTGCATTCAAAAGGAAGCTCCCGGCCCAGAGCAGAAAGAATTCGATGGCTGTTTTCTCATCTCAATGACCAATGGAGTCATTTGGGGGTGGGGGGGGTACAGCAGAGAGACTGGTTTTCTTTTGCTGCTTCTTTACCACACTTCCTCTCTCACCTCTGGCCCCAGCGCCAGGCCCAAGTCCTAAGTGATGTAAATGGGACATCTTTTCCGAGAAGAGCTGCCCTCCAGCGCTCTCGGGACGCCGGGGGAACATCAAAGGCACTTGCACTCCAATAGGCCTGACTCAGAGCCAGTCTGCAAGACCCCCGGCAAACCATCGCAGACTTGGGCGCCCGGTTCCTGCCCCCTGCCCAGGTGGCCAGGACTTCGGTCCCGTCCTCCCATTTCCCCTCCAGGAGTGGTCAGGGCGCCAAAGGTGACAGTCAAGGCGTGTATGACCAATATTAATGAGGACGGGGATGGCGGGGAGAGGCTCGGTGAGGACATTGGCCAGAATCCCCCTCAGGCCCTGTAATTTCAGACTTCCACGTTCCTCTCTGTCCAGCAAGGCTCCTGCCATTGTTGTGAAGGAAGATCCTTGCATTACCAGTTTGGAATCCTGTCCTTTCGTTCTCCAGCTGAACTGGCGCCCCTCTCCCACCAGAAGCCACTTTGCAAATCAACTGATTCGCAAGCAGCAGGGTGTGAGGAAGAGAGGAAGCAGGGAGCCTCCATGCTGTGACTAAGGTCACCGTGTGCTCCTGAATGCCATTAATCAGCTTCTCCGTTCACACTCTTCCTGATTCTGTCCAAATCACCTACGCTCTGCAGGACTCGAGTCACTGTATCTCCTTTGTGACCAAAATTAAGTCTTCATCAAGGATCACTGGCCCAAAGGAGGGGAGACCCTACCGATAAAATGAAGCAGAAAATTCTGTGACAGTCCCCCAGCAAATTCTCAGAGACGCTCGTTCCTACTGTCAGGTTTTGTCCCCGCCAGCCCAACTGCACAGACTTGATCTCCCTCCAGAAAGTAAAAAGAAAACTGACGTAAGGGGCAGCAGTCATTGATGAAGAGTGCGCCAAGCCACCGTAACTCACTGCAGGACCTCAGGGAGTCACTTAACCTCTGAGCTTCAGGTCTCTCTGAAAAATGAATAGGCTGGCAAGATCTCCAATGTCCCTGGCAGACGTGACAGCTTAAAGCTCAGAGCGTGAGCTCCACATCCTACCCAGGGAGCAACTCATCCATTTCCCCCTGCTGCCGCTGAGGTGCTGGCCCTGCCCCGCGGGACTGGCTGTGGCTGGAACCCAGCATCCAGTTCCTTCGTGGTCTCAACCCACCTCCCTTCCCTCCAGGCACCTGTGCAGTGAGAACCACAGGCAAACAACAGCCACTCTTCCGGGCAACATGGGCTCTCCAGCCCAGAGTGGTCATTTCTCCTGATGCTCCGGGGTCTTTCGGTGCTTTCTGGGGAGGGGTGGGGGAGGGTCCCTGCTAAGTGCTAGGGTCGCAGACTCTTGGAACTCATCTGGATTCTCGAAACTTCTCCAAAAGCATGTCTACTCCTGCTTTTTTTTTTTTTCCTTTTCAACTTCAAGAACATATTTTCTCGTGAAAAAGGATTACACTGAATTGGTAGCCACAGCACTCACCCTCTCCTCTCCTGAAGATGAGCCCAGTAATTGCTCTACCATAACATCCTGGACTTCCACAAAGATGGCCCTTTTTTTCCTTTTATGCTGGATGCCTCTGCCTTCTGTGTGAAGGAATGAGGTAGCCTTCACTTGCACCAGACTAGGTCCACTTCAGCCACCAGCTCTCTTCAGATCTCTGCTTGCGTCAGTGCCTGTGGGTGTGCCCCAGTGTTTTGTGCCTCTCGTTCTCTGTATCTCTCAGGGTTTGCGTCTCTCCATGCCTCTTAGTGTTACAGGATTCTTTACCTCAATACTCGGTGTTCATTTTCTCGCTGCTTGGAAGAACGAAGAGGTGGACATAAAATGAGCAGCAGGCAAAAGGTTATTAAAGCGTATGACGACGGAGTAAGACTAGGGTGAAAGTTCTCTGTAAAGAGAGGGGCACCTGGGTGGCTGGGTTGAGCCTCTGACTGAATTCAGCTCAGGTCATGATTTCGCGGTCCATGGGTTCAAGCCCACATCGGGCTCTCTGCCGACAGCTCAGAGCCTGGAGCCTGCTTTGGATTCTGTGTCTCCCTCTCTCTCTCTCTGTCCCTCCCCGGCTCGTTCTCTCTCTCTTTCTCTCTCTCTCTCTCTCAAAAATAAATAAAATAAGGGGCGCCTGGATGGCTCAGTTGGTTCACCTTCTGACTTCGGCTCAGGTCATGATCTCACAGCTTGTGGGTTTGAGTCCCCGGTCGGGCTCTGTGCTAACAGCTCAGAGCCTGGAGCCTGCTTTGGATTCTGTGTCTCCTCTCTCTGCCCCTCCCCCTTTGTGCACGCGCTCTCTCTCTCTCAAGAGCAAACATTAAAAATTTTCCTAAATAAAATAAAAACATTTTATTTATTTTTTTTTAATTTTTTTTTTAATGTTTTATTTATTTTAGGAGAGAGAGAGAGACAGAGTGAGCAGGGGAGGGTCAGAGAGAGAGAGAGTCACAGACTGAAACAGGCTCCAAGCTCTGAGCTGTCAGTCAGCACAGAGCCCGACGCGGGGCTTGAACCCACGAACCGCGAGATCATGACCCAAGCGAAAGTCGGACGCTTAACCGACTAAGCCACCCAGGCGCCCCAAAATAAAAACATTTTAAAAATAAATAAATAAAGAGAGGGGGCATTTGACGGGGAATACCTGTGGACTGTAGGCAAAGGTCTTCGTTTTATAGGGTCCTGGTCAGCACCCTCCTTTTTTTTCCCTCATTCTTTCTCAGCTTCTACCGTTATTGGCTGGATAACTCTAGGTGCTGAGTTTTCCATTTTGATTCGCTCGACTCCATTTTGTGAGGAACCAGACTATGGTCATACTGTCCCTCCTATAACATAAGTTTTATGGTTTACTTATTTTCAGTTAGGTATGTTGTCAAATTCCTCAGAGGCACCTGAAGGGAGGAGGTGGTGTCTGTTACATTCTTAAGTGAAACCTTACCCCCCCCGCGAGGGGTTTGCTGGTCAATTGCTCCCAGCGTTGTTCCAAAATATGTGTTTATCCCCACCCAGAAACCTCAGATCCCAATCTTCCCCTCTCTATTTTATCCCAACTTTCCCTATCATATTAGCGCTCTGTCTTTCACTGTGTGTGTGTGTGTGTGTGTGTGTGTGTGTGTGTGTGTGTGTGTCCCTGGCATCTCTGCACACTCTCTTCTGGGTCAACGTGCAGGTGATCCCGTGACGGCACCCTATTTTCTCCTTCCAGTCAGGGCCCAACTTCTCAAGTGTTTTCTACAGGTAACCGCTTGTGGGCCGCCAAGAGCAGCCTCCGTTCTAAACCTGTGTCTTCGCGGAGGCCAGCGTCAGCACGGCCAACCTCCCTCCAAAAGTCTCAGGCCCCAAGTACCGATGAGCGATGCACACTGTACCTGGAAGCAGGAGGAGAGGTGGTATACACCATTCTATCAAGCTTCCTCGAGACGTTTCTCTCTCCAGAATTCCTCCGAATGCATCGCTCCATCCCGCAGTTTACACCGGACGCGAGAGCAGGCCTCAGAACACCTGCCGCACCTGAAGCCCCAGTGCTGCACACGGGCCGCAGCTGATTGGACCAAGGATGAGCACCTGACCCGGGAGCTGCCCGTCTATTGGTCAGCCTGCGTCCTATGAGGTAACCAGGCCCAGGGGCTCGTGAAACCTGAACCTATGCTTTGGGAGTTGCAGTCCACGTAGAAAGGGAGTGAGGGGCTGTCAGTGAGAGAAGCAGAATGAGGAGGAAAGAAAATTGGGAACAAAGAGAGATTGAGACCTGTCCATGGCAGAGTAGGATCGAGTAGGGTCAACCGCTCCTGCTGGCACCAAGCAGCAGATCCAGGGCGATGTAACGTCCGGGGGGCCCTATCACCACGCACCTTGTGTCCCTGGTGCCTATCTTGCCCATCAGGCCTCAGTGAAGTCCTGGTACAGCTTGTTAAAGGGCCTGTCTACATTCCCGAAACACTTCCTCCCCAGGACCACAGCCCCATGTGTCTTGGCCCTTCCTGGAGTTACAATCTGTGAAACTGAAGCTCTGGGGGAAGTGTGCCTTGATTCACTATTTCCAGATTTCAAGTTTGGGAGGAACCACCACCGAGAGGCTTTTCTCCCCCATCGTGTCCTTCTCAGACTCTCAGTGAAGACACTTAGTCTCCATTGTCCTGTCAAGAGAAATCCCAGATCTCTGTGTTTGGGTGGTGAGGACCATTCACAAATACCCACTCTTTTGTTGGGTCCCCATGAGTCCCCTCCACCCAGTGTGTTCACTCTGCCTGGGCCATACAGTACAAGGGGAATGAGTGAAACTGGAGAAGAATGTGTGGAAGTTTGTGGCTTTCATCTCTTAAACAAATAGCAAATTCCTCCAGGCCAACGCTGCAGGCATTAAACAATGATGTGTTCGGGAAGGCTCTAAGGCGTTACCTTAGCAACGCCCAGGCTGTTTTCAGGCAAGATCTCATTAAAGAGGAAAAAGAACAAAAATAATAAAGGGACGAGTCTGGATGGGGTCCAGGAATGGGGGGTCTTTTGGCAGAATGTGTGTGTTTTGTGTTCTGATGTGTTTGCAGCCCGTCTTTCAGCTAAGTTTCCTCTCAGCTCCCCGGTGGGATCCACATGGTGAAGGTCGCCCACTGGCATACTAATGGCAGGCTAAGAAAAGATAACATGCTACATGGAGGATGGATTAGGAAGGGAAGGACATCATAGCAGGGGCCACTTCAGCGGAAGTGATGGGCATAAAGCCTTCCAGGCTGGCTCCTGAAATCAAAGGGTCATGGGAGGAAGAGGGCAAGTCTCTTGGCATGTGACCAGTGCTTGGACCCTAGGGCAGGGACCTACAAGGTGGCAATCCATCAGATCCTTGCTACTCACACCCTGATCTGTGAACCAGCAGCAGTGGTGGTGCTGGGGGCTTGACAGAAATGCAGAATGTCAGGTTGCCCCAGGTTAAGGGACCAAGTCTACATTTTCACAAGATCCGCAGGTGATTCACATGTGAGCTGCAGCTTGAGAAGTGCTGGGCAGGACATACCTTTGTTGTGTGGAAGCATCTGCTAAACTAAGGCAGCACTCCCACACAAACACAGGCATATCCAGTTTGCTGATAATGCAGTTTGGTTTGTTTGTTGGTTGGTCAGTTGGTTTGGAAGTAATCTCTATACCCAACACAGGGCTCGAATTTATAATTCACAGGATCAAGCGTGGCCTGCTCTATCTACTGAGCCAGCCAGGTGCCCTGGTGTGTGTGTTTGTTGTTTGTTTGTTTTTAATATTTATTTGTTTATTTTGAGAGAGAAGGGAGAGAGACTTGTACACAAAAGCCCATGCAGGGGAGGGACAGAGAAAGAGGGAGAGAGAATCCCAAGCAGGCTCTGCAATGTTAGTGCAGAGCCTGACACAGAGCTTCATCCCACGAAGTGTAAGATCATGACCTGAGCTGAAATCAAGAATCTGATCCTCAACTGACTGAGCCTCTGTGTGTGTGTGTGTGTGTGTGTGTGTGTGTGTTTATAAAGTTTATTTATTTATTTTGAGAGAGAGAGAGAGAAACAGCCTCAATGGGGGAGAGGGAGAGAGAACAGAGACAGAGAATCCCAAGCAGGCTCTGCACCGCCAGCACAGAGCCTGATGTGGGGCTCAAACCCATGAAACCATGAGAGCATGACGGGAGCCGAAACTGAGTTGGATGCTTAACCCCAGAAGCCCTGTTTTTTTAACATTGATACTTTGTGGTGATGATGCCAATGATGGTGCTGAGGATGAAGGTGACATCAGGTACTATAATGGTTTGGGTTGTGTGCCCTCAAAGAGATATGTTCAAGTCTTACCTCTGGCACCTGTGAATGTGACCTTGTTTGGAAATAGGGTCTTCGTTGGGGCACCTAGGTGGCTCAGTTAGTTAAGCCTCTGGCTTCATCTCAGGTCATGATCTCCCAGTTTGTGGGTTTGAGCCCTGCATTGGGTTCCCTACTGTCAATGTGGAGCCCTATTTGGATCCTCTGTCCTCCTCTCTCTCTGTCCTTCCCCTGCTTGTGCTCTCTCTCTCTCTCAAAAATAAATAAATGTTAAAAAAAGAAAGAAAGAAGGAAGGAAGGAAGGAAGGAAGGAAGGGAGGGAGGGAAGAAAGAAGGAAGGAAGAAAAGAAGGAAAAAGGAAAGAAGGAAGAAAGGAAAGGAAGGAAGGAAGGAAGGAAGGGAGGGAGGGAGGAGAAGGGAGGAAGGAGGAAGGAAGGAGGAAGAAAGAAAGAAAGAAAGAAAGAAAGAAAGAAAGAAAGAAAGAAAGAAAGAAAGAAAGAAAGAAAGAAAGAGAAAGAAGGAAGGGAAGGAAGGAAGGAAGGAAGGAAGGAAGGAAGGAAGGGAGGGAGGAAGGAAGGAAGGAAGGGAGGGAGGAAGGAGGAGGAAGGAAGGAAGGAAGGGAGGGAGAAGAAAGGAGGAAAGAAAAAGAAAAAAGGAAGGAAGGAAAGGAAGAAAGGGGTCTTTGCAGATGTAATCAAGTTAAGACTTGGTCATTAGGGTGGGCTGATCCAATAACTGGTGTCTTCCTAAGAAGAGAGAAATTTGGATACAGACACCTAGGGAGGATGCCTTGTGATGACAGAGGCAGAGATTGGAGATGCTGTCACAAAAAAAGGAGCGCAAGGATCGCCGATGGCTACCAGAAGCTAGGACAGGGGCCTAGAATAGATTCTTCCTCAGAGACCCTAAGGAAGAACCAACCTGATTTTGAACTTGCAGGCTCCAGAACCGTGAGACAGTTATTTCTCTTGTGTTAAACCACCCAGTGTGTGTGGTGCTTTTTTTTTTTTTTTTTTTTTTATTTATTTATTTCTAGGAGAGAGAGAGAGAGACAGCGTGAGCAGGGAAGGGTCAGAGAGAGAGGGAGATACAGACTCTGAAACAGGCTCCAGGCTCTGAACTGGCAGTCAGCACAGAGCCGGACGCAGGGCTCGAACCCACGAACCACGAGATCATGACCTAAGCGAAAGTCGATCGCTTAACCGAGTAAGCCACCCAGGCACCCCGGTGCTTTCTTACACCAGCCCCAGGACACTCATGTAGAAGCTTTAAAAAAATTTTTTTTAATTTTTTAATTTCTGTCAAACCCACAGACCACAAGATCATGACCTGGGCCTAAGTCAGACACTTAATTGACTGAGCCTCCCAGGCGCTCTAAGAGAGAGACTCTTAAGTAGGCTTGATGCTCAGCAGGGGGCTTGAACTCATGACCTGAACTCAATACCCGAGCTGAGATCAAGAGTTGGCTGCTTAACAGACGGAGCCACCCAGGTGCCCCCTAAAGGAACTTCACTTAAATTATCTCGTGAAATCAGAGGCAGATTAGGTGTTTTATTCAGTTTTACAAATCAGGGAGTCTCCTTATCACTCTGAGAGGTCACCCCAGTGAGCAAGTACTGCAGCCGGGCCCAGCCCAGTGCCATGTTATGCCTGCTGAGTCTGTTCGGGACTCACTCCAAGTGGCTGTGGGCCTCCTGAGGAGCCTATGTACCCGTCCCGTGAGAGCTGTCCTCTACCTGCTGCCACTGGTCCTGAGGACCCCAGGTATGTTAGAGGGAAGACTCGGGCCACAGGATTTCTCTCGTCTCCACCTCCACTGTCCACATCATATGGGCTCACCAGTGTGGCCAGTAGCGTGTGTTCTCATACACAACTGGATGTGGCCCAAGTACGCACCTTCTTGTTCTCCAGAAGTTTGTATTCAGTTGTCAAGTGTCACCCAAGAGTGAAGCTTTCCCCAAACCCTCTAGTTTTATTTTCTTTTTTTTTTTTTTTAATTTTTATTTATTTCTAGGAGAGAGAGAGAGAGACAGCGTGAGCAGGGGAGGGTCAGAGAGAGAGGGAGACACAGACTCTGAAACAGGCTCCAGGCTCTGAGCTGGCAGTCAGCACAGAGCCCGACGCAGGGCTTGAACCCACGAACTGTGAGATCATGACCTAAGTGAAAGTCGGACGCTTAACCGACCAAGCCACCCAGGCGCCCCTATTTTCTTTATAACACTTAACACCATCCATAGCACTCCAGCTTATTTATATAATTACTGTTATACTTCCTTACTTGAATGTAAATTCCGGTCCCCACAACAGAGCTTTATCCATGAGAGCTTCTCAATAAAGAATGGGAAGTGAGCCTGTTAAAAAAATGACAGCATGTGCATGTACTGAAACCTTAAGCAGCCACTGAAAAGAAAGAGTTGGGCCCGGGGGCGCCTGGGTGGCTTAGTTGGTTAAGCGTCCGACTTTCACTAAGGTCATGATCTCGCGGTTCGTGGTTCGAGCCCCGCGTCGGGCTCTGTGCTGACTGCCAGCTCAGAGCCTGGAGCCTGTTTCAGAGTCTGTGTCTCCCTCTCTCTCTGGCCCTCCCCTGCTCACGCTGTCTCTCTCTCTCTCCTAGAAATAAATAAAACATTAAAAAAAAAATTTTTTTTTAAATAAAAAAAAAAAAGAAAGAGTTGGGTCCGTATGCCGTCAGGGGAAAGGTGGCCATGACCTTATTGAAGGAGGCGAGCGATTTGAACAGTGACACACATTGTTTGATCCTGTTTGTTCTTTTTTTAAAAACATATATCACAAATATAAACAGCTAGCTGTTGGCAGGTGCTACCTCTTGGAGGTGGCATTAGAGGGGAGTGTGGTGTAGACCAGGGCCAGGGCCAGGCTAAAGGAGTGGGGGACGAGTCCGTTACTCACAGAGACAGAGATTTTACTGAAGTCAGGGGAGGAACACGCAAGAGGGACACCGAGGACAAATCCCACCTTGGTCAAGGGCTGACCAGGCCACAGGCCTGGGGAACCTCTCTCATCCCTTTTCCCAGGCCTCCTGCCATTGAACTGTGCAAGCCTGGAAGGGTGACAGCTGGTGGGAGTCCCCGGGAAGAGCATCCCAGCTGCTCCCCGGTGACATAATGGAGGGGCCCCCAAGAACTGTTAGGCTCCTTGAGTGTGGAGCAGCCACTCAGCTGTGAGCTGCGCTGTGGGGGGTCAGTCTGGTGGGGGGGCTAAGATTGGTGAGAGAATGTAACCAGGGGGATATGCTGGGCAGTGGCCACCACCCCAACTTATTTTCCACCCTCCATGACCATGACAAAGGGTACACACACCCAGATGCTCTCGTGGGCAGAGAAAGGCGCTTCTCTCTGCATCTCTCCCGTCCTCGTGGAGACTGCAGTGACTGGGGCATTTAAAGTCCAACCCAAGCTCCCCTGCCCCTTGCCGCCTGAGATATAAGGAGTAATCCCCCCTGCTCTGACTCTCCCCACCCCTGCCTCCAAAGCAGCAACTCTTTTAGGAGAGCCTCCCACATACGTCCCGCGCTTGGCCAAAGTGCTCTTCCTTATATAAGCCCCAGCTCCCCTGCCTCTCGCCTGTAAGCTCTAGCTGTTTCTTCTGAGTAAAGCTCCTCCCTCCCCATTCCCACTGCCACCCCCCCCCATCCAGGTGACTGAAGCTGGGGCTCCTCCTTGAGCCAGCACTGAGGGAGCTCCCAGTTCCTGTTTGGCCCCAGCCTGGGTTCTGCTTTAGCTCTGTTGCAGTGAGTCCCTAAATTTCCCAGCCTGCATGTCCCCACTGGAAAACAGTTTGAGCAGAGCTGTCACTAGGATTAAAGTGATGGCAGAGATAGAGAACCCCCACCCCCACAAACCCGCCAGGAACATAAAAGCTGTTCCGTAAAGGGTGAGCTTGTTATATCAGAGTGTGCACTGTTCCCAGCACCTCGCTGGGCACTGATCAATAAGCTGATGTGCCCATACCCACATCCCAGAAGCCAGCTCTCTGCTTGGAGAAACGAGACAGGCCTGCAGGAAGAAACTTCTGGACACTAGGAGGGACGTGCCGAGCAGTAACAACTCCGAACAGCCCCTGGGCCTCCCGTACTCAGCACCCACCCTCCGCCCAGCCTTGCTCTGGCATCCAGCTTCGCCAGCACCTGTCAGATGCACCTGTGACCATTCTGCCCCAAGGCCCGTCTGTGACCAGGGACTCTGGACACTCACACACGTGCCAGGGTAACTCTTGGCCAGTGGGGGATGGGAGCTGTTGGGTAAATGCTGTCCCATTCTTCACAGGACAATTTTGAGACCCATTCTCTGTTCCCCTCAGAGGCGCCCAGCTAGGTGGCATCCTAGCTGCTATGGCAGCAACCAGCCTGGAAAGGCAGCCTTGGACTGGTTTGCCCTCCTTCCTGCTCTGCTCTCTCTAACCCCCAACTCCTATTCTTTGGGATCATTTTATTATTTGGGCAGGGTTATTTTATAAAATGAGCCACCCGTGGCGTCTGGGTGGCTCAGTCAGTTAAGAGTGTGACTCTTGATTTTGGCTCAGGTCGTGATCTCATGGTTTGTGAGGTCAGGGCCCCCGCACTGCACTCACGGTGTGGAGACCGCTTGGGATTCTCTCCCTCTCTCTCTGCCCCTCCCCTGCTCACGCATGTGTGCCCTGCCCCCAATAAATAAGCATTAAAAAAATTTTTTTTTTAATGAGCCACCTAGATCCAGGTCCTCAACTCAGGCTTTCTTTCTCAGTGGGAAAGAAGTTAGTACAACTGTGCGGTGGCTGTAAGCTCAGACTGCCTTTGCCCGTGGCCGGGGCTGTGAGCTGGGGCATGGTTCCTCTCTGTCCACAGAAGTATCTGTTCATTTATTCTGAGTGCACTAATCAGGGCTCTCTGAAGAAACAGAACCAAGGATACCTGGAGAGATATACAGAAGGAGATTTACTATAGGAATTGGCTCATGCCATTATGGAGACCAAGAAGTCCCAAGATCTGCCCTCTGCAGGCTGGAGAACCAGAAAGCAGTCTCCAGCTGAAGGCAGACACCCTCAGGAACGCACCCAGAAAACAGTTTATCTGCTCTCTGGGTATCCTTCAGTCAGTCAAGCTGACCTATAAAATTAATCATCACATGAAGGGTTGCTGTGAATGTCACCTAAGACAGATGGTTTAACATTGACATTGAAAACACCGTCTCGGGAGCCAGACTCCTAGATTCTTCAGCTTGTTACCTGTGTGACCCTGGAGAAGTCACTTAACTTCTCTGTGCCTCCGTTTTCTAAAATGTAGCATAGGGATAATAGTAATAGTGCCCGCTTCCCAGGGTTGTGAGCATTGAACGAGTTAATACATGGCAAGTATCTGAAGCAGTCTCCACCTGTTAAGATAGTGTCTGCAAGACACTTGCAGAGTACCTGTCACTTTGGAAAATACTAGATAAAGTATAAGGCTGGTACAAGAAAAGGTATTAACCTTGTAAGGCTAGTATAAGAAAACATAGGAGAATACTGTTTTATTTATTTTGAGAGGGGGAGGAAGGGCAGGGAGAGAGGAAGAGAGAGAGAATTCCAAGTAGGATTTGTACTGACCATGATCTGAGCCAAAATCCAGAGTTGGACACTTAACCAATGAGCCACCCAGGCGCCTCTGGTAAGAGAATATTCTTGTGAATTAGAAATTGGAAAGGACGTCTTAAAATTTCAAAAGCACTCACCAAATTGTAAAAGTTTGATTTTTTTTAGGAGTGCCCAAGATGGCTCAGTTGGTTGAGTGTCCAACTTTGGCTCAGGTCATGATCTCGCTGCTTGTGAGTTTGAGCCCTGCATCGGGCTCTGTGCTGTCAGCTCAGAGCCTGCTTCAGATCTGTCTCCCTGTCTCTCTGCTCTTCCCCCACTCACGCATGCATGTTCTCTCTCTCTCTCTCTCTCTCTCAAAAATAAACATTAAAAAATAAAAGCTTGATTTTTTTACTACATCAAAATGAAAGACTCGTTGACAAAGAAGGATACTACAAAGAAGGATACTATAAACAAAGTTAGTAGATGGATGACAGAATGGGAGAAGCCATTGTCAGGTCTAAAACCAACACTGAGTCGATTCTAATTCTAGGTAAAATCTAGAATATAGGAAGGACTCCTAGAAATCAACAGGAGTAGGGCATCAACCCCAACAGAAGACAGACAGGCCAAAGATGTGCCCAGACCATGTGTGGGGAGAAAACACAGGAGCACATCAAGTGCCCAGTGGTTGGTAACAGGACAGGCAAGTTGGGAGTGAAGTGGTGCAGCCATTCTGGAAAGTACAGTGACAGGACCCAGTCTCTGACTTCCTACAGAGATGCTCACCGGGAGCCGGGGGGTGCTGTGCTCTGAATGTTCGCTGCAGCATTCTCAAAGGGGTGAAGGAGTTGTCACCTTGACTCTCACCAAAGCTGCATCGATGTTTGTTCTTCCTGTTGCAGTCTAATCAGAGGAAATAAAAACCTGAAGTGGGGAAGGACAGTGAGAAGAGACATCATGACATCTTCTTCCCTGTCAGGAGTCCAGCCACACAGGAAGAACAGATGTGCTCAGTGACTCGTCTCTGTCTCTGTCTCTGTCTCTCTCTCTCTCTCTCACACACACACACACACACACACACACACACACACACACACACTCTAATGTACGCATACACATTCAGGGCAGTGGAAGGAGGCCCAGTTTGTTCGCTTTTCTAAAATTATTTTTTTAGGGGCACCTGGGTGGCTCAGTCAGTTGAGCATCCATCTTCCACTCAGGTCATGGTCTCACGGTTGTGGGTTTGAGTCCTGAGTCGGGCTCTGTGCTGACAGCTCAGAGCCTGGAGCCTGCTTCAGATTCTGTGTCTCCCTCTCTCTCTGACCCTCCCCTGCTCACGCTCTCTCTCTCTCTCTCAGAAATAAATTTTAAAAAAATTTTTTTAATTTTAAATTATTTTTTAAATGTTTGTTTCTGAGAGACAGAGAGAGAATGATCTGGGGAGGAGCAGGGAGAGAGAGGGAGACACAGAATCGGAAGCAGGCTCCAGGCTCTGAGTGTCAGCACAGAGCTCAATATGGGGCTGGAACCCGCCGACTGCAAGATCATGACCTGAGCCGAAGTCAGGCGCTTAACCGACTGAGCCACCCAGGTGCCCCAGGGGGTCCAGTTTTTAAGCCTGGGTCCTGGTGGGATGGCGCTGCCAGCGGGACAGACAGGAACCGAGGTGCAGAACCCGGTGTGAGGTCCTGTAAAGACGTCCACGAGAAAACGCGCTGCGGTGAGGCCCGTGTGGATGGAGCAAAGCCTAGCCCGGAGGCCCGGAGAGGAGCCCAGGGGGCCAGTGCCGGGCCGGCTCCCCAGCCTCGCCCCTGCGGTGGTGGTTCGGGGCGGGGGGCGGTGTCTGCGCAGGCCACAGCCCCGCCCACTGCCATAAGCCTGTTTTACAGGAAGCTCTGAGTTGGGAGCTGGCGGAGCGCAGCGGGCCCGAACCGGGAAAGCGCCCACGAAGGTGTCACTGTCCAGCGTCTCGGAGCCGAGGCTTCAAGGACAAAGATGCTTTTTGAGGTGGAGAGGATGGGCAGGGCCTTCCACGGAGAGGAAATGGCGTCAACGGGGGCCCAGAGACAGGAAAGCACATAGACGAGGAGGTCCCCGGGAGGGCAAGGTGGGCACGGCGGCTGCCCGAGGAACTGAATCCTGAAGGTTCTCGGGAGGGTTTCGCGCTTCAGAGCATGTAACCGAGGGCCGCCGCTGCCACCGCTGTTTCCGAGGGGCTGAGGGTGGTTACTGCGCTGCAGTCAGGCCTGGAGCATGGGCGCCGTCCCCTCCCCCCCCGCCCCACCCCTCCCCCCCGCCCCACCCCCGCCCCACCCCTCCCCCGGCAGGCACTGCACACGCGTGCTCCTCACCTGTACACACACGCACACATACCACCCACGTAATGTATACACACTCGAGCGCCACAGCCCTCACACCCACTGTACACACGTGCCTCTCACCCATACACACGTACACGTACCCCCACACACATACCGCACACGTACCGTATAAACATTCTACACACACACGCCACATACTGTATACTGTACCCACTACCCTCACACCCGCTGCACACGCATACCCCCCCACCGCACACATGGACTATACACACATACTGTACCCACACACACACTACACATACACACCCTCACACACACTGCAAACACACTCCACATATACATACCACACACACATACACCACACAATATACTTTACTTACAGACTCCACACCCACTGCACACACACACACACACACACACACACACACACCACACATGTACAATACACGTGCACACAGCACACCCATGCACACCCACACCCCACACGTACGTACTGCACATACACATATCTACACCACACATACTGCACACCCATACCATCCCACACACCCCCCCTACACACATTACACCCACACATCATACACACTCAACTCCTACAGCCACCAGCCCACCCCACTGCGTCACATGGGAACGCAGGCACGCACTGCACCACACTGGGGCCGTGCCTCCCTCTAGTAAATGCAGGCAGACAACTGATTCCCGGACAACCTGAAAGAGTGAAACATAAAGAGCTTGCAACCCTGGGCTGTTTTGGGACACTCGGACCCCAAATAAGGTCTGCAGCTCCTGGACTTGAGGGAACTTCCCGTCTCCATTTCCCATCAGAATCACAGGGGCTCCTGCCTGGCCCCCAGAGAGTGACAGGGCAGGGGTGATGAGATGTCCCTCCCCAGATGCAGCCCCAGACCTCCCCCCCTTGATGCACTCTGGCACCTTCCTGTCTCCGAGGACCCTGTCCCCAGAAGGCCCTCTGCCTTTCCTTGGGTAAGCACAGGTTATCTGTCAATCTGCTGGCCACTGGCCTGTTTATCTTCTTAGGCTTCTCTTCCTGAAATAGCTCTGGGTTATCTAAGCGGCAGAGCGGGCCTGCCCGAGGCCCCCTCCCAGCCCGAGTCCCTTACTGGCAGCTTTCAACTCCTTCAGTCCAGGCCCGAATTCCACACATTACTGAGCCAAGCTGGAGACCTTCCTGCGAAGGGCCGGCACCCCCACTCCCGTGGGGGCACAGCCACAGCCACAGGAGGGCCAGGTGGCCTCTGTTGTCCCGTCCCTCGGCGAGGTGGCCCCGGGCCCTTCCCCAGCTCTCTCACTGCAGCACTGGGCGGCTGGACACTTAAAGTCGCCCGCCTGGCCATCCCAAAGCTGGCAAACCCGTGGCCAAGCTCATCGGCCTCATCCCAGACCTCTCACCGCTCCCACATTTCCGTCTGTTCAGGCGCGTCAAAACTTTCCTAGACGCCTGAATGGATATCTCCCTCATCTTCCTGCCACGATGGCAGTGCCCCTCAGCAGCCCTCCTGCACACACCCCACCCCCGGCCCTTCCAGGGTTGGAGTCCTCTGGCTGCCCCCCCATTCCCAGCATCCCACACACCAGCTGTCAGAGTAATAGCCTTCATCTAGCATTTCACCCTGGCCCTGTCATGCCCCAGAACTTGCCATGGCTCCCCCATTAATGGCTTCATCGAGTCCAGACACATTTGTCTGGCTCTCAAGGCACATCTCCATTTACTTATTTTTATTTTCTAAAAAAAATTTTAACGTTTATTTATTAACGAGAGACAGAGCATGAGAAGGGGAGGATCAGAGGCAGGGAGAGACACAGAATCTGAAGCAGGTTCCAGGCTCTGAGCTGTCAGCACAGAGCCCGACGTGGGGCTCGAACCCACAAACTGTGAGATCATGACCTGAGCCGATGTTGGACGCTTAACTGACTGAGCCACCCAGGAATCCCACATCTCCACTTATTTAACATCATAGCCAATTACTATGATAAGAATTATCTCTGCTTCAGTCAGCCCCCATACAAGCATGTTCTTTCACCCTCTGTGCCTGAGGTGACAGGCTGACCGGCAGCACCTTTCATTATCTTGGCCCCCTCACCAAGACTTCCTCCCAATCAGTGTCCCAATTTTCTTTCTTTCTTTTTTTTTAAGTTTATTTATTTTGAGAGAGAGAGGGAGGGAGAGAATCCCAAGCAGGCTCTGCACTGTCAGGGCAGAGCCCAATGTGGGGCTCAATCCCACGAACCTGTGAAATCATGACCTGAGCTGAAATCAAGAATCCGATGCTCAGCTGACTGAACCACCCAGGTTCCCCCCAAGTCCCAATTTTCTTAAGTCCTCTTTGATGCTTTCCAGTCATTCGTTTGCTCAGCCACTGTTACTTGAGCACTTGCTATGGAAGAGACTCTCGCTGGCCAGCCTCCCTTCTGAGCTCCACTAGCACCGGTAACTTTGGCCTCACACTTCGGCCCAGAGTCCCTTGAGATCTTCTAATGTGTCACCTTTGCAGGTCTGTGGCCCTCCACCAAGTCATAGCTCCTTAAGGGAGGCAGCGCAGTCTCCCTCTTCCGTGCACCTTACATCGGGGGGTTCCTTTGCAAGCTGCAGGTGTTGGTGGCTGTTGGGTTTTTTTTTTTTTTTTTAATATTTTTATTTATTTCTAGGAGAGAGAGACAGATAGTGCGAGCAGGGGAGGGTCAGAGAGAGGGAGACACAGACTCCGAAATAGGCTCCAGGCTTTGAGCTGGCAGTCAGCACAGAGCCCGACGCGGGGCTCAAACCCACGAACCGCGAGATCATGACCCAAGCGAAAGTCGGACGCTTAACCGACTAAGCCACCCAGGCGCCCCGGTGGCTGTTGGGTTTTTGTTTATTGTTTGGAGGGCTGGCATAAAATTGTCAACTTTTTGTTCAATCCAACAAAAACACTTTAATTTTTTAAAGTTTGCTTCTTTCTTTCTTTCAGTAATCTTCACACCCAACATGGGGCTCCAACTCAGAGATCAAAGGCCCCCTGTTCTCCTGATTGAGCCAGCCAGGGGCACCAAATAAACACCCCTTTAAATTATTGGGATGTCATAAACAAAAGCACAATCTAACACTAAGAAAGTAACCTTAGGAAGAAAGAAGAAAATGCCAGCATAAAGGACAGCCCTTAAAACTTAAAAGCTTAGCAGCATGAGAAAATTCTCATTTTTCTCTTTCCTCATTTCAGAACATAATCTCAGAACGAAAGGACAGTCCTTTCAAGGGAATACATTGAGCAAGCGGAGAATAGATCACATGTCTCTGTCTTAGGTTCACAGGAGACAGGCGGCCATTTGACCAGTGTTCATCCCGGTCTCCGGGAGCCACTGTGTGCACCCCTCCCCAGCTGAGCACAGCCCGAGTGGGCAGAGTGGGTGACTAATGTCTTCAGGTGTTGCCTGGAGAGGGGACCCGAGTCTCCTCACACAGGATGCAGCTGGGAGCCAGGACGTGGCTTCCAATCCTCTAACCTCTGTTTCAGACACACGGCCTGATGTTTTGCTCCAGAAGCTTGCCTCTGTAGGCACGTAGGTATTCTTTTTTTTTTTTTTAATGTTTTATTTATTTCTAGGAGAGAGAGAGACAGCGTAAGCAGGGGAGGGTCAGAGAGAGAGGGAGTCACAGACTGAAACAGGCTCCAGGCTCTGAGCCGGCAGTCAGCACAGAGCCCGACGCGGGGCTCGAACCCACGAACCACGAGATCATGACCCAAGTGAAAGTCGGACGCTTAACCGACTAAGCCACCCAGGCGCCCCTGGCACGTAGGTATTCTTGACACCGACTACAGCCTACTCTGGGGCAGAGAAGTCCTGGGGTCCCGAGGGAGGCAGGTGGGACAGAGACTCTGGAGTCTTGTTCAGGAGCAGAAAGCACATGGGTCACAGAAGCAGACGCCCCTCCCCCACACTTGCCTCACAGCTCTGAGCCAGTAAGGAGCAGAGCCCGCATGGGACCTCAGAGCATCCTTCTGTCCTCCCTGCCCTGGGATTCTGCCATCTTCCTGCTGTGCCTGAGCCAGGCTTCTTCAGGAGAGAAATACAACCGAAACTTTCCATGGCTCAGTCCTGGACAACCCCCCTCCCCCCACCAGGCCTCTTCCATAAAAAGCCATCAGTGCCTGGACAGGAGAAAGAGAGAGAATTTTTCCAAAGGATGTATGTGTGTATTGTTGGGAGCAGCGAGCGTTGTAGTGAACTCTGGGTCACGGCACAGCCTGACAAATGGCAGGAAGTTCAGGACTTGGGCCTGACATTTGTTGCACAAAGACCCTACAGCCCAGCCAGGTAAGCTGGGTCTGGGGACCGACACAGGGCCACCGCCCGACACTTCCTGCCCTTTGTTGGGCCATGTGACAGCCTTCCCAGCGCTCCAAATGGCCTTTCTTTCGTGCCTGACTCCCGTTCTTTATTTATGGAGAGGAGCTCCTCAATATAGAAACGGGTGGGCCCAGAGTCGGCAGCAGGATGTGGGAATGCAGACTGGCAGGGTGCCCACCAGCGGGGACAGGATCGCTGAATTAAAATAATGTGGTCGTATACACCCAATAATAAGCCTGTCCGGTATTTATATACCTGATGAGATGTTCCGCACACTCCCCTGGCGCATTTCAGGGGGGTCACAAGCCTGCCCTGCCATCAGCACTCTGGTTGACACCGTCTTCTGGTTCTCGGTAGCCTAGTCTGACCCTCAAAGTCAGCATGGGCTCCTAGGAGGAAGGGACCCTTCCTTTCTCCCAGAGCAAAACCTTTGCTGGCTGTCTGCTTCCTCAGGGTGCTTCCAGACAGCTGATGGGTGTGTTCAGGGGCCACAGGGCACCCAGGACCTCTGTGAGATTCCCAATCTTTTTTTTCTTCATTATCATCATTTATGAGGGAATTCTAAAAGTAGTTGCACACATTCCTGATGTCTCAGATAGAAGACCTAGAACAGAAATTGAGGTTTTTCTTGGGAACTTGGGATCTCAGGGTCCCTACGCAAGCAGTGGAAAGAACCCTGGGCCAGGTTGAACCAGGAGACCTGGGTACCACTCAATCTGCCTGGCTGGCTATGCAACCTTGAACAAGTTTCTTCCCCTCTCGGGCTTTCAGAGTATGGCCTGTGGACCATGCAGTCATACAATGATGTCAACACAAGAGTTATTGAGGTATATAGAAGGCCATTTGCCTCACACGCTACATGGGCAGCTGACTCTGACTTTCAAAACCATTTTTGCTACATTTCCTTCTCTCCTACCTTGTTTTTAGGCTAATTTTAGACCACTGTTTAGAGACCCATCCATAGTAGCAACTCTCTTTCAAGTTTGTAACAGCTAAATCTGTTACAACTGGGGCGCCTGGCTGGCTCAGTCCGCAGAGCATGGGACTCTTGATCTCCAGGTTATGGGCTGCAGCCCCATGTTGGGTGGGCACATTACTTAAAATAAAATCTGAAAAGAAAATAAAAAGGTGGGGCACCTGGGTGCCTCAGTTAAACATCTGACTTCAGCTCAGGTCATGATCTCATGGTTCGTTGAGTTTGAGTCCCAGCCTGGAGGCTGCTTCAGATTCTGTCTCCCTCTCTTTCTGCCCCTCCCCCACTCGTATTCGTATTCTGTCTCTCTCACTCAAAAACAAACACATTTAAAAATTTTTAATTAAAAAATAAAAAGGCATAGCCACAAGCTATTAATTAAAATAAAAATAATGAATAAATACATACATGAATAAAATAAGTCTGCTAGAGCTATGTGCAAATTAAAAGTTAATAGGCCCAGAGTAAATATACAAACGTGTGTACTTCCCAGTGTATTTCTGACTAATCAATGACCTTTTTTCCTTCCCAGTTCTTGACTCTATTCCAGAGGGAGGAGTAGTCAGAAACATGAGAGTCTACTGTACTTTTTTCATATATTCTTATGGTGCTTTCAGAGAACAGTAGGAATTTAAGAAATCATTGTTGAACTGATATCTTCACCTTGTACTCAAAATCCACCTAGAATAAAAGTCTGCCTCACCCAAGTTTATTTCTGAGCTAAGGTGCAGGAGGCAAACTGGTCAGGCCTCCACGCTTGTCTGGCAAACTCCTGATCCTCTTCCTGTTCCCTATGAAACACGTGGGGGGGCGGGGGCGGGGGTGTGTGCGGCGGCACCTGGCTAGCTCCCCTGATCAAGCATCCAGCTTCGGCTCAGGTCATGAGCTCACAGTTCGTGAGTTCAAGCCCCATGCTGGGCTGTCTGATCTCAGCAGAGACTGCTTCTGCTTTGTCCCTCTGCCTCTATGCCCCTCTCCCCCTCTCAAAGATCAATAAATGGGAAAAAAAACGGGTGTCCCCTCCCTTTCTCATCACCTCTTTCCTCCTCCTCGCACAGAAGGAAAGCCCCACGGCACTCCCCACCTGTCCCCCACAGGAAAGAAATGAGCATGAATAGATTCCCTCCCTTTCTCGGAGATTTGGAAGCCACACAGAGACATTCCAGAGAGGCTGAGCTCAAAAGATGATAATAAGAACATTTGCGTAGACTTCAGAATTCAAGAATAACTTCTGCATGGTGTGTTTCACTCACTGCGCAACGCTGAGATGGTATTGCCGGCACCCACGAAATTAACTGAGACCAGGTACTGCTGCATTGTTTTCCAGAATAATTTGAGAGCCCAGGACTTTTCACAATGTATCCAGCAATCTCAGCTGGGGGGTGGGGGGGGACTGCAGGGGAAATAGGGAGGGTGAGGGGTAGCGTTGGGCGCTCCCCTTCTTTCAAGAAGGTAAAGACAGTTGTCTTTGAGGAGACAGGGAAAGGAGGAGGGAGCGAGCATGGGGCGTTTGAAGTGAGGTCACTAGAGTGAGGGCAGTTCTGGCAGATTCGGCTCACTTGCTTGCCATCAGCGTGGAATGGGAAGTACCGGAGGCCAGGGGTCAGAGGGTCAGGGGTCAGAGGGTCAGGAGACTTGGTCTCCACCTGGAGCTCTCCTGGTCCTGGGGAAAACTAAACTCAGAACAATATGACTGATAGCACTGGTAACAATAACACACCCACGGCAGCAAGTGGGCGGACTACGAGGTGTTCTCACCACAAGACACAAGCTATATTATCCCAGCGACTTGTTTTTATTTGTTTCACAGAGATTTGTTGAACACCTACTATGCTCTGGGCACCGAGGCAGGCCCCGGGGATTCAATGATGAAAAACAAGACACCCGTGACGCACGTCCTCGTGGGTCAGTCTGCCGTGTCCCTCCACACACCACTGCCCCATCCCTGCCACTCTGGTCCCACCAGGCTGTGGATAGTGTGGGCCACTATTCAGGCACCGATGTCCAGATCCCTATAACTGTTAGCTCTTCTCCAAAAGCACCTTTTAATGTCACACCTCTCCGTGCACAAGACGGTTAAGATTTTTGTGCCCTGAAGGGCGCCTGGGTGGCTTAGTCGGTTAAGTGTCTGACTTTCGCTTAGGTCACGATCTTGCGGTTCGTGGGTTCAAGCCCCGCGTCGGGCTCTGTGCTGACTGCCAGCTCAGAGCCTGGAGCCTGTTTCAGAGCCTGTGACTCCCTCTCTCTCTGACCCTCCCCTGCTTACGCTGTCTCTCTCTCTCCTAGAAATAAATAAAAAACATTTAAAAAAAAAGATTTTTGTGCCCTGAGCTTAGTCACCGATTAAAGCATTTCTCCTCGCTCGCACCCCCTGTCAATGCAGATGTATGCAGATCTAGCTTGGGCGTGCACATGCGTGTGTGTGTGTGTGTGTGCGTGTATGTGTGTGTTACCTCTCAAAACAGACCCCAGGCTCCTTGAAGGTAGAGATTCACTCTCCTCCCATGGGGGCTGCCAGAAGGAACGGACAAGTTGGTGAGAAATCTGTTGCAACTCTGGAGCCATCGATTATCTTCCTGGCTCCCCACTGCCGTGTGAAGTGTCTGACCGCATAGCAGGAAGTTTCCGGAAGCGCCTGGGACACTTGAGACGGAGGAAGGACCATTCACTGATCTGAGGGACATAAGCTTCTCTGTTTCACAGACACCAGTTCAGGGGTAAGAAGGGGTCACCACAGCCATGACCCAGACAGTATTTTCCTGGCTCCCTGCTGCCCAGCCCTGCCCTCCGGAACTCCCAGCCTGTGACCTAGGGGTATTCCATGTAATGTTGCAGCTGTCCAGTCTGCCACCAACATCTTGCCCTCCCGGTGTGGTTCCAGGCCCAGATGGCACCTCTGTGCTAGTTAAAGCAAGAGGATCCCATATTCTGGGCAGGCCACGCCCATGCCGGGGCACAACCTTTGAGCTCCTCTTTGCTGTCAATGCTGCCGCAGGCTAGGATGCTCTGGCTTTTTTTTTTCTTTCTGTAAATACACTTTCGAGATTAATTGTTCTACCAACCAGAAAACGGAAAACCAACGAAACAGAGGGAAGGAAACAAACTGCAGACACCCAGAATACCGGAACCACAGAAGAGCAGGCAACGAAGCTCAAGCAATAATGAAACACAATCTTGTAAGAGTGATCCTTATACCACGAACTTCAGGGCGTTAAACTAACAGAGGCACCTGGGTGGCTCAGTCGGTTAGGGAGGACGCTCTGGCTTTGATGGAGCTCCTGGCCACCAGAGCCCCCATGCCCTCTCGGTGCCCAGCGGAGATGTTACCCAAGAGGCTCTTTTTCCTTTGCTTTCTTTGTGATTAAGCCCCCTCTGTAGGGGAGCTGGCCCACAGCACAGCCTTGGGAACAGACACTTGCTGGCCCTAGAACTGAATCTCCTTCCTGACCTCGGCCTGTTGTTCCAGAACGTAAACAATGTGCAGGATTCTCTCGTTCCTTAGGCTGAGTTCCCTGTCGGGAGGCTCCTCGACTCTCACACAGGCAAAGGCCTCCCTCTAATAGGCCCAAGTCCCAGTGGAGACAGCGTCTACCCTCATGTCAGGCCCTGCTCTTCATGGAGCTATGCTCAGGGTCCAGGGGTTTTAGTCTAAAGACCTTCCATGCCCCGAGGTCCACTTGTAGTGCTTCTGTTGAAGAAACACTTTAGTGGGGCACCTAGGTGGCTCAGTTGGTTAAGCATCTGACTTCGGCTCAGGTCATGATCTCATGGTCCATGAATTTGAGCCCCCACATCGGGTTCTGTGCTGACAGCTCAGAACCTGGAGACTGCTTAGGATTCTGTCTTTTCCTCTCTCTCTGCCCCTCCCCTGGCGTGTGCACTCTCTCTCTCTCAAAAATAAATACACATTAAAAAAATAAAAAAGAAGCACTTTAGTGATAGGCCCTCTTTTATTTTAATTTTTGTTTTTATCTTAAAATTTATTTATTTATGGGAAGAGGGGCAGAGAGAGGGAGAAAAAGAGCCCCAGGGAGGCTCACTGCTATCAGCGCAAAGCCTGACACAGGGCCTCTCCCATGAACCGGGAGATCATGACGTGAGTCAAAACCAAGAGTCAGACACTTAATGGACTGGACCACCCAGGCACGCCACCCCCCATTTTATTTTTTAAATTGCTTTCACTGCTAGAAAGCTCTTCCTAGGTTCATTTGACAAATCTTTATGGAAGATATCCCTAACTCCCAGACCTGGCCCTCAATTCTGGAGACAAGCTAGATCAGGTCTCTACTTACGTGGTAGAGCTTACTTTTAAGGTGCAGATAACACAGAGTATACACATGGTAATCCCATGGTTTCCATTATTGAAAAGTGTCGTGAAAAGTGTCGTGATTGATAATCACGGAGCATGGTGACTGATTAGGAGAAAGCCTTCCTGGAGGCAGAGGGTGGGTGCCTCTGAGGCCAGGCCCAAGGGCCAGAGGGGTCAGCCACAAGGAAGGTGAGGGCAGGGGCTCTGAGGTCAGAAGAGCGAGCCTAGGATGGCCAGCAGGGCTGAAGCAGGCCCTCGGACTATAGCAAGGAGGTAACAGACGGGGAAGAAAAGAAATGCAGTTTCGATCCTCACTTTTTTTTTTAAATTTTTTAAAATTTTTATTTCTAGGAGAGAGAGAGAGAGACAGCGTGAGCAGGGGAGGGTCAGAGAGAGAGGGAGTCACAGACTGAAACAGGCTCCAGGCTCTGAGCTGGCAGTCAGCACAGAGCCCGACGCGGGGCTCGAACCCACGACATGCAAGATCATGATCTAAGCGAAAGTTGGACACTTAACCGACCAAGCCACCCAGGCGCCCCTCGATCTTCACTTTTAAGGAGTTCTTTTTAAGGGCAAACCTGCCACCACCTGCACCACCAACACCGACCTGCTGTGACCTCCCCAGCACCCTCACACGCCGTAATTTCTGCCTCTGCACGAGGATGCTTCTGCCCAGCTTAACCTTCTGCCGCTAGCCTCCTGCCCTGCCAAACTCCTGCTTAACCACTAAGATCTGGCTCAAAGGTCCGCTCCTCTGAGAAGCCTTCCCGGATGCCTGTCCTCAGGCAGAGGTGGCTACTCCTCCCTGTACTGTCGCACAGTTCTGGAGGCCACAGGTCTGACGTCAGGGTGCTGGTAATGTTGATTTTTTATCTTGGGGCTGCGGGGAGCTGCTTCATGCCTGTCTACTGGTGACAGTGGTGATCTGTGACGCGTTGCTCCGATCCCTGCCTCTCTCTTCCTACGGCCGCCGTCTTCCCCCACTGTGTCGGTCTTCACTCAGCCTTCTGCTCTTTGTGTCTCTCTCCTCTTAGAAAGACACCAGTCTAATGAGATTGAGGGCCAATCACACTCCAATTTGAACTCCTTTTAATTTATCTGATTATATCTGTAATGACCCTATTTCCAAATAAGTTTGCATTCTTAGATGCTGAGGGTTAAGGACTTCAACTTTTTTTAAAAATTTTCAGCATTTTATTTATTTCTGCGAGAGAGAGACAGCATGAGCAAGGGAGGGTCAGAGAGAGAGGGAAACCCAGAATCTGAAACAGGCTCCAGGCTCTGAGCTAGCTGTCAGCACAAAGCCCGACGCGGGGCTTGAACCCACAAACCATGAGATCACGACCTGCGCCGAAGTTGGACGCCCAACCAACTGAGCCACCCAGGCGCCCCCACTTCAATGTATTTTTTGTGGAGACACAATCCAATCCATAACACCTGGGTAAATGTAACCTGTGTCCTCCTCTCTGAAATGCATGCAAAGGAGTGCCTTCCTCCCAGTGAGAAGACAGATGAGCTAACGGTACCCTGGCGTGGTACCTAATAAACATTCAAATAGGCAGCTGCTGTGGGTACTGTGTTCACAACTGTCTAGCCCACTATGCGTTGACCACATTTTTTTCCTTTTTTTAAAGTTTATTTATTTATTTGAGAGAGACAGAGAGTGTGTGAGCAGGAGAGGGGTAGAGAGTGGGAGAGAGAGAGAGAAAGAGAGAGAGAATCCTAAGCAAGTTCCACGCAACGTTTGTGCTCAACATTTTTGCCTTCTGAATGAGCATCTGCCAGTTTGAGGGCAATGTTAAGATCAAAGGGATGATTTTGACCATCTCTGTTTCCATCAAAGAAAATTTACTGAGGGAACAATTAGGCACTGGTTCAAACTTTCTTGGATAAGTTTTTAATGAGCTCTGGATGCCTAAAAGGTATCTCAGAATTTATTGAATTATTATATCAAAAATACCTCCTCATCATTATCTCAAAAGATCTTCAAATTATTCTCAAAAGCCTTTCTAATGTCTATGAGGGGCAGGGAGAATTATTGTTAATTAATCTTTAAATTAATGCTTATCATAAGGAATGTATCAGTCCTGGGAAGATTTACGAGGCAGAAATGCCATACTTTTTATGTGCCGTGTGTACATTTTATGGCTGATTGGGGCCCTTTGTGTAATCAATATGATTGGTACATTTATGTACATTTGTAAAACGCTTTGGAATATAATTTTATTATTTTAAGTGATTATAAAGGTTTATCGTTCCTTGCTTCTATGACATTTCTAGTCATATCTGCGGTTTTAGATGCCAAAGCCTTACTTAGGCTGTGACCTCCAACTGCCTCATTATTTTTATGAAGAAAATATGATCTACTTTACAATGACTCATTTCATGGTGAGTTTCCAGAGACACAAAGTAGAGGAAAGCGGGTTAATTTTTCTTTAAAACTTAATGCCACCCCACCTCCTCTACTTACCTCCCTGGTCCTCACTCCTTGCCCGGCCCACTCCTGAGTGTAGATTGAATTAACTGAAATAGGACAGGTCTTCAGCCGGTCCTAACTGGGAGCTGTTTGCAGACAGGGTTTAAGTTTTCTGTTATATTCATCTTGGGGTCCAGTTTCTAAAAAAGCCTGTGTACATAGTGAGCTTTTATTTTTTTTAAATTTTTTAATGTTTTCTTTATTTCTGAGAGAAAGAGGGGGGGGGTGAGGAGGGGAGGGTCAGAGAGAGAGGGAGACACAGAATTCAAAACAGCCTCCAGTCTCTGAGCTAGCTCTGAGCACAGAGCCCGACGTGGGGCCCGAACCCACGAACCCCAAGATCATGACCTGAACCGAAGTCGAGCGCTCAACCGACTGAGCCACCCAGGAGCCCCCATAGTGAGCTTATTAAATGTTGGATTTTAATTGATGGCCTATGATATTACTGGATATCCCAGCCAAAATCAATTCATGAAATGCATGTTTTACATATGTTACATATTTTAGGTATAATACATATAGCTAATATATTTGTATAGCTGATATATATGTCCTATATACACATATATGTGCAATATTTTATAGCTCAAAGGTTATTTTTTCTGGCACATGTATCAAATCTCTGGGGAAGAGCACAAAAGAGAGGAAGAGTTGCTTGTCTGCAAGGAGGGGAACCCTCTCCTCCAGGACCCCAACTAAGCACGATGTTCTGCCTGGTCCTCAGAATTGCTTGTTCCAGAATCCACCAGTGTTTACCTTTTTTCTTTTCTTTTTTTTTTTTTTTTTTTACAAATAGTTTATTGTCAAGTTGGTTTCCATATAACACCCAATTGTTTACCTTTTTTCTAGCAGAAAGCGTTGGTGGAGCTTCTCAAGGAGCTGGGGGACCCAGTGATGGGTATGAGGCAACACCCTCCCTCTCAAGCAAGGGCGGGGGTAGGGGGAACAGGCTCAGGTGCCACCATTTTTTTTTTTAAGTTTGTTGATTTATTTTTTTAGTAATCTCTGCACCCAAACCTGGGCCCAAACTCATGGCTCTGAGATCACAAGTTGCACTCTCTTCCGACTGAGCCGGCCAGGTACCCCTCAGGCGCCCTCATTGATCGTGGTAAGGAAAGAGCTCCCAGGCTGTGACGAATAAAGTGCCACAGAGAGGAACAGCTCAGTTCAGGCTTGCGGAAGGATGTTCGCAAGCTGAGCCTTGAAGAAGAGTGGAAGAGGTTTTCAGTCCAAGGTGCATTGCTTCTGAACAGCAATGGCACAAAGGTTCTGAGCATGCGCAGCCAGCTGTCCCTAACCGGTAGTCCGCCTCTGGGCAAGTTACTGAGTTTGTCTGCTTATCTATAAGATAGGAAAACACCAATTCCTTCCTCACAGGTTTGCAGCGAAAATGAAATAAGACAATGCTTACAAAGCACTTCCCACAAAGCCTGGCACAAAATAAGTGCTCAGCAAACCTTAGTTAGCTATGATTATTAGCTTGATGCATGAAGAAGAAAACATCTTTAAGGACTGAGTCCTGGGGGGGCGCCTGGGAGGCTTAGTTGGTTGAGCGTCCGACTTTCGCTTAGGTCATGATCTCGCGGTTCGTGGGTTCGAGCCCCGCGTCGGGCTCTGTGCTGACTGCCAGCTCGGAGCCTGGAGCCTGTTTCAGTCTGTGACTCCCTCTCTCTCTGACCCTCCCCTGTTCACGCTGTCTCTCTCTCCTAGAAATAAATAAAAAACATTTAAAAAAAAAAAAAAAAAAGGACTGAGTCCTGGGTGAGAAATCTGGGCAGGTCCGGGCTCGCTGGCTTTCCGTGGCCCAAGGAGTCCCCTTGCGATCAGTGCACTTCAGTTCTCAAGTGACACTTTGCTGCCTTGGTGATTTTGGTTTCAAAACTGGAGGAAAAAAACTCTTGACAGGTCACTGGAGGCAAATGAGGGGGCTGAGCCTGGGGTGTGGGGATGTGGGGTATGGGGCAGAAAGGGGGGGCACCGAGGAGCGAAGTGTGCTCACACAGCAACAGATGAGCACACAAAGGTTAAAGAGGTAATCCTGTCTTCTTTTTTTTTTTTAAAGATTTAAATTTGTTTTAAGTTTATTTATTTTGAGAGAGAGAGAGCGTGCCTTTGTGTGCATGCGTGAGGGGCAGAGAGGAAGGCACAAAATTCCAAGCAGGCTGTGCATTACCAGCACAGACCCCGTCACAGGGCTTGATGCCAGGAACCTCAAGATCATGACCCGAGCTTAGGTCAAGATTCGGAGTCTTCACCAGCTGAGCCACCCAGGTGCCCCAGCAGCCCAGGCTTCTGACCCTGTATGTGGGGGCTGCTCTTAAAAAGGCCTTTTGAGTCATCATAAGGGGAAGGGGGGTGTTCCTTGTGAGGGGTGGTCCCCAGGGACACTTTCTCACTAAACTTAGTCTCAGAGTCTGAACAGTTTTACCAAGGAGGCTTGCGTTCCTGATGGAGTCGGAGGCAAGAACCCTGTGGACAAGGAACTGCCGGATCCTCCCTGAGGGGCAAAGGGACTGTGAGATTCCCTCTCCAGTATGTCTGTAGGGGGGTAGGGCAGGAGGCTGCCTTGTTCAGAATGGACTAGATACGGGGCGCCTTAGCTCTTGACCCTCATGTGCTCCTGTATCCCTCACTACCTCTGGAGGCAGTTACAGAGATTCTCAAAAAGCAGCACAGAGAAGGTGTCCATAAATGGTCCCCCAAGATTTGGAGGTTTAAAAAAAGGCACAGTCTTCAGGCGCTTCATGAGATAATGTGGAGTGTTCATTCCTGGGGTTAAAACCATTTGCCGTGGCCAGTATTAGATACCAACCTGTGCAAAGGCTAGGAGAGACAGAAAATAACTCAGTTAAGAAGGGAGGGGGGATGTAACTACAAAGAGGGTTATATTTTTCTTTTTTTTAAGACTTTGAAAAAAGTATATTTATCGATTTTGAGAGACTGAGAGCAGGGGAGGGGCAGAGAGTGAGAGAGAGCTAGCGAGCGAGAGAGAGGGAACCCAAGCATGCTCCAAGTTGTCAGCACAGAGCCCGATTTGGGGCTCGAACTCACCAACTGCCAGATCATGACCTGAGCCGAAAACAAGAATCAGATGCTTAACCAACTGAGCCACCCAGGCGCCCCTTAAGATTTAAGATTAAGTGATCTCTACACCCAACGTGGGGCTTGAACCCACAGTCCTGAGACCAAGAGTCTCAGGCTCTACTAACTGAGCCAGCCAGGGGCCCCAGAGTGTTACATGTTTAAAAGCTCATCAACAATTTTTGCTTCCAAAATTCTATATCTCTGGAGACAAAAATATAATGTGTGTGTGTTTAAACATATACATATATAAAATTATATATAATATAAAATATAAAAATTACATATATATATTAGAGAGAGAGAAAGAAAGAGAGCACATGCACGTGCAAACAGGGAGGAGGGACAAAAGGAGAAAGAGAGAGAATCTTAAGCAGGCTCCACACTCAGTGTGGCGCCTGATGCAGGACCTGATCCCACAACCCTGGGATCATGACCTGAGCCAAAATCAAGAGTTGGGTGCTCAACCGACTGAACCACTGAGGTGCCCCCTCCCTGAATTTTTGTTTTTTTTTTTAATATAAGCTCTGTACCAAACATGGGACTTGAACTTTCAACCCTGAGATCAAGAGTTGCATGTTCTATCGACTGAGCCAGCCAGGTGCCCCTTGCCCACAAGGTTTTGAATCATCCCTGGAAAGGAGTTAGGGCAGATATCTTTTATCACAGATAGCAGATCAGGAGACAAACACTTGGAGACTTTCCTGACATCATAAGCAAGTTGATGGTAGAACAAAGAATAGCAATACAACTTTTTAAATCGTCTCTGGAGATGGATTCATGTATCCATCTAGTATTTACCAAGCACCCACTGTGGCCAGGCACAGTACTAGCCTCTGGGGAGGTAAAAGTGAACACAGAGGAAAGGACTGTGGTCTCATAGAGCTCTGAGTGTGGTAAAGGCCAGAACTGCACACACGCAGAGAAAAAAAATCTAGAAATGTACCAACCGTCCCTGCTATAAGGAGTCAGGGGAGAACTCCTTACGCTCTGAGTCTCTCTGAACGTGGGGTTTTATTCAAGACTCTTCACTACATGATTGTCAGGATACCTTCCAATTTGAGCACGCAGGAATTCCCACGCAGCCTCCCCGACAAGAGTTTGTGACTGTACGAAGCGGAAAGTGGGGAGGTTCAGTTTTGTCTTCTGTCCCCACAGCCACCTTTGTGTGGACTTGCCGTCTCTGAGCTGTGGGCTCTGCACAGTCTCCCTGCTGCATACAGAGGCAGATCACACAACCCCAGCTGTGCACTGAGTGTGTAAATGTTATCAACAAGCCCTGGTGACAGGGGAAGAACAATGCTTCAGAGGTTAATGAAGTCATGGGAACCTCCAGGGCCGATCCCAGCCCTGTCCTGTGTCTGTCGTTCATCCATATCTGGGCCAGCTTGTTTATCTTCACGGGTCTGCAGCCCTGGCCCTTTGGGTCCCGGCTGGCCTTGCGGTGGTTTTACTCATTCTGTAGCAATGAAGAAGGACACATGGGCGACATACCTTTCCTGGAATCCTAAGGCCAAGAAGCAGAAGGCATATGGGGGTTGGATAAACCTGGGTTTTGTGAATCAAGCTACCAGTTAGAGTGAATAAAAGCCCTTAGACATACCAGTTGACTAACGCAGTTCGGAGGAAGACTCTTGGGAGTGTGGAAAGGAAGAGTTGGGGCGCCGTGGTTTCAAACATTGGGGAATGGTGTAGCAATTCTGAGTTTTGCAGATGGGGCAAGTGGCCCTGAGATGTGATTCAGGGAAAAGTTCTTGCTGTGTTTAACGTGGGGAGGCTAGCAGACGACTGCTCTGGGAATAATGAAGTTTTGGTGACTGAAAACTGGAAGGTAAGTCCATGTCAATGTTTTGAGTTGGGTGGATGTCTTTGGGGAACCAGAGTAGTACGGGTTTTGACAAGTGTGGGCGGGGGTGTGTGGGTGAGCAATCATTTCTTGAACTGAGAAAAAACACCAGTAGCCTGCTTCATCTGTGTTGTGCATTTTAGATTGCCCCTGGGGTAGGCATCTCATCTTAACCATATTTAAGAAACACAGCAGGCGAAATTATAGTATAATGAATATCACTATTCATTCATGCATTTATTCACTCTCTGAAAAGTATAGTTTTAGTGTGATTTTAAGAGGCAGGCTGCCAGGTTGGAATCCTGACTCCGCTACTTAATAGCTGGGTGATCATAGACCAAGTATTTAATTTCCATAAACCCCTCAGTTTCCTTATCAGAAAAAGTGAAACGAGGCTACGTGTGTAAAACGCTGAGCCCCATGCTAGCATGTGTGGAAAGAATCAACGAACTCCAGGTATTCTTTGTATTGTTTGTGTTATCAAATGCCCACTACTCCACCAGGCTAAATATGGAACACACAAATAAATAAAGTGAGAACCTTGCCCTCAGAGAAAGGACTTGTGGGCTGTATATGTATACAACTATGAAAAAACATTCGAAGTCAGTAAGTCAGGGCGCTAACCTGAGGCAATGGGAACACAGAGGAGATTATGATCTCAGAGGTGGAGGTCAGATCAGAATAGGCTGCACAACATCTGATCCTTCCAACCTGTGACAGGTAGAAATTCCAGGCACAGGAGAAGCAAAAGCAAAAGAGTGAAAATGAGTGGGGGGCGCCTGGGTGGCTCAGTCGGTTAAGTGCTCCAATTCGGCTCAGGTCATGATCTTGCAGTTTGTGAGTTCGAGCCCTACGTAGGGCTCTGTGCTAACAGCGTAGAGTCCTCTTGAGATTCTCTCTCTCCCACTTGTGCTCACACACACTCCCTCTCTCTCTCAAAATAAATAAATAAGCTAAAAAAAATAAAGGGGGGTTCTTAAATCTTAAGAAAAAGAGTGAAAATGAGTGTCATAGTTGAATCTAACTCCCTTTCAATGGGAGAAGGTGACAAGGTTCGTTGGGGTCAGATCTTGGAAACCTTGAATGCTGTGTTCGGGAATGTGTTCAAGAGGCAAGCAGACAGGAGTTTGAGCAGCTGAGGGACGGAACACCTGATTCTGAGGACAACACTCCAGTGGCAGGGAGAGGTAAGATAGGGGAGGAAGGAGGTGAGGGTGAAAAATGCAGAGCTGGGGACTGCCGAAAGTCAAGGGACAGAGCACGGCCCTTTCCTCAAGGAGCTCAGGGCTCACCAGGAAAATTAGACACATGCGCATCAACACCCAGAGAAGACCCCCATGTACCGAAGATACATCTGTCTTCAGGTGGATGCCAGGGAAACAAGGTTTCTGATTCCTCACCTGCAAAATGGGGTGACGGTAATATACTTACCTTTCCAGATTGTATAAGGATGAAATCACTTTAGGCAAGTGAAGTGTTAGGCACATGCCCAGGATGCAGGCAAAGTTCCACGTTCAAGCGCACATTCTGGCCCTGGTCAGCCTCCAGGTGGAAGAAGCTGACTGCATTTTGCACATTCTGGCCCTGGTCAGCCTCCAGGGTGGAAGAAGCTGACTGCATTTTGTTTCTATTGCCCAGGGTCAGAGGAATGAGGGGGCGCTCTGGGGCTAAGCAGGACGGGAGATTGAAAGGTAAGTTGGGGCATGTGTGTCATGAAGACAGCCAAATGCATCAGGCCTCTTTTATTTCAATTTAATTAGGACTTGACTCCTATCTCCCTCCCCTGGTTCCATCCCCAGGGCACATCTTTTGTTCCTGCCATGAGACCTGTGGCTTTTTGAGTTGAGAGACCAAGAGCTGGGAACACAGATGCATGAATGGGGGTAATCTAGATAGGAAGGCACCAGGTTCTGAAGCCAGCACTGTTTTGTTTTGTCTTTTAAAAAAAAAAAAAAAATATATATATATATATATATATATATATATATATACACACACATATATATATTTAATTTATTTCTAGAGAGAGAGAGAGACAGCGTGAGCAGGGGAGGGTCAGAGAGAGAGGGAGTCACAGACTCTGAAACAGGCTCCAGGCTCTGAGCTGGCAGTCAGCACAGAGCCCGACGCAGGGCTCGAACCCACGAACCGCGAGATCATGACCTAAGTGAAAGTCGGACCCTCAATCAACTAAGCCACCCAGGCTCCCCATGAAGTCAGCACTGTTTACCAGCTGTGTGAGTGGGGACAGGTCAGCCTGACTTGCCTGGCCTTTTCTTCCCATGTGACAAGGGTGTTGGCCACTTGCATCTAACATGTCCTGGGCCCCAGGCTCTCTCTGAATCTGAGCTGTTTGGGAATTCCAAGGATCACAGGTGCATGGCTGCAATCCCCACTGGCACATTGATGGCTCTTCTTTATTTAAAAAAAAAATTTTTTTTAACGTTTATTATTGAAAAACAGTGAGAGACAGAGCACGAGCAGAGGCAGGGCAGAGAGAGAGGGAGACACAGAATCCAAAGCAGGCTCCAGGCTCTGAGCTGTCAGCACAATCTCTATTTCCAGTCCTTTCCTCAAGTCTGTGCTTCAGTGTCACAGACACAACTTCTTGGGTGTCCCGTGGGTATTCAGAGTCAACATGTTAAAAATCGGACTCATAATTTTCTTCTCCCAAACTTGCTTCTCGTCTTATCTTCTGTATCCTGGTTACTGACATTCAATCGCAGAACTCAGATAATCTACGCAGTAACCCAAGTGGGAAACCTGGACCCCTGAGCACCTTCCATGGCTTCATGCCCTCAACACATCACACACACCCCGTACCGTACCGTGCACCACCTCTACATCCAATGAGTTGCTAATGCCTATAAATTCTGCCCCCTAAATACCTCTAGCGTCTGGTCCCTCCTCTTCCCTCCCACCTCTACTGATTTCAGGCCCTTGGGGGACAGGGACAGATGCATTGGCTTCTCAAAGTGTAGTGTGTGACCACCTGCAGCCTCGCATCTGCATTCGGCTTCAGGCAAAATACCTGCCTTTCTCAGCAACTCACTCTACCTGCCTGAAATGTCTTTTGCTCTTTCCCTCTTGAGTCTTACTCCTCCAGTAAAACCCTGTGTCCTCCTCAGGAGCCTTCCCTGAACTCTCTCTCCAGATCAGGCTGAGCCTCTCCTGCTCTGTGCTTTGCGCCTGCTCACAACACTTGCCGCAGCCCCTACTGCACTTCAGCCTGAGGGCAGGGGCTGTGCTGTCCATGTGTGCATGTTCAGCACTGCATAGAATGTGGCACCTTCTGCATGGTAGAGCAAGCAGATAATCACACCTAAGTGCATGACTTTGGGGAGAGGTGCCCAACTTGAACCTCAGCTGATATTCACAGAATCATACAACTGGGTGGAGATAAGGTACCAATCTCATAGGTAAAGTCCAAACCCTTATTTATCTATTCAGCCTTTGTGTTTTGAACACCTTGGAGTCAGGCACCACTGTACTGGGGACCGAGGTTCCAAGATGAAGGAAACACCACTCTGGGGCCCCCAAAGAACTTGGAGGTCAGGGTCAGAAAACCAAGGTAAGGGCATCCTGTGCAGCTCATGAACAGGTGCTATGGCTGCAGGATGGATAAATGTATCCATTTGTGTCTTGTTGGCAGGTGTGGTGGCCGAGGCTCTGTCCCAACCCTCAACTGAGATGTTGTGATGGGAGAATGAAGTCATTTAGTATGAAGATGAAGAGGACTTTACCAAACCTGCACTTAAGAGCAGGGCAGGAACATCACCAAACTGCATGTAGAGCCCATAATCATGTCCCCTGACTTGGACAGGAACCACAGGAAAAATAATTTTAAACCTCGTGCCTGTGTAACAGCTCCTACTTGGCGTTCATGTTTGCATCCAGTAGCTATATCTGTCTCTACATGTATAGCTGTGATGTGATACGCTGTTTTGGATGGTCTGAAAACATACAAGTTGAGTAAGAAAGACTCCCCATATTAAGAAGTTTAAAATTTAGGGGAGCTAACTCATGCATGAATATAACTAAAATGTAATAAATCCCAGAAGGATTGTGGAATAGCATTTAGTTTTTTATTTTTTTTTAATAATGTTTTTATTTATTTCTGAGAGACAGAGCATGAGCAGGGGAGGAGCAGAGAGAGAGGGAGATACAGAATCTGAAGCAAGCTCCAGGCTCTGAGCTGTCAGCACAGAGCCTGAAGCGGGGCGCCAGCACACAAACCATGATACCATGACCTGAGACGAAGTCAGACGCTTAAGGAGTGAGCCAACCAGGCGCCCCTGGAATAGCATGTATAAAATGCTTTGAGTTTCCACTATAAGCTCAGGTGATCTGGGCCAGTGAGAGCTTATGAGTGGGAACACGCTGCTAAATACGACCAAGGACACAGGCCAGTTACCTGGGGACAGATCTGCTCACTGACCATGGGTGACCCCTAAACCGAGCCAGCCTCAGGCCTCCTTCCTGAAAGTTCCATTGTGCGTAAGGTGTGTGTGTTGGGAGGGCGTGGGTGCTTGGATGCCTGGGATCCAGAGCATTCTAATTTTGCTGAGTGAATCTTCATGAACAAAGAGCAGGTCCGGCTTCCAAAACCCAGATGTCTGATCTCATTAAAAATTTTTGGTAATCCGGTAATGGGACCGATTACAAACCGTGGGAATTTAAAATGACCCACGTTTTGAAATATACATCCGCCCTGTACAAAACTAACACGTTCCTTTCCTGTTTTTTTTTTTTTTTTTTAGAGAAATTGACTCCCTGAGTACGAAGCACTGTTTAAAGCAGAGAACATGTAACACTGATATTTTAATTCCCAGTTTTATAAGAGTACTGCTTGGTCTCAAAGAAACAAGCATTTGTTGACATGGATATTAGGGGAATAGTACTAAAATACACCAAAGATAGTCACACACATCCCACGGTATTTATAGGGAACACCCTCTGTCTTTCCCATATGCAGCGTGGAAAACAGGGTCAGAACGATCCTGCAGAAACTTCCCGAGGAAAACAGCACGGTCAGCGGTTCCCAAGGCTGAGCCCGGCTCCGGCGCTTCCTTCGCTGCTCCAAAGACGCTGTGCCAACCCGCCAGCGCCTGCGCGCAGCCGACACGCAGGGTTTGTGGAGCCCAAGGTCCCTAGAACGGGAGTACTGAGTACTGGGCACCCCCTCTTCCCTCCAAGACCCATCGGACAGACACTCCAGATTATCCGCCCAGGAGTCTAGAGAGCGAAATCCCGGCTGCCCCTGCGCCCTCCCCGCCCAACCTCCAGGGTTAATCACCCCTCCCCCTCCGGTGCGCTTCACCCCACTTCCCCCGCCTGGCGCCGCGGATGCGCCTTCCCCGCAGGGGGTTCCAGGACCTGCACCACCAACGGCCCTGACAGCTCCTGCAAAACACAAAACAACAACAAACCTCGAGGGGGCTCTTTGTTTTTTTCCCTGAGTTAACTCGGTTTTTAGAACACAGCTCCCACCCCCATCCCAAGTAGGCAGATTTCTCTCACCTTCTCATCAGTTGCGGGCCGCTTCATTCTCTGTTCCTGGCCCTGGGCTAAGGGTTCGTCCCCTATTAAATCTAATCGCAAGCCTCTGAGGTGGGTGATGGTGTCCGTATATTACAGATGCAAAAAACCCTGAGGTACCAAGAGTAACTTGCTTAGGGTCTTAGCTACTAATTAGATGGGCACAGCTGCATTAGGAGCCTAAATCCGATTTGACCCCACAGCCCTAAATCTTTATTGCTGTTTTTTCCTACACTGATAATAAAAATAAGAGCTAATACTTATTGAGCAGGCACTGTGCAAAGGATTTCTCCGAACTACTTTCAGAGGCGGGTATGCACTTATCACTTATCGGATCTTGAGCAAATGTCTTAACCTCTTTTTGACTCAATTCCCTGTCTGCAAAATGAGGCTAAAAACATGGCCGCTGTTAAGAGTAATGAAATAATAGTGGTAAAGGCTTGAGAACACAGATGGACACGTATTGATCCCCCAAAAGGTCCTTTTTTTTTTTTTTTTTTTTTATGGTTGCCATCGCCTCAATTTCACCGGTGAGGAACCTAGACTTGGAGAGATTAAGCAACTAGTTAGCCCGGATTGCTCAGTGCACACTCGGCAGCACGGACTTGCTCGGAAAGTGGTGCGGAACGCGGGCCCGCCCGCAGGTGAGTTGCACCTGGCAGCTGGGAGCCTTGCTTCTCGGGAGTTGGAGCACAGCGCTCTGCTGCCCTGAGCCCTCGAAAGATCCTTAGGCTGGGGGGTCGCCGCGCTTCGGGTGTGGGCGTGCGAGGCCCCTGGAGGTGTCGAGGGTCCCTCCGGACCCCCTCGGAAGCACTGCGGGCGACACGCGTGCGCCAGGGCGAGCTCACTAGCGGGCGAGGAGCCGTCCGGCGTCAGGAGCCCCCCAGCCGCCCGGCGCACACACGTTCACCACCCAGCCCGCCCCGGGGCCGCTAGCCCGGAGCCCGCCGCCAGCCCGCGCTCCCCCGCCCGCGGCGCTCCCGGGCGGAGTTTCCTCCTCTGCTCATTGTTCCCGGCCCAGCGCCCGCCCCGCCCCGCCTGCCCCGCTGCAGCCGCCCGCGCGCTCCTGGGCAGGGGGGAGGGTAGGCAGAGGAGGGGGGGAGGAGGAGAGGGGAGGAGGAGGGGGCGGGGACGGGGGCCGGCGCGGACGGGACGAGAGTCGCCGCAGCCGCCGGCCTGGCCCAGCCGCGCAGACACCGCCCGCGACGCAGCCACCCGCCGCTCCGCTGCCTGGCTCCGCGCCTCAGTCCGGATCTGCCGCAGCGGTGGCGAGCAGAGGCAGCTGGAGCGCAACTCGGGAGCCCCGGGTCACCACCCGGCCGCGGGAGCCACAGCCAGGCCTCCCTGAGCGGCGCCCACGCTGTTGCTGTTCGGACGCTCGCACCCGCAGCCACCTGCTCCCGGCCGGAGGCCAGGACACGATGCGCTCCGCGCTGGCGCTCTCCGCGCTGCCGCTCTCGGTGCTGCTGCTGCTGGTGCCGCTGCCGCGGCCTGTCTTTGCAAATGGTGAGTGGTGGCCGGAACTCCGCTGGGACCCCCCCCCCCCGCCTCCCCGCCTCGTGCCGGTGTGCCCACAGCCGGGCCGCACTTCGTGGCGGGACCTGGAGCAGCGCCTGTGCGCGCCTCTCGCCCGGGCCACACGGGGAGCCCTGACCTTGAACCATTCACGCCCCTTCCAAACCCGAGAACACTGCAGGTGCCGGGCCCGAGCGCGGATTGTCCCGGGTCTCCATTCGGGTGGAGTGGGCGGTGGATTGTGCTGGGGCAGACCGCGGGACGACAGCCCTGAATGGGTTTGCGGGCAAAGAGAGCGGGGAGTTGGGGCATCGCCAGGCTCAACGTTTTCGCGGGACCCCCGAGGTCTGGTCACTCTTTCTCTCCGTTTTTGGAAGGGGATGAGCAACGGTATTGTGTAGTTGATTCCAGCAGAACAGCAGGCTGGAAGCTCATGCGGAAGTCCCTGAAGCAGGTGACAAGCCTCCAGTAACAGCTCAGGCGGTGATGTGTTCTGCATTTGCAGCGTGTGCGGTTCAGCCCTCCTGAGCCTGTGCTGGGACAGGTAAAAGGGGAGTAAGTGGGCCCTCCACAGTCTCAGAGTCACCTAGCTGAGCAGGATCCTTGTCTCCTATGCCACCAGGGAACAGCTCCCTTCTTGGCCATAGCCAGGAAGGTGAGACCCCGCCTGTCTCTTTTATGAACAGGAACTTATCTCCTGGAACAAGCTTGGGTGCACCTTAGAAACAGCCCTCATATTTTTTCTCAAGGTGAAATGTTACCCTTTTGGGGAGACAGGGGTGGCTGCAGACTCAGCCAAGAAAGTGTCCCAAAGCCCCTGAGAACAGCTGGAGGTTCAGCCTCAGGAAGGAGATGCGTTTCTTTGTGGCCTGCCTGAGCACATGTCTGCTGGGAGAAAGAGAGGGGGTGGCGCTCCTCCCCTAGGTAGGGCCAGGAAGACTTTGGTGACCGCCCAGCGAGGGAAGGGACCTTGCTGCTGGCAGGCACTGGCATTTGGAGCTGAACTCTTAGGGGGCAGAGTGGGAGGGAATGGCTGTACAGCCTCTTCTCTGCACTGTGTGCACCCTTCGTGGTAGGGGGCTGGGTCTCTGAGGGCAAACAGGTTTGAGACTCCTGCGGTCAGCGGCCCTGAGGCTCCACCAGCATGGCCTGAAAAAAGGAGAGGGCACTTTCAGTGGGCAAAGTGTGTGCCCCCAAAGGGTATTTTGTGGTGTGAAGAAGGGTCTGAACAGCTCTGAGGATGGCAGTCACGTCGGATTTGCATACCCTGCTGGGCTGAGAAGATTATGGAGCGGGGGCCACCCCCAGCCCTGCTCTCAGAGCAGCCTGAGTTCAGCATGGGCCTTGACGTGCACCTGTTTGGAGAGAGCTTCTTGGCACCACCTAGAAGGGAGAGGGGCTGTGTCAGGAGGGATAGACTAATTCCTGGAGCTCCAGAGCCTGAAGAGACCGAACTGTGAGGAGAGGCTGGAGGCTGTTCTGCACTAAGAAATGCTCCAGAACCGCCCATGGGAAAAGCTCTCAGCCCAACGCGCTGCTGGCTTCAAGGCTGGGATGGTCTTCCCGGGCATCTGCCCAGCCAGAGCTGATGCCTCTTTCCGGAAGCCCTCCTCAAGCCTAGCACAGGGCAGGGCACATGGTAAGGGCGTGATCAGTGGTAAACAAATGTGGTGAACAGAGCCATACTCCCATCCCCCCCAGCAAGTCTCTGGGCCTTTCCAAGCCCCCAGTACCCAATCACTAAAATGCTAGTCCAGTATATAATAAAGGGGTAAAAGGAAGTAGTTTGAAACCTGTAAAGCACAAAGGAGGAGGAAGAGGAGGAGGAGGAGTAAAGTTTACTTATTTTGCATGCCGGGGAGGGGCAGAGAGAGAAGAGAGAGAGGGAGAGAGAATCCCAAACAGGCTCCGCACTGTCCATGCAGAACCTCTAACTCGGGAACTGTGAGATCATGACCCAAGCCGTAATCAAGAGTCGGACATTCAACCAATTGAACCATCCAGGCGCCCCTGTTATTATTATTATTTTGTATACCTAGAGACAGAAAAGGCTGAGGATTGCTGGTGTGGTGTTCAGTACACTCCCATAGGGACTCAGTAAGGACTGCTCCATCTCTGCCCTTCCAGGGTGTGGCCACCTGGGCTGCAGTCATCAAGGATGGTGTCATCCCCCCTCCCCCCGCTGGAATACTTTGATTCTAAACAATAAAGGATTATAGTGTGAGTCTCCTTAACAAAGGAATTACCCCTTTCCCCGCCCCAGGTCCCCTGCAAGCTTGCTTTATAGAGCTTACCTTTTTTTAATTACAGGTGAATTACATAGCCTACAGCATAAACAACATTAAACCCAGGGGTTAAACCGAGGGGCCCAACAGTCATTAGACTCCTTTTCAGTGCTTTTGGTTTGATATTCATTTAGTTGAGCCACACGGCGAGCTGCACCTATGGGCCTCAGTTCTCTTATCTATAAGATAGAAGAAAAGAGCAGAGAGTACCTCTGGTTTCATGTTATATAATATTTCTGGGGTTTTCTTTGCCCTTTAGCTGCCGAAGGACAGGCTTTGTATTATCCATCTGATCGAGTGATTCTGAATTTTAGGGAGGGAGAGGCAGCTTGGTGTGGTGGAAATCGCTCGGGGGCACGTGGGTGGTTCAGTCAGTTAAGTGGTTCATGCATTTGAGCCCCGTGTCAGGCTCTCTGCTGTCAGCTCAGAGCCTGCTTCGGGTCCTCTGTGCTCCCCCTCCACTGCCCCTTCTGTCAAAAATACATAAACATTTAAAAAAAAAAGAAAGAAAGAAAGAAAGAAAACAGACTTTGGGTCAGATAGACCCCTGAGACCATAGACAAAATAGTGAACGTCTTTGAGCCTCGGTTTCCCCGGCTGTAAGATGATAACAAAGCTACCTTGCAGGTTGCTCCGAAGGTGGGAGAAAACATAGAATGAGCTCGACAGTGTGCCCAACTCACGGTCAGAGCTTAAGTCCTGGCTGTGGTGATTAATAAAGCGTATGAATTGAGAACTTGATCGGTCTGAGGCAACTGAGTGTCAGGATCCTGCTGACGTTTGTGGGCATCAATTGACAGATAGTTGCAAAGACTGAAGTTTTAGGGCCATGAGGTGTGGGAAGATGAGGCGTGTGTAAAAGAAGCGGTAAGATGTGGGTAGGGGTGACCTAGGCCAAGCTTCCTGAAGGAGGTGGGAGTTTATACAGGGATTTTAAGATAAAAAGGGTCAGCGTGGGGTGGGCTGGCTGGAGGTGAGACACAGATTGGGTTCTTGAGGTGGTGTGAGCTGCAGGAAGGCTTTGGGGAGGAGAGGTGAGTTTGCAGAGCCCAGGGAGAAAGTTCCATGGTAGGAGGTTGGATCATGGTGGGTATTCCTAGCATGGTCCTGCTTGGGCTTGGCTCTGAGGCGAGAGAGAGCAAGCTATGGGGGTTGGGAGCAGACTGGGCTCAGCAGGTGAGGGGGGAAGGGGAGGGGGAGGGGAGGGGCAAAGAGGAGGGGAGGGGGGCAGGGGGAGGGGTCATAAAAGCACCTGGTGGTAGCTTGGCCAGATCTGTGGGGTGTGTCCCTCCAAGGAGGGGCAGGTGTTGGAGGATGTCCTCTGGCAGTCAGCAAGGCACAGAGGTGGGACAGAGGCATGGATGTCTTGCGACATCTTCCTTTTCCCCAGGCGTGCATGTTGAAAGGGAGCGGAGGGGCTCCTGCTGGTTGGAGTTTGATCCCTCTGCCCTTGGGAAGCCGAGAGATGAAAGGGCTCTCACCTGGTTCGAATTCCTCTGAGCAGGGAAGACTAGAGATTTAACCCTGGATAATATCTGACCTCAGGTCTCATCTCTGCTGACAAGCCTTCCTGGTTTCCAGACGGAAACAAATTATGCTCCGGGGTCTGTTTGGGTGTCTCTTGCAGCATGCGGAGAGCCCCTCCAGGGCAGGGGCCCCAGCGCATTCATCTGGGGCCCGTCTCGGGCCCCAAGCAGCAGTGGGCACCGAGCAGTTGCTCAAAATTTCACCTGCACCTTTAACTGAGGGGAGCTGGGGCCTAGGCCTTGCTTTCAGGCTTTCAGAAAGGGAAGTCCTAGGCCAGCTCATGTCCTGGGCAATGATGGTGGTCAGTGGGCTCTTTCTGCAGCAGCCAGAACTGGCAGGGCCCAACCGGCGGCTGCTGTGTGGACGGCTTGACTAAGCTAAGTTCAAGGCCCTCCACTCCTAAGGGAGGTGGGAGGAGCCCTGTGGACAGCTCACTCACTGCGCTTCTTGGCGGGGGTGCGGGGGGCGGGCAGGATTTAGGTGATCCTCCCCTAGTGAGAGCCTGTGTCTTCACATCCTTGGTGCAGAGGCCCCGGGAGCCCTCTGCAAGTTTACTGAACGGAAGCTCTGTGCTGGAGAAAGAGAATGACCCTCTTCTGCCCGTCCCCTGCTCAGCAGGTCCAGCCTGAGCCCCAGCCTGCCTAGAGACTTCCTCAGAACTAGAGGCCACGGAGCTCGGGCCTCGGCTCTGGGCTCACTTCCTATTTATGCCTTAGGATGTGAATGGAGGGCTGGGAGCTCAGCTGGTGGGTTTTCCTGTCACGTTCTGTTCCCAGGGACATAGGTGGAGTTGCATGGAGTCTCTCTCTTGTCATGGGTCTTGTTAAGGTGGCAGATCTAGGTTTATGACTCTGGGCCACCCAAGCCTCAGGACTTGGTATTCTCTCTTTTTCTTTTCTTTCTTTCTCTCTCTCTCTCTCTCTCTTTTTTTTTTTTTTTGATAGAGAATCTTAAGAAGGTTCCATGCTCCGTGTGGAGGCCAACACAGGGCTCGATCTCACAATAGTGAGATCATGACCTGAGCCTAAATCAAGAGCTGGACACTTAACTGACTGAGCCACCAGGCACCCCTGTAGATCTTTTTCTTCTTCTTTTTTTTCCTAATGTTTTTATTTTATTTCTGAGAGAGAGAGAGAGACAGCATGAGCAGGGGAGGGTCAGAGAGAGGGAGACACAAAATTGGAAACAGTCTCCAGGCTCCGAGCTAGCTGTTGACACAGAGCCCGACGTGGGGCTCGAACCCACGAACCGTGAGATCATGACCTGAGCCAAAGTCGGACGCTTAACCGACTAAGCCACACAGGCGCCCCGTTGTAGGTCTTCTCTTAAGGAAAGCCTTCGAAAGAATCTACACAGAAGATCCGTCACAAGGAGCCTCTTCATATTTGCAAAAGCACTTGCCATTAGATTCCTACAAGTAGCTGTACAAAATAGAATTCAGTTGGCAAAGGGTAGTTTCCACGCTGCTTCTAAATAACCCAGAAAATCATAGAACACAGACTTCTAGAGCTGGGAAGCCTCCCAGAAATCGTCTTCTGCACCCACTCATTTTTCAGATAAGAGAGTGCAGACCAGGGGGTGGGTTCAGTTGCTCAAGTCCTAGTGACTCCCAGTGACGGCACCCAGGAGATGCGTGTGCACGTGTATGCAGCCACAGAGTGCGGTAGCAGGGCTGAGCCTTCTGTGTTACTTCTCCCCGGGGCGTTGGAGAACCTCCTTAAAACCCTTTATAGAAAGGGTTCCGTGAAGGTGAAAACTCTTTACTGTGTCTAGACTCTGCTCGTCCCTCCACCTTCACGGCACGCTGAGACTTAGAGCTACTTTATTACCCAGGAGTTAGATTCTTAAAAGGTTCTCCCTGCCATGGCAGTGTGCTGGCCACCAGGCTGCCACTCTGTGCCTGTCTGTCTCCCACTGCCTGCAAGCCCCAGCGGTGACGATAGCATCCAGCCTCTGGAATGAGCAGGGTGCTTGTTTGACACCTGGTGTGCAGATTCAGCCCTCCTCACCTGCCCCCCACCCCAATCCCCGGTGTTAGCTCTGGGCTGTGGTCCCACCCTGCACCACTACAGTAATGGCCGGCACAGACCCCCAGCTTTATTTGGCCTCCTGGCCATCCATCCTCTGTCTGTCCCCACCCCTTTCCCTGACAAACCACCGCCACCCTCTCTTCCTTTGTAGCCTTATCCCCCTCGGGTCAGCCACCTTCAACTTCCCTACGGCCAGGGCGCAGGGTGGCACCCTGTCCGCCAATTGTCATGGCCGGAAGGCTGTGTGCCTCAGCCCAGGGGCAAGAGAATTCAGAGGAATGGCCGACTGAGGCTTGCCATGCAGCCCCAGGTTGGGGTGCTGGGAGATGCATGGGCTGACCGGGAGCCTAGACTGTCTGATCGCGAGCCTTTTAGTGCTCTGACTCAGGTTGACATAGAAGGGACACTGGGGAGGCCAGCCCTGGTGAGGAGGGCACTTTGCAGGCCTCACATCCCTTCTGACCTGAAGTTCATGGAGCGCTGTCCAAGGGGACCCTCTGTTCCCGTCCAGTCTGATTCCCATGCTGACTTGCTTTGAACATGCTCCTTGGAGCCACAGTCTTAGGATAGCACGAGGTTGCCTTGGAACGGCTTTTATCTTACAAACCATTCCAGAGAGGGGAAACTGAGGCATAGCACTGAGGACTTGGAGTAGGTGACAAAACCAGCTTTTCTCCCAAATATCCACGTGCCTCACTCCCTCCTTTCTGTTAGGCACCATCTCAGAGAGGGCTTCTGGGCTGCTTGCATAACCCACCCTCAACTCCTTACTTACTTGTGTTTTCTCCATAACGCTTATCACCTGATGCATACTCGTTTCTGCCTTTGTGTGTCTCTCCCCTGAGTGGCCTCTGAGTTCCATGAGGACAAGGTCTTCTGTTGTGCAGCGTTGTAGCCATGGTACCTGGGAAATAGTAGAACTGTTGACTGACTGACTGACTGACTGAATGAATGAATGAATGAACGAACGAGTGAGTGGCAGAGCTGGCTTAGAACCCAAAGACTTGTCTGCTAGTTCTGTGCTGTCCACTTGCAAGGCTCTAACCTGGTTCCAGAAGAAGAGAGGCAGGTGCCCCATGGGACTGGCCCAGGACCTGGGAGGGATGGATGCCTGGGCACGAAGGTGGAGCAGAACTCTTGGAGGTAGGGGTGCTGTGGGAGGTATGGCCTCCTCATAGCTGCTTCTGCCTCCCCCCTCTCCCCCCCAGAGGACCCTTCTGTTAAAGGTTAGGGCTGCTGGTTGTTAGGACTTGATTTGGCTGCTCTTAGCAACTAACAAATAGCGGCCTGACCAAGACAGAAGCTGTCTGTCACTCACGCGGGGGAAGTTCAGAGCGCTGGTATGGTGGTTCTCTTCTCATCAGCAGCGTGCCGTCTCGTGGTCCAAGATGGCTCCCGGGGCCTCGCCTGTCAGAAGAAAAGAACAAGAAGGGTACCTGCCCCAAACCGCACACAGCGCTTCAGTTACATTGGTTGAACAGAGCTTGGTCCTGTGGCCACACCTAGCTGCAAGGGAAGCAGGGAAGAATACTTTCCTTAGGGAACAGTACTTTTTATTTTGGGTACCCATGTACGTGCGCCAGCAGAAATCAGTGGTTCCATTACAAAGAATGGATATTGGAGTAGGTCACTGGCAAATACTACCACAGAACACCCTGAACACCTTGGGTGTCTCTGCAGCTGCCCGCAAATCTCGTCTTGCCAGTCAGATCGACTCTGCTTGCGTGAAACCCAGGTAGTTGTCCGCCGTGTCCTAAGGCTTTGCCCCCACGGTGGCTGAGCTATTTTCAGCTTCTCTGTTGTCTTTTTGTGGCTCCAGCTTTTTGGTGTACTGATGGAGGGTTTCCTTGTGATGCACTTGGAGCTGCATTAGTGCCTTGGGGACCTCCGATGAGCAGGGCTTCCTCCAGAGCTAGCCCTTGGGGACCTACTTTCCCACACTGTCCTTTGAAGGGAAAAGTATTTCGACACCCTATTCTCCCCTTCCCAGCTCAGCAGGGCAAGTACAGGGCCAAGGGAAGTACTGTCTTAAATGTTTGGTCTACGGGACGCCTGGGTGGCTCAGTTAGTTAAGGGTCTGACTTCGGCTCGGGTCATGATCTCATGGCTCATGGGTTCAAGCCCTGAGTCAGGCTCTGCCAACAGCTCAGAGCCTGGAGCCTGCTTTGGATTCTGTGTCTCCCTCTCTTTCTGCCCCTCCATTGCTCACACTGACTCCCTCAAAAATAAGTATATAAAAAATTAAAATAAATATTTGGTCCCTGGACACTCCTGAGAGCAGCGGCTGGAGGCCAGTGGCTTCACACCTGGTGGAGGTACTCTGTGGAGCTGCCCTGGGGACCGCCGAGGGGTTGGGATACACACCTGGAGGGAAAGCTAAGAGAAGGCCAATGGAGGGGGTGGACTTTGCATCCCATCCCACTTTGCGCAGCTCTGTTTTTATCTGTTCTGTAGGTTAGGTCTCCACATAAGAATTCCTTCGAGAAAAATTCTGCTGTCAAAGAGAAGAAAAATTTAAATCTCTTGACGTGATGCGCCAGGCTCTGAAGTTAGAAGCATGGAGTTTATTCGGGGCTTTGGCACTTGCTAGGCTTGTGGTTTCAGATTTGTTCCTTGGCCTCTGTTTCCCTTGCTGTGGAATGGGTATAATGCCTTCCTCTGCAAGTGTGGATTACATACAATCACACCGGTGGTGTGCCTGACACATTTTGGTTTTACTTCTTTTACTGGCTTTAGGTCTAGCCCAGTGTGAGGTATGAGGAAACAGACTCTGCCCCCCTCAACTCCCCAGTTCCTGGTTCCCACCTGGTGCTTCTCACTCCATTTCTCCGGGGCACTGCCCTTTCACTTTAGGCTACAAGTCAAAGAAGCTTTCCTGAAGCCACCAAGACCTTGACCTCGGAGCCCCTGAGGTTCTAGCCATCACACCGTGAAATGGAGTGTCACATTCTACCGCTCCTTTTCTGGATCAGTGTCCGTCTGGCTGCTCTTTCTCCACTGCCCCGTTGCGGGCCACAGATCTGAGTATCGCCCTCTAAATAGCTTCCTTCCTCTTCCTCCAACCCTCCCTGACTCTAGCACCAAATTCACCGTGGCACCATCCAAACCAGGCAACGAAAACATGGTGGAGGTCTTTATAGCATCTCCCCTTCAGGGCGGAGAGGAAGCAGTCCAGCAGCAAATACAAACCAGAGAACTGAGAATCTCCTCCCAAAGGGGAGATACTTTTAAGTCGGTAAAATGAGCTCGGTCTCAAACTATGCCCAAAGAGAACACCAGTAGGGTCCTCGATGGTAAGAGTTCGGCTCTCAGTAAATGTTTGCTAAATGAATAGAAAGTGTGTCATGAATCAAAGAAATGCATGATCCAAAAAGTTTGGAAAAAAGGCTGCCGACTCGATTCCCCTTCTTGGGAAATCAATGCATATTATGATCTTAAATGCTCCCACATGCCCCTCACTAAATGGCCTGTGCTTAATTCAGTGTCCTCCAAATGTACTTGAACTGTGGAAACAACCTTTCCTCCTTTTTAGTGGCACCTCCGTGAATCTGGTGGGGGAAATACGGATGTAAAGGTAGAGGGATGGCCTGCCGCCGGTTGCCCAGGACGGAGAGGTAGCCCGGGCCGTGAGACTCGGGGCTAGAACCCGCGCCGTCCTATGTAAAGACATGGACCACTGGGTGTGTGCTTCTAGTCTGGAGCTTTGCTCAAGCAGGACCTTCTGGAAGTGGAAATGTAGCCTTACAGCGCCCTCCTTCCTGAGGGGATTTGTAGGAAACCATGGGGAAGCTCGTGGCCAGAATAAAGGCTGCCCGTACCAGCGCGTGTGTGGGGAACAGGGTCCGTACCAGACCGGTGGCCCAGCATGGGTACTTAATAATGGCAGGGTTTCTCAGATAGTTGAAGGCATTATTAAGAAAATTGTGGGTGGGTGTGTTTCTGACGTTTGAGCTTTCCACCCAGATGGGGGCAGTTGTGGCTTTGCTGGTTGATTTTGGCTGCTTTTTTCCTATTGTGCCTCTGCTCCTGCTGCTTTGCGGCCTTGTTCCTGACAGCATCACAGTTTCTGTTTTAAATTCAGTCTGAGGCTGTCCCCTTGTCCCTGGGGCTTGGAGAAGGGGATTCCCGAGGCCACACTGCTAGCTGGTGCTGCCCAGTGGCTCACCTGGGCAGTGCCGCTTTGTCTTCAGCCCTGGTCAGCGCAGAGCCCCTCCTCCACCTTCAAGTTATCATGTTTCTGGGAGCCAGGGAACCATGTGGTGGAAAGGGGGTGACTCTTGTTTGATGGGGTCACCAGCTTGCCGTGCTTTCTGAGCTGCTGCAGCACATCTTACATCCTCACAGTGGCGTGGGGGTTCCATTGCTCAAGCAGATGTAGCGCAACACCCTAGGCATAGGGGTCGCTGCTGAGTAGAGTGTGTCTGGGTCTCAGCCTGTCCGCGTGCGGCAGCTCTTTGCTATGAGCCCAGTCCCCAGCATGTCCCCTTCTCCTGGCCAGGCCACGCCACTGCATCTGGAGACCCCGGAGTCCCACACGGAAGTACTCACCCTGAGGTCATCCTCATTTTCAGCTTCTCAGTGGCCACAGTGGACATTAGAGGGCACGTGCTGTCGACAGTTGGCTCCTGGGGAGAGGCAGGGTGGGAGCTGGTCCACGGGCTCTCGTTCTCCCCTTGGCATCTCGGGAGGTGGCACTTGGCTTTACTGCCAGGCCCGGGGAGACTCTGGGAGGCTGGTCCTGACTTCACAATATCACATCTCTGAATTCATGGGTGCTCTGGGGCAGGCACGGCAGCACACCAGCTAGAGCTGCCCCCGGGGCCTCCTGTTACTTAAGCTTTGGTGTACGAAAGTACTTGTGTGTCCGTGTGCATGGGGGTGACGGCGGGCATGGAGCAGATATCCAGGAAGGTGGGTCCTGTGTTGGGTGTTGAATAAAGAGCAGGGGAAAAAAAAGAAAGCGGGTTTGTAAGAGGAAGATGCTCCCTCCGGGGCCGGGAGTCCTCTGTGTGGGCCTGTTTTCTCATCTGTGGAGGAGGGGCTGGCCCAGGGGGTCTTGAGGACCCTCCTGTGCAGTGGTCTGGAAGGTTCCAGAAACTGTGAGCATAACAGCCCTGGGTTCAAGTGTGTGGGTGGATGTATCTGTGACGGAGGGGCGCTGGGGGTGGCATGCTCAGACTGCGCAGCACTGGTGCTTCGAGTCGCTAGGAGCGGCTGGAGGTGGGAGAGGGAGGGTCCGTGGTGTCCTGATTGTCGGCAGGGGGCTCTCAGGGTCCAGCTGGCCTAGGCCCTCTTCCTCTTCGTCTCCCTACAGCTCAGCTGCCTCCTTCCCCCTCCGGTGGCAGGAGGGGAAGCAGGGACTGGAGCCAGGAGCATAGGGGTGTATGCATCCCCCGGGGTAGAGCGCCTGCTTTGGGAGGTGGGCCACAACCTTCTAGAAACCAAAGAAGGTATGACCTGGTGCGCAGAACTCTTGACCATCTGTTTGCCTATTTCTCCCTCATTGGGGTGGGATGAAGTGATGTCCCAGGGCCCTTTAGTTCTGATGTCAAGACCCAGGCACGTTGAGGACAGTGATGTCTGTGTGACTTATGGAGCAAGGGAGGTTCCCAGCCACCTCAGACTCAGCCACATGTTGGCCCGCGGCTGCTCGGTAGCTCACTGCCTCTCTGGCCCCTGCTTCCCCAGCTGCTTCCTCAGCTGAGGGGTGGACGACAGCTCCTTTTCCGGTCGCATCTTTAGGCGTGATGTCATTACTGTAAAAGCAAACATTGGTCTGCAAGGGAAGATGAGAAAGGCGACAGTTTCTGGGGCTAGTGTCTCTGAAGTCCTGTGGCCTTGGGTTGTGCCACTGTCCAGAGGGTTGCACCCACTTTCCAGATGGGAGACCCGAGGTAGCAGGATGGTGGTGAATTGCCCAGGCACGAGCTGAGTCTGCGGGTCTTGAGGTTCCGGCCAGCCCCTTTGAACGTAGGTATGACTTAGTGCCCTGGGTGTGGGAATGGCCAGATGAACTTGGCCTGGACATCCGTACCCACCTTGCATGGTAGCAAGACTCCTAACACAATAAAGAGCATGGAGAAAGAAAGTGGGGGACAGGGGTGTGGGAGGCCACAGGGTAGGGGATGGTTCTCCCCCTGCCTTCACCCCTTCAGGAGCCCCAAGTCTGACTTTGGGTTCAATCTTGAGTGACCTAAGCAAAGCCTGACCATCTTTCCTGACCTGGAAAGTTTCAGAGGGAAACATTCCATTTTACTCTAAGTGTCTTCTGGAAAGAGCCGTGAAAGCACTGTGTGTGCATGCGCACGCACCTTCCGTTCCCCCCTCTGATGCCATTAAGCCTTCTTGACTACTTTTAGGGGCTGAATTTTCAGCGGCTTGGACACCTGGCTCCAAGCAGGCTGGCTCTGGGATTCTTGATTCACTTCCCAAGGCGGCGCCCATAGGAAGCCACCCTTCCTTGACTAGCCTTCACATCTCAAACACAGGAGGACAACTTGGCTTTGTTTAAAAGGAACGTGGCTTTTAACTTAACTTCCCCCCACCACCACAGGCCTTGGCGGGGGTTGGGGGGGAGGGATTGGGGGGGGAACAAGAGCCAGCCCTCAATTGTTTAGCTATATTCACTTATGAGGTTTGTTTGTTTCTCTTTAAGCAGTCCTCCTACCAGACCCCCACTCCCCGCAGGCAAGCTGACCTCCTTTGTCTTTAAACACCAAAGAAGTCTAGATTTAAAAAAAAATTTTTTTTTAAATGTTTACTCATTTTTGAGAGAGACAGAGCACAAGCGGGCAAGGGGCAGAGAGAGAGGGAGACACAGAATCTGAAGCGGGCTCCAGGCTCTTGAGTCGTCAGGACAGAGCCAGACACAGGGCTCAAACCCACAAACTGAGGTCATGACCTGAGCTGAAGTTGGTCGCTTAACCCCTTGAGCCACGCAGGTCCCGCCAAAGAAGTCTAGATTTTGAGCTTAACAGCAGAGTAGTCATGTTTTCCCCCCTATTTCTTGGGGCTAAGCATAGTCTTGGGTGATGGAATTTCAGGTTTTTAAAGAATTAAAAAAATGTTTTTTAGTTTTTATTTAAGGTTTTTATTTATTTCTGAGAGAGACAGCATGAGCAGGGGAGGGTCAGAGAGAGAGGGAGACACAGAATCTGAAGCAGGCTTCAGGCTCTGAGCTAGCTGTCAGCACAGAACCTGACATGAGGCTTGAACCCATGAACTGTAAGATCATGACCTGAGCCGAAATCAGATGCTTGACCGACTGAACCATCTAGGCGCCCCTAAAGAATTTTGTTTTTGATTAAAGAGGGAGAGGGAGAGAGAGACAGAGAGCGAGAGTGAGAGCACATGCGAGAGAGAGCAAACGGGAGGGGGAAAGGGAGTAGGAGAAAGAATCTTAAGTCCCAACACAGGTCTCGATCTCAGGACCCTGAGATCATGAGCTGAAGTCGGACGCTTAACTGACTCAGCCATCCAGGAGCCCCATGGCTTTATTTTTTTTTTTATTTTTATTTTTTAAACTTTATTTTTTATTTATTTCTAGGAGAGAGAGAGACAGCGTGAGCAGGGAGGGTCAGAGAGAGAGGGAGATACAGACTCTGAAATAGGCTCCAGGCTCTGAGCTGGCAGTTAGCACAGAGCCCGACGCGGGGCTCGAACCCACGAACCGCGAGATCATGACCTAAGCGATAAGTCGGACGCTTAACCGACTAAGCCACCCAGGCGCCCCACCATGGCTTTATTTTTAACGTGCTTTGCAGAGTAAGTGGAGTTTCAGATGGGGAGCCAGCTGGCTGAGCCTTAGCTCCCCCTACCCCAGCACACACACATTTCGTCTGGGGAACGTGCGCTAATAACATGGATTATTCTGCAGCAAGAAGGATGCAGGTGTTATTCCTGGAAGGGGAGAATTCTCTCCAGGACAGAAAAAAAGTTTGGAAATTTGGAAGGCTGTGCTCGCTGCCTTAACCTCCAGCTTCCAGCAGGAGGAAACTGGTCATTCCCAGGGAAGTTCACAGGCCCCATTTCACAGAACTTTCTCATTCTGCTCACAGAGGCCACTCTCCCACCTTCTATTCGGGACTTCCCTCTGGCTTCTGGCCCTTGTTTGTTTTCAGCCTGGAGCGGAGACTGGTCCCTGGTGGAGGTTTCCAAGGGCGGTGGAGAAACCCATACACATCTGGTTATTTTCATGGCTCCGGGACCGGGAAGGTGGCGTGGGAATGACAACGTGCTCCCTCAGAAAAATATTTACCAAGGTTGTTTTTGAACTGACCGCTGAGGGAAGAGTTGGCCTCCGAGCGTGTGCCCGAGGTTGAGGGAACAGTAGGTGCCCCAGGGGAAGCGGTGGGGTCAGTTGCAGAGTTGCTGGGCTCCGGATGCGGTGGTGGTGGTTCATGGTCGTGGGCGCTGGCCGCTGTGGACAGCCTGGGCAAAATCTGCTCCTGCCCCCTCTGCCCCATAGCCAGTCCCCAGTCTGCTCTGCAGAGAGCACAATGATGGGACCTTCCCAGAGGGTGTGGGAGACAAAGCTCTCCGTCCAGTGTCTGGCCCGTGTGATAAGACCTCAGTAAGTGCTAGATAAAAGCTTAAGGGTGATACGGTAAACTGTTTTGGATGGGTGGGTTTGTAGAAAATGCCACTGTGTGCGGAGGGAGGAAGCACTTGTGCCCTGTGGTCTCAGACCTGACGCTAGCCCAGGGGGACGCTTGGTGCCCTGCCCGCCCCCCCTGCCCCCGTTCCCAGCCCTGGCGTGTACATTTGTGTCTCCGGCACGCAGTAGGGTGTTGGCAAGATTGTCAGCCTGGCTTTCCATCCAGCCAGACCTGCCCCTCTGCAGATGCAGAGTATTTTGACATTTCCCCCCAAAGCTGATAATGTTTTTTTTTTTAAGTGTGCATTTTGCTCCCAGGTAGCTCTTTCTCTCTCCCTTGGCTGCCGAGGCTCAGACGCCTTGGGCTCATACAGGACCTGGGGCTCACACCCCAGATCTCGCTCTTTTTGTGCATCACACACGGTCCTTGAATCCGATACTAAAGCTGGGCCACAGGGCACTCCATTTCCTCCCCAGGGCGCTGCCCTGTTGTCCTGACCCCTGCACGGGAGCCCCTTCCTGGCCCTGGTGAGCTCAGCAGGCCGGCCATCACCCCTGCCAGCACCCAGGCCAGGGGGTTGGCTGCTCCTGGGCACGCTGCCTGGTCAGACAGATCAGGATTCACATGGTCTGCAGCAGCTGAAGGGATTAGGAGGCCCTGGGAAGGGTATTGTTTTAAGGAGGTTAGCCTGTCTTTCCAGCTCAGGAAGAGCCCCAGCCCCTTTCCTGGACAGGCTGGTTGCCTGCACACCAAGCCTGAAACACCTGCCCCAAACCTCCAGGGGTCAGCGTGTGCACGCTCCGCATTAGGAATGGCAATGACAGGTGGCTTCGAGGGCGGCCGCAGGCCTGGGACAGGGACATCAGGGTGGGTGGAGAGAAGAGGAACCCAGCAGGAGTAGCCGGGACTCCGGGTAGAGGCTACAACCTTGGGTGGCACCGGGTAGAGGCTACAACCTTGGTTGGCACCGTTGACTAAATTCCAAGCTCTCCTCATACCTCTCTGCCTTCAGCAACAGAATTAGAATAATGAGTAATCCAAAGAATGTATTTAGAAAAGCTTCCCGCTGAGCTCAGTCCTGTACAGGATGGGGGTGGGGCTCCACCCTCTGACCCCCACTTGGAGAGCTTCTGATGAGGGTGGGGTGGGGGTGTGCAGTCAAGTCTGGCCTCATTGTCATTAGGAGGGACTGCAGAGGTCATCGGAGCCACCCCTCTGTGAATCATATGGAAACCGAGGCCTCCTGGGGCTGGTTCTCCAGGGAGGGAGGGGAGAGCAGAGTGGCCCAGAGCCCCTGGAAGCCAGATCTGAGTGACAGCCAGCCGGGGGTCCAGGATGACCAAGCTGAGTGGAGTGCCTGGAGGTTCCGTCTGGGGGCAGGTTGTGGAAGCTCAGGAAATAGGGCCTGGGGTTAGCTCTGCTGCCCGCCCCGCCGCCCCACTGCCCTGGTCACGCAGCTCAGCTGCTCAGGCTCCACACGGAGTTGCGCAAAGTACAGACATGTTCCCCCAGAGGCGGGAGCTGCAGTGTTCGTGCGGAGTGGCTCGTGCTGGGAGCCACCCGAACGCACCCATCAGCAGTGGGATGAGTGAGTACATTGTGGGATGTCCACACAACAGAGAACAAACAGTCCACAGCGACGCACCATGAGAAGGATGAATCGTGCACATACGATGCCAAGGGAAGGAAGCCAGACCTAAACGTCAATAGTGTGTGATACCATTGACAGGCACACAGTTAGCTCGTGGTATTTCAGTCAGAAGAGGCTTACTCTTGGGGGGATGGTGAGTGAGGGGAAGGGAAGATGATGGGTTTCCAGGATCCTGCTTCCTGCTCTGTGATCTGGGTACAGGCGTGTGCTTCGTCGGCACTTGTGGTGGGTACAGTTCTCTGAATGTATGTAGTTCTTTTTTTTTTTTTTTTAATGTATTTATTTTGAGAGAGAGAGGGAGGGAGTGCGAGCAGGGAGGGGCAGAGAGAGAAGGAGGGTGAGAATCCAGGCAGGCTCCATGCTGTCACCTCGGAGCCTGATCCAGGGCTTGAACTCATAAACCGTGAGATCATGACCTGAGCTAAAATGAAGTATCAGTCGCTGCTCAGCCGACTGAGCCCCCCAGGCGCCCCTGAAAATACATAATTCTTCCCTGAATCGCTGTTAAGATACAAGAAGTGGAGCTGTTCTCTGAGGGTCTCCTGATCCAAATCTGGCCAAACCCCCAGGCTCCAGAGAGTTCGGTGGGGGTCCCAGGAGCAACCAGCTTCGAGGGGAAGAGGAAGGAAAGCACATTAGGTGCACTGACCTGCGTGTCTGCTGGCTGACTTCTACCCTGGCCATTCCCATGAGGGTTGAAGGAAATACAGCACTAGGCAGCCCCAGACTTGGGAACACAGCAAGTGCCTGCCGGGGATGGGTGCTGGACAGGTTCCGGTGGGAAGAGAGTGGCCAGGTCCCTCCCAGGACACCGCTAGTAAATGATAATAAGCAGGGACGAAGAGGGAGGGTACCTCTAAGGACCACCACGCATGCTCACCTGTCTGAGGTCTGTTACTGGACTGCGGTGCTCTTAGATTTTATAATTCTTTTTCATTACTTGACTAGGTAACAATTCAGGTGTTCCTGTTTGTGGTATGAATTACAAGACCTTTTTGCCACTGTGCTATCATGTGGCTTTGTTTCTTTCTTTTTTAATAATTTTTTAAATGTTTATTTATTTCTTGAGAGAGACAGAGCACAAGCGGAAGAGGGACAGAGAGAGAGGGAGACACAGAATCCGAAGCAGGCTCCAGGCTCCGGGCTGTCTGCATGGAGCCCGATGCAGGGCTCGAACCCATGAACTGTGAGATCGTGACCTGAGCCGAAGTCAGATGCTCAACCGGCTGAGCCACCCAGGCACCCCGATTGTGGCTCTGTTTCTAATAGTCTGCTGGTACAAGTGGCTTTCACTGGGTCCTTGTGGGAAATCACAAACTGGTGTCCACAGCTGGATGAAAATCCGAGGCGCCAGGAGGCTCACTTATATCGGGCAGGGGTCTGCAAACTACAGCTCAGGTGCCAGCATTTGTCAATAAAGTTTTATTGGGACACTGCCACACCATGTACTCACATACTCACTCTGGTGGATATTCTGGCTACAGTGTGGCTGAGGCATGTAAGGTCTGAAATATTTACTCCTGGGCCCTTTACAGAGAAAGCTTGCTAATCACCTGTTATACATTACTGTGGCACAATGTCATCACTCTGTAAGGCCTGAGAGATGGAAGTGGCTTACCCAGGTACCGGCCCCAGGCCGAGAAGCAGCCCAAGTCAGCACCGCAGGGTGCCCTGGAAAGAAAGCTGGTCCTCAGTTGGCCTCGGCCTAAGCATCTCACCCCTCTCTTGCTGCGGTGTTGAACAGATCAGTTATCTTTTTTTCCACCTCGGTTCCTTATCAGAAACTTTTGGAGTGTTTCAGTTTAACACTCATTAAGTGAGCTACCACTTAAAAGCCCCTGACCCTCAGTTGGTATCAGTACATTTTAATATGTGAGTTCCCCACCTTCTTTTAAAAGAAATTTTTTTAATGTGTATTTTTGAGAGAGAAAGATAGAGTGTGAGCAGAGTACGGGCAGAGAGAGAGAGAGAGAGGGAGACACAGAATCCAAAGCGGGCTCTAGGCTCTGAGCTGTCAGAGCTGGACACCCATGAACCGGGAGATCATGACCTGAGCTGAAGTCGGACGCTTAACCGACTGGGCCACCCAGGTGCCCCAAGCTCCCCACCTTAAGGGTCACCAAGCTCAGTCGTCTTCACACACACCTCTCAGGGTGGGATGGGAAAGGAGGCAGAAAGGATATGGTTTCGGTTTACTGAGGAGGAAAACCAGGCGAGAGAGAGAGAGAGAGAAAGAGAGGCACACCTGATGTCTCTCTCCCCTGGTGCCCCGTCCACCCCCATCCTGTGGGCCCGCATGCCAGAGGCTGGCCCCAGAGCCCAGCTAGTCTTAAACAGCTCTCCCTGAAGGGACCCTCAGGCCGCCCAGCCTTTCCCTGTGAGGCTGTGGTCTGGATTTGCTCTCAGGGCAGAACTGGAGGCTGCGGCCAGAAAAGCCCCTCCCTCCCTCACCTCTGCTCCTGCTCTCCCCCAGGCTTCTCTGAGGAGGTGAGGAAGATTCCCACTTATCCCTTCTCTGTGTCTGAGAATTTGCTTGACCATGGCCACCCTGATGCTGTCACCTTCCCCCAGCCCTTCCCCTAAGGAGCTGCGCTGCCTTGGAAAATTCTGGAAGAGACCCAGTGGGTCTGAGGATGCCTTGTGTCCATCCTCCCCTGTGTCCAGGCCTGTAGAGATGTGAACACCCCAGACGGGGAGACATGTGAACGGCGTGGCCCAGGGGAGTTGTGGCCGAAGGCGTAACTCCGGGCTCTCTTAGGGTATAGTAGTCATTTCTTTTCTTAATTTTTGAATTGTATTAAATGTTTATTTTTGAGAGAGAGACAGAGGCAGAGCAAAGGATACACAGAATCCAAAGGAGGCTCCTGGATCTGAGCTGTCAGCACAGATCCTGAGGTGGGGCTCGAACTCACGAATTGTGAGATCATGACCTAAGCCGAATCAGACGCTTAACCGACTGAGCCACCCAGGTGCCTCTCATTTCTAACATTAACTAAGGACTTTCTAAGTACATTCACTGCTCTATGTACTTAAAGGTACCGGTTGGTTACTATTATTACCCTCCTCTTCGCTTTTGACAGATGAGAAAACAGAACAGAGACCCTTTCCTGGCACACAGCCAGTGTGTGGTGGCATGGGGGCTGAAATCCGGCTGCTCAGGCTCCCGAGAACGTGCTCTTTTTTTTCTTAATAGAAATTTTCTTTTTTAAAAAAAATATTTTTTTTAACATTTATTTTTTGAGAGACAGAGACAGAGCGTGAGCAGGGGAGGGCAGAGAGGGAGACACAGAATCCAAAGCAGGTCAGCACAGAGCCTGACGTGAGCCTTGAACTCCCAAACTGCGAGATCATGACCTGAGCTCAAGTCTGATGTTCGACTGAGCCACCCAGGCTCCTTGAAATTGATTTTCTTAAAGTTTATTTATTTATTTTTGAGAGAGTGTAAGCAGGAGAGGGGCAGAGAGAGAGAGAGAGAGGGAGAGAATCCTAAGCAAGCTCCCAGCTTTCAGTAGTGTAGAGCCCAAGTCGGGGCTTGAACTCCCGAACTGTGACCTGAGCTGAAATCGAGAGTTGGACGCCTCACCCACTGAGCCACCCAGGCGCTCCCTGAGTACCTGCTCTTAGGCATCACCATGTGCTGCTTTCGTGGAGGGGGGAAGGGAGAGGGTCACAGTGGGACAGAGTGGGGATGTGTGTAGGCTGGAGCTGGCTACCCGCAGGCCCTGGGCCACACTGTTGGTGGAGGGGACAGGGGACAGGAGAGAAGGGAGGGTTGTTGGCTTGGGGAAGGAGAGGTGGGATGTGCCCTCTGTGCCAGGGAGGCGTGTACCCACATGAAGCCTGTGCCTCTCTCCACGGCCGAGGGACAGCCGTGCTGGACAGCGGCAGCCACAGCCCTCTGCTGCCCGGGGAAACGGCCAGACGGGGCCCCACCCTGGGAGCGAGCGCCGGGCAGGCCAGCTGACGCCAGCTGATAAGGGCAGAACAATCTAGATTTGCAGAATGCCGGGAATGATCTCCCCTGAGGGGGCAGCTTCGGCCCCCCCGCCCCCGGAGAGGCATGCTGGGGCGCCAGGCCCCAGTCCCCCGGGGTGCTATGCTCCTATCCAGAGGCACCAAGGAGGCAGGCTCAAGGTGGGGCCCGGGAACCGTGGGGGAGGGTCAGGGACAGGGGACCAGAACCTGTGCCCCCTGCCCACGCAGCCTGAGCAGGGCGGAGAGGGCCGCGGGCACCTGCCCTTCCCGCTGCCCTGTACTCACGATTAACCGAGCCCCTCGTCTTTTTTTTTAATTTTTAAAAAATGTTTTATTTATTTTTGAGACAGACAGCGCATGGGAGGGGGAGGGGCAGAGAGAGAGAGGGAGGCACAGAATCCGAAGCAGCTGAGCCCCTCGTCTTAACTCGGGCCTGCAGTGAAGACAGCAGCGTGGTCGGGAGCCCTTTCTCTGGCTTGTAGGCGGCCGTCTTTTATGTGTCCTCACTCGCCAAAGAGGCGAGGCTGTGGCTCTTCCTCGTGTAAGGACATTGCTCCCACCTGGGGGCCCCCCTCATGACCCCATCTAACCCTCGTCGCCTCCCAGAGGCCCCCCTCATACCGTCACATTGAGGGGTAGGGCTTCGGCCAGTGACTTTGCTTGGTGTGGGGACGCGGCACCCCTTATGTCAGGGAAGTCGACCAGGTGCATCTTGGGGGCCCTCAGCCCAAGCAGTGGGCTGTTGGGAGAGGGTGCAGAGAACAGCCCCAGAGCTCATTATCCCCGTTTTTCAGAAGGGGGCCTGTGGCAGGCCGAAAAATACCGCTACCTACTCCCCACCTCCGTGCAAAAAAATCACCTTTAAATCCTCAAACCTGTCCTCATCACTGTATTTGGACAAAGGGTCTTTGCAGCTGTAACCAATAAGCTAAGGATCTTGACGTGAGGTTACCCAGGTGGGCCCTGAAGCCAATGACAGGTTTCCTTATAAGAGACCAGGAAGAGAGGTGGTGGTGTGACCAGGTGGTGGATTGGCCCATAGCCTCCCTGAGAGGCTGGAAGCGTCCCCCTTGGAAGCTCCTCCAGAGGGCCTCCAGAACTGTGACAGAGTACAATTCTCTGTTTTCTTATTTAATGCTTATTTAAAGAGTCCATAGGGAAAGAGAGAAACAGAGCAAGAGCAGGGGGTGCACAGAGAGAGAGGGAGACACAGAATCCGAAGCAGGCTCCAGGCTCCAAGACGTCAGCACAGAGCCCGACCCGGGGCTGGAACTCACATACCGTGTGATCATGACCTGAGCCGAAGTCCAACACTGGCTGAGTGACCCAGGTACCCCTACATTTCTCTTGTGTTAAACCACTCAGTTTGTGGGGATTTGTAGGCAGCCAGAGAAAACTGATACAGGACCCAAGGCATAAAGAGGGTCAGGGCCTTACCTGAGCCCAGTGCAGACCTGAGGAGAAGGTCGAAGCCGGTTGGTGGAGGTAGGGGGTCAGCCTGCCTCTTCCCCGCCCTGGGCCCCCAGCCCAGAGCTCTGACCTTTCCCAGCCACTGTTCTCTGCCCCCAAGCCCCTTGCTGATGCTGTTCCCCCAGGTCAGGCTCCCCACCCTCCCCAACCCCAGCCAAGGCCTGCTTAGGACCTCTGGGCGAGGGTGGGAGCAGGGGCTGGCTTTCTTAAAGCCACAGGGATGCACATCCATAAGGGATGGGTTTAGGACAAATGAGCAGAACGTAGCAAACAGCCTCCAAGGACAGGACCCACTTTGGGGCAGAGGGCAGAATCCAGGAGAGTCTCTTGGGGGAGGCAGTGAGTGCTTGGCTCAGTAGGAGGTGGGAGATGGCAGGGAAGGATGACCAGATAGTGCTGAGACCGGGAACTTGTAAAGACCTGTGTGGAATGGGGGTGTGTGTGGAAGCACCAAGGTGGGGACATGACATGGGCGAGCCCAGAGGAGCGCAAGGGGCTGAGTGTGGCGTAGACCGTGGGCGTCTGAGTTTGGGGCTCCCCAAAGCTCCCCCTCCGCCCCACATCGCCATAATTCCCCACTACCGCCCAGAAACAATAAGCAGACCAGACCACCATGGGCAGCGGGGTTTGGGAGCGGAGAAGGCTGCGTTCTGGCGGGCCGGGAGGGGCGCGGACTTGAGCCAGGCTGCATCTGCGGGGGCATCAGGCTCCTGGCAGGGGAGAGGCTCACGGAACAGGTGGCACAAGCTGGAGTCTTGAGGGCGGTCAGTTCTTTGAGAGGGACGCCCAGAAGGCACGGCCTCTGCAGCGGCTGCTCAGGGTGGCTCTGGTGCCGCGACAGAAGCAGAGCTGCCTTATGCCGTGCTTAGCAAAGTGCCTCGGCATCTGCAGGGACCTCAGAAATCCTGTCCTTTTCACAGCTGTGCTTCGTGGGGGATCAGAGAGGCAGAGCTGGGATCCGAGTGTTCAGATCTCTCTGGATTCCTGGTCTGTGTGCTTTCCTTGGTCACTCCAGTCCGGAGAGACCCCAGCTTACCCCGCCTGGTTGCTGCCACTTTGCTGGGCACTCCCCTCCTGCCGCTGGCTTTTTGGTGTCCTTTCCCTGGAGGTCAGTGTAGTTGGGGGTGATGAGCTGGGGGTAACAAAGGAAGGAGGGGTGGATGCGGGTGTCCAGGCCTGGCCCTCCCTCCCATCTCACCGCCTTCCTTCCACACGCCCTCTTCCTGGGGTATTCTTTCCAGTTTCCTTTCCCGCTATTAATAGCCAAGTCACCCCAGGTCTGTCAATGGCCAGGAACGGGAGGAAGCAGGCCCTCGCCCAAAGGCTGGGAGCAACCTTCTCGTCTCCCCCGGGAGTAGACAGGCCACGCTTCCCCTCCTACTCCCCCAGTGCAGACAGGCATGTGGAGGCATGCCCTTGCTGGTGCAGCCCCCTGCCCTCTCCCCCTCTCCCCTGCCCCGGCTCATTTCTTTCCAGACCTGCTTCACTGTCCCCTGCTGCTGGCTGTTATCTCTGACCTCTTCGGCACCCCTCCCTCGCTACACTTTCACTCCTTCCTCTCCTCCTCAATTCTGGGTGACCTCGGTGCCCACTTGGATAAACAGTGAGATACCCTGGCCTCCCACTTTCTTGACAGTTTTCCATCTCCGCTGTTTCACAAACTGTCCTCTGAAATCCAAGCACTGCATTCTTTGATTACTCTTCCTCTGCCGCCCAGTCCATGTGCTCAAGTACGCCCGTGCTTGGACCTATACGTATACATAATCCCCGAACCGACACAGATCCCCTCCTCGCGGCGTCTAGGCCTCCATCTGTCCGTAAGGATAACCCTCCTGTCCTTCACTACCTACCGTCGTAACCCCGGCCTCACAAATATCAAGTCCCTTGCACCCCCTCCCTGCCATGCACTCACCTAGTGGACCCCGTTCCCGGATGGACCCTGACTCTGTGTTTTGCGTGCCCGCACCCGAGCGCTGGAACACTGTGGGGCCAAAATCATGTACTGGCTGATTGGATTAATTTAAAATGCGTGATTCCAGGCATCCGTTTGGCACCAACTACTACTTGGCATTCATTCTTTATTTCTCAAAGTGCAGACCTCTGACCAACAGCGGCAGAATCCCTGGGAACTGGTTAGAAATGTAAATTCTCATGCTCTGTCTCAGCCCTGCTGAATCAGAAAGTCTGGGGCTGGCTCCTGCACTTAGGGTTTTAACAAGCCCTCCAGGTGATTCTGATGCTCACTGAAGTTCCAGAACTGTTTTCTAGTAGGCTTGGATTTCCCCCTTTTCAAAACGAACATTTTGTACTTTTTGCTTCCATGTAACTTCATCTATAACAGCATGACTTGATTGAGAACTAATCTTCCCGCCACCAAAATTCCAAATGCACTTAGGTCTATACCCATCTTCTTTCCATTTCCAAGGCAGAAGTGTCCAACCTTCTAATGAAGTTCAGGTCCCCTGGGGAGGGGTGGGGTAGCCACTCCAGATTCACACACATGTATCCCCTTCTGTATCTTAAGGACCCAAAGAGACTGTAGAGAGGAAGTAAAACAAAAGGAACATTCTTTTTATTTTTTTTAAGGCTTATTTATTTATGAGAGAGAGAGAGCGCGTGAGCGCGTGCACGTGAGATGGGGTCAGGCAGAGGGAGACAGAATCCAATGCAGGCTCAGTGCTGTCAGCAAAGAACTTGGGGGACTTGAACTCACAAACCGTGAGGTCACACTCTGAGCCAAAGTTAGTTGCTTAACGGACTGAACCACCCAGGTGCCCCTATAGAAGAAGTCCTTAAAAATATATTTTATTTTTTTAATTTTTATTTATTTTTTAGTGTTTTTATTTATTTCTAGGAGAGAGAGAGACAGCGTGAGCAGGGGAGGGTCAGAGAGAGAGGGAGTCACAGTCTGAAACAGGCTCCAGGCTCTGAGCTGGCAGTCAGCACAGAGCCTGACGCGGGGCCCGAACCCACGAACTGCGAGATCATGACCTGAGCGAAAGTCGGACCCTTAACCGACTAAGCCACCCAGGCGCCCCTTAAAAATATATTTTAGATACTAACTTTTTATGATTATTACTGTTACAACTATTTTCTGATTCTTTTTCATTTTCCTTTTGCTTTCTCTCTTTTTTTAAACTTTTTAAATCATTTTAGATTTGCCAAAAAGTTGCAAAAAGGATAGAGCTTCGTATCCCTTTCCTTCAGCTTTGCCTATATGACCCTGGTACATTTATCACAACTGAGAAATTAACAGTGGTACAACACAATTAAATTACAGACTTTATTCCTATTTTATTTCCATTAATGGTCATTTTTGTTCCAGAATACATTGCATTCAGTCACCATGTCTGACTAGTCTCTCCCAATCTGTGGCAGTTTTTCAGTCTTTCCTCATTGTTTATAATCTTGCTGGTTTTTAAATGTACTAGCCACATATTTTGTAGAATGGCCTTCAATTTTGGTGTGTCTGATGTTTTTAAATTTTTTTGTGATTAGATTGGGGATATATATATATCATTGATTTACTTTATTTTTTATTGAAGTATATGTAGTTGACACGTTCAACTGTGTATTAGCTTTAGGTGAACGACCTAGTGATTCAACAACTAAGATACATTAGGAGATTCTCACCATGATAAGTGTAATTACCGTCTGAGGAGTCAGGTATTTTTTGAAAGAGGAGGGCAGAGGTGAAATACGTTTCTTAAGACATCTTATCGGGACATGATAACTTGTAACTGGTCATGACTTCCCATCGATGATGTTAACTTTGTTCATTTGGTTAAGATAATGTGTCTACCAGATTTCTCCCCCTTTTTTTAAAATAAAAATTTTTAATGTTTATTTTTGAGAGGTGGGGAGAGGCAGAGAGAGAGGGAGACACTAATCTGAAGCAGGCTCCGGGCTTTGCGCTGTCAGCACAGGACCCCACATGGGTCTCAAATCCACGGAACCGTGAGATCATGACCTGAGCTGAAGTCAGATGCTTAACTGAGTCCCCCAGGCTCCCCGCCCCCCTCCCCAGGGTTCTCTACCTTAAAGTTGTTACTGGTTTTCCCTTTCATTCTCTGTTAGAAGAGAGCCCCTAAGGGGCTCCTGGGTGGCTCAGTCAGTTGAGCATCGGACTCTTGATTTGTCTCTGGTCCTGATCCCAGAGTTGTGGGATCCAGCCCCGCATCTGGCTCTACCTTGTGCTTGGAGCCTGTTTGGGATTCCTCTCTCTCTTTCTTTCTTTCTTTCTCCCCCCCCCTCCCCCCTTTGCCCTTACCCTGCATGCACTCAGTCTCTCTCAAATAAAAAAAAATAGAAACAAAAAGCGCCCCTAGGACCAGCGCACCCTCTGATGGGGATGAGGGTGGGGGAATATACTTCCTTCAGGAGCCGGGGAGAGTATCTACAAATTCTTGGAATTCTTCTGTAAATGATGATTTTGTTTCTTCTCCCCATTTCTGTTTACCAGCAAGGATTCCTGGAGCTCCACTTGCTCCAGGTATGACCACTGGGGGCTCCTTTAGATTGCTCCCTAGGTCTTGTGGACTTGGCCCGCTTTTTTTTTTTTTTTTTTTTAAGCACTTCCTTACTTTCTGGCATTATGACAGGTCCCAGGCTCCTCTTGCGTTTTCCCTACATCGGCACTAGAATCAAGCCATTTCTCCAAGGAGCCCTGGTTGTTGATTTTGGAGAATAGTGGGGTATACTTGAGGCCACTACTTTTTAAAAATGTTTTATTTGTATTAGGGAGGGAGATAGTGTGAGTGCTGGGAGGCAGAGAGACTAGACAGAATGTGAAGCAGGTTCCAGGTTCCAAGCTGTCAGCACAGAGCCTGACGTGGGGCTCGAACCCATGAACTGCGAGATCATGACCTGAGCCAAAGTCAGATGCCTTGCTTGTAGCTTCTTTTTCTGACATTGAGAAACTTGGCTCTTGTTATTCATCATTTATTTACTTATTAACCAACCTTAGTATACATATAAAGTAGATTTTAAAAAAGGTTTTAATATTTATTTATTTTTGAGAGAGAGGGAGTGTGAGCAGAGAAGGGGCAGAGGGAGAGAGAAACACAGAATTTGAAGCAGGCTCCAGACCCTGAGCTGTCAGCACAAAGCCCGATGCAGGGCTTGACTCTTGAACTGCGAGATCATGACCTGAGCTGAAGTCGTATGCTTAACTGACTGAGCCACCCAGGTGCCCCTAAAGTAGATTTTTAATTGACAACCCATTCTCTCCCCTCCCCTCCCCTGTAGGCTCCATGCATAGTGTACAGCCCAATGTGGGGCTTGAACTCCTGACCTTGAGATCAAGACTTGAGCTGAGGGGCACCTGGGTGACTCAGTTGGTTAAGCGGCCGACTTCGGCTCAGGTCATGCATGATCTCACGGTTCATGGGTTTGAGCCCCGCATTGGGCTCTGTGCTGACAGCTCAGAGCCTGGAGCCTGCTTCAGATTCTCTGTCTCCCTCTCTCTCTGACCCTCTTTGCTCAGGTCTGTCTGTCTGTCTGTCTCTCTCAAAAATAAATAAAAAAAATTAAAAATTAAAAAAAAAAATGGCTTGAGCTGAGATGGAGAGATGGATACTTAACCCACTGAGCCACCCAGGCACCCCAACAACCCACACTCTTGTGAGGAACAAATTTACCACTTAGAGTACACTGTTTATGTATGTTCCTTTTGTCTTTAGCTTTATAGTACCCAGTCAGTAAACTTTGTTTCAATTACTTTGGTTAGAACTTTTCTCCCATCCCTCCATGAGGTTATGTTACACATTTGCAGCATAGTTAAATTTATTTTCATAGTCTGCATTACATCCTAGGATTTCCTGAACATCTCTGTTGATTTTTTTGTTTCCTCAAAATTTGCATTAAGTAAAGTTAATTCTTTAGATATTCAGTTCTTTGGGTTTCAGCAAATGTGGTCTTATAGCCATCACCCCAGTACTATATAGAGCAGTTCCGGGGGTGCCTGGTTGGCTTAGTCAGTAGAGCATGTAACTTGGGGTTGTGAGTTCGAGCCCCACATTGGGTGTAGAGATTACTTAAAAAATAAAATCTTAAAAAATGGTTCCACTGTACTAAACCAGTCTTCTCCCTTCCCTCAAACACCCATTTTCTATTCCTACAGTTCTGCCTTTTTCCATAATATCATATAAATGGCCTCAGACACTTGCAGCCTTTTGGCTTCTTTCACTTAAAATATCTTTTAGATCCATCCATGTCATGTGAATCAGTAGTTCATTTTTTATTGCTAAGTAGTCATCGTAGGAGTGTGTGACCATTTGTTTCTCCATTCATTTGTTGAAAGATACCTTTTTTTTTTTTTAATGTTTTATTTATGTCTAGGAGAGAGAGACAGCGTGAGCAGAGGAGGGTCAGAGAGAGAGGGAGTCAAAGACTGAAACAGGCTCCAGGCTCTGAGCTGGCAGTCAGCACAGAGTCCGACGCGGGGCTCGAACCCACGAACCACGAGATCATGACCTAAGTGAAAGTCCCACGCTTAACCGACTAAGCCACCCAGGCGCCCCGAGAGATATCTTGGTTGTTTCTAGTTTTTGGTGATTATGAATAAAGGGGTGGTAAACCTTAGCATTTAGGTTTTTGTGTGACCCCAAGTTTTCAGTCCTTTTGGGTAGATACCAAGAATGTAAATGCTGGGTCATATGGTAATTGTTTGTCTGACTAAAAGAAATTATATTCCCAAGTGGCAGTCCTATTTTGCATTCCTGCTAGCAACGTAGGAGAGTTTTTGTTTAACTTTTGGTATTGTCACATTGGTTTTAGCCATGTGTAATGGCGTTGCAGTGTAGCTCTAAATTGGCATTTGCCTAATGACATTGAAGATGGTTTCATGTTTATTGGCCATCTGTGTCGCTTTGGTGATTTTTTTTTTCCCCTTGTAGATCTTTTGCCCATTAAAAAAAATCGAGTTATCTTTTTTATTGAGTTTAAGTTATTTAAGAGCTGTTTTTCCCTTCTTATTGAACTCCTAGGACTTCTGTACAATGTTAAATATGAGTGGGGAGAGAGGACATCCTTGCTGTGTTCCCAGATTTAAGGGCAAAACATCAAACCTTCCTATGTTAGGTATGTTAGCTGTTGGCTTAATTCAGAGACCTCATTTATTTGGTTAGGAGAATTCTCTCCTATTCCTAGTTTGCTCAGCATTGTTCCCCCACCCCCCCCGCCAAGATATTATGTTTAATTGATCTCTACAGCCAACACGGGGCTCAAACTTACAACCCCGAGATTGAGAGTCCCACTTTCCACTGACTGAGCCAGCCAAGCGCCCAAGTTTTTTTATTTTATCATAAATGAATGATGACTTTTGTCAAATGATTTTTCTGCATCTATTGAGATGATCATACGGTTTTTTGTTTTTGTCGTTAGTATGTCATTAGTATTTTGTCAGTGTGGTGAATTGCACTGATTTCCAAGTACTGAATTTGCTATGAGATGAACCTGGCTTAATCAGGATGTATTACCCTTTTTATATATTGCTGGGTTTGATTAGTCTTTAGGTAAGTACAGATTAAAACCACAGTCGAGCTACCACTTCATGCCCAGGAAAATGGCTGTAATAAAACGATGGTAACGGTTGTTGGTGAGGAGGTGGGGAAATTGGAACTCTTACTCCCTGCTCGTGGGCATGTAATATGGTGCAGTCATTTTTTGAAACAATTTGGCAGTTCCTCAAAATGCTAAATCTAGAGTTACCATATGATCCAGAAATTCCCCTTCTCACTGTGTATCCAAGAGAAACGAAAACATATGTGTCTACACAGAAACTGGTACATGAAAGCTCATAGCAGCACTATTCAGATAGCCAAAAGTTGAAGCAACCCACGTGTTCATTAGCTGATAAAAGGATAAACAAAATGTGGTATATCCATGCACTGGAGTATTATTCAGCAATAAAAAGAAAGAGCAGACACATCCTATGACTGGGGTGAAACTAAGAAATGTTTCCTTAAGTGGAAAAAGCCAGTGGCGAGAGACCATTCGATGTAGGATTCCGGTTATCTGAGATGTCCAGAACAGAGCCCCAGAGGAGATGGGTGGTTGCCCAGCACCTGCTTTTTCCTGTGCTGTGTCTTCAGTGTGAGGGTTTTGTGTTAATCTAATCAAGAGTTGGGCACCGCAGGCTGCCAATCCGTCCAGTAATTCCCATCTCTGTTAGGCGGTGGGTCTTCACTTTATGCTCGTTTGCAGAGCGCCTTTCACGGCTCCCTCCAGCTGTATTCCACTCACTTTTACTTCCCACCTGGCTATTGCTAGTGATGAGGTTTTTTGGGGGTGATAGTGGGGTTCGTGGGGTCAGGAGCCAACGGCCAAGAAAGAATTTTTTTTTTAATTTTTTTATTTAAAACATTTATTTCTAGGAGAGAGAGAGACAGCGTGAGCAGGGGAGGGTCAGAGAGAGAGGGAGTCACAGACTGAAACAGGCTTCAGGCTCTGAGCTGGCAGTCAGCACAGAGCCCGACACGGGGCTCGAACCCACAAACCGCGAGATCATGACCTAAGCGAAAGTCGCACGCTTAACAGACTAAGCCACCCAGGCGCCCCCAAGAAAGCATTCTTAAATATGTCTTTGGTGCGAGAAGGTGATTTACTGAAGGGGGTCAGGACCCGTGGGCAGGAAGGGCAGGAAGAGCTTGGGGGGGGGGACCCTGAGGAGAGACCGGTTACACACTATGTAACTGGGGGGAGGCAGAGTCCAGGGGAAGTTTCCGCGGGAGACTTTCATATGCTAAAGAAGACTCAAAGGATCCTGTGGGCCTAGCGATTGTCAAGCTAAGGTGGTTTTTCCCTCTAGCAAAGGTTTACTCGGCCTGCCTCAAGCATTTGTCAATGGGCTGCAGGAAATTTCATTTTATCTGCCATTCCCTTCTGCCTTTGTTTCCCACATCAGCTAGCACTTTGGGTTAGTGCCCAGGAGAAGGACGTTCTCTGATGTTTTGATTAAACGGGATTCTCCCATAGGTGTTGGAACCTGGGCCTCGAGGGTCTGGCCTTCATTGGTGTTCTACCTCTTTTCTAGAAGTTACACTGGACTTATCATCACTATCCTTGCCCTCCCCAGAGGTGAAGAGCTTATTGGTTTTCCTGTTCTCTTTCCCAGCCCCGGCGGGTTTCCACCAGTGCCCCCAGGCTGTAATGTTTTGCCTTTCTCAGTAGTGTGAGCTCTTCATTCCTAGATGGCGTGGGCCGCTGAATCTGGGCAGGGTTTCATTGCTGGCTCTCGTCACCCCCCTCCTCCCCCCCAGCTTTCGTGGGTTGCCACCCATGCTGTGTCCTCAGGCTATACATTTTGTTGACTTTCCCTGGGAAGCAGGGCTTTTTCCCCCCATAGCGGGTGTGGGGCTACCTGGAATTTCAGCAGTGACTACTGTTTCCTTCCCCCAGCCCATCCCACCTGGGAACTTTCTCGAGGTTCTCCCCAGCCTCCCCCATGGAGCCCAGGTGGGGTTACCGGGGGCGAGAAAGCCTCCACAGGCTGGGACCAGTGTCTGCAACTCCTGGGGCTCCACACGTGCACACTAGCCCGTGCTCAGCCTTCCGCGATCCATGAGTCTTCTTACCAAACTGTGTCCCAAGCAAACAAACGCGTGGGTCCTGTTCCTCCTGCAGCTGCCTGTCTCCGCTTCTCAAGAGCGTCGTTGGTCCATGATCTCAGTTCTCCAGTGATTCAAGAAAAGTCCTTACTTTTCTGCTGCTTAAGCTTTTTTCTTGCTCTGAGGGTGGGAGCAATGTTCTCTCGTTGGCTTCAGACTAGGTGTCCTGTGGTTCTTAATTTCGATGAAGCCAAACTGATCCGTCATTTTCTTTGGTTTGTACTTTTCATGTTTTGTTGACCGACAACTGTGTATGAGCTAATTCTTTTAACAGACACTCCTATTAAGGCAGACGGACTATGCTGTAGAGACGTTTAAGTAAAAGGCCAGAATTATGAGGTCCTTGAATCCGGGCTTAAATTTTCTGCATGAGAAAAGTGTTAACTATCAATTCAATTTCTTTAAGCATATAGGACAACATATCCTGTTCGTTTCTTCTTGAGTCACTCCGGTGAGTTGTATTTTTCTTAAAAACTTGCCCATCTAATCAGCTTCAGATTTATCAGCATTTACTCATACTAGGCTATACTAAATATCTGTTATTATTTTTATACCTCATATTTTGTGTTGATGCATTCTGAGTTATTTTTCCCTTTGATCAACCTCACCAAAGGCTTTACTATTTTAGTAGGTTTTTAAAAAGTGTTTATTTAGTTTTGAGAGAGAGAGCGAGAGAGAGCGAGAGAGCAACCGAGGGGCCGAGAGAGAATCCCAAGCAGGCTCCATGCTCAGTGTGGAGCCCGCTGCGGGGCTTGCTTCCACAACTGTGAGATCATGACCTGAGCCAAAATCAACAGATATTTCCAGGCGCCCCTTATCAGTTAAAAAAAAAAAATATTTTGGGGGCATCTGGCTGGCTTGGTTGGTAGAGCATCCAACTCTAGATCGCAGGGTTGTGAGTTTAAGCCCCGTGTTGGATGTAGAGATTACTTTAAAAAAGCGAGTAATATGGGCACCTGGGTGGCTAAGTCAGTTAAGCATCAGACTTGAGCTCAGGTTGGAATATCATGGTTCTTGGGTGCCAGCCCCACATCAGGCTTGGTGCTGACAGCTCAGGGCCTGGAGCCTGCTTCATATTCTTTTTAAAAAAAATTTTTAAAAATGTTTTATTTCAGAGAGAGAGCGAGCGAGCAGGGGAGGGTCAGAGAGAGAATGAGACACAGAATCCAAAGCAGGCTCCAGGCTCTGAGCTAGCTGTCAGCACAGAGCCCGACATGGGGCTCAAACCCACGAACCGTGAGATCCTGACCTGAGCCAAAGTCGAACGCTCAACCAACTGAGCCACCCAGGCGCCCCTCTGTGTGTCTTTTTCTCTCTCAGCCTCTCCCCTGATCATGTTCTATGTCTCTCAAAAATAAACGTTAAAAAAAATTTTTTTTAAATGAGTAATAATGGGGTACCTGGGTGGCTCAGTCGGTTAAGCGTCTGATTTCAGCTCTGGTCATGATCTCAGGGTTTGTGGGTTCGAGCCCCATGTCGGGCTCTGTGCTGACTGCTCAGAGCCTGGAGCCTGCTTCAGATTCTGTGTCTCCTCCTCTCTCTCTGTCCCTCCCCCATGCAAGCTCTGTCCCTCTCTGTCTCTCAAAAAGGAATCAACGTTGAATTAAAATCCAATTCTTGATTTTGACTCAGGTCATGATCTCCTGGTTTGTGAGATTGAGCCCCACATTGGGCTTTGTGTTGACAGCAAGGAGCTGCCTAGGATTCTTTCTCTCTTCTCTCTGCCTCTTCTCCACTCGTACTCTCTCACTCAAAATAAATAAACTTAAATAAGTAATAAAACATTTCTTAAATTCCTATGTTATAAAACCTGTTTCTTAATATTTGCTATTTTGTTTTCCATTTCATTCCTTTCCGCTTTTATCTTTATTATTTCATTTTCCATCCTCCTTCCTTCTTCTTTTTCTTCTTTGCAGCTTTCCATGACCAAATTGAAGAATGTATACAGGAGCAGATCTGAGCCGGTCCTAAAGAGGAAGATACATTGTAAATTGCAGTGTGGCTCACACTGTTTAGCCTGTTCCCGCCATACCGCCAACCTTTCCCTCAACTCATCCCCAAAGGTCTGAAGAGTCTATAGTTCCTTGTGATCAGTTGTCTGATGAGTGAATAAAGCCATGTTTATGTGTATAACATACTGGGGCCAGGCAAGAGTGGACCACTATGGGGTAATAGCTTTGTTTAGGGGAGACACTGAAGTATAGTAAGAAGGAAAGAACATTTTTCCAATGGGTAGGACTTGGAATAGTACATTTCATGGTCAGTGTTTTTGTTGTTTTGAAGGCAAACTATACTGAGGTGAGGATCTGACCAGATTCACAGGCAAGAGCTAATGATTTTTAGACAGATAGGAACTTAGAAGGAACAAGAAGAGAGAATCCGTGCCAGGAAGTGTATGGGGGAGGCTGTGGATAGACCTCTTGGGATAGATTTGGAGTGCAAGGATCTTAATCTCACTCTTGATCATCAATCAGATGGATGGATATGCATTATGCCTCAGTTAGCTGCAAATATATATAATATATATATATATATTTTAAGTATTTTTATTTATTTCTAGGAGAGAGAGAGACAGCGTGAGCAGGGGAGGGTCAGAGAGAGAGGGAGTCACAGACTGAAACAGGCTCCAGGCTCTGAGCTGGCAGTCAGCACAGAGCCCGACGCAGGGCTCGAACCCACGAACCGCGAGATCATGACCTAAGCGAAAGTCGCACGCCCAACCGACTAAGCCACCCAGGCGCCCCTAAGCGGAGCATTATTAACTTGACAAGATTGACCCATCTTACCCTGACTCCTATGTGCTGCTACATAGTGAAGCAGGGAGTAGTGTGGTTGGGACTCAGGATACCTGTGGTGCCCCCTAGCATGCAACCGGACAGCATCCCCAAGACTTAGATCTTTCAGAAATGAAATCAAGAAAGGCAGGCAGGAAGGGAGGGAGGGAGGGAGAGAGAGGGAGACAGGGAGACCGGGAGAAATCCAGTATCTAGTAGTAATCCAGTATCTAGTAGTAACGGTGTCATTGATGCGTACTGAATTAACCCCGTGCTTGCTGGTGGTAGAAATGATGTCTCCTCAGACAAGTTCTGGAGAAGGGTTCTAGGTAGGTTTCTGACTTAAGCCTGATTCTTTAGCCATCGTAAATGATTTTGTTAGGTGATGATTTTTTTTTTTTAAACTGGCTGCTGGGGGTTTATTTTCTACTTGGCTCAAGGCACGCCATTGTGGGGGTGTCAGGAAGCCTCGCGTGTAGTTTGGATAGCAAAGACTGGGGTTCTCTCTACTTTCTTTTTGGTGTTTTACCACAAAACCCCAAACTTTTGATACAAAAGAACCCAACTGCTTCTGCTGGCTGCAGCCTGCCTATGGGGAGGGGAGAGGAGGAGAGGGACTCTGGTGAGCCTAAGTGCCTCCTGAAGCCTGGTGGCCGGTGGTGGGCACTCAGGACTGGGGCCTGGGGTTGGCTCTGCCAGGCTGGCCACCAGGCTGCCTGCCCATGACTTCCAGAGCAAAGTCAGAGGCGATCAGGGTGCCGGAGGCCTGGGGAGATTCCAAGCCTGTGGAGTGTAACGCCGCAGCCGTGCATGGGAGAGTGGACTTAGTGCAAAAGCAGCTTGCCCACCAGTGACCTGGGTCGGCCTTGGGGAGACCGGGGTGGTGAGGGATGGCTTCCCCAGGATATTGTGCACTTCCGCAGAGCTGTTACTGGAAGTGGAACCCAGGCGGTGGCGGTAACGGTCGTGGGTGGCTACGAGCAAGCCGTGCTGGGGGCGGCTTCCTTGCTGTTTGTGGGCTGGTGGGAACCCTGGAAGTGGCCCCTCCCAGGCCTGCGCGTGTGATCGTGGGAGGTGGGGATGGGGACGAGGACACGAGACCACAGAGCCGATTTGCAAAGGGGACCGTGGAAAGCCGCTGCACAGCTGAGTTGCACGCAGGGCTCCACTTTCTGTTTGATGCAGAGTTGATTTTTAATGTCTGAAACTAAGAACCCTGGTGTTTATAGCGAAGTAAGTCGGGGTGGAGGAGCAGATTAGGAGGTCGAATAATGCCCTCCCGAAAGGATGTGTTCAAGCCCTAAATCCCCAGTACGTGGTATCAGCGAATGTGTCTTCACTTGGAAACCGTCTGCAGATATAATCAAGTTAAGGTCATACTGGATTAGGTCCTACTAGACCAGGGTGAACCCTAAACCCACAGAGTTCGTGTCCTTATAAAGAGACAACAGGGACGAAGGCCGTGTGACAACAAGGCCATAAATTGGAAGGATCTAACTACAAGCCCCGGAATACCAAAGATTGCCATGAGGAAGCAAAGAGAGATTCTTCCGGAGTCCTTCAGAGAGAGCATGGCCCTGCCAATTCTGGATTTCTGGCCTCCAGAACCCTGAGAGAATCCATCTGTGTTGTTTTAAGCCACCCAGTTTGTGGCCATTTGGTATAGCGGCCTTGGGAAATGAATACACACTGCACTCAAGGTGCCCTGAGTCTGTGGAAAGATTCCATTCTGGGAACTGGAGGCGCGGCTGGCTGTGTTCCCTCCCGCGGCGACTTGACACAGGTGTCTGTTTGCTGAGCCTGGAGTGCGGGCGGTTAGGGGGCTGCCCCTGAAGACCACATGGTAATTAGCCCCGGTCCCAAATCCCTTTCATTACCTTACTCTGTTAGCACGCCGATCCCGCTGTCCATTATGGCATCGTACCTGCCTTTCTCCCGAGAAACGAAATTCTACTCTTGCATCTACTACCCCCGCTGAAATCCGCACTCTCTCCTGCGAGCTCTCCTGGCCGGTGAGAAACAGTCACCCCAGTCTCTCAGAATACGCTACGAGTCTCCTCTGCAATATCCCCAATTTAATCAAATCCGAGATCCCATCAATGATAAGGCGCGCTCATCTTTTATGAACTACTTAGAAGAGGAAAACCCTGTCGCGGTTTGACTTACGGTACTTTATATTACATCCTCATCTCACAGACATGAAAAGATACGCATCTTAATGTCATTTGAGCTCTTCTAAGAAAATAAAGTGTGAACGAGCAGATTATATGTGATAAACCATTCTACCACTTATGTCTCTCTAAGGTTTTGGATTTGTTCCTGTTCGTTATTCCAGGGAATTTCTGGCAACTTGGCTTTGTGTAATGAAGACTAACACTGAGTGCAGGTGTCCGTTCACCAACTAAGAAAACGATGAGAACCTGGCTGTTTAAGTCAGCGTATTGAACCCCAAAGCTCAGAGATGCACACCCACGTTGACAAATTCAGCCTGATAGGATTATCCCTCCTTGACCTAGCACTGTCATATCCTATAACCATATATCTTTGTTTGCCAGGGTTAATAGATATTTCTTAGCGTGTAGGCCTCCTCCTGGGCCAAACTCTGTCTTTCTGGGGCGCGGTGGAGTCTGGCTATTGTTACAGGTTGGGGAAAAAGCGAAGAGTCCTGGAGATGATGTGATGTGGCTTTGTGTGTCCGTGAGCTCAGGTGAGCCTCTTAAGAGTTTTCAAGCATCATCAAACAGAACAGCAGTTGAGTCTAGGCACTCCATTGCAGATTGGGATTTAACACAATTTTTATTTTTAACATTTTATTCATTTTTGAGAGACAGAGTACGAGTAGTGGAGGGAGCAGAGAGAGAGAAAGGGAGACCCAGAATCTGAAGCAGGCTCCAGGCTCTGAGCTGTCAGTACAGAGCCCATCACGAGGCTTGAACTCCTGGACCTGTGAGATCATGACCTGAGCCGAGCCGAAGTTAGACTCTTAACTGAGCCACCCAGGTGCCTCACAGATTGAGACCTACCGGGACACTCTGACTCCTCTGCGTCTCTCGTATGTCACCATTTCAATTCTCAAGGTCCTATTTTCACCTAAGAGATTTGGTGAAGTTAAGAATTAAACTAACATTGGGGTGCTGGCTTCAGTCGGTTAAGCATCTGACTTCAGCTCAGGTCATGATCTTGCGGTTCACAAGTTTGAGCTCCGTATAGGGGTCTGTGCTGACAGCTCAGAGCCTGGAGCCTGCATCGGATTCTGTGTCTCCCTCTCTCTCTGCCCCTCCCCTGCTTGTACTTTCTCTCTCTCAAAAATAAATGAAACATTAAAAAAACACAAACTAACCTTGTAATTTGGCAGTTTGTAGGATCAGACTTTGACATTTGTCTTTTGGTCTTCTCTGTTGGTCAGCTGCAAACGATAAGAGATCCCTTTACTGTAGCCTTAGAAAATCTCTGGTTTTCAGTCTGCTTTCATAGGATTTAGGAATTAAAACTTAATTTCTTTTTCCTCCCCTCTCCTCCCACCCCCATGATCAAGAGTTGAGTCACAAGGTCTACCAATTGAGCCAGCTGGGAACCCCTGTTTTTCCCCTTCTTTAATTTAAGCCAGTTTTCACTGGTACTGATTTCTGTCTCTCCCAAGATGCATTTGGCAACATCTAAAGATATTTTTGGTTGTCACAGCTGGGGAGGGGTAGGTGGGTATGTTACTTGCATCCAGTGGATAGATCCCAGGGATGTTGTTAAACATCCTAGCATGCGTAGGATAACCTCCTGTAACAAGTATCCAGCCCAAAGTGTCCATAGTTCTCGGGTGAGGAAACCCTGTTTGGAGCTCCCCACCACAGTCAGAAGTAACCACCCGATTCCACAACCCTTAGTTCCTCAACTAGGCTTATACTCCCTTCAGCAATCTCCGCCCTTTAACCAAAGAAGTACTATGACATGATCAGTTTATAAGAAGCACTGTTATTTTATGACCACTGCGAAGGAGGAAACACTGGCAAACCAGAATGATTAACACACCCTTTTTTGTGTGCCCTTCGTAGTTTCTGTGGCAACAAATGCCAAAGCTACTCCATGGGCACTTTGTTCTAGATGACGGGATAATGTGACTGCTTCTCCACTGGACACCATGGGACACTAGCGTCATGCCCCCTCATACGTGCGGGATTTTCCCTTAAACCCCAAGGAGACCCAGTCACCACTCCTTGAAGTCTTCTTGCCTGTGACCACTTCTGACACAGATTTCCGCTTTTCAGCAGCACAATTGTGTCTTGTGTGCATGTGTGTGTGCGCACACGTGTATGATATATTGGGTTACTGTGAGGAACTGGGATTGCTGGTGACCACATTTAGGGCTACTTTTTTTTTTTTTCAGTGTTTTATTCCTTTCTGAGACAGACCGCATGAGCAGGGGAGGGTCAGAGAAAGACACACACACACAATCTGAAGCAGGCTCCAGGTTCTGAGCCAGCTGTCAGCACAGAGCCCGATGCAGGGCTCAAGCCCACGAACCGTGAGATCCTGACCTGAGCCGAAGTCGGATGCCCAAGCGACTGAGCCACCCAGGCACGCCTACTTTTTTTTTAATTAAAAATTTTTTTGTAACGTTTACTTATTTTTATTTAAAAAATTTCTTTAATGTTTATTTTTGAGAAAGAGGGAAAGACGAAATGTGAGTCAGGGAGGGGCAGAGAGCGAGGGAGAGACAGAATCTGAAGCAGGTTCCAGGCTCTGAGCTGTCAGCACAGAGCCCAGCGTGGGGCTTGAACCCATGAACTGTGAGATCATAACCTGAGCTGAAGTTGGTCGCTCAACCTACTGAGCCACCCAGGTGCCCCTAAATGTTTATTTTTCCAAGACAAAGAGCATGTAAGTGAGCAGGTGAGGGGCAGGGACATGGGGCAAAGGATCCAAAGCAGGGTCTGTGCTGACAGTAGAGAGCCCCATGCAGGACTTGAACCCATGACCCATGAGATGATGACCTGAGCTGAAGTTGGTCGCTCAACCTACTGAGCCTCCCAGGTGCCCCTTGGGCTACTTTTAATAGCAGTCAAGTTAGGCTACACAAGTGGTCCAAAGAGGCCAGTACTGCTCACCAGTGTCCAGCACTAGGGGCTGTCGCTGGGCTGTGGACACTCAGCTGCTTGCACTCGAGCATGATGTCACTGTTAACTGCTCTCCGCGTTCCTCACAGGCTGTTGTCCTTCACTCACTGGCTGGGGTGGAAGTGACTAGTTCGCTAAGGACAGCCTAGCACATGCTTGTGCTCCAGTCACAAGGAGGGATGGGAAAGGAATTATCTGGCATTTTTCAGCATCTATAATAGGCAAATCCTGCTGCCATCAAACTTTTATCATGTGGGGAGTTCCCCAAACATAGGAAAATGGCATTGATTCTGATTGGCTGCAAAGAACGGTAAAGATCCACTACTGCCCTCCACACTGCTCTCTCCCTTCTGCTCCGAACAGAAAACCACGAATAATCCTGGATTCCCTTCTTCCAGATTCTGTGTCCAAACTATGGTCCTTTTCCTTAAATTTCAAAAAGTGTTTTATTTGAGAGATGGGGCGGGGGGAGAGGGAGGGAGGGAGGGAGGGAGGGAGAGAACAAGTGGGGAAGGGGCAAAGAGAGAGGGAGACACAGGCTCCAGGCTCTGAGCTGTCAGCATAGATCCCAGTGGGGGGCTCAAACTTGTGAACTGGGAGATCATGACCAGAGCAGAAGTCAGATGCTTAACCGACTGAGCCACCCAGGAGTCCCTAGTCTTTTTTTCTTAACGTTAAGATTTGCTCCCAGTGTGGGGCTTGAACTCACCGCCCTGAGATCAAGAGTCACATGCCAGGTGCCCCCGTAATACCGTGTTGAACCATTCCTTTTCTTCTCTACTGTTGATAACATTGTACAGCGGACTGTTCTCCATTCCATCCGGGTTCCTGTCCTGGCCTCCTCCCCATACCTACAGGCTCTCCCTTCCGATCCACAGTCCCTTGGCCGGCCACCCTCTAAAACTTCCTTGCTTACAGCCTTCCGAGGCTTCTTTTTGCACTTAGAATAAAACCCAAAATCTTTATTTTGGTCTCTAAGGAGGGTGATCAAGAGAGTCTCCTCTTTTGTTTATTTTGAGAGACCGCGTGCATGGGGTGGGGGGCAGAGAGGGGAGAGGGAGAGAGAATCCCAAGCAGGCTTTGTGTTCAGCACAGAGCCCCATCTCTTGAACTGTGATCACATGAACCGTGAGATCATGACCTGAGCTGACCTGAAGATGCCCAACTGACTGAGCCACCCATGCGCCCTGAGAGTCTCCTTTTATTCTAAAAAAATTAATGGTTTGGACAATAAGTTATTGGCCCTTTACCTGTAAGGCCCTGATTTTGTTTACATTTTTTAAAATTTATTTTTTATTTAAAAAATTTTTAATATTTTATTTTTGAGAGAAAGACAGCATGAGCAGGAGAGGGACAGAAAGAGGGAGACACAGAACCTGAAGACAGGCTCCAAGCTCTGAAGTGTCAGCACAGAACCTGATATGGGGCTTGAACCCACAAATCACGATATCATGACCTGAGCCGAAGCCAGACCTCCAACCGACTGAGCCACCCAGGCACCCCTGTTTACATTTTTAAAAAATGTTTATTCGGAGAAAGAGAGGAGAACAAGAGAGAAAAGGCACGAGTGGGGGAGAGGTAGAGAGAGAGGGAGACACAGAATCCAAAGCAGGCTCCAGGCTCCAGGCTCTGAGCTAGCTATCAGCACAGAGCTTGATTTGGGGCTTGAACCCACAAGACCTGAGCTGGAGTCGGACGCCCAACCGACTGAGCCACCTAGGTGCCCCTGTAAGGCCCTGCTTTCTGGGCCCCACTCCCTGACCCCCTGACTCAAACCCCCCACTCATGCTCGTCTCCTCTTATGTTTCGTCCCTGCTCTGGGCGCTTTGCCGGTTCTGTTCTTCTTCTGCCTCCTGTTCTCCACAGTTTTCTCCTTATCCTTCAAGTCTTAGCAGAATGAGCATCTGAGATGGCTTTTCTCACCTCTCTTTTTTTTTAAGGAATCTTTATACCCAGTGTGGCACTCGAGTCCACAACCCCCAGATCCAGAGTCGCTCACTCCACCCCCTGAGCAGACCAAGTGCCCCCTCTCACTTCTCTACCTGATCAGCCCCCATCCCTGTTCTCTGCATCATTTCCTCGCTCGTTTCTTCCATAGAGTCTCCAGAATTTGATATTTAAAAAGAACTTATTTTGAGAGAGTGAGAGACCAGGGGAGGGGCAGAGAGAGGGAAATAGAATCCCAGGCAGGCTCTACACCATCAGCGCAGAGCACAAGGTGGGCCTCGAACTCACAAACCATGAGATCACGACCTGAGCCAAAACCAAGAGTTGGATGCTTAACCGACTGAGCCACCCATGCGCCCCCAGAATTTTGTGTTTGTTCTGTCCACTTGTTTATTGTTAATTTCGGTCTTGATACCAGAATGTAAGGTCCCTGAGAGTATGGGTTGTGTGTGTCTTCTTCACCAGTGTGGTCTGGGGTCCACACTCCACAGTTCCATATTAATGAATAATACATTAAACAGAAGAGGAAAATTTCTAAGGCCTTTCCTCCCTGACCCCCCGGCAAGGGTAAGCTCCCTTGCAGAACAGAGTCAGACGCTCCGTACTCCGTATTCCTTGTACGTCTCACAACTGTACTTTGATGGCCATTTGTGTAATGTCCCTATTGCCAGTTTCTCCGCCTAGATTATACTTCCATGAGAGCAGAAGCAGCTCTTTCTCGCCATACCCACAACAAGGCAGGTCGGTAGGCATGAGTCTGCTGAGTCTTACGGAGGCTCGTGTGCCTGGGAGCTGGGGAGAGGAGGCAGAGGGGACCCTGGCCGCCTGGCACAGGGGAAACAGGAGGGGCAGGTGCACGGGCTTACGGCGGGCTTCCTGTGTGGGGCCATTATGTGGCTTGGTCTTTCTCTTCTGCGGAATTTCCCGGAGCTTCCTCTGCTTCACTCTTATGGTCCTTAGTGGTTTCTTGAACTTCAGCGAGTGTGGGTACATCGAAGACCCAGGCCTTTAGCCAAGGCAAATAGCAGAGATGACGGCAAGGCCCTCTGGGTCCCCAGGAAGAGCTGGGAAATGTGCAGAGAAACACTTGCAGCTGATGCCCTGACTCGTTTCTGTGTTGTCTTTTAACCAGCCGACTTGAACAGTGCTGACTCAGCGAATGTCACAGCCTCAATCCAGCCTAATGCCAGAAACCGTGATGGAACGCAGATTATAAGCCTGTCCCCGGCAAGCATGGTCCCAAAACTGACTCAGAAAACGGAGCCGTCAGTCCCCACATTGGACGCAACCAGCAAGTCACCCAATGCCTTGTCTTCAAACCCAGCTCAGAAAAACAAAGCTGTCATGACCACTGTCAAAGTGACCGAGGCCCACACAACTCATCGCCCAGAGACTCAAGATTCAAGCCAGCCTACACCTCCACCCACCCAAAAGCCCACGAAGCCCGACACCACACACAGCCAGCCAGCCGGATCCGGAGCCCAGAGTGGCCCCAGTGTTGCCACCGACCACGTGAACATTCAAGGCATGACGCCGAAGACAGTGCCTCCACTGATGAGCTCTGCCAGCACCGCGCACGCTCCTTCCACGGCTGCCCCAGCAAGTCCTCAGCAGCCCCCTGCAACGGCTGTTTCGAATCCCTCAGGTAGCTCTCCTGAGGAACCAGACAAAAGCACTACAGCTTCAAGTAGTGTACGTACCAGTCAGAGTCCCAGCTCCACATTACAGGGGGCGCCTACCGTGCCAGGTAAGTTATGCGCTTTCCTCCCCCCCAAGCAAGAAGGAACTTCTGAATGCTTATGTTCTCTACAGTTGCTCAGCTGGAGGACAGAGTTCATGCTAAGGGTTACATGCTGTGACACCCCCGCCTTCATTCAGGCCCAGGGTCCCCTTTCGGGGCCGTGCAGAGGCCAACAGTGCTGTGTTATTCTGATGAGAGCTTGGTGTTTTGGCCTGCTCGGTTGAGTGCATAAGCAAGCCAACGGTCTATTCATGGGTAAGACTTGGGTGATTGCAGGGGTGGAGCATTAAAAGTATTCCAGAGCAGCGGTGCCTGGTTGGTTAAGCTCAGGTCATTTGGGGCTTTAAAGCACAAAACGGCAAGATAATGACCACAGCCAAAATCAAGAATTGGGTGCCCAACTGACTGAGCCACCGAGTCACCCCTACATTAAAAAAAAAAGTGTTTATTTCTGAGGGAAGGGGATAGAGTGTGAGCAGGGGAGGGGCAGAGAGAGAGCAAGACATAGAATCTGAAGCAGGCTCCAGGCTCTGAACTGTCAGCACAGAGCCCGATGTGGGGCTTGAACCCACGAGCCCTGAGGTCATGACCTGAGCTGAAGTTGGACACTTGACCAACTGAGACACCCAGGTGCCCCTCAGTTTCCTTATTTATATAATAGGTTAATTAGGGCACCTTCTTCGTAGGGGTATGGTGAGGATTAACTAAGAAAGTAACTTGGAAGCACTTAGGACAGTCCTTCCGATGGTGTAAGTAGTGCTCAGTTAGCATTAGCTCTTGTGGCTGATGTGTTTGCCATTGTGACTGCTTTTATTGGGCCTCACACTGGCTCATCCAGTCTACCCGTCCTGGAATATGTTATAGGAATTGACTTCATGTGTTTACCTCATCTTCCTCATGGCCTTGCTTATTACTGCAGCTTGTAGTCTGGGTGGGAGAGATCAGAGAACCTTAGGGAGCTAAGAACAAGAAAGACTATCCTCTATACCCAACGTGGGACTCAAACTCACTACCCTGCAATCGAGAGTTGCACAGTCTTGGATTGAACCAGCCAGGCGCCTCCTGCTCATCTTTTCTCATAGCTTTTGCTTTCCCAGTTACAGCATCGTTGGTGACCTCACAAGGAAATCAGCAGTATTCCAGCAAGGTGCCAGCTGCCCCTGGGACCCCTTCCTCCGTCACTGGGACCCCTTCCTCCGTCACTGGGACCCCTTCCTCCGTCGCTGGGACCCCTTCCTCCGTCACTGCGACCCCTTCCTCCGTCGCTGCGACCCCTTCCTCCGTCGCTGCGATCCCTTCCTCCGTCCCTGGGACCCCTACTGCTGTCCCTGGGACCCCTTCCTCCATCCCTGGGACCTCTTCGTCGGAGGCTCTGCTGCCTGCAGGCCCTTCCTTGGGACCTGTGGCCACATCTCCTGTCATGGGACCTGGAGGGTTCAGCACTCACTTGGCTCCAGCTACCCGCCACGACTCCAGCAGGTCTTCTCCTTCCTCGACTCCTAGGAATGATGGGGCACTGCCAGCGGAACGGGTAAGAGAGACCAGACTCAGATGGAAGGTGGCTCTAAGAGGTGTTTCTCATCTTCCTTCCCTACCAGGGCGGCTGGCGAGGCCTGTGAGCGGCAGTCAGCCACTCCCCCCTCTCTCCCTTGCTTTGCCAGACAGCTGGACAGCCAGGGACGCACCTGGCCCTGTAACTTGGCCGGCCCAGCCAGGGGGAGGGAGCAGTTAGTGATGAGACCCTGCCAGGCTGAGCCTGAATCTGAATCTCAGTGGCTATTCTTCTAGATACAGTGCGGACATCCCGAGAATCAAACTGAGAAGATGCTCATTTTGAACTTCACGAAGACCAGCCCCTGTGTGAGTACCCTGCTAATCCAGGCTCTGCCCCCAACTACACCCCCTAACTGCAGTTTAGCAGCAGGGTTAGGGAAGCTAGAAGGGAATGGGGTGTTCATTTTCCTGCCCTTGTTTTTTTCCTGGTGGGAAGTGGCCCCTTCCAGCTTACGGAGGGACAAAGTGAAGTTCAGACTCCTCTCAGTCAAGTCCATGGGGCTGCTGCCGGGCCAGAAGTACCCCAGTCTCCTGGGCTTGGTGCTGTGTAATTGTTCACGTTCTCAGAGTCTGGACATCTTAGTCCTACTTTCCTGTTTGCCTCTTGTTCAGATTGTGATTTAGTTAAATCGATCTCTTTGGTCTTCAGAGGCTTCGGTTGAAAATGAGAGACTCAGTCTGCCTAACTTTTCTGGCTCTAATAGTCTGGTTTTATATTTGCTGGTCCATTTGACAGCCTCAGTGGATGAACAGCATGGAGATAATCTCCCTCTAGCCTGAGGAGTCAGTTCCTAAGCAGTGGGGAGCGACTGCCAGCACTCAGGGTGGTATGTGTGTCCTGAGGTGGGGGTGTCAGCCTGCCTGTCGCTCCATTTTCCGGAAAGGGCGTGTCCGATTTGCCCAGGTTGCTGATCCCTTCTGCTGGCACCTGTGAGTGCAGCTGATGAGTGGCTCACGGCTGCCCCCTCCTGGTCAGTGACTTTTTGCAAACACCCCCTAGAAAGTAGAACAGAATTAAGACTGGCTTTTTTTTTTTTCAATGTTTTATTTATTTCTGAGAGAGAGAGACCGCGTGAGCAGGGGAGGGTCAGAGAGAGAGGGAGACACAGAATCCGAAACAGGTTCCAGGCTCTGAGCTAGCTGTCAGCACAGAGCCCGATGCGGAGCTTGAACACACAAACTGTGAGATCATGACCTGAGCCGAAGTCGGACGCCTTACCAACTGAGCCACCCAGGCGCCCCAAGACTGGCTTTCTAAAGGACGGCAAATGTGGGTTTACAACATTTTAATACCACCTGTATTTTTTTTTTTAAACAGTTGTTTTTCCTTTGGGTGTTCGTTTGCTGGGATTTTCCAAGTGAATTTTACAAAAGCATGCATTTAGATCAGAGTTTTATTATTATTTTTTAATGTTTTATTTATTTCTGAGAGAGAGAGAGACAGACAGACAGCATAAACAAGGGAGGGTCACAGAGAGGGAGAAAGAATCTGAAACAGGCTCCAGGCTCTGTACTGGCTGTCAGCACAGAGCCTGATGTGGGGCTTGAACCCATGAACCGTGAGATCATGACCTGGGCCAAAGTCGGACACTTAACTGACTGAGCCACCCAGGCGCCCCAAGACCAGAGTTTTAAAGGGAACAGTGCTGCCCTGGCCTTGGGCTTATTGGACAAGGCTCAAGAATCCCACTGACGCATGCCCAGCCATTCCCAGGCCCTCTTTTTCACTGAAACTGGCCAGGTTGTGTGCTTGGTTGGGAGAAGCATTTTTCCCCCCAGTGTGCTGTAAAAGGAGGGTTGGAAGTCCCGAATCTCTGCCTCGTGTGAGGCTGAGGAATTGGGAAGCCTAGGAAGTCCCAGGTAGAAATCTAAGGATGGTTTGTGGGGGTCCTGAGGTGAGCCACACCACCAGTCCTTTACTTCATCCATCTCTGTATCTTATTCCACAATCAGGTCAGAGAAACACGAGCTTGTGCCTCTAGGTGACATGGCCAGACCTGGTAAAAGCTGTCCACGCTTTTCTTCCTCACTCTCAGCCCTAAAGCCATGTCAGCCATGCTCTGTCTCTTTAGCGGTACAGAAGACCCCCTTCCAAGATGTCCCCCATGTGCATCTTCAAGATCACCCACAATGCCCTGTTCAGTGACGGCCTTGCCTTTTTCCGTCAGCCTGTTGTTTATGGCTTTGTGGTCAGCATCTTAGTTTAGGGAAGGGTGTGTGTGTTTCCAGTTTGGGATAGATATCCTTGGGCTGAGAGCTGGGGCTTCCCCCCTGGGGTCTTTGAACTGGGCGTCAACATCTGGAAGGTTGAGAGAGCCTGGGGGTGGGGTGGGGAGGGGGTGGCAGTGGTTGCTGGGAAGGGCTTCCACAGGCCCTTCTGGGGAGATGCTAAGGGCATTAGGTCGTGACCTCTGGTGACCCCTGAAGGGAGAAAAGAGGGCCGTTAGTGAAAGGTATTGTTCAGCCATAGACACGATAAACGGGGAGAGGGGACCCGGGAAGAGATGCGCAGGAGTCCGAGAAGGCAGGGACTGGCCCAGCTCGGCACCTAACCTGTGACATCTTCCAGGCCTGGGAGTGGCCCCAGTTGAGGGAAGAGAGAAGTGGGTTCACACCAGGCAACAGCCTTCTCCTGACCTTGGGTCTGATGGGCTCCCTGCAAAGCCTAGGCTGCTGTTCTGATCCCTGAGGAATCCCTTGTGGTCTCCCCACGTCAGGCGAAGAACTTCTCGGATGACAAACTGGTCAGACTGCTGTGCAGAGCAGTAAAAGCCACCTTCAACCCAGCTCAAGATGAGTGCCACATACAGCTGGCACCTATTCCAGAGGTCCAGGCGGTGGCGATCAAAGGAATCACTATCCAGAGTGAGTTGAGGGGAGGGGGCGCCGAAGCCTACAGGGGGTGGGTATAGGGCAGGGGCTGACGGCTTAGGAGCCACGAGTAGGGCTGGTGTTTCCCCAGTTCCCTAGGAAGGGTCACTCCGAGAGAGACCGCACTCAGGAGGCTGGGGTACGGCACGTCCTCTTGGGGGGCCATGTCCGTCCCACTCAGGTCACTGTGAGCTGCACCACTAGCAACGCCTCTCCTCCCCACAGCAAGCCTCCGGCCCACAGACGTGTATGAGTTGCTGAAAGACAAATGGGACGAGCTGAAAGAGGTAAGCGGGCCCCTCCTGTGTGTGGGGCTGAGGCCCAGTTCCCGAAGTCCACAGTTACTCTGCTCTGCAGCGCTTCTCATCGTAGAGGAGCCTCGCAGGGACGATTAGACGGGACGGTCGGGTGACAGAATCAGTCCCCCAGCAGATGCCAAGCAGAAGGGCTCGTAACTGATCGTGAGCGACCTACGTTCCGTTTTTTGCCACATAACCTCCTCCTTCCTGGCAGGCGGGTATCAGTAACATGAGGCTTGGGGACCAAGGGCCGCCCGAAGAGACGGAGGACCGGTTCAGCATGCCCCTCATCATCACCATCGTCTGCATGGCCTCCTTCCTGCTCCTGGTCGCCGCCCTCTACGGCTGCTGCCACCAGCGCCTCTCCCAGAGGAAAGACCAGGTGAGGGCTTCGCCCCCCTCGCCAGGGAAACGGGCCGCTTCACCAGATGCCTTCACCCCATCACCCCCATATTCGAGGAGAGTGAGGGGGCCGTGGACCCCTTCTGACAGGCAGTGACCGTCCCTTACAGGAACTGCGAAGTTACGGGGGAACTGGAGAGTTCCACGGAGGGGAAGGGAAGATTGTGGGCTGTGGAGTCAGACTTGGGGTAAAGCCCTAGCTCGGCCTCCTGTCACCTGCGTGGCTGCGGGTACACCCTGGTCCCGGTTTCTCATCCGCATGTGGGGAGAATGTTCACCCCGCGGAGCTGCTCTGAGGGTTCCCTGAAATAAGGGACCTTGCCATACATGTCTGACCGCATGTTTTACCCACCTTCCTCAATTCCCATCCTGACTGGCCCATCTGGACACGTCATCCTCACCCCTGGTGGCACGCTGTGGGGACAGGTAGAGAAATTCCCATACCCACCTCCTCACACGCCAGTTGAAACAATCTGAATCTGAATGTTCAGAGCTTCCTAGGTGACTCGACTGTGTGACCCAGGTTGTGTCTCGGCCAAAGCCGAGAGGAGAGTGCGGTCTCCAGGTGGCTCCTGTCTGCAGCCTAGACGGCTGTAGGTCATGCCGCACCCATCTTGCTCGGCCTTGGAGGGGTCCTGGGTCACCCGGCCTGATGAAAGTCAATTCCAGTCCTTCCTGATTCAGTACAGCGGGTGGAGTGAGGCAGATGCCTGGACAGTAAGGTTTGGAGGGAAGGAATGGAGGAGAGAGATCAGAGGACTCAGAGTCTGTTTCCGCGGACTTCATGGATTTGCCAGTAGGGGAAAGGTCAAGTGACCTGGGAATTCTAGGGTTCTGGGCAAGGCCGGTAGCCACGATGACCTCCGGGAGCACTTAATGTGCACATTAGCCCAACCGGGGGCTCCTAGATTGTGGGGCTACATGTGTAACAGGAAGGCTGCAGGCTCTTAAACATTGCCGTTTCTTCTTGGGTCATCGTCCCTGTCCTAGCAACGACTCACGGAGGAGCTGCAGACCGTGGAGAATGGTTACCATGACAACCCCACACTGGAAGTGATGGAGACCTCCTCAGAGATGCAGGAGAAAAAGGTGGTCAACCTTAATGGGGAGCTGGGGGACAGCTGGATCGTCCCCCTGGACAACCTGACCAAGGATGACCTGGACGAGGAAGAAGACACGCACCTCTAATCAGGTCTGCAGGTGGCCCCCAACAGTGCCACAGCGCTCCAGACTGAGCCACCTCAAGTGCCATTCGGACAGGGGAGGAAAGTCTTTCCCAGCTGAGGGAGAGACTGGTGAGGGAAGGAGACTTGAAGGCTCCCTCCTCCCTACCCCACAGGGCCTTAATTTCCCCTTTTCAGACTGAACAAGTCGCATTCTGTCTAGATTCGTCTTGTAAGATAACCCACTAGTGCCTGAGCTCAGGACCGCTGGAAGGTGAGCGGGAGCTCCCCGACATGACCATCCAGTAGGATCCCTTCACCTCACATACGAGGGGACTGAGGCCTGACCGGGGGTGTAAGGTCCAGCTCACACAGTCCCTGGTGACAGGATGACCCCATATTCCCTCTCCTGGTCTGGAGTGTGCTGCCACCCCGCCCCACCGCTGCCACCACCCTGCGCCCTCCCCTCCGATCCTCCCCCAGTGGGACAGAAGGGACAGCAGCGCCAGATCCTGCCTTGGGATGACCTGGTTCCTTGAAAGTACAGGTCCAAGCTGTCTATCTCCTGTCCCCCAGCCTCGCCTCCCAGTGTTCCTGTCCCCTTTTGCCCGCCTCCCCACCCTGTCCCAAGGGCCCCTGGGACTCACACAGGTCATTCATGACTTTGAACCCCTTGTCCTGGATTCTGGCTTCCTCGCATTCGAGTGGGACTCCACCCGCACCAGACTCCCATGTGAGCGAGGTCTGCTTTAGGGATGCACCTGTGGGTGAAGACGGGTCCTGGCCCAGCGCCCAGGGCACTCTTTGAAGGGGCTCCCGGAAACTTCCTTGGCTTCCTACTCCCACCGGGAACTAGAGTCTGCAGTAGCTATGCAGGCCAAGTGCTTCTATTTTGTCGTTCAGTGCTCAGCCAGTGGGGTTAGGGGTCAGTCCACGCTGGGGAATCCATCTGAGACCTGGCAAGAACGATAGCTGGGGGCAGACTTTCCCGGGGCCCAGTCCACAGAGAGGTGTCTTCATAGACAATCGATTGACAGGAACGATAGGCTTTACTCTCGGTTCCATAGGAAACTCAGGGACTTTTACAAGTTGCTGAGAGTTTTGTTGTATTTGTTTGTGTTTTAGTCCAGCCTCCTACTGCCCAAAGCCAAAGCTCCAGCCGTTGGGAGACTTTACAATTAACCATTCTCCCTGTCTGGTTCTCCTGTGCCATAGGGCAAGAAAGGCCTAGAAAGTGTGATGCATCTTAAGGTGCACAGGGGCAGCTTGGGGGGGGGGGGAGGGCTGTGGGGTTCCCGGTGACCTCTCGCTGTTCTGGCACTGAGCTGGGCCTGGCCATGTCCCCTTCTCTGCCCTTAGCAGGGCTACCCAGTTCTGCGGTTTCTGGTGGCATCTCAGGGAAGCAGCACCATGGAGGGGTTTAGAGGGACCTCAGCGGTCAGCTCCCAAGCAGAAGGCACCTGTGGACTGGGCAGAGGGAGATTTAATCTGGCTTTCTGGGAAGAGGGAAGCCTATGCGGAACTTTGCCCGCTGTCTCTCGTTTCTGGGTATGACTTCCTGACACCAACTAGGAAGATTAGCAGAACTGCTTCAGAGAGTGAAAGTGATAATTTTCAGAGCATAGGCCAGAACCTCAGAGCCTGGAGGCCCAGGCTCTGATGGTCCTGATGAAATAGGCGGTCTGCTTTAGGATAGCTTTTTTTTTTTTTTTCAAGGAGCTTAGTGAGGGAAGATCTCTGTCCTTCCCTGGCATAGACTTTGGCCTTTGTTATCTTAGGGGAAAAGAAATGCCAGGGGTTCAAGTAGGGCCTCCAGCAAGTTTCTAAGAGCTGGAGAGATGCTAACAAGGAACCAAAAGCATTTGCATTAATCCTCCAGCATTTGGCAGTTGGCAGGATGGAGAACAATGCTTGTTTGGGGAAAGACCAGAAGAAATCTTGTTACACTGAGAAGAGATCTGTTCGCTTCCTTCCTGCCCAGCATTTGGTTCTTTCCACCCAGCGGGTTTCTGTGGAAGAGGCCAGACTGGATTACTGCTCCTTTGCTGATTCTGGGTCACATTTTACCAGCCAGGCCTTCAGACAAGAGACCGCAACTTTGCCTCCACAAATAGAGCAAAGGCTATAACCCCCAAGGCCTCTTGGGGAGAGAGACGATGTCCGGCAAGGACTAGAGTGAAAATTATACTTGAGCAAGAGGAATGACTATGTTTCTTTTCTGTCCAAGAGGAGCCTTGGGAGGCTTTGGGCTGGTTCACTGGCTCCTTTTTGGTGCATCCAGACTGGGTTACACTGGCCTTTTAGGGCAACTTCAGAATCCAGTACCTTGCCTGGGCTTGCTCTTGCCACTAGACCTCTAGGTCAAGGGCCATACAGCCATGCATGTGCAAAGCTCCTCTTTCTCCCACATCTACACTGGGTTCTAAATGCTGTCTGGTAAGTCAGATGCTGGGGCTGAAAAGAGAGAACAGCAGGAACTCAGCATGACTTTCAACAGGCTGCACCACAGAGAGGTGATAAACTTTACGTCAGTGGCAGATTGGTTTCCCTAAGGTGTGTAAAAGGCCAGAAGCCATGGCTGATGACTGGATGGAACCGAGCCAGATGCACGCTCCCCTGCGAACGGGGAGGGGCGGTGCTCCTGGAGGAGGTACAGAGCAGGCTCTGCATCGCAGGACAGAATACGGGTTGAATCTAGTCTAGGCGCCAGATTCTTTTGCCCCCTCTTGATAAGGAAAGCAGGCAGGAAGTTTATTTAAACCACTTCTGAGCTGTAACCTTTTTGACAAGATACTGGAGAAACTTGGAAGAACGAGTCCAGGCTGATACAGCTATACGTCTTGATAATGTAAATACAGCAGCCACACGTTAATCCACCGTGCACTGCATTAAGTGAATACACATTGTAAAAACATTTGTTAAGTAAGGTGGCTTTTAGCCCCCCCCTCTGAAACAGGAATGTAAATGTCTATTTCACTAGAAATGATAAGTTCTTTAATGAAAAATGAAATATAAGACAAGCTGATGACAAAGTTTGTCTTACAGATCAGGCATCTTTATTTTTAAATATGACCCTCACTTCCCCTCCCCAGCTAAATTCTAGCCTATCACAGGCTTGGAGTCAATATGCAGTGGTTAGAAAGTGACACTCTAGGGGCGCCTGGGTGGCTCAGTCGGTTAAGCGTCCGACTTTCGCTTAGGTCATGATCTCGCGGTTCGTGGGTTCGAGCCCCGCGTCGGCTCTGTGCTGACTGCTAGCTCAGAGCCTGGAGCCTGTTTCAGAGTCTGTGACTCCCTCTCTCTCTGACCCTCCCCTGCTTACGCTGTCTCTCTCTCTCCTAGAAATAAAAATTAAAAAAAAAAAAAAAGTGACACTCTAGTCCTAGGGAGAGGCTTTTAGAGACTGAGTCCAACCTTTGTTTTGTTTTTACAGAAAAAGACACCGAAGTGCAGAAAGAGAGTGACTTGGCCAAAATCACGTGGTTAGTGACAGAAACAGGATTAAAACACCAGTGCTGTGGGGGCGCCTGGGTGGCTTAGTCGGTTAAGCGTCCGACTTTCGCTTAGGTCATGATCTCGCGTTTTGTGGGTTCGAGCCCCGCGTCAGGCTCTGTGCTGACTGCCAGCTCAGAGCTTGGAGCCTATTTCAGAGTCTGTATCTCTCTCTCTGACCCTCCCCTGCTCACGCTGTCTCTCTCTCTCCTAGAAATAAATAAAAATTAAAAAAAAAAAAAAAAAGTGACACTCTAGTCCTAGGGAGAGGCTTTTAGAGACTGAGTCCAACCTTTGTTTTGTTTTTACAGAAAAAGACACCGAAGTGCAGAAAGAGAGTGACTTGGCCAAAATCACGTGGTTAGTGACAGAAACAGGATTAAAACACCAGTGCTGTGGGGGCGCCTGGGTGGCTTAGTCGGTTAAGCGTCCGACTTTCGCTTAGGTCATGATCTCGTGTTTTGTGGGTTCGAGCCCCGCGTCAGGCTCTGTGCTGACTGCCAGCTCAGAGCTTGGAGCCTATTTCAGAGTCTGTATCTCCCTCTCTCTCTGACCCTCCCCTGCTCACGCTGTCTCTCTCTCTCCTAGAAATAAATAAAAAAATATAAAAAAAAAAAACAAAAACAAAACAAACACCAGTGCTGTGGGCCTTAGAAGGAATCAGGAAATTAAGGACAGCTACCAGAATGACGCCGAATGCCCTTCTCAGATCTTACCCTGCAGCAAGGCTAGGGAGGATGTGAGGACAGCAGTGGGAAACATCACTGGCCTTCTCTTCCCCTGAGTTTCTTAGGTCTCAGACTTAAATGAATGGTAAGCTTTTCTGTCAACACAGTTATGAGCTCTGATCTGGATCTTCTACTGGTAGGACTGAGGCTCAAAGGAAACAGGCTAGGGGAAGGCAGAGGGGGCGAGAGGAAAGCAATGGCATATTCATCACTCACTAGCAGCTCGGCTCAGGTTGGGGAAAACCCAATACTGAGTGGAAGGGAGGAAATTACTATTTGATGTGTCTTTTGTGATTAGTGAATGTCAAATAGTTTGCCCAGGAGACTGGGGGAGCGTGTGTCTTCATGGACAGGGGTCTAAAGTACACTGGAATTTACTGAGAGACTTGTTTGTAAAGACTATACTTAATTATTGCCATTTTCTTACAAAAGTATATTTTGGAAAATTGTATACTGTCAATTAAAGTGCTTTTGTATAAGCTGGTTCAAGCCCTGTTGGTTGGACTTGACTGATTGGCTTGTGTTCTTCCCTTGTGTGTGAGGCTCATCGCTGAAATACCCAAGATATGAGGCGCTCTGGGGAGTGCAGCGCCCTCTGCTCTTCCGCGAGATGGGGATGCAGAGAAAGTGGGGGAAGCTCAAAGGAAGGGGATCCTGGAGGTGACTATGGCTCTCCAGATTATCTTGGGTTGTTGGAGTGATTGGAACTGAATTTTCACTCACACTTTTATCAATGTTCCACCTTCCTTCTTTCCTCCACTTCTGCCTCAGACACAATTAGGAATCACCCACCACTAAAGACCCTTGAGCCCTGGTCAGGTATGAAACACTGGCATGGAGACAAAACAAATAAAAGTATAAAAAAATAAGTTCTGTCCTGGCCCTGTTACTGCTCACAAAAGGGTGTTTACTTGTCCCAAGAAGCCTCTCCCCTGTCCCTTGTCTATAGAGATGTTAGTGAAGATGAAAGTTTGGGAAAGGAAGCCCTCAAAACCACTCCTGATTCTCTCCCTCTCCTGGGGTGGTATTCTCTACCTATCCATTCCTCACTGGAAGGGGAAAACACTCCCATCTTCACAAGGTAAACAGATGACTCTAGGTCCACTTTCATGTTGCTATACAACAATCTCTTCTCTTTGCCTGGCATCTTAGTTTATAAAACATTTTTACATTTCTTGTTTGGGAATGGGCACTTCTCTACCAATAGGTAGAAATTAGGTACCGTGACAAAGGATTCTGACATGACACTGCTATGTAAGGGGTTAGTGTGAGTCCTTGAGTTTCTCTTCAGTCTTACACATTAATGCCAGGGTTCCAGCAACAAGGTACATTTCTAGAACACACTGTTACGATATGATTTTGCTTTTTTGTAGGGGAGTTCTGAAAGCCAGTTAACACTCTTAACCGTGGTGAGTTGGGACAAGGGGTATTTTGAGGTTAGCTTCAAGAGTGGGCCAAGAATACAGAAAGGAACTCAAGCGGGCCCCTTGGCCATGCCAGAGGCACACTGTTCTAAGAAGAGAATGACTCACAGTTTATCGCCGGCCACATATTAGACCTGAGGCTCCGAGGCTCCATTCTCTTCCTGAATAGGTCATTCACCCTGCTCCCGGCCCTGCCAACCAAGAAGCACTCACTCAGTAGTCCTTTCTAGTGTGCTAGGCCTCTGTCACTCACGCCTCCCCAATCCCCTCACACGTCCCCTAACCTCCCATCCTACCAGCTCGGTCCCAAACCACTTACTTCTGTATCCTAAGGGAATCCTAAGGGAAAAAAGTAAAAATAGGACCGGTACTATAATTAACACGTGATACATACTGAGATAGTAATTTTTAAAGGCCTTGCCATTTTACAGATTTAGAAATCAGTGGGATCCTGGCAAACAGGATCTGCTGCCAACATTTACTTAGAAGATGGAGAAAGTGAGGCAGAAGACTTGAGAGTGCCCAGTGCCACACAGAAGTTCCTGCTGGATCTGGACGTAATCCTAGGACTCGTGACTGCCCTGGGCTACCCATCCTGTGCCCAAGCTTTCAGAGGGCGGCTGTACCTATGTGCGCTATAGATCTTGCCAAGTGCCCTGATTTCCCCGCTTGGGATTTGCCAAATACCAAGACCTACTGGCACAGCAGTGCACAGGCACCTATAGCTTTCCCCTCTTCCCTGTAATAACGTTTCTGCAAAGGATGTAACTGCCTTTGCTCTGCCTCGGTGAGGTCTTGGGGGCGGGGGGTGTTTCCTCTGTGAACATCAGAAGTTTCAGAGTAAGAATGATAGAGGTTTCAGGCATCGTGTTCTACTGTCCCATCTTCCCTGTGCAACAGAAAGCCAGATTTCTCCTCTTCCTTTTCCTCCGAGACCTTAAAGGTGAAACACGGGGCCTATGTGGTGCTAAAGGAAAGGGGGAACCTAAGTGGCTAGTCCTTAAGCCTAAGCAGGGACTAACTTCAGGAGAGCCAGCAGTTGGCTGAAGGACTGGTAGTAAATCATGTTGCCCTCCTTAATGAGGAAAAGATTTTCTCCATTTCCACAGCTGACTTTCTAAGCATGCGAATGTGGGCACACATGGCCACCCCCTGCTGGAGCTGGCTGCCGCTGGTGGAGCAGGGGCTCTCTCGAGAGGGGGCACAGCCAGCTCCTGTTGGTGTGTGGGCAGCTGCTGTCAAGGCTTCACCATAAAGCCCTCTTGGCTTATCTTCCCACCAGAGGACAAAATGTGTTGAGAGAAAGCAAGTCATGTCCCACATTTTGAGCCTTTTGAGTTAATTCTCTGGAGAATCAACCAAAGAAAAGCTAATTTCTTTTTTTGTTTTTTAAGTATTTTTAAGAGCTTGCTCTATTTTTTCTATTTGTTTGTTTTGAGAAAGACAGAGTGATCAGGGGAAGGGAAAAAAGAGGGAAGGGGGGACGGAGGGGGAGAGAGAGAGAGACAGAGCGAGAGAATCCCAAGCAGGCTCTGAACTGTCAGCCTGGAGCCCAGTGTGGGGCTCGAATGCAAGAAACGTCAGATCATGACCTGAGCTGAAATCAAGAGTCTGATGCTTAGCCGACTAAGCCACTTGGCACCCCTGGAAAGGCCAATTTCTTACCTGATCACCGCACATCATGTTTTTCTGTTTGAAAAACAAAAATGTTACTTACGAGCCATGCTCAAATCAAAGCACATTCTAAAAATGAAAGGTATGTAGTAAGAGGCATTATTTGATTTATAAATTAAGAAAACAAAATCCCGATTTTGGACAAAATCAGTTGACAGCTAATGCTGTCAGAATGCAGGATCGGAAACCTGAGAATGTAAATGAGAGCAGGAAATGAAAAGGGTCAAGAGGAGGTCCTGTTGAGCCCATCTGGAGAACTCATGATCTTTGTTCGCCATATCTGAGTTTATTTTTTCCAAGGTTCAGCCCTTAAAGTTCTTTCCCCTTTATTAGGGACAGTGGATCTAGAATCTTTCAAAACTTTCTAACAACTCCAACTCTCTTTCCTATCTTTTCTACAATTTTCTTCTAGTTCTTAATCTATACAGGTATGTCTCCCTGAAAGGAAACCTGGGAAACACAAATCCAGTTTACAAAACAGATCAAATAGGGCTGGTCATCAATGGGGGATAAAAGACACCATCTTATGAAATAACTTACCAGTATTCTTTAAAAATGGAAACTTCTCCAGGAAACTTTGCGGGATCCATCAGAACTTCTTTACTTCGGCACTGTCTCAAAGGAAAACACCAAAAGGCCCTTCTGCGGTGCGTATCGTTTTCATCTTTGGAAGCCTGAACAAAACTCAGCTTTTTGAAAGAAAAATACAACACATTCAAAGTATGAAAACATTTTAAAAAGCTGACTTCAAAGGTGGTTTCAACAAACACAGGAGCCATCTTGTAGTGTCCATATATAACTTTTTATTAAGAAAATGAACAAAATACATTCTCTCTCCATATGTACATTACATACAACAGAATTCTACAATTGCAACCGTTCAGCCGATCACTCGTTTATTTATTCACAAAGCAGTGTTAACACATTCACCAAACCCGGGATCAGAAAATTACCTGTACTATAAAAAGAAAAGAAAAAAACCTAAGAGTACATACAGACTGGGCAAAAATAAGATAAACCGGGGAGGATCATGAGGTGACGGGGGAAGACTGCATAGCCCAGCAATGACCCGGGACGCCGAGGATGAGAGGAGCCCTGGCCAGCTCCCGCTGCCGCTCCACAGCCCCTCATGACTGGTTTTGGACCTAGGTCCTTCAGGATACAGCTCTCAGCCATGCTGCCACCAAGGAGGAGAGCAAAGGAAAGAACAAGACCTTGAAAGGGCTGCAGCTTTCGGCTTTACCCACCAAGAGTCTCCTATGGAATACAAAGCTTCTGGATCTTAGCTGAGGAGCAGAGAGCTACATTTTTAGGGGGAGACGTTTGTGCAGTTGTAGTAAGGGAACTCTGATTTCCAGGACCCCTAATTCACATTTAGGTTCATTTCATCGGTTTTGCTTTTGCTTTGTTTTCTCTGCTTTTCCTTTGGCCTTTGAAAGTACCTCATTCTTTTTGGCTGTGGGTTTCCTTATGGTCATGTTAAAAAGTCCACCTAAACAGAAAGCTCTTCGTGGGTATGAATATGCTTCAAGTGTCCTTAATGGTGCTTAAGGGCTTAAAAGATTTAATGAGTTTTAGAGACGAAGTTGCCAATAAACCGAACAAGGCAGCTCTCTATAGGCTTCTGGATCATACTCCATATCCTTAGTTCACGCTTAAAAGACATATATCAAGAGAATTATTTTCAGACTGACCGCCTGGGAAAGGGCATTGCTTGAGGGAATCCGAAGTAGGGACAGGCACACAGGCTTGTACCCCAGTCCTCCACACATGTGGTAAAACAATGAGAATGGCTGTGTCTGTTTTTTGTTTTTTTTTTTTAAGCTTTTTCTGGGCTTTCCCATGTGGGGTAACAGAAGAAAGTCAGGAGAAACAAAATGAGTAAGTCTCATCAGTTAATAGTGGTTTTCCTTTTTTATACTTAGTAATTTCCTAAATTTCAATAAGTGTATTTTTATATCACAAAAATCAATAAATGTTTTTATTTAAAAGCCCCATAAAAGAAATTTAACACTCTCCAACTTTCAGCTGAGCTGGCTGCTGTAACACCATGTTTGCAGTCTAGGAGATGTTCTAACAAAGAGAAGGGGCTGCCCACAGTATTAATAAGCAAACCAGGAAGACAAGATCTATTGGGTATGGATGGAGCTGTATCTTCCTTCCCAATCGAGTTTCTAGTCCAACTTCAGTTTTGAGGATCTATCTCTAATCTGAAGGGATCTTAATTTCTGGCCACTGAATACTCATTTATAAAGGAAGTAAAAGAGTTCACTTAAAAAATTGTAGTATCTTTCCGAATCTGCTTATAACATAAATATGCCACTTTGGAGAGATGGGATGATGGTTATCACCAAGAAAAAGAGACCCTTGTCTTAGTGGATCCTACACTCACCTTCAGAGGTTGCAGATTCAACTTTATAGGGAAGGTGAAGTGGTGACAGAGAAGGAATCTCTTTAAAAACAACAACAACAAAATATCTATCTATAGATCCATAAAGGAAATTTGCTCATAGGAAAATGTCACATTATTTTGCAATTGAGCTAAAGACTATACATAAAGGGAAATGAATACTAATTTACTCATTTCAAAAGATATTTTGCACAAGTCAAAAAAGCAAGGTGGGTTAAAGAATAACACAATCATAGCATCTTGTGGCCAGGCTGTGTGTAATGGTGAAGAAAGGAAGTCCACTTTTATTTCTCTAAATGGCTGGTTTACAATTGAGGGAGAAAACAGTTTACAACTGGTCAGTCACCACAACCATTCTTTCTGGGAAAGGAATACAAAAAAAATCTCAAAAAGGAGACCAAGCATATAACTTTTAAAAACACACATCTTCCCCACAGAAGAGTATTCGTATTTAGATTTTGGACTTTCATATCCTACTGTCAGATTCGGGGCTGGGTAGACAATTACTTTAGTATGTCTTACAGTTTATATTCAGGGTTCTTGCAAGTATAGCTCATGTGTCCAGGTAAACTTAAGGAAAGCCTTTACAGAGGTATAGTATCCGAGGACTTCTAAAGTAGGCAACTGAAAAAAGGTAAAGCCGTGTATCTCTGTCCTCCTCTTCCTCCCCTTTCATCTCAAGAAGGTGAATATAGCAACTACAAGGCAACATGCTAGAAGGGTCACCAGTAGACACCTGATGGCACAGCCCTGTTGGTAAGCTCCTCTTCTTTGTTGCAAAAGGAGTTTAGAAAGCTCTGCCAGGTGCAATGGAATCAGACTTATTCCAGATACCTATTCTAATTAATCACTTTTCAGATGTGAAGGAGACCTAAGGAACAAACCAACATTATTAAATACTTCCAGTGCCAAACCCGGAACTCTTGTATTTCTTGGCAAAGTGGATAAACAGAAACCCATGGGGCTGTGCATAATTAATTTTAAAGCATGGAAAGCAACTGATGTCAGTTCAATTCTGTACAGGTTGTAAGTTAAACATGAAATGACAATTTTCTCCCCACTTTAAAAGGCTAGAAAACACCAACAAAATGACACTGGCTAAACTATAACAAAGGCTTTTTCTTGAGATCTGTTAACAAAGGAGAGAAATAAAGCTCAGAACTGGCTACTTGAGCAACTCCTTAATCATGCACACATGCCCATTCAGTATATCACACAGTGTTCTTCCTTCCTGCCAATTAATCTGGCATTCATGAAGCATTGAATGAAACTGAAGAATGATGATCTCTCCAGGCTGGTATTCGTGTGGCAGACAGCTCAAATATCCAAACTAACCGCTGTGAATATGAGCGTCCCAGATCTCACAGAGCTGTGTTGCAGCAAGAGCTTAAACGTGATGAAAAAGCAGGTCCCATGGGAGCCCCCCAAAACTGCACGTTAAAATGTTTTGTTGCTGGTTTTCCTACTGGATCCTTATCAAGGAACTGGCTGAACATAAGAAGCCGCTCACCTAGTTTAAACTCTAGAGCCCATTACACTGGTTTTCTGTTTCAAGATCTCTAACCGTTATTTGGGAGATGATGACAAAAGAAACTAACCAGGAAATGCTGCTTTCCAAAAAGTGTACAGAATAAGTGAGCTTTGGGTCATCCTCCCCAGCAACTACATTAGTAAAATGAATTTGCGGTCAGAAATGAAGAGCTTTCTTTTTCATTTAGATTTGTGGACCTTTGAATCCATGAGCAAAAAGCTCCTACTTTTCTTTCTCTAACATATCTTCATTCTCCCCACTCGCTAACTCCCTCCCGGGGTTCAATGCCTCCAAGTGAAAAATGCCACCTAGACAGGCGAAATAGGACTGCACACAAATGTTTTACGTTGATTGGGCTGTTTAAACAGCAGATAAAAAGGTAAATTATTTCATAATTATAAGTGATAATTTTAAAAAATGAGCAAATACCAATCACTTCATAGCAATGCAAGCTACTCCTAATACACGACTATATCAGAAATTGAAAGTCAGTTCTTACCACAAATCCTCACCTCAGCAGATACATCAGTGCTACTCAGAGGTGGTGGGAGTGCAGGGAAAAAAGGCTAGAAAATATAAAGAAAAGACAAAGGCAAATGGAAACCTGGTGATGTGCTGAATTCCATGAGCCCTGCTATGAAACTTGTACCTGATGAACTGTTTTCAGACCATGCTTCCCAGTGCCAGGGAAAGATGAAACCAACACTGGCTCCCCAAGAAGCTGCCACAGCCGTGTTACTATCCTCTGAATGAAAACTGATGTGAAGATTTTTACAGCAATGTCTGAACATTAGTAATTCCTTACTAATGCATAATTTTTAATTTCACTATTCTGTTGTCATAATCAAGGATGGAAGAGCATGCTTGCCTCAGAATTTTGACTTTTTTTCTTAAGCAGTACAACAGTTTTAAGCAATGCCACAGAAAACCTAGGAAATCTAGGGCTAAAAAAGCTGAGAATAAAGTCAGTTTAGCTAAGGGAATAATGGATACACAATTCACACTATTTGGTAGGTAGGAGGGAATCATGGTTCAAGAATTATGTAAAATAAAATCTCCTAGACAGCATTCTTTTTTGAGAAAAAGAGCAGCTGGTGAAGAAATTAATAAATTGTAATGAGTCCTCCCGCCAAAACAAACAATGGCAACATCACTTAGCTGATCTGGTTGGCTCCCCACAAACTCTTTCAACAAACTTGGAAAGTTACATCCTCCACTGAATTACCTCTAGGCCAGAAATTTTAGATAGCCAAGTCATTTCAGCATTGCTACAAATCATAGCGAGATACAGGCCACAGTCAAAAATCACAAAAGAATAATGTTATTTGACTAGTAATACAAAAACCTTTGAGTGAAAGAGCCCAAAGATCTAATCTACAAGTATTGTCATATGTAGAGAAGATATTCTTCAATAACTTTTTCTGAGGAAGCGTGCAATCCCAGATCAAGGACAGTTTTAAGAATTTAAACCTTAGTAAAAATTCAGGCCAGAGCTTATGAAAAACAATGAAACTGCAGACGATCATGGATTTGAAGAAAAGGAAGATTCTGAAGGCTACGTTTCTTTTTTTATAGCTAGATGACTTTGTTCAGAGTACACATTTGTTAATGATCTCCCACAGAAATCACTTCAAATCGTTAATTCTCAACCTCTGTGCAACATTCAGCCAGCTAAAGAGTAAATACAACATTTACTCAGGAGATAAGTAAATGACTCACAATTACCCAATGAATTCCCTCTGGTGTTAAGAGTAATTATGACTTCTTCATGTTGTAACCATAAAATGGAGTATAAATCAGAGACTAAAATCAGGAACATGCTCCTAAGTGCTTTTTGATCCATTAAACATCATTCTCAATCTAGTTTTTGTTGAGAAGTTAGATTTTAAAAACTTTTATATTACATGAAATTCTGTTAACGTATCTCCAAAGAGTAGGCCAACGTGAAGAGATCCATTAGAAGGGTAAACTGGGAACCATTTATATCCAACATACATATTTCACCCAAGAACGAAATATGCAGTTTTATCATCCTTAAATCATTGCGTTCTAAACCCAATAAGCCTTTCTGTGATAAACCAGTGAATTAACTTTCTAATGTTTTCTATCAGTTTTTACTTTTTTAGACATGGACAGGTCAGGTTTAGAATAAATGAAAACCATGTCTAAAATGACGATTTTGTGAAGGGTTAAGACCATCTGTCAGCTTGAATGGTGAGTCAGGCACCCAAGTCTGCATTCCTTTGCTTAAGTGATTGATACATTTGATACATTTGAATTAATCAAATCGGCCACACGAGGTCTCTGCTATTCCACAGAATACAAATGCATTTTAGAATTATCTTTCCAATCAGGTAATTTCTCACGAAGTACAAGCACTGAAAATAATATCAGAGATCTAGTTTACTATTCTGGAATAATATGGTCCACTGGGAAAGAGAGAAATGGGAGTGAATGTGGAGATACGGATGATGAAACTGAACAAACTGTACCTTACTAACGACTGCATCCAGAGCTTCAGCCCGATGTTTCAATCTGGGACTCACTAAGCTAGAAGGAAAGCCTTTCAAGTAATAGAGCACACTGTATCTAAATACCAAATTAGATTATTTAAATTACACTGCTGGAATTCTTGGAAATATAGGTAGCTTCTCACTAAAAATATATATATATATAACCACAAGTTTCCAGTCAGGTTCTGGTGTGAAATGTGAGCAATGCGTCAGTCCTGGTCATGGATATCATAAAGCCCTACAGTCTCCTGCAATCATTACCAGTAGTGCTCCTTTCAAGCCCCATGGAACAAATTCTACCTAGTCAACCTCCTCGATACAGTCCACTTCGGTAACACTGGATGGTTCACCATGATTCAACCCCATTTAAACATGTTGTTGTAAAAAAAAATAAAATCCAGAAGTGAAGAAAAGGGTCAAGGTTCCACCTAACTAAAGTGGGGAAAGATAAAATTAAAACAAGCACATGTTATAAAGCAACTAGTACTGAGTCAGGGAAAAACAAAATCACTGAGGTCAAGAACTGAGTTTCTTCCAAATATGGAGTCTAAGGAACTCATGAAAAAAACAACAACAAAAAAAGCACTGTAGAAATAAATAGTGGAGGGCAGCAGAATTTCATTTGGTTAGTGTGTTTAAAGTGCCAGAATTCACAGTAAGCAAAACTAGAGCTTTTAAATTTAGAAATTCTTAACCAAGCTCAAGTTCTTCCCTATTAACTCTGATTTGTACCTGTTTCCACAAAACAATATTCAATAGGCTACAATATTAGTGACAATATTTTATGTTCTTGACAGTCACTCAGGGGAATCATTTTACGGAAACTGTACAAGAATGTAAGTAGATTCTATTTGCTTACCTATAAAGTCAGTTATTCTGCAGCCGCACAATTTGGTACTTAGTGAATTACATATTATAGCTTTCACAAGGCAAGGTACATATCTAATTATTTAATCACTACAAATAGCTTTGGGATGCTTCGAAAGCTACGGAATCCAAGATTCAAATCTAGAACTAGGAAAAATATATTGCTGTCCATTCCCAAATAAATTAAACCAAGCAATAAAGACAGAGTGAAGAGGGATCTCAGTCTCATTCCTATACATGAGACTTTTCAAAAGTGCAAGTCAATTTCTTCTCTTTCTTTGGTGAGGCCTAATCTTGCTATTCAGGGACATACTCAATTCCATTAGGTCATTCACTTTTCACAGCTACAGGACCGATGAACACTTACTGTACGCAGTCCGCTTGAGGCACAGTGGGAATCGGTTGCATACAGCACACTTGTTGAGCGAGTGTAAGCACTGGCTAGGTGTGGGTTTCCTACACTGCATTCCACAGCACCTCATGGAATGATACATAATTCCTCCATCCCCACATCTGCCCTTCTTTTAGTGAAAAAATATCTGCACAATTATTATCTTTTTCTCCATTTAAAAGCCTGTGTGTGCTTAATGAAACGCCTATCAGCTGTATTCCATTGAACAACTACAAACTATTATTCTTTAAAATATCAGTGTACAGAAACAGATGTAGGAAGCTAATCTATCTGGAAATAACAAAAGTATAGCTCTGGAAACCCACCCTCCCAAGAGAAAATGCTACTAAAAGCACAAAGGAGAAATGGAAGCACAGCTCTACCAGAGAAGAGAGTCGTTTTCTTCCAAAATTTGCTACAAAGACATCAATGAAGATATTAATCACTACTTGAATCTTCTTGCTGGTAATTTTTATAATGGCTCTTAAAGGTTCTGAACTATATTCTCCTCAGTTTAAGGTTTCTGTGACCCAAAGCTACTGTAATATCCACTATAAAATATATCATTATAGAAATACTATAGACCAATCTCAGATAAGTGCCTGGATCAATCCTGGGTTTCATTTTTTAGTTCTATGACAAGGAGCACACATTTGAGCCCTCTGTTTGTTAATGTAATACAAGACTCTAGTCAACAGAGACACATATATCACTTTTACATCATTTGCCCTACAGAACTATACACTTTTAAGAATGAATTAAAGAGGTAAACAAATGACACCACTTAGAAGCAGTCTGCGTGATACGAGGTAAAGTGAAATGGGAAAGGAGGAGAAAGAAGGCAGGCCAAAACAAGCCAACAACAAAACCCCAATTCTTACAGCACTGAGTCGGGTTAAGAGTGCTTACTTGCCCCAATTTTATAAAAATGAAATAAAAATCAGAAAAGGGTAAACTGCCTGATTATTTTTTCTCCTATACTCATTAGTTCTTAAAAGGTAAAGTAAGAAAAAAATATATATATTTAAATGGAAAGTATACCAATTTCACTTTATTAGCCTAATTCAGGAGTGGGATGAGGAGAAAGGGGCTGAGGTCAGGTATGAAGAAGAGGGTTAAAACTTGTGACAGTAAAGATCCCTTCAAAATTCTGGTGCAGTCCTCAATCACTGCAGCCTAATTGTCGGTCAACAGAGTTGAACTCCAAAATACTGAAAGCAGACGTTCTCCATCTCTGTCCAGCGACTCTTCAGTTACAGTGTGATGAGGTCTACCAGGTTGCCTTTGGGAGGAGTCATGCTGTCAGGAAAGAAATTTACTAAGGTGTCAAAGAGCTGAGTTCTCTGAGCATAGGTGTGATCCACATCGGAAAAGCCTGGTAAAGGAGAGATACAAAGAAACTCATCCATTGTGTCTAAAACATGTAACGGAGAAGCTAGTTGACAAAAGCAGCAATGTGAAATGCAAAAACCAAAACCCAATCGGATTTTACAACCAGACAAACGTAGGTCCTGAACCCACTTCTAGTACCCAGCAGTGGTGTGATCTTAGGTGAGTTAATGAGCCTTTCTGCAACTGTCTCGTCAGCTGTAAATTTGTGTTAATTCTGTATACTTCATGGGGGTATTGTACATATTAGATGTAATTATGTGAGAAGCACCTGTTCTAATGACTGGCACTTAAGTAATGAATACTGATTTCTCTTCTTTTCCTTACAAGCATTTACCTCTTCTAGTCCACTGAGGAAATTTCACGTCTCTTTTCCGACTTTATAATGCTTCTGACCCACTAAAATTTTTTTAATAAAAATACAATATCATCAAAATGAAAAATATAGTAAAATCACTTTCTTTAGAAAGTAGTCTAAAATCATTAAGGTCCTGAGAGCTGGATGTAGTCTCAGAGAACTGAATGAAAACATAGCTGAGAGAAAGAAATATTTTTACAACAGTGTAGAAAAATACCTGGCCATACATGTCTGATACTATGCACTCTATGTCAGGCACATGTCATGTGCCAAACAGAGCAATGAACTACTTTTCTCCAGACAAACAAAGTGGATGACAGGGTTGCTTGGGTGGCTCAGTTGGTTGAGCATCTAATTTCAGCTCAGGTCATAATCTTGTGGTTTGTGGAATCAAGCCCCACATCAGGCTCTGTGCTGACAGCTCAGAGCCTGGAGCCTGCTCAGGATTCTGTGTCTCCCTCTCTTTCTATTCCTCTCCTGCTTATGCTCACTCTCTCTCTCTCTCTCAAAAATAAACAAACATTAAAAAAAATTTAAAAAAAAAGTGGATGACATTCTTTTTTTTTTTTTTAATGTTTTTAATGTTTTATTTATTTCTAGGAGAGAGAGAGAGACAGCATAAGCAGGGGAGGGTCAGAGAGAGAGGGAGCCACAGACTGAAACAGGCTCCAGGCTCTGAGCTGGCAGTCAGCACAGAGCCCAACGTGGGGCTCGAACCCACGAACCGCGAGATCATGACCTGAGTGAAAGTTGGACGATTAACCGACTAAGCCACCCAGGCGCCCCAAGTGGATGACATTCTTAACAGGTGGGGGCCATGGAACTAAAAGATTTTTTTCCCCTTTAACCTTTAGTAAACACTTAATTTTCAAATTCATTCCAGACAAAGGAATATTCAGTGAGACACTTCCTTCCTTTAGTCAGCTGTTGTACTGCTTTAAGCTGCCTCACATTTCTATGTACATATGAAAAATGATAAAATAAACAAGGAAGTCTTTCGATTTCCCCATTCCTGAAATGGCTGAGACACAGAGCCCTATAGACTACCATAATAAACAGAAACAGTGCCAGAAAGAGTGATATATGTCATGATACTCAATGAAAATTATTTCAAAATTGGACCAATTTTCATTTAACTTAGAATACTGTTTTAGGTGGACTCTGTTTTCACTCTTGTGAAGAACATGAACAGAATAGAACATTGCCAAGGATACCAGTTTCCTGGAAGGAAAATAAACAACATACTCAAGAAAAGTACATTCCTTTTTGTTAAAAAAATTTTTTTACTATTACTTTACTATTACTTTAAGTTTGAGAACAAATGTTCGGAGCTTAAGATTTAACAAAGAAATATCATGGTAAAGAATAGAAGGAAATACTCCAAAATGTAAACAAAGGTTACCTCTGAATGATGGGATTACTTTTTCCCCTATTTAATGCTTTTCTGAATTTTCTAAATTGCTTTATTTTCAACTTATTTTGAAAATTTTCAAATTCCTAGACAAGTTTCAATAATGCAACAAATACTCATATACCCTCACCTAGATTACTCAATTGTTAACATTGTCACATTCTCATTCTTTCTTTCTGTATTTGGACCCCACACATACTTTTTTTGTGAAACTATTTGGAAGTACATTGTAGACATTTTCACTCATACTTGAGTTCATTTCACTTAAAGACAACACTTAAATAGCCACTATATATTAAATTTAGGACAGTTAACCTTTTTGCTCCATTGTCTTTTTTATAGTCATTTTCTCCACTAATCTAAAACTCATTCTACTATCAGGCACTGTATTTAGTTTTCATGTCTATTTTTTTTTTAAGTTTATTATTTATTTAGAGACAGAGACAGTGCAAAGTGGGGTGGGGTGCAGACAGAGAGAGTGAGACACAGAATTCCAAGCAGTCTCTGAGACCCAGGGCTCAAACTCACAAAACAGGGAGATGATGGCCTGAGCTGAAACCAAGAGTCAGACGCTTAACCAAATGAGCCACCCAGGTGCCCCTCCAAGTCTCTTTGCCCTGGGATAGTTCCTCAGCCTGTTTTTTTTTTTTTCAATTAAAAAAAAAAAGTGTATTTTGAGAGAAAGGAGCACAAGTTGGAAAGGAGCAGAGGGAGGGGGAGAGATAATCCCAGGTAGGCTCCCTGCTTAGCATGGAGCCCGATGCAGGGCTCAATCCCACAACCTCAAGATTGACTAAGGCTGACTAAGGCACCCTCAGCCTGTTTTTTAGGACACTGATATTCTTGAAATGTACAGAGCAGTTGTGTAGCAGAATGTGCTGAATTTGGGCTGTCTGAATGCTTCCTCGTGATCAGAATGAAATTTATGCAGTTCTGGCAAGACTACATAAGTGATACTGTGTCCTTCTCAGTGTATCATGCCAGGAGGCACATGCTGGCAGTTTGTACCAATGTTAACTTTGACCACCTAAGCTAGGGTAGCCAATTTTTCTCCAATGTGAAGGTGTTCTTTTCTACCACTGTAAGCAGTAAGATACTGACGAGAATACAATATGAGACTGAATATCCTGTTCCCCAAAAGACTTGCACCCAATTCACTGACGATTCCTGCTAAAATAATTATATCTTGTTAAAACAACTATAATGGTGTTTTTCTAACTACAATTCCTTCTACATTTGTTGACTGACATTAATTATAAAGAGTTTTTCTTGGGGTGCCTGGGTGGCTTAGTCGGTTAAGTGTTGGACTTTCGCTTGGGTCATGATCTCGCAGTTCGTGGGTTCGAGCCCCGCGTCGGGCTCGGTGCTGACTGCCAGCTCAGAGCCTGGAGCCTGTTTCAGTCTGTGACTCCCTCTCTCTCTGACCCTCCCCTGCTCACGCTGTCTCTCTCTCTCCTAGAAATAAATTAAAAAAAAAAAAAGTTTTTCTTTTTTTCCTTCCATTTTATTATTTGCATGAGTTTATTCTCATCAATCCTTTTCTTATTCACTATATTGTATTTAATACTGTCATTATTCATTTTAATTCTCATATATCCCAGTTTTGGCCAGTGAGAGCTCTTTTGAGCTGGTTTCTGTCAGCTGAGCATTGACTTTGGTTCAGGTCATGATCTCGCGGTTCATGGGTGCGAGCCCTGCATCTGGCTCTGTACTGACAGCTCAGAGCCTGGAGCCTGCTTCAGATTCTGTCTCCCTCTCTCTCTGCCCCTTTCCCTCTTACATTCTGTCTCTGGTCCTCAAAAATAAACGTTAAAAATTTTTTTTAAAAAAAGTACTTCTTTACTTTTTGGCACAAGATATCCAAGCTCATCTTTACATAGTTCTGGAATCAGCCATTCCAAGGACCCCTTATTCCTTTTAGTGGTGAATAACTTTTAAAAACCAAGATCAGTTGTGCTAATTGCCAAAAGTGGTGCTATTTCTAGCCCTATCCATATATGTACACACATATTATATACATAGCTTTTTAAAACAAAATCATGAGTTCATGATTTTATTGATGATTCTCATTTTTTAAGAATGTCAAAGGATTCTTCCTCTCCTTATCCCTTTCCCTATTTATAATATCTCTTTTCTCCCACTAAGAAAACTGACATCCTGTAACATCATACTTACTCATTTGGTCAACCTGAAATACACAGAAAACACATTCTGGAATTACTATACCTAAACCACTACAGGCAAAACTCAACATTTCTTTGCTTTTGTTGTCTTTAGAATATATTTCAGTAAGAGTATAGTCTAAGCATTGTACTAAACATCCCCCCCCTCCACTATTATGTGGTAATGTTACCAACTGGATAAAAAGGCTTCTGTTTGTAGTCAACTTTCAGGTTTTTCTCTTGTTTTATTTTCTATATTTGTAAAAATGTCACAACGTTTTATTTTTAGGAGAAAATATTGATTCTGGGGTAATCCTTTAACGAAGTAATACCTATGTATTACTAATGAAGCACCTATGTCTCCTAATGAAATAATATCTAATAAAGTAAATACATTTCCATGAGACTAAATGATTTAAGAGGGAGGGAAACATCGAGTTCCTGCTGCGTGCTAGGTTGTTTATGTATGACATTTCATTCTTATAAAAAATAATGAAGCATTTATCATATGAGACAGGTTAGAGAGATTCAGTAATTTAGTAAGATCTCACAGCTGGTGAGAGAATGGAACGTGAACCCATGTCTGTCTGACGCCAAAGCCCATTTATTTATTTTTATTAATGAATATTCAGAGTGCTTAAATTGTAAGCAGTGTGCTAAGTTGATTTAACCCTTATAAAAACATGTTTATTTTTTGACTTAAAATTTTTTATTATTACAGTATACTGACATACAATGTTATATTAGTTTTAAGGGTTTAACTTAGTGATTTTTTTTTTTTTAATTTTAGAGAGAGCATACGTGAGCAGGGGAGAGGAGTAGAGGAAGGGAGAGAGAGGGAGAGGGGAAGGGAGAGGGAGAGAGGGAGGGAGGGGGAGGGAGGGAGGGGGGAGAAGGGGAGGGAGAGGGGAGAAGGGGAGGGAGAGAGAATGAATCTTAAGCAGGCTCCAGTTAGCACAGAGCCTGATGTGGGGCTCAATCCCATGACACTGGGATCATGACCTAAGCTGAAATTAAGAATCAGAGGCTCAATCGACTGAGCCATCTACGTGCCCCCACAACACAGTGATTTTTATTTGACAATTCCTTACATTACTCAATACTCCCCACAGTAAGTATAGTTACCATCTCAACAGATTTTATTTTTATTCACCATTTACCAGTGAGAAGACTGAAATTTACACTATCATTAGATGAATGTTCAAACTATGGTAGATCCTATTATAGAATATCCTGTATCACTTAGTAAGAATACAATAGGGACACTTGGGTGGCTCAGCTGGTTAAGCATCTGACTTTGGCTCAGGTTATGATCTCGCAGTTTGTGGGTTCAAGCCCTGCATCGGGCTCTGTGTGGACAGCTCAGAGCCTGGAGCCTGCTCAGATTCTGTGTCTCCCTCTTTCTCTGCCCCTTCCCCCTGCTCGCATTCTGTTTCTCTCTCAAAAAAAAAAAAAAAAACACACAAAAAAAACCAATAGATTATAGTTTCTTGCAAACATCTCCACACCACATCATTAAATTTTTTTTTTTAATATTTTATTTTTATTTCTAGGAGAGAGAGAGACAGCGTGAGCAGGGGAGGGTCAGAGAGAGAGGGAGTCACAGACTGAAACAGGCTCCAGACTCTGAGCTGGCAGTCAGCACAGAGCCCAACGCGGGGCTCGAACCCACGAACCGCGAGATCATGACCTAAGCGAAAGTCGGACGCTTAACCGACTAAGCCACCCAGGCGCCCCACATCATTAAATTTTTAAAATGTTATGTTGTAGAACACATATTTTACATTGTGTAATACACAAAACCAGAACATATAAAACTATGCACCTGTGCGCATGTGTGTATGTACAGTCCATCCTTATTATTCACAGATATCTTATTTGTGCATTTGCCTACCCACTAAAATTTAGCCTCAACCCAAAATCACTACCTGTGGCACTCTTCGGTCATCCACAGACAAGTGGAGAGCAGCAAACACACACACACATTCTCAGCTGAGGGTGAACTGGATGTTATCCTGGCTTCTTTTTTCACCTCTTACACTATAAACAAGTGTCCTTTTTGGTCTATTGGTGTTATGTTTTTTGCATTTTTGTGCTTTTTGTTGGTGACTCTGCCTGCTTAAACTGATTCCCCAAGTGTAGTGCTGAAGTGCTGTCTAGTGCTCCTAAATGCAAGAAGGCCATTATGTGCCTTGGGGAGAAAACGTGTAAGACAAGCTTCTTTGAGGAAAGAGTTACAGTGCTGTTGCCTGAGTTCAACGTTAATGAATGAACAATATAAGTAACCTAACTTCCTATGTTCCGTAGGAGTAACGGTGCAGTATTCACTAATTCCGTCTTCCTGGTGACTTAACAGAACTACTATAAATAAGAGAACCAGCTGTGTTTGTGTATTTGTGTATATGGTTGTGTGTATGTGTGTTTCTGTAAAGATCTGCCAGATATGAACGGTTACAGTTGAGAGGAGACAGAGATTGAGAAAAGTTGTTCAAGGAGAATCTTAAGCTTTATCTGTAGTCAATGAAAAAATGAGTTAAAAAGGGTAGGCACTAGGAATGTAACATGACTAATTAAAAGCAGATCTAGGACAAAAAAGGTTACATTGATTATAAATCTCATACTCCTCATCAATGTTTCTCTCACTTCATTTTCATTATAAAGTAGAATAAGAAACCAATCAGAGTAGCAGAAACTGGTAACGCTCAATGAGAAGCGGTATAGTTGGTGGTTTAGAGAGTGAGCTCTGAAGCCGTACTATTCAAGTTTCTATCCTCATTTTGCATTCATCAGCACTACTCCTGGGCAAGTGTCCCAGTTTCTTCATATATAAAAGGACATCATAACACCAGCTACATCATAAGGTTATTACTGAGATTAAATGAGTTAAGACATGTACAGTGCTTAGAATAAATAGTACATGGTTCTATAGTAAGTGCTCAATAAATACTAGCTGTCACTTTATCACTAGTATCATGATGAAAGACAATGACTGCTTTAAAAAGAAAAGTGAACTATTAGGAATAAACAATACTTTTAACTTAACATCCTATATGGAATAGGTAACACAATAAAGAAGAATTCTCATTTTTCTCCTGGATACAAGTTTATTTATACTTTCTATTGCTAATAATAAACTCACTATTATATAAAAAGTACCTGTAAACATGTGGGCTACAAAGAGATTGAAGAAATTATCTTTTAAAAAAGATTTGGGGTTAGGGGGCGCCTGGGTGGCTCAGCCAGTTAAGCATCTGACTTCGGCTTGTCATGAACCTCGCGGTTCATGGGTTCAAGCCCTGCGTCAGGTTCTGTGCTGATGGCTTGGAGCCTGAAGCCTGTTTCGGATTCTGTGTCTACCTCTCTCTTTGCACCTCCCGTGCTCATGCTCTGTCTCTCCTGTCTCAAAAATAAACAATTTAAAAAAATTTTTAAAAATATATTTTTTAAAATGTTTATTCATTCCTGAGAGAGATACTGAGCGTGAGAAGAGGAGGGACAGAGAGAGGGAGACACAGAATACGAAGCAGGCTTTAGGCTCCTAGCCGTCAGCACAGAGCCTGAAGTGAGGCTCAAACTCAAGAGCTGCAAGATCATGACCTGAGCTGAAGTCAGACACCCAACTGACTGAACCACCCAGGTGCCCCGGCAGAAAGTGTCCTGTGGAAATCTAAAGTTGGTGGATACAGCCAAAATATAAAGGGTAAAAGGGCATAGCAAGTGCTGCGAAATTCTTAGGGCTCCTCATTCACAAATGTCAAAACAATGACAAAAAGTACTATTTTAGGCATAAAATGTTGTAAGGATTTGTCTGAATTCATATTTTACGCATCCTACTTGGACTAGAAAACTTTTTCTAAAGAGAGGTGTGAAGATCAAAAAAGGCAATATGCTTTGGGGTGCCTGGGTGGCTCACATCTGGTCTCTTCAAAAAAAAAAAAAAAAAAAAAGAGGCAAAATGCTCTACAGGCCAGATTTTTCCTACTTCTCACATACCTTGCTGAAAATATGCTTAAATTGGTCCAATGCAGCATGCTTTCTGGAAACAAAGCACAGCTCTAAAAATTCAAAATGTCTGAGTTCAAGCTTAAAAGTGTCCACAGAAGCTCTAAAGATCCCCATAGGTTATTATTCTCTGAAGTCTGTCCTTTTTCAAAATTAAGACGTCAGCTGTTTATAAATCACCTTCCATCTTTCTAATTCTTTAAAGTACAGTGGACATTAATCAATACTTTCATTTAATTCTCATTAAGAGGTTAAGAGAAACAATTCGGAAGGAAGTCTGTCAGAAAGTTTAGCAGAGGCAAATTTTGGGGGGAATTTAGAAAATGAAGTATTTAGTGTATCTATACATGAAAAATGTATACAACTAGGGCCACTGGGCTGGCTCAATTGGTGAAGCGTGTGACTCAATCTCAGGGTTGTGAGTTTGAGCCCCACATTGGGTGTAGAGAGTTCTTAAAAATAAAAATCTTCAAAAATGTATATATCTACACATGAAATAATCCACTTTATTTTAACTCTAAGTGGAGTGAAGATAAGACAATCTGATGGGAAATAAACAAGAACAAGAGCCAAGAACTTGAAGTAGATTTGAAAAAAATACAGTTTTAAAATAGATAATACACCAAATTTTTCCTTATTAAAATAGCATAGTCTGAATTTGCTTTTTATCCAAATTTACCAGTGTTACAAAGAAGATATCTTTTTTTTTAAATCCTCCTTTTCTTTTTTAAAATTTGGTTATTTATTTTGAAAGAGAGAGACAGACAGACAGACAGAAACTGCGAGCACATGGAGGGTCAGAGAGGGAGGGAAAGAGAGAGAATCCCAAGCAGGCTCCGCACTGCCAGTGCAGAGCCTGATGCGGGGCTCGAACTCATGAACCATGAGATCATGACCTGAGCTGAAACCAAGCTTCTGATGCTTAATCAACTGAGCCACTCAGGTGCCCCAAGATTATATTAGAATTAGTCACCTAATTCTCTCAACTTAAGGTAAGTACTCTTATTACCTCCATTTTATAAATGGAGAAATTAAATATTAGAAAGGTGACTTGCTAGGGGCGCCTGGTTTGCTTAGTTGGTTAACTGTCTGACTTCGGCTCAGGTCATGATTTCACCTCTGCACTGGGCTCTGGCTGACAGCTCAGAGCCTGGATCCTGCTTTGGATTCTGTGTCTCCTTCTCTCTCTCACTGCCCTTCCCCCTGCTCACGCTCTCTCTCTCTCTCTCTCTCTCTCTCAAAAATAATAAATAAATGTTAAAAATAAATAAATAAATAAATAAATAAAAAGAAAGGTACTTGCTAGAGGTCACTTCTTTAAAAGTAGGCTTCATGCCCAGCATGGAGCCCAAGGCGGGGCTAGAACTCATGATCCTGAGATCAAGATCTGAGCTGAGATAAAGAGTTGGACATTTAACCGACTAAGCCACCCAGGCACCTCTCAAAGTCCCTTTTTGAAATTAATTTTTTTGAAATTATCAGTGGCAGAGCTGATATCTGAACCTAGATTCTGATTCTTAATCACTCTCCTACACTCTCATCTCTTAACTACTAAACATACTGCTTCCCATCAGACAAGGTAGGAAGTAAAACCCCACAGGAATTTTCTTTCTTTTTTTTTTTTCTATTGTTTGTATTGTTCTCAGTGTATCTGAGGTTTGCTTGGAATTCAAGTAAAACAAACTGTTCCTGAAAAATATATTAGCTGGCAGTGAATGGGGCACAGACTAAAGAAAGGAGTTAAGTTAAAGGTAAAATATTTGCTGACACCAAACTACCATATTTAAATAATTGCCAAGAAATTCTTGTTCTAAAGGCTAAATATAAGTCAGCCAGAAACATTTTAGTGCTGCCCACCAATAAAATAAAAATAATAGCTCTGGGCTGTGGTATTCATATATAACAAGGCACATGCTCATTCAAACAGAGTAACTATGTGCCAGGTTCCTAATTCATGTATCACTAAATCTGTTTCAAATGATGAAATTCACAAGGGTATGGGCTTTCTAAAATAATGCTTATACCTAGATTCTTCTTATACCTAGGGTTCTCTGTTAGCCTCCAAATATTTGTATGGAACAGTGCTAAGCGATTATCTAAATTTTCAGAGAACCTATGTTTTATAGCGGTGTGCTCAGTCCTGCCCTGTGGAATCCTACGTGTTATGGAATTAGAACTCAGGACTAGAGTTGCCTAGATCAGTGGAGAACCTTGATTACTGATTATAGAACAGGAAAGGGCAAGACCCCAAGCAAAATTGCTATTCTTTCTCATCCCATTGAAAAACACCAGGATTATATATATGTTCTGTTTTTTCTTTTGAGGTATGACTCACCTTTAGGAGACAAAAGGATAAAGAAGAAATTAAATTGCTATCCCAAAATGTTATTTTATTCCAGAGATAAAGACTAGTATCTGTATTCCATATATAGGGAAAATCTTAATATTACTGCTCAATTCTAAGGCAAATTATAATAGCACTGGCATGAATGGAATTAATAAGCATTTACCATGTGACTGTATTTTATAATGACAAGAGTGGGGCTGGAAATTCCCATACTTCAAAAGCCTATAATCTTGTTGAAAAGGTAAAGCTATCATAATGACGTATCCTAACCAAAAAATTCTTGAAAATTCACCTGGTTTCTACCAGATTCCCCACTTCACTAGAGTCTAGTTACGTTAATAATCCATTAATACTAAATGAGAGTACTCCTACATGGAGACTGATGTCCATACCTGGAATGTCTGAGAAACACTGTAGTTTCAAGTTGGATTTATCTTCAACAATTAAGATAACAGCATACAAAATTTGCCATTTTCAGGAAAGACATACTGTATTTTCTCTGATCTCAAACACTTTTTCACTGCCTACCCCATCACCAATCTGTTGAATCCACAAAGAACAAACTGAGAGGAAAAATCATTCCACCAAGAAGCATCATCTAATAGCTAAGTATAGGACCAAACAGCCTATATTCCAAAACAATGCTATACAAGCTAATTTATTTTGATCATGTTTCTACTGCCATGTGTTTGCATAATAACCCAGCAATTGGTGTAACAGAAACTGCAAACTGACCCAACTGGTGACTGATGCTTGGAAAATAACTCTGTAGCAGGTTATTAGAAAATTTGCATGCTACTTTGAAACTGGTTTGTTTACATGAACATCTCACCTGATTCATTTAAAAGAAACCAAAATTCGATCCCCCAAAGGCTAGGGCGTGTGAACTGGATAAACTACGCTGGAATACTTACCTAGAGCTGTAAAATCTGAACCAGATTTGAATAGAGCTGAAGCTAGGAGCTGAAACTGTAAAAGAAAAAAGAGAAGCAAATTAGCTGGCTAAGTGCATTAGAGAAAAATTACATATCAGTTTGACCATTAGCCACTGTAGGTCTCTGTACATGTGCTGCAGAAGTCTGTTCACTAAATGGTCGCAAGAAGAACACTACATTTAAAAAAAATGCTAATTTTTCGTTTTTTTTAAACTTTTTTTGAGGGGGGAGGGGCAGAGAAAGAGGATGACATAGAATCCCAAGCAGGCTCCAAGCTGTCAGTGCAGAGCCTGATGACATGGGGCTCAAACTCACAAACTGTGAGAACATGACCTGAGCTGAAATGAAGAGTTGGACACTTAACTGACTGAGTCACCCAGGCGCCCCAAGAATATACTGATTTTTCTACTAGACTGCTTTCCAAAATACTAGACCAAATCTTGGAACTATTTTATTTTAAGATTTATTAAAATAAGTATGTATTTATTAACAAATAACCGGTCAACTGAAATTGAGAAAGTTTACAAGAACTATTTACTATATTTACTTTAACTTGGGAGAACTATTTATCTTTATCTTGAATGAGGATGGATGGAATATAGCTAAGTTAGAGTAGACCAATGCATAGAATCTCAATGGAATTACTTAGCACTTTGTAAGATCTGAGTGATTGATATCACTAATTCATCAAGATGTGCTTCCTGTCTTTAAAATTTCAGGTATCAATTGCTAATATTTGTAAGCTCTTACGGCCTTTTGAAGGTCAGAGACTGGACAAGTATTCCACAAGTAATTACCTAAGCAAGAGTTAGGAAAAAAGGGAACAAAAGGAAGAATTTAAGATATATGGAAAAAAAATTTTTTTTAAAATACTCTGGTGGGGGGATGGTTCAGTGGTTAAGTGTTGGATTTCGGCTCAGGTCATGATCTTGGTTTGTGCGTTTGAGCGCCAAATTGTGCTCTGTGCTGACAGGTCAGAGCCTGAAGCCTGCTTCAGATTCTGTGTCTCCTCTCTCTGCCCCTCCCCTGGTTCACGATCTGTCTCTTTCTCTCTCTTTCAAAAATAAATAAACGTTAAAAAATTTAAAAAATGTCCTCACTCTTAAAAAAAATATTCTGGGTTTTATTTCTCTGTCAGATATATCTACTGCAAATATTATTTAGTCTGTGGCTTGTCTATTTTTCTAAAGTCTTCTAATGAAAATTTACTTCTAATGAAATCCAACTTAGCAGGCTTTTTCCTTTTAGGGCTAGTGCCTTTGTGTCATGTTCATGTAATCTCTGCCTATTCCAAGGTTGTAAAGATGTTTTCTTCTTGAAGCTTTATTGTTTTAGGTTTTATATTTAGGTCCATCTTTTTTTTTTTTTTTAATTTAATGTTCATTTATTTTTGAGAGACCACACAAGCAGGGAAGGGTCAGACAGAGAGGAGAGACACAGAATCCCAAGGAGGTTCAAGGATCTGAGCTGTCAGCACAGAGCCCGATGCGGGGCTTGAACCTGTGAACCGTGAGATCATGACCTCAGCCAAATTCAGATGCTTAACTGAATGAGCCACTCAGGCACCCCTATAATTTTTATTTTCTAACTGTTCATTGCTAATATAAAAATAATTGCTTTTTTTCCTATTAACCCTGTATTCTATAACATTGCTAAATTCACTTAATATATTGTTTTGTAAACTGCACAGGGTTTTCCACATACACAATAATGTGATCTACACATAACAGTTCTGCTTTTCCCTTTCCAATCCATAAACTGTCTATTCCTTTTTCTTACCTTATTACACTAGCTATAACTTCTGGCACAAGGCTGAACAGAGGATGTCTGTTGATAGCAGACATCCTTTCCTTGTCATAATCTTCAGGGAAAGAATTTTACAATTAATTATGAGTGCGAGTTTCATAGATGTTCTTTATGAGATTTAGGAAGTTTCTTTTCATTCCTCATTTGCTAAGAATTTTTTAAATCATAAATGGGTTTTATGTTTTGTCAAATGCTTATTCTCCACTTATTGAGATAATCTATGGCTTTTCTCCTTCATTCTTTCAATGTGGTGAACGACTGATTTTAACATGTTACACTGACTTCATAATCCTAGAATACACTATCACTTAGTCATTATGCAACCTTTTTATCTATTGGATTCAATTAGCTAAAATTTTAAGAATTTTGCATCTATATTCACAAGAGGTACTGGTTTATAGTTTTCTTTGCTTGCAATATTTTTGCTGGTTTTTAAGTAACAGTCAAGGTGCTTCATAACAGGATACAGAAAGCGCTGTCTTCCTCTCCTTTCTTAGAGTCTATGAAGAGTTGCTATTTTTACTTGCTTAAATGGTTGACTGAATGAATTCAGTGAGACAGCCATCAGGACTACAGCTTTCCTTGTTTTCTTTCAAAAAACATTTTGAAAAAAAAAATTTTTTTAAATAAATTTTAGAGAGTGTGTGTGAGACAGCAAGCAGAGAGTGGAGGGACAGAGTGGGAGAGAATCTTAAGCAGGCTCCCTGTTCAGCAAGGAGCCTAATGCGGGGTTCAATCATAGGGTCCTGGGATCATTAGTAGGTACCCTGAAAGGTTTTTTTGTTTTGTTTTGTTTTGTTTTTTAATGTTTTTATTTTATTTTTAGGAGAGAGAGAGAGACAGCGTGAGCAGGGGAGGGTCAGAGAGAGAGGGAGTCACAGACTGAAACAGGCTCCAGGCTCCGAGCTGGCAGTCAGCACAGAGCCCGACGCGGGGCTAGAACCCACGAACCGCGAGATCATGACCTAAGCGAAAGTCGGACGCTTAACCGACTAAGCCACCCAGGCGCCCCTTTTTGTTTTGTTTTGAAGTTTATTTATTTTGAGAAAGAGAAAGAGAGAGGAAGCGGCAGTAGGTATGGGGAAAGAGAATCCCAAGCGGGCTCCATGTCGTGAGCAGAGTCCAATGTGGGGCTAGAACTCAACTCACTAGAATTTATCCTTTAAATTAAACCACGAGACTGCTCGCTTCAGCAGCACATGTACTAAACCATGAGATCATGACTTGAGCTTAAATCAAGAGTGAGATGCTTAACTGACTGAGCCACTCAAGTGCCTCCCAAAAGTTTTTAATTACAAATTCAATCTCTGTCTATAACTGATATGAAGTTCCTTAAGATTTTCTAATTATTCTTGTGTCTGTTTTGTTGTGCCTTCCAAGCTGTCCATTTCATCAAGTTGTTGAATTTGTTGGTAGTTGTTTATAGTATCTCCTTATTTTCTCTTAACGTATAAAGCGTCTGTAATGATGTTGACAATTTATATTTTCACTATTTTTTTTTCTCCTAAGTTTGGCTATTTCATTCACCTTTTCAAAGAACCAACTTTTCACTTAAAATTATTATTTGTTTCCTAGTCCATTATTTTCCAATTTTCTACTTATTTGAGGGTTAATTTGTTCCTCTTTTCTGGCATCTAAGGTGAAAGATAAACTACTTGTTCTATATATAGAAGGATAGGGAGAACACTATTATTTTAATAATCTGATTAAGTGGAACTGATATGTACTGGCCTAGAATTTTAACAGGTATCAAGTGATACTATATAATCTGAATAAAGCCAAACTTGAATATCCAACTCTCACCTCAATGTATAAGGCTGGCTGTTCCACAAGCACCTCAAACTGAAGCTATCCAACATTATACTCCTGATCCCAGTCAGGAGTCCCCACCCACCACCCCAAACTGGGTTGACCCACAGCCTTCTCATTTCAGTTGATAGTAACTCCATCCAGTAAGGCTAGTAACTCTGAGTCATTTTTTTCGAACCCTACATACAACTGATCATAAAATTCTTTAAAAAAACTTTTAAAAAGTTTTTATTTAAATTTTAGTTAACATACAGTGTAATATTAGTTTCAAGTGTACAACATTGTGATTCAACACTTCCTTACCTCACCCAGAGCGCATCACAAGTGCATTCCTTAATACCCATCACCGATTTAACCCACTCTCATCCACCTCCCTTCTGGTAACCGTTAGTTTGTTTTCTACAGTTAAGAGCCTGTTGGGGTACCTGGCTGGTTCAGGTGGTAGAGTGTGTGACTCTTGATGGGTCTGAGCCCCATGCTGGATGCAGAAATTACTTTACAAAAAAAAAAGTCTGTTTCTTGGTTTGCCTTTCCCTTTTCCCCCTTTGCTCATCTGTTTCTTAAATTGCACATACTGAGTAAAATCACATGGTATTTGTCTTTCTCTACTTGTTTAGTATTATTTTCTCTAGCTCTGTCAATGTCATTGCAAATGGGAAGATTTCATTCTTTTTTATGGCTGATAATATTCTACTATGTGTATACACATGTGTGTACACACACACACACATATAATATCAGTTATGTATCCTTGGGCTGTTTCCACAATTTGCCTAGTATAGATAATGCAGCTATAAACATCAAAGTGCATGTATCCCTTTAAATTAGCATTTTTGTATTCTTTGGGTAAATATCTAGTAATGCAATTGCTGGATCATAGACTAGTTCTATATTTAACTTTCTGAGGAAGCTCTATCCTGTTTTCCACAGTGGCTGCACCAGTTTGCATTCCCACTGTTAATTCCACTGTTAACATATACTGAGAATTTGATCTACTTTACTTCTCACTATTTCTACTGCTGCTACTTTGGTCTGAGCTACAATAATCCCTTCCTTAGAATTTCTATAGTCTCTTGTGCCTTCATTCTTATTCTCCTTTAGTCTATTCTCAATACAGCAGTCGGAATGATCTTAGATCTTAGTGATCTTAGTCAGGTAAGACATAAAGCAGATCACATCACTCCTCTGCACAATACTTTGAACTAGCTCCTTATTCATTCAGAGTGAAAACCAAAGTCCTAACACTGACTTAAGAAGTCATTCACAATCTGATTTCCCAATCCCTGCTCTTAACCTCTCTGACCTCATCTCTGACTCCTCTGAATATTTTTACCTCTAGTCTAGTACACTGGCCTATGTGCTGTTCTACACAAAGCCAGAACGCTCCTACCCTCGCTCGAGTCCTTGTTCTAGTCCTCTCTTTGCTATGAATTATCTTGCCCAAATTCTCTGCTTCAATTACTTCCTCACGCCCTTCAAGTCTTTGTGTACAGCTCATTTCTAAATAAGGCCTGGTATGACCATCCTACTTAATACTGTAACTGCCCAATTCTCACCCCTTCTAACTCTGATCTCCCTTTACCTTTTTTTATCTCGTTTTAATTTTCTCCTTATACCTATCAATTTCCATTGTACTATATAATTTATATACTTTATAAATTATACTTTATAATTTACTATATGTTTATTGTCTCTCTCTATTAGTAGTAAGTACCACCCAAGTGGTAGTAAGGTAGCACTAATGGTACCACTGTGCCTAGGAGAATGCCTGGCATATTGTAGAGACTTGTTACACATCGATTAAATGAATGACATCAGTACTTTGGAAGCTCAGTAGAAACATAATTAATATAAAATGTGTAATACTGGCTGAAAACTTATTTTTCTCATTCCTTCTCTATTATAGAATCCTTTCTGAAAATGGCAGAAATAATTTAGGCAACCTTCTCTTGGGTCTTTTCTAGAAAAAGATATCATTTTCATAAGGTTTACCAGGAGCTCATTGCCAATTTAGAATCCATGTTCTGGAGACTGAAGGAAAGCAAAGAATCATTATTTGGTATACAGCTGGTAATCCACCATCATTTTCCAATAATAGGGACAATGATAATCATCATCACGATAATAGGCCCCCCTAAAAGAGAAAAATCTAAAAACCACTTTTAGTTGCTGATACAATCATTTAACATAATAAAAAATTTACAAAATATACATAGAGAATGAAAACAAGCTACTAGAGAAAACAGACAGCAGTAAGGTCTGTTTGATAAGTGGAACGATATCTTCTAAGGAGAGTGACAATCTCTGCGCCTTACTAACAAATACTGTGAGTACATATCCTAGAAACGTCACCAAGGGATTTCTTTTCCCAAAACAAAATCCATTTGCACATTTTAAAACAAAATAATAATCCCACAGACCAGTAATTCTCAATGTCAGAAATGTTTTCTGTTACATAAGAGCAGACAGAAAATCTGAGGGTGAGGGTATTGTTTTGAAAAAGTTTTGGAAGTGATTCATGTGCTGACACACATGTGCACAGCACCATTTTAACTAACTTCAACTAGGGCTAAACAACTCTTCATAGATAAAGCTGTTAAGAAATGGAATGGAAGTGTGTGGCACACAAAATCATAATTTGAAACTGTTGAGGAAAGGAGAAAAAGGGAAACCTTCTACCAAAATTAAAAAAAATTTTTTTTTTAAATTTATTTCTAGGAGAGAGAGACAGCATGAGCAGGGGAGGGTCAGAGAGAGAGGGAGTCACAGACTGAAACAGGCTCCAGGCTCTGAGCTGGCAGTCAGCACAGAGCCCGACGCGGGGCTCGAACCCATGAACCGCGAGATCACAACCCAAGCGAAAGTCGGACGCTTAACCGACTAAGCCACCCAAGCGCCCGCTGCTACCAAAATTTTAAAAATGGCTCAGCTGAACTTGAGATACCTCCGTATCCTGGTTTTTCCCATTAGCTTAGTTTTAAGAACAAACTGTCTGTTTTCTTCGGCCTACTTGTAGTTCACAAAGCTGAATTTATTTACTTTGCAATATTTTGTTTAAGGTTTTATTTTTTTTGTTTTTGAGAGATAGTGGGTGAGGGGCAGAGAGAAAATCCCAAGCAGGTTCTGCAAAGTCAGCGCAGAGCTGGACACAGGGCTTGAATTCACAAACTGTGAGATCATGACCTGAGCCGAAGTTGAACGCTTAACTGACTGAGCCACGCAGGCGCCCTTGTTCTTGTTTGGTTTTTAAAAATAAGGGAAAAAAATAAAAATAAAAAAATAAGAGAAAAACGAACGTTCCAGGGTAACAGCCATGTTAGACAGACTCTGGAGAAAACACAAGGAATCTATTTATAACTTTCAAATGCCTGGTCTAATACAATGCACATTAATGGGCTGTTTACAACTATGTTTGGTTATAAGCCATAATAGATTAAACCAAACATATTCTGCTACTTGGCAAAACTATGATAATTTCCCCATTTCAAATAGTGTCATGAACTGACTGAAGATGCAAGGAGGACAATTAACTGTTCCCCTTCAGGGGGTCCTATAGTGTATTCTGCTGACTCCCCACCTAGGGAAGGGTTACAGCCAATACTGAGTAAGAGCAAGCAGGCTTCTTTTCACAATAGGCAACTATGGAAGAGAAGCTCTTTGTTTTGGTGCCAAGGACACACAGGTTCTACTGCTTAAAAGTACAATGAACCTGGTGCCTGAAAGTGATTTGACATTAAATCCAAAGCCTGTGTCACTGGGGAACAAAGAAAAGCACTGCCTGATGTTGCTATTACAAAGAAAAAGCGAAGCAACAGGTAACAGGGATGGAAGGAACAGAACTAGATATCGCCAGCAACAATTCTGTGAATAGAAGGTAAAATAGATTGCAGTTCAGATGTTGTGAGATGAACTATGAACAAGGATGCCTGGCAAAAGTTAAAAGTGACGAAAGGAATCTCAGACATTAGTAGGAAGACCTGCTATAAGACTATGAAATTCACTGCAGGTGTATTCACACACCATAGACAGGCAAATATGCCCCCAAAATATTACGTCTTCTCCTTCTCTCCCCTATTAGGTTGGGGAATCCTGGTGAATGAAGTCAGTAGAATGTAGTTAAACTATCCTGCTAGGACACTTATATAGCTATGTATCAAGGTAGCAGGGAGTCTCACTCCTTCCAACCTCTTTTCACTTTCTCCCTACAAAAGAGAGTTTTCTTTCTTCTCTTTAGGGATTCGGAAGTACCAACAGAAAAGTTCAGGGACACCTGGGTGGCTCAGTCAGTTGAGCATCTGACTTTTGGTGTCGGCTCAGGTCATGATCCCAGGTTCATGGGATCAAGTTCCATGTGGGATTCTCTCTCTCTGGCCCTCTTCCCTGCTTGCACTATCTTAAAAAAAAAAAAAAAAGTTCAAACTGAGCCATTATGTAATCATTAAGTGAAAGCAGCATAGGACCATGAAAATAAAAGTTTCTATTTCCTTCCCAACACAAAACTAATGTCTAAATTAAAATTTTTAACTTGAGAATCCTTTTCTGAATGGACCAAGGGCTTTCTGTGTGATCTGAACCTTTTGTTATCACATGAAAGTAAGCAATTCAATTTTTATTTCGTCTGTTCGTGCCACTTTTTTTTCTTGAGAGAAAGATCGCGTGAGCATTAAGCAGGGGAGGGGCAAAGAGAGAGAGAGTCCTAAGCAGGCCCCATGCTGTCAGTGTGGAGCCTGATGTGGGCTTGAACCCACAAAATGAGAGGCCATAACATGAGTCGAAACCAAGAGTCAGACACCCAACGGACTGAGCCACCCAGGTACTCCTGCTCTATGCCACTTTAAAAATTATTGGTGTCATCATATTTTCCCCATTTTCCTTTAAGTATCTCAGAGCAAAATCAGCAAGTAAGAGTTAGAAAGACTTTTTTATTAATGCTCACTTTCTAAAGTTTATTACCATCTTTACCTCTTTTGTCTCTTCTGGGTCTGAATGATCCACAGTTATATAAAGATCGTTTTGCAAGTATTTCAGGGCACTAAGGGGATCCATTTGGGCCTTTTCTTCAAACCTAGAAAATGTAAACAAGAACAATAATTGTCTGGAGTTATGGGAAAACATCAGAGATGTCACTCAGACCTGGAGTGGAATATTGTGTCTAAGGAATCATTGTGGATATCTGTGTTTGGGAATCCAGAAGTGAGAATTCTGCCATGGTGACAGTACAGCTGTGCAGTCCCTGGAGATGTGATGGCGATGCCAGGTGGTCACGGGCAGCTGTGGAGTGAGAGACTGGGTAGGAGCACTTCCTACCCTCTTCTTAAACCTACAAGCTAAGGTTAAATCAACTACAAACCATAGAGAACATCTCAAATATTTTAGATAACAAAAGTGCAAAAGAGCCAAATATGTTTCTTGAGAAACAAGTAGTGATAAAATAAAAATACCTGATTAGATTTGTGTAATATACATTCCACTAGAGGACCTGAACAGGTCAGAAACAGTTCACAAGTACCATGAACACTGATTGAATATATATATATATATATATATATATATATATATATATATTTTTTTTTTTTTTAAACTGATTATTTTTAACAAGATTTCTGGTCTCAGTCAATAACAATTGTAGCAACCACTTATCAAGTATTTGTTATATGCTAGACACTGTACCAAGTATTTTACATATATTACTTCATTTATCCCCGCTATGATGACAGTTACGTTTTATTATCATTTTTTAAGAAACAGATGAGAAACTGAGGTTCAGGCAATGAACTTGGACAATATAAGAGCTAAAAAAGAAACAATAAGTTAGTTCTCCAAAAGAATAAAAGTCTGCTTGGGGCTATTTATCTATTTAAAAAAGATACTATCTGGGGTGCCTGCATGGCTCAGCTGGTTAGGGCATCCAACTTCGCCTCAGGTCATGATCTCATGGTCCGTGGGTTCGAGCCCCGCCTCAGGCTCTGTACTGACAGCTCGGAGCCTGGGGCCTGCTTCGGATTCTGTCTCCCTCTCTCTCTGACCCTCCCCTGCTCACACTGTCTCTCTCTCTCTCAGAAATAAATAAAACATAAAAAAAAAAGATACTATTCTTTTGTTATAAGATAATAATAATTATTATTATTATTTTTAAATGTTTTTATTTATTTCTAGGAGAGAGAGAGACAGCGTGATCAGGGGAGGGTCAGAGAGAGAGGGAGTCACAGACTGAAACAGGCTCCAGGCTCTGAGCTGGCAGTCAGCACAGAGCCCGACGCGGGGCTCGAACCCACAAACCGCGAGATCATGACCCAAGCGAAAGTCGGACACTTAACCGACTAAGCCACCCAGGCGCCCCTGTTATAAGATAATTATATATGGTTTTATTAAGTAATAAATAGGATGCTTTTCAAAATATTGTACAGAAAGTAAAGAAGACATTTAATGTCATTTGGGAAAGGAAAATAATGAGCTTTTCACAATGGAGTTCAGGCTGATGGCATCAATTAAGTTCCTGTCTTCAGAGTTAATCTTGGTGATAGAATACCTGTATTTCAAGCAGGGCAAAGACTAGCAAAATATTACAGCTCTGTTGTACCAGACAGCACCATGACTGTCAGCTAGCCTTTAAGCCCTCAGATGAGAGAGTTCCTTAGGCAGAGGTCATGTAACTCCACCATCTTGTCCAAAACAGTTTAGACCAGTTTTGGCACCTGAGACAAAAGCAATCCTCTCAAGCTTGACCAGCAGTTTATAAAGTGTCCTGGCAGAATTATTCCCAATACCTGAAGATAGGAATACTATCTTGAGGGAGCTCGATCTAAGGAGGTACTCTTAAAGCATCTGAACGTAAGATACACAAGGACACAAAAGGCACTCAAAACACAGAAGTCGGTAAACAGAAGACATGAAATAGTAGGTAGATTCCTTCCCTTCCTACCCCTCTTTGCCTTCCTTTTTTCTTATCTACCTACCTATTTATTTACTGAAGCCACACTTACCTACCTACCTATTGATCGATCTTCCCTCCCTCTCTCCCATCTTCCCATCCATCCATCCATCCATCCATCCATCCATCCATCCATCCATCCATCCATCCATCCATCCATCCAGGGAAGCTAGGAGGTTAGGGAGAGCAAAGACTGGAATAATCAGCAGAAAAGGAGAAGTAGGTAGTAAGAAGCAGAAAGGCAGAGGCTAAGTTACAAGGAAAGCTACTATAGTGGCTCCTCCTCACTAGAATTGTTCTAAGACCCTAAACAATTCTCCATTAGGCCTCACCTTCCAAATGCTAAGGGAATGCCTTAATTCTCTAGATATTCTCGTAATAACTTTTCTTCTAGTGAGGTATCTTAAGAATGGTACGTTTTCTTTCATCTTTTTTCTAAACTTTCTTTGGCTTGCAAAAACTTATCATTGGACTTATGTCTGTAATGCAGAATTCTATTTCAGTCAACAACTGGGCCCTGTACCTAAAGGGACAGAAATTAGTCCTATAAAAAGTTTTCTTTTGCCCCTTTTCTATCCCCAAATCATCAAGTTCGGAAACTAGAATGTTATAGGAAAAAATAATAGTGGCAGTTAATTTACTGTATTGTGTAGCACCATTAAGAATACAGAGAGATTGGGGCGCCTGAGTGGCTTAGTCGGTTAAGCGTCCGACTTTCACTTAGGTCATGATCTCACGGTTCGTGGGTTCGAGCCCCGCGTCGGGCTCTGTGCTGACTGCCAGCTCAGAGCCTGGAGCTGTTTCAGAGTCTGTGACTCCTCTCTCTCTGACCCTCCCCTGCTCACGCTGTCTCTCTCTCTCTCTTAGAAATAAATAAAAAAAAAAAAAAAAAAAAAAAAAATTAAAAAAAAATTAAAAAAAAAAAAAAAGAATAAAGAGAGATTTCTTGGCATACAATATACTTCTCTCCTTCCAAATTTATATTTTGACTAAATAGAATACATACTGTTTTCCATAAGAACAATAAAAATAAACAAGCTAGCACAGGAGTATAGGGTAAGGTTTCATATAATGAAACATTAGGTATGTAATATGTAATTTAAACTAAAAAGGTAGTTTTCATGCTCTACTCAATTCATAGAAAGCAACTTCTATTTATTCTGTCTGCAATGTAGCAATGTTCCTCAAACTCTTGAATTCATCTAAGAGTTGGGAGAAAAAAGGAGTCTATTTTATTTCAAATGTCTAAAACAGGAGTGCCTGGCTAGCTCAGTTGATGGAGCATGTGACTCTTGATTTCGGGGTTGTGAGTTGAAGCCCCACACTGGGAGTAGATATTACTTAAAAATAAAATCTTGGGGCGCTTGGGTAGCTCAGTCGGTTAAACATCCGACTTTGGCCATGATCTCATGGTTCATGAGTTTGAGCCCCATATCTATGCTGACAGCTCAGAGCCTAGAACCTTCTTCAGATTCTGTGTCTCCCTCTCTCTCTCTCTCCTCCTCTCCAGGCTGCACTCTGTCTCTGTCTCTCTCAAAAATAAACAAACACTAAAACCAAAAAAAAAACAAACAAACTTAAAACAATAAAATAAAATAAAATGGGCCTTTCATTGTCAATTCAAATTAGTAGTAGACAAGATTCTCAAGATGCCCTAGCAGTTACCCCTGACTGCTCTCCTCTCCTAACCATATCCAATCCATCAAGAAATTCAGTCAGTGCAATTTTCAATGCCTATCCAGAATGTCACTGGGCTTTCTTTTTTTTTATTTTTATTTTTAGGAGAGAGAGAGAGACAGCGTGAGCAGGGGAGGGTCAGAGAGAGAGGGGGTCACAGACTGAAACAGGCTCCAGGCTCTGAACTGGCAGTCAGCACAGAGCCCGACGCGGGGCTCGAACCCACGAACCTTGAGATCATGACCCAAGCGAAAGTCGGACGCTTAACCAACTAAGCCACCCAGGCGCCCCTCACTGGGCTTTCTTGATCTCTTTTATGGAGTGTCTCTTTCCCCACCTTCCCTCAAATGGTGATGGTCTTCAGATAAGGCCCGGCATCTAATAATTGGCCCTAACCCTAACCTTTCCTCCAAATGCTAACAGATGATCTCTAAAACCTAAAGTGCACTAAACTGAACTCATCTGTCCCAACACACGAACCTGTTGTTTCCGAAGAATTCCCCATTTGAGGGAAAATAGCCACAACCTTTCACTCAGTTCTTTTGGAAGAAAATACCGGAATGCTTTTATTAAAAGAAGTCTGTTATTCCTCTACAGAAAATCTTTCAATGCTTTTCCTTTCACTCAGGGTAAAAGCCAACGACTTTTCACCAGTTGTCCCCTTCTTATCTCTCTGACCTCATGTCCTCCACAATTGCCCCACTCAGTCTACCTCTACCATGCTGTCTTCCTCAATTGATTTCTTAAATAATCCAGGCGTATTTTTAACCTCAGAGCCTCATCTATTACCTATCTAGAACACTCTTCCTCTCAAATATCTACATGATTCATTCCCTTCTATTCTTTAGGTCATTATTCAAATGTCACCTTTGCAGTGAGGTCTCTCCTAATATTCCTATTTTAAAAATCACATGTACAGGGTGCCTGCATGGCTCAGTCAGTTAAGTGTCTGACTTCGGCTCAGGTCATGATCTCACGGTTCGTGGGTTTGAGCCCCACGTCCGGCTCTGTGCTGACATCTGCCTCAGAACCTGGAGCCTGTTTCAGATTCTGTGTCTCTCTTTCTCTCTCTCTGACCCTCCCCTGCTCATGCGGTCTCTCTCTCTCTCTCTCTCAAAAATAAATAAAAAACATTAAAAAAAAATCATATGTACAAAATAGTTTTTAACCTGTTTTAGTTCTTTTCATACTTATTAACATATACATTCCTTATTATGTTTATTACTGATCTTCCTTTCTAAAATAGAAACAAATTTTTGTTTGTTTTCTTTACTGACTCTCTCTCTGGAGAGCCTAGGACAATGTCTAGCACATTGTAAGTGCTCAATTAAATATTTCTTAAATAGTTTCACTGATATTTATAAAGACCTTTAGGTGAATGTTTTGGTCACTTTATACATGAGCAATGTGATTTCCAGGAAGATTAATTACAAGGCTTGAAGATTAATCACAAGGCTTGAAGATTAATCCAAGGTTCAGGTCTAGTACTTTTTCTATTTTTTTAAAATGTTTTTTATTTATTTCTGAGAGAGAGAGAGAGAGACAGCGTGAACAGGAGATGGTCAGAGAGAGAGGGATACACAGAATCTGAAAGGGGCTCCAGGCTCTGAGCTGGCTGTCAGCACAGAGCCTGACACAGGGTTTGAACCCACAAGCAGTGAGATCATGACCTGAGCTGAAGTCGGACGTTTAATGACTGAGCCACCCAGGCATCCCCAGTCTAGTACTTTTTCTAATATATAAGACATTAGCTCACAGCACTAATGTCAAAAAGTAATCACAATCAGAAAAAAAGAATACGGTGTTTCACATCTGTATGCTACTCTTACTACTCTAATTGAAAATAATCTACATAAACGGATGCGGGGGAGGTCTTTAAATATTCTTAAATTCTCCTTTCAGGGCTTTTCTGGTTTCCTCCTGAGATGACCTAGCATATTCCTTCTCCCATGTAGAAAACTGCAAAGGCTGCTTCTTTGACCAATCCCACAAACTTACTGCCTCTCAGTTTCAGTCACTATTTATGAACCATTTTCATATTCAAAAATTTGAGTCTTTTATCATGTATTTATGGGTTTTAATGATTTGTTGTTATTCTTTTATTCATTATCCACTTGCATTCCTTATTTTATGCCTTTTATAGCAGCACAAGTCACTAACAATGATGTTTGTGTTTAAAACTTAAAACATGCCATAATATAGAATATTTCAGATTCCCACAAATTGTTATTTCGTCTGTCCACTGATATATATTTTTTCCATGTTTATTTATTTTGAGAGAGCATGAGCAAGGGAGGGGCAGAAGGGGAGAGACAGAGAGTCAGAGGCAGGCTGCATGCTGTCAACACACAGCCTGACACGAGTTAGAACCCACAAACCGTGAGATCATGACCTGAGATGAAATCCATAGTTGGATGCTCAACAGATGGAGACACAAAGGCTCCGTCAACGGACACATTTTCAAAAGGGAAAAACAACTGTCAAAGATTAAAAAAATAATACGGCTCAAAATGGCCTGGCTGTGAGAAAATGAATAATCCTACTTACTTCTGGAAGGAATAAAATTTAACTTTCTGGAGGGGAACTGATAATTCATCAATTCTATCAATATCCTACAGAATTTTTGGATAGGGGTACATACAGACATATATAAAAATATTAAATATGGTATTACTTATAATAGCAAATAAGTTGGAAATAATCTAAATATTTGAGAAAAATAGACTAGTTAAGTAAATTACACATAAAACAGAACACTATGCAGTATTATAATAATCAGTATTTGTACTGAGATGGTAATAAGATATTTGTAATATATCATTCATTGAAAGAAATCAGATTTAAAGCAATACGATCCCTATTTTTCAGTTAAACAAAATAAAAATCTACAAGTACAAATATAAAACTTATAAAACAGTAAGTTGTTTTCTCTTCAATGATGGGGTGATGATTCAATTATTTTGAAGAGTGAGAGGACTTCTTTTTTTTAATTAATCATACGTTCGTTTTTTTTTCAATTTAAAAACCAGAGTAAAGTGGTTAAAAAGTGAGTTCCAATTCTTTATATATAATACTAAAAAATCTCCTATAACCTAGGAATAGCTAGGTGACCAAAATGTCTGACTAGGAATGCCAAAGTGTCTGACTTTGGCTCAGGTCATATCTTGCAGCTCATGGGTTCGAGTCCCACACCAGGCTCTCTGCTGTGAGCACATTGGTAGAAGTGATGAGCCACTTCAGATCCTGTCTCCCTCTCTCTTTCTGCCTCTCCCTCACTGGCTCACACACATGCTCTCCCTCACTCTCTCGCAAAATAAATAAACATAAAAAAATCTCCTTTAATCTCTAGTTGGCTTTTGATCAGAAAATTTTTTAAAAAAGAGCGCAACTCAATATTTAATTCCCAGTTGTTATATAGGAAATAGAAAGCAGTAAAACTTCTCCAAATCTGTCTCATCCTTATAAAAACTTATTTAACATTAAGTAAAATATTAAGGAATAACATTTTAGCAATGTAAACATTAGTTGATGGTGACTCATTAAATCTTATTAATAAAACAGAATTTATCTCTTTTCATCCAACCAATGTTAATTTCAGACCCTTTCTCCTGTAGATTCTATAGAAAATACAATATTTATTCACAGTAATGACAAAATAACAGAATAGCTATCTTCTGTTACTAATATTCCTTTCAAGCACAACTTGGGAAAACAGAGAAAGGAACTTAGTAAACATGATATGATAAAGGAAAACAGTCTAATAATTTATACCTATTTGTATTCTATATAAAGCATAAATACATTATACACAACAAGCTGACCTTGTCTGTGTATATATGTATACACACAGACATCTGTGTGTGCATGTGTGGTAGTGACAGTGGCGGTAAGGTGATGAACTCTGGAGTACTCAGGATCATAACCTGGCTGTGTCACTAATGGCTGAGTGACCCTGGATGACTTATATAACCCATTTAAAAACACCTCATTTCTTCTTTTACAAAATTATCATTGATTACAGAACCTACTCCACTGCCTTATTGTAAGAATAATATACAAGACGTAGTACACAAAAATTGCTCAATAAACAGCAGCTATTATCATCATTAAAGGCTAATCTCTTTCCAAACTATAAATTTTTATTACCACAGAACACTATCAATAACCAAAAGGACAGATAATGCTTGTCTACATTTTTCAGTAGCTTATCACCCACTACTAAAAAGCAAACATGACCCAGGAGATATATATGAGAACATTTGATTACATGATCTTGCAATTAAATGGCAAAGGTAATGATGTAAAATCACAATCAAATTTGAAGTTGTATTGTGAAACATCAGATTAGATACCATTTAGTCAGCTGTACCATAACATTCACTGTTAACAAAACTATCAACAGGCCAGGCACACAGGAATCTAGAACTGATGAATGATTTGTTGTGATTAGGCCTTGAGTAATTACTGGAAGGGGAATTTCATCACCTTCATAGAAATTTTTTCCATTTAACAGTTTCAAAATTTCCTTGTTCTGTATTTAGAAAATTTTAGCATCAGTACGTATTTTCACTTTGTATCTTCCTTTGAAAGAGGAAAGCAAAAATAAGGAAAATAACAGGGCATTTATAAAAGTCATGATGTTTACAGTATGTACACTGCTGTATTACTAAATTTCCAAAGACAAAGTCATATCTCCAAAATTTAGGTAATGCCAACAGTATCTGATAATGTTAAATCGAAGTTTTCAGTGAATTATTTTTATACCTGTGTTTTCTTATCAGGTACTTGCAGTGCCTCAGTAAGTAATCTTTTGAAGGCCTACATAACTTCAGTGACCAGAAGTCATCTAATCTCATCTTTGGAGAGCAAGATTTTCCTGGATTCCCACCAAATAAATAGTGAACCTATAATAAATAAAACAAGCCACATTATAAGACACAAGCATACTCAGGAAGTGACGGAAGTCCTAGTAAAATGTCTTCACTTTGGTAGCAGTGCGTAACAGTAATAAAACATCACTACATTTCTACCAATGTTTCTTCTGATTTTTCTTCTTTCCGTTTTACTTTAAAATACTATGGCTACTTCCTTAAACACTTTGCATTTTATGTTAAAATGAGTTGTATTACCACAATTATACTGACAATGGAAGACGTGAAACAAAAGCAATGACAGTAAGAAGCTAATCCAAGATACAGTTTACTGAGGGCAATAAATATGGGGATTATTAAATTAAACAAGTGTTGATCATAATAACAAACAAGATGTTTAATAAAACTCTGACACATATGTTGAATCACTGAAGGTCAAGAGTAACTAGAAACTTTTTAAATTTTAAAATATTAATTTTTTTAGACTTACTGCCAAATATTAAATGATATATATAACTGATAACTTTTAAAATATATTATTCAATACCAAAAAAAGGAAATGAAAAAGGAATACAATCATTTCACTATTGTAATTTCAGTGATATTCTGAGCTTACACAAAGTATTAAAGCAGTTCTTGATATTTTGAAAACATTTATATTCAACAGTATTATACAACAGTGATATTATTTCTGTCCTATAGATAAAAAACCCATTTGCCCTTTTAAATCTGGGAGACTCTTAAGAGAAAGGGCTTCTGTTCACTTTTACCTAAAGGTTTCAAATGGCATGGAATTTAAATAATCATCTATAGCCTAGACAGAAGGAAAACAAGCTCTGTCAGTAAGTTATATAATCTGAGCCTGATCACCAAACCACATGTAAAGTTTAAGGGAGACATAGTTTAAAGACTTCTCTGAACACTTAGTGACACTAAAAGTTCAGAATGCAAGGCTGTTTTCATGAGCCCAATGGAAAAGACACACCATTCATAGATAGGAAAAAAAGGAATAAAATACTTCATGTACAATGGGAAAATCTAAAATCAGAAGTTACATTTACTTTTTCATATCATGGGACAAGGTATCCTAATGCTAAAAATGGTACATCTTTTATTTAGATATTCACAGTGCAGAAATAATAGGTCATGCTATGAATCTGATCTATGCAGCTACAAAGCAAAAAGAAAAAATTCGAGGAATTTTGGAATATGGAAAATGTTTATCTTGTTGAGTTTTAGGGAGAAATGATATTGAATGTCTGCTACATATTCTATGGATGTCTACCATGTATTATAACTTTTTATTCAAATCCACTTTAAAAAAATAAGAAACATATTTTGGGATTCTTTCAGATTATAGTCTCGGAAAGTTTACTGGTCGATGCAGTGAGGGTACCTTGTGTAACTCATCATATACAAGCTGATGGGCAAATCTTGGACATGGTTCTTCCTCCTGAAGACTTTTACTTGGATTATCCTTTGCGGCTTGATCATTCTTATAGACGCAAGACCTGTAAGACATTGCTTTTTAAGGCATTCTATTCTAAAAACTTAGCAACATACATAATGTTTATACAACTTAGCAAACAAACAAATTAACTGGATGTCTAATTACCAACAAAAAACTTCTAAATTTATTCACATCAAATCTTAAAAGTGCTGGTGACTCTCACACACTAATGTGAATTTGTTAGAGTGAAGTTCTTATGTTCTTTCAATGTTGATCCAAAATCTCACTTAAGAACAACCTAGTTCAGGGGCGTCTGGGTGGCTCAGTCGGTTAAGAGTCCAACTTCGGCTCAGGTCATGATCTCACGGTTCGTGGATTGAAGCCCTGCGTTGGGCTCTGTGCTGACAGCTAGCTCAGAGCCTGGAGCCTGTTTCAGATTCTGTGTCTCCCCCTCTCTCTGACCCTCCCCTGCTCATGCTCTCTCTCTCTCTGAAATTAAAAAAAAAAAAAAAAAAAAGAACAACCTAGTTCATGTTATGAAATATGAACAGTGTATGTGAAAGCTTCAACCAAAGTCCGAAAGAGAAGATAATTCCATCTATTTACTCACAACAAAAAACTCAGATTTCTTTCTGTTTTAGCTTAACATAAATGTTCTACTTAGAAAATAATAAATTCTAGGGTGCTTCAGTGGTTCAGTCAGTTAAATGTCCAACTCTGGATCTCGGCTCAGGTCATGATATCACAATTCATGGGATCAAGCCCTGTGTCGGGCTCTGCATTGACAGCGTGGAGTCTGCTTGAAATTCTTTCTCTCCATCTCTCTCTGTCCCTCATCCACTTGTGCTCTCTCTCTCAAAAATAAAGTAATTAAAAAGAATAAAATTCTTAAAAAGAAAAGAATAATTTCCTTAGTTGCTGTGTGGAGGAAGTTCTCTGAAGTGCCTGTTTTTGTAAAATACCCACTTATTCAGTAATGACAGAGGATTAGAGCAGGATTCTCTAGGCCAGCATTTTCCAAAGCAAAATGTGCAGCACTTGTTCTGTGAGATGCTCTGTAACAAAAAGGTCCTGGTTTGGAAACACGAAGTAACATCCCCTACCCTGCTCTAGTGAAATCACTTCCTTGACCAAAACTAAGACCACCTGGAAACATGAAAAGAACCATTGTCGTCAAGTTCACACACCTCCTTGGTAGCAAATTCTAGACTAAAATACAATTCTCTTGATTTCTGGACTAGGAATCATCTATTACCTGAAAAATCCAGAGGTAAAATCCATTCACTGAACATCATTGTAAACACAGACACCAATATTGACTTCTTTACCCAACACAGGCATACCTTAGAGATATTGTGGGTTCAGTTCCAGACGACCACAATATTTTTTTATATAAATGTTTATTTATTTTGTGAGACAGTGCATGCACGCACGTGTGTGAGTGCAAGTGACGGAGGGGCAGAGATAGGGAGAGAGAGAATCCCAAGTAGATTCCGTTCGCACTGTCAGCACAGAGCCCAACATGGGCTCAGTCTCATGAACTATGAGCTCATGACCTGAACTGAAATCAAAGAGTCAGATGCTCAACCAACTGAGCTTCCCAGGCATCTTCAGACCACCACAATAAAGCAAATATTGTAATTAAGTGAGTCAAAGGAATTCTTTCACTTCTCAATGCATATAAAAGCTATGTTTATACTATAATGTAGTCTAGTAAGTGTGCAGCAGCATTATGTCTAATGTATACGTCTACGTCTAATGTATATGTCTATGATGTATATATCGTAATTAAAACATACGTGATTGCTAAAAAAGGCTAACCATCTTCTGCATTTTCAGCAAGTCATAATCTTTCTGCTGGTGGAGGGGGTTGCCTCAGTGTTGATGGCTGTTAACTAATGAAACTGGTGGTTACTGAAGGATGGGGGAGCTGTGGCAATTTCTTAAAATAAGATAATACAGTTGACCCTTGAACAGTATTGGTTTGAACTACATGGATCCACTACCATGCACAGTTTTTACAATACAGCAAGGTAAATGTATTTTCTCTTTCCTCATGATTTTCTCAACATTTTCTTTCCTCTATCTTACGTTACTGTTAAGAATATGGTAAATAATACATATAACATACAAAATATGCATTAATCAACTTTTTGTTATTGATTTATGTTATTGATAAGGCTCCTGGTCAATATTAGGCTATTAGCAGTTGGGGTTTTCCTGGGATTTTTTTGTTTTGTAGTGTTTAAGTAGGCTTCACACCCAGCAGAGAGCCTAATGCAGGGTTTGAACTCATGACCCTGAGATCAAGACCTGAGCTGAGATCAAGAGTTGGACACTTAAGCCAGCTGAGCCACGTAAGTGCCACAGGTGTTGGGTTTTGAGAAGTCAAGTTATACATGGATTTCTGTGCAGAGCTCAGCACCACTAACCCCTATGCTGTTCAAGGGTCAAGTGTAATGAAATTGGCTGCGTCAACTGACTCCCCTTCGGGAACGATTTATTTGTAGCATATGATGCTGTTTAACATTTTATCCATTAGAGCTTCTTTGAAAATTGGAGTAAATCTTCTCAAACCCTGCCACTGCTTTATTAACTAACTTTATGTAATAACTGCAAATCCTTTGTTGTTGTTTCAACAATCCTCACAGCATTTGCACCAGGAGTAGATTCCTTCTCAAGAAACCACTTTATCATGAGAGATTGCAGCAATGCATTCACATCTTCAGGCCCCACTTCTAATTCTAGTTCTCTTGCGGTTTCCACCACATCTGCAGTTACTTCCTCGACTGAAGTCTTGAACCCCTCAAAGTCATCCAGGAAGGTTGGAATCAACTTCTTCCAAATTCCTGTCCATGTTGGTATTTTGACCTCTTCCCATGAATCTGAATGTTCTTCATAGCATCTAGAATGAAAGGAATCTTTTTTTCTGAGCAGTAGGTCTCAACAGTTGCCCTAAAATACTCAGTAAATCATGCTGTAAACAGATATGCTGTGTTCTAGGCTTTGTTGTTCCATTTGCAGAGCACAGGAATTCTTAAGGGCCCTAGAATTCTGAGAATGGTAAATGAGCATAGTCTTCAACTTAAAGTCATCAACTGCATTAGCTCCTAACAAGACAGTCAGCCTGTCCCTTGAAACTCTGAAGCCAGGCACTGACTTGTCCTCTCTAGCTATGAAAGTGCTCGATGGCATCTTCCTTCAACAGAAGGCTGTTTCATCTACAGTAAAAATCTGTTTAGTGTAGCCACCTTTGTTAATGAGTATAGCTAGATCTTGCTAGATAACCTGCTATAATTCTACATCATCATCCACTGCCTCACCTTGTGCTTTTAGGTTATGCCTTCTTACGTTAAACCTCAGGAACCAACCTATGCTAGTTTCATATTTTTCTTCTACAGCTTCCTTACCTCTTTCAGTCTTCACAGAATTGAAGAGTTAGGGCCATGCTCTGGAGCAGGCACTGGCTGAAGGGAATATTGTGGCTGGTGTGATCTATTCAGACCACTAAAACTTTCTCCATATCAGCAATAAGGCTGTTTTGCTTTCTCATCATTCATGTGTTCACTAGAGGAGCACTTTTAATTTTTCCCAAGAACTTTTCCTTTGCATTCACAACTTGGCTGTTTAGCACAAGAGGCCTAGCTTTCTTCCCTGGACTCGAAAACTTAGAGGCTTTGTAGGGTTATTAATTGGCCTAATTTGAATATTGTTATATCTCAGGGAATAGGCAGATCCAAGGAGAGGGAGAGAGATGAGGGAGCAGTTGGTTGGTGGAATGGTCAGAACACATACATTTATCAGTTATATTTGCCATCCGATATGCGTTCAGCTCATGGTGCCCCAAGGCAATTACAATAGTAACATCAAAGATCATTGATCAAAGATGACCATGACAAATACGGTAGTCATGGAAAGGTTTGAAATATCGTGAGAATCACCAAAATGTGACACAGAGACACAGAGTCCGCAAATGCTGCTACAAAAATGGCACGGACAAAGCTGTCACAAACCTTCAACTTGTAAAAATCTGCAAAGTGCAATAAAGCAAAGTGCAATAAAGTGAGGTGTACCTGCACTGACATATAAATGCATGACATCACAAATGGACATAAGCCTTCCATTTCCCTCTTTTGAATAAACCAACAACCTTAAATAAATGTTACATTGAGATTGCAATACAGACGAGTTCCTTACCAACTATTCCTCACAATGTCATAAATCCAGAATGAATTTCTGACATTCTCCTCCCTCTTCTCCTTGTCTTTGCTGAGTCCAGATAAGACGTGTATTTCATTCAGTTCAGGATCAATGGTTGCTCTCTGTGTGAACCCTGTCATTGGAACTATAAATTGGAAGAGGAAATAAGAGGACAACATTCATGTTAAATAAGAGTAGAAATACTGTATACAAGATTAATCCATCCTGACTCTGCTCTGCTTCTGTCCACAGCACTGATCTTCAAACATACCACACAACTTTTATATCAAACAAGAAGCGACTGCTTATTGTTGTTTCCCTACTCCAGAATATAAGCTGTATGAGGGCAGGGGTAGTTTGGCTTACTATTCTGTTCCCAGTGCCTAAAACAGTGCCGGCATATAACAGTTACCCAACTATCTGTTCAAAGAATAAATGAATGCTAACTATCAGGAAGGAGTTACAAGGCGGGAAGAGGTAGAAAGCAGTATACTATGTAATCATTTTTATTGAGGGAAGAAAGGTCAAAGCTTTAGTTAACTGATTTATTATCTGGATCAGTTCTAATTTAATAGTAGAGGTAAACTTTCAAACGTTGACCTGGAAAAGCACAAATTTGACAGGAAGTGAAATGCAGGTTTAATAAGGTCAAGTCATTTAGAACATCTGTTCATGACATACAATGAAATGACATAATTTCCAAGTAAAAATAAAACACATTGGGGGCTAATATCCATTTTATTTTCCTGAGTGGCTGAGACTGATCAGAGTTAATGTTTTCTTTTTTTCTTTTTAAAATGTTTATTTATTTTTGAGAGACAGAGAGAGGCAGAGCATGAGCAGGGGAGGGGTAGAGAGAGAGGGAAATGCAGAATCAGAAGCAGGTTCCAGGCTCTGAGCTGTCAGCATAGAGCCTGACTTGGGACTCAAACTCATGGACCACAAGATCATGACCTGAGCCAAAGTTGGATGCCCAACTGACTGAGCCACCCAGGTGTCCCAGTTTTATTTTTCTGTTTGTCATTCTGCATTATCCAGTAATTTGCAGAACACTGACACAGCAAATGCAAATTTTTCTCACCATAGTTATATGGACATATTAGTTGAAATGTAATTTTATGGACCGTGACATAATTGCCATGAATCTAAAACAATGTCATTGTTTCAACACTACACTCCTGTATACACAATCATCATATGCTCAAAACACTAAGTAAATATTAAACTGAAGTAAAATATTTCTTTCTTAAAAAAAAAGCTTATTTATATATTTTTGTGAGAGAGGGAGAGAGAGCACAAGAGAGGGGCAGAGAGAAGCTCCATGCAATCAGCAGAGCCCAACATGGGACCTGAACCCGCAAAACATAAGATCATGACCTGAGCCGAAATCAAGCCAGAGGGTCAACTGAATGAGCCACACAGGTGCTTCTGAAGTAAGATATTTCAATCAATCCAGAATATTAGGGCAAGAGATGTTAGCCACATTGAGCTTCATTTGTCTTTATCTACTTTAGCACGGCCAAATAATCCAGCATTTATTTTTGCCTCATGTCTCCTTTCATATTCCTATTTATTAAATATAAAATATAAAAATTTGTTTGGAATATTTTAGAGACTATGCAAATGCAGTCCATAATATATATACTAAAATAATACAGACTCACACTACACAACACATAACTTGTATCTATCTATACACAATTACATTTATATTTATCCACACAAGCACACTGACCTCATCTTAATAATAACCCCAACCCTTGTGCCAATAGTCTTTAGTGGATATGTAAAGTCTGGTATTCTCAATGAGGCCTGGTAAACTTTTGGTTTTTTTTAACTTTTTTTAAAAAATGTTTTATTTATTTCTGAGAGAGAGAGTGAGCGAGCGAGCATGAAGAGGGGAGGGTCAGAGAGAGAGGGAGACATAGAATCTGAAACAGGCTCCAGGCTCTGAGCTAGCTGTCAGCACAGAGCCTGACGCGGGTCTCAAACCCATGAATTATAAGATCATGACCTGAGCCGAAGTTGGACACTTAACTGACTGAGCCACCCAGGCGCCCCTAGGCTTGGTAAACTTTAAAAAGTGCCAAGGTTCTACCTTCTATTTCTGAGATAACCTTGGCAGAATCATAAACAGTAAAGAAATGAGAACACTTTCATTAGTGGTAAAAGTAGAGGACATAACTGCCTATATTTATTGTATTTAAATTTCTCCATCCCATTTTATCTTAATACTCAGTCTTTAAATTCAGAATTCTTTAAGATGGGCTGGCAAACTGTAGCTTGATCTGGCCTGCCTAGAGTCAAATCAGACCTCATCTGTTCATTTACATTTTATCTGTGGCTGCTTGCACCCTGTAATAGCAAGGTTGAATACCTGCAACAGTGTATGTAAGGCCTATAAAACTGAAAATATTTACATCGGGCTCTTCATATTAGAAGTTTGCTGACCCTGTTCTATAATCTTTTAAAATACAAATATCAGAAATGTATGACTTTTAAACTCATGCAACAACCCACTTAAGAACCTACTGAGAAAATGGAAATTTTGGGGTGGAATGGAAATCAGTGGAGAGGGAAAGACATTTTGAATTCTACAAAATGGGAGTGGAATCATCGAAGAGAGGGAAACAAAGGAGTATTGGGCTGGAGGAAGCATGTGAGAACACGGAAGAATGCCAAGACCAAATTTTACATGCTTCTCTTTCTAGACTGTCACATTTTGCCTAGAAGCAGCTTAGGAGCAGAAGAGAGAAAGGACAAGGATTGTTTCTTAAAAGCAGAAGCAGTGGACAGGTTTTTAATGCTCAAAGACATCATGCTTATAAAATCTATACTATAAGGTATTATAAAACATTACTTTGATTACAAAGCATACTAGAAACTATGTATTTCCCCATTTCTTTAATTTTCCACATCCAATATGCTTTTTACTCTTCATAATGTTGTTTTACCTCCCCATTATACATTCAAATCTGTTAATGACTTTTATTTCTTTTTTAAAAAATGATTTAATGTTTTTTATTTATTTCTGAGAGAGAGAGAGAGACAGCATGAGCAGGGGAGGGTCAGAGAGAGAGGGAGACACAGAGTCTGAAGCAGGTTCCAGGTTCTGAGCTAGGTTTCAACACAGAGCCCAATGTGAGGCTCGAACCCACGAACTGTGAGATCATGACCTGAGCCAGTCGGACGCTTAACCGTCTGAGCCACCAGGCACCCCTGTTATTGACTTTTAAACAGCTTTACAGAGAGACAATTCATATACATACAATTCACTCATTTAAAGTATTCACTGTAAAATCATCATCACAATCTAATTTTTGATAATTTATAATACAGAAATAGGATCGGTGTGTTCAACAGATTTATGAAGGCCAACCTAGGAACTTAAATATCAGTAAGCATTAAAAATAAAATAGAAGTAAAAAATCTTGTTTTAGTCCACCTCTCTCAATTAACTATGTGATTTCATGCAAGAAAACTTTAAATTGTTTTATTGAGGTTCCCCCCATTTAATAATCTCTACACCTAACATGGGGCTTGCACTCATGACCCTAAGATCAAGAGTTGCATGCTCTTCCGACAGAGGCAGCCAGGTACTCCTCTGCAAGAAACTTTTTTAGATCTCAGATATCTTATTCAAAATTTCAAAGTAGAGCTAGATAATGTTCTGGGTCTCTTCAAAGTTGAGATTTCTGTTAAGATAAGACTCTGGAGGGTGAGAACAGGGACAGGATGAGCACTTTCCACAATATTAAACTAGTACTAATGTTCAGCATGGACAAAGAGAGACTCCTGAGATACAGAGATCAATTAGGAGGCTGTTATGATTGCAATGGAGTGGACTGAAAGAAGGGAATAAGGAAACACCGGTAGAGAACCATTACTTCCACAAAATGGGTGTCATCAGCACAGGGAGGGTAGATACTGTGTCCTGGGCACAAAAATCGTGTAGACTGACACAATAGAGACCAATCTTGAAGCAGAAATGTGTGAAAAGTTAAGAGTAAAAATGTTTCACTGAATTTTCTTGGAGGCGTGCTAATACTGCACTCTAGAAATACTCAAAGGCAAAATTTCCATTAATCTTTAAGCTTACAGACTTTTACAAATAATAATTTTTATTACATACTAAAGATAACGAAAACTATTTCTATATAAAATACGCTTGTATGTAATTAGGAAAATATGGAAGGACATACATCAAACCATATATAATAGTTAAGGAGGCACAGTTAGAGCACTTTTACTTTTATTATATAATATGTATTTTCCCAATATATGTTGCTTTTATAGTTATAAGGAAAAAGAAAAATACAAATCAAAATATAAAAAACATGTATTTCGGTATAAATATATGGGAATTTTTAGTAATGTGAAAAATTCTCATCTATCCTCCTATATCTGTCATGAAGAAAATTTTACATTAATATCTGGAATGCTATTATTTAGATGCAAAGGGAATTCAGGTTTTGAAAGATGGTTTATTGGCACCAAAAAAAAAAACCTTTTCAAAACGATTTTGCTGGCATGAAGTTACAAAACTAAAACTAGGCATTACTTTTAACTGAATTAAAGTATTTTTGATTTTTCCTCTAAAAAATAAAAATGAAAACTTGTATCTGAGGAGTTCTTAACAATCAGGGGGCTAATTGAAACTTACACTTAATGTATCTATGTTTAAAAAAATATTTTTAAAAAATGTTTATTTTTGAGGGGGGGGGAGAGAGAGAGAGAGAGAGAGAGAGAGAGCGAGCGAGAGAGAGAGGAGCAGGGGAAGAAAGAGAGGGAGACACAGAATCCAAAACAGGCTCCAGGCTCTGAGCTGTCAGCACAGAGACCAACGTGGGGCTCCAACTCATGAACTGAACTGCGAGATCAATGACCTGAGCCAAAGTCTGACACTCACCTGATGGAGCCACCCAGGTGCCACTGAATGTATCTATATTAATGGCCCTTTGCCTAAATTTTACAAATTGTACTTAAGCTTAATTTTTACTTCCACTCCATTCCACATGCAGTAGCAATTCAAAAACATTCCAACAACAAAAAAAGTTTCCCATGTCCATCTTCAAAAGCACTCTAGATTTCTTGAAGAAACTATTAAAAATGTCACTTTCTATAATACTCCAAATCTGTTACTTTTGTAAACAGAATTTTTTTTTTCATTTTAATGGAAATTTTACATATTCCTATTAAAGAAATATATCTATGTTAGAATTATAGCCTGGCGCTAGTAAGCATTTTAGACTCTTAGATTTTCACTTACAGAAGCTGTTTATGATTTCTAAAGTTTGGGCTTTTAGGTTTCAAATAGTAAACTAAACACTAACTACTTTATCCCTCTTCCCCATCACCCCACAAAATTGGCAGGAAGGATATTTTGGCAAAAAGAAAGAAAAATAGCAGTAGAAAAGAAGAAAGTAGGTCATCATAAGATAAGAAATCGTGAGGCTATCACAGCCAAGAAAAAGAGAGCCTACTCACCTCAAATACAAAAAGCAGGAGTAGGCTGTGAGGAGGACCCCTGGGGAAAGCCTGTACACAAGGGCCTGAATGAGAATGAGAGCAGAGTCTGAGGTAACTCCCAATCTTCACAGAGATCTTAGGGAAGAAAGCCTGGTGGGAAGTATGTGCCATGCAGTGATACAAAATCCCCGGCCAGTGTCTTAAGAAAGGGCGTGGGCTGTGGGGAAATACACCTATATGCTGCACAGGAAGTCACGGTCAATGATTTTTTTTTTTTTTAACAGATATGGTCCTTTATTCATAAATTTTAATGTTTAGACAGGGATTAGAAGACATATGAGAAAAATTTCAACAGCACAAAGATAGGATATATAGAATGGGAAAAAATAAATCACAGAAAGAAACAGAACTTAAAAAAAAATGACCCTAAGCTCTTTATCTTTGTAAAGAATAAAAAGAATATTACAAGTGTAAAACAAGAGTAAGTTCCATAAAAACGAATAGAAAATATGATATTAAAAAGGAAAACTGATCAAAAAATCAGATGACAAAATGAAAAAATGTCCATAGTTAAAAAATTAGTGGTCATAAGATAAAAATGATATATTACAAGTATAGCAAAAGATATAGAAATTATGACAGAAAAGTTAAGGGACACAGAGGATAAAAATGACTGAAGTAAGAAATCCGTCTGAGAAGAACACTTGGAGAGGTGAAATAACATAGGAGAAAAAAATAATTAAAGACAGTTTCCTTGAATAGAAGAAACAAGCGGGTGTCCTGTTTGAAAGAGCCCTGGGTGCAAAGCATGTTTTGGGGAAAAAAAAAAGACTTTATATATAGGTATTCCCGGCTTTTTGAAAGTTTACGCCGCTTTGTTTCTATGAAAGATCTATATTAGTACTTGTTTTTGCTAACTGAAAGAGGTATGAGGAGGATTTTCACTTTATGAAAAAAAGGTAAAGAATAAAAATAGCATTCCGTGCCTGTTTTGCAGTGAGCCCTCAGAGGGGCAGCGAGCACCCGGCAGTGAGGGTGGCTCCACCCAGCCGCTCCCCAGGAACCACGCTCAGCATCTCAGTGCATCAAGCAGCCCAGAGCTGTGAATTGTGTGTGTGAGCGTCTGTGCTTTTATCTCAATTTATCTTGTGCATCATTTAGCAACATGTGTCTTAAGGTACCAGAAATGCCTGAGAGAGGTTTTTTTTGGGACTCTGGGAAGATGGGAAATGTTTTCTTTATAAATAAATGGTAATTGCTTCTTTGCTTTATGACATTTTGGCTTACCAAAGTTTTCATCAAAATGCTACTTTTGGATAGTGGGAGAAACTGAGAGAGGGGTGGGGGGAGGAGAGAGAGAGAGATCTCCTAATGAAACTTTAAAACTCTAGGAATAAGAAGAAAAATTCGAAAAGCTTCTAGAGAAGGAAAAAAAAAGCAATTACCTATGAAAGAGTAAGTATCAAACTAGCATTAGACCTTTTATCTGTAACAATGAATGCTGAAAAAAAAACCCAAAACAATGGTAGAATACAATGGAATAATAACTTAAAAGTCGGAGGCATATAAAAAGATGGAATTAAAATTCTATTTCCAACAATGAGAGTGAAATAAAGGAATTTTTTGGATCAGCAGAAATATGACAATTTGTATCAAAGACTACATATGAAAAAATTATTTGAGGAACGATTCCAACAAAATAAAACAAAAAAGGAATCCAGGAAAAAGAATGACATGGGATATAAGAAACAGTAACAGGGGCGCCTGGGTGGCTTAGTCGGTTAAGCGTCCGACTTTCGCTTAGGTCATCATCTAGCGGTTGGTGGGTTCGAGCCCCGCGTCGGGCTCTGTGCTGACTGCCAGCTCAGAGCCTGGAGCCTGTTTCAGTCTGTGACTCCCTCTCTCTCTGACCCTCCCCTGCTCGCTGTCTCTCTCTCTCTCCTAGAAATAAATAAAACATTAAAAAATTAAAAAAAAAAAAAAAGAAACAGTAACAGTGAGAGATGACACAGGAAAGCAAAAGGAAGCTTGAAAGAAAATAAAGATCCGTTAGATCCTGAGCCTGGTATAAGATATTTGGAATGATAAATTTTTTTTTTTAATTTTTAAATGTTTTATTTATTTCTGAGAGAGAGAGAGAGAGAGAGCGTGAGCAGGGGAGAGTCAGAGAGAGGGAGATAACAGAATCTGAAGCAGGTTCCAGGCTCTGAGCTAGCTGTCAGCACAGAGCCTGACGTGGGGCTCGAGCCCACAAACTGTGAGATCATGACCTGAGCTGAAGTCGGATGCTTAACCAACTGAGCCACCCAGGCGCCCCTGGAATGATAAAGTTTTAATAGAGAATATTTTCTTACCTATACATCCAATCACAATATTTGAAGTATATATGGTGGCCCATTCCCCTTTCCCCATTTTATTTTCATTGTTTAGAATTTTGGTCCTAGTGCTTTTCTTTTGGCAACAATAAATTTTCTCAAGAAAATTTGATCATCACTTATCACATACTTCTTAAAAAAAATTTTTTTTTGGTTTTATTTAATTTTGAGACAGAGAGAGACAGAGCATGAGTGGGGGAGGGGAAGAGAGACAGAGGGAGACACAGAATCTGAAACAGGCTCCACGCTCTGAGCTGTCAGCACAGAACCTGATGAGGGGCTTGAACCCATGAACCGTGAGATCATGACCTGAGCCAAGTCGGATGCTTAACCAACTGAGCCACCCAGGCGACCTTATCACATACTCACAATCACAAATCTCCTCAATTTATTTCTGAGTCTTGCTTCCAAACTGGTTTTCAATGTTGGTCTTCCTATAGTAAACTTTCTGAGGCAAATATACCTAAGACTATTTTACTTCACACTAACAAATGAAAGGAGAATATAAATTTCTTGGTTTACAGTAATTTCAGGGCACCTGGATGGCTCAGTCAGTTGAGTGTTTGACTCTTGATTTTGACTCTGGTCATGATCTCACTCATAGTCGAGGGACTGAGCTTGCATCAGGCTCAGTGCTGAATGTGGAGTCTGCTTACGATTCTCCCTCTCTCAACCTCCTACCAAGTCATTGTATTCTTCAACTTTACTTCTTCTTCCATTCACTATTGCTGTTGAGCTGTCTGATATCCATCCATCCATCCATCAATCTCGTTCCATTGCAGGTCATCTTACTCTGAAATCTTTCAGAATTTTCCCTATGTCTTTGATTTTTTTTTTTAAAGTAGGCTTAACGCCCAGCACAGAGCCCAATGAGGATCTTGAACTCATGAACCCCAGATCAAGACCTGAGCTGAGATTAAGAATTGGATGCTTAACTGAGCCACCCAGGCACCCCTTTGATATATATTTTTTTAAACATCTTTTATTATTTTTTCAAAATGTTTATTTTTGAGAGAGAGAGAACATGAGCAGAAAAGGAGCAGAGAGAGAGGGAGACAGAAAATCTGAAGCAAGCTCTGAGCTGAAACCAAGACTTGGACATCAAGACTTGGATGCTTAATCGACTGAGCCACCCAACTGCCCCTCCTTTGATATTCTTAACCTTACTTGAATGTGTAAGTAATGTGAAATCTTACTTTAACTTAAGTATTCCCCTTATTCTTTCTGGCTGGTAGACTATAAGCCCTTTCACCAATTTGAGGCCTTTTGTCTTTTCTGAATTCTAGCCAATTTACTTCCATTATTTCTTCAATTATTTTGCCTTCTTAAACTTTTATTTTTCTCTCCTGTTACTGCTATTAAGATGCTGGTACTCACACAATTCTTTTCCATGCCCTTTGGTTTTTCTTTTATATTTTCTATCTCTGTCTTTTTTTCCCCTATTTCTTCCTGAAGGAGTATTCATTCTAATTTTGCAACTAATTTATTCATTCATATCCATTCTATTTATAATATTTGTTACAGTCTTCATTGCAAATATATTTTTCATATCTAATAATTTCATTTGGTTTTTATGATTTTTAGTTATTTCCTATTGTTAATTCCCTTTTATATCTTTAATTATATTAATCATGCTTGTTTTATTGTTATTATTATAATTATTTGTTTTGAGAGAAGAGAGGGAACATACATGCGAGCAGGGGAGGGGCAGAGACAGAGAGAGAGAGAGAGAGAGAGAGAGAATCCCAGTGCAGAGCCTGATGTGGGGCTTAAAGTCACGAACCATCTGATCATGACCTTAGCCAAAATCAAGAGTTGGACACTTAACATACTGAGCCACCCAGGTGCCCCAATCATGCTTGTTTTAAATTCCTGGTTTATCTATTGTAATACTTCTGCTTTAGATCATGTATGTTGTTAGTTTATTGATTTCTTTTGAGACAGCTCTAGTCCTCAGCTAGCTAATTATATTGCTCTGTGAGGTAATATTTTTCAGGGTATCAGCTATTCTTTCATTAAGATATATTACATTAGGGAGATCAAAGGTCAGGCCTTAACTAGTATCAGTACTAGTGAATTTAAGGAAAATAGAAGAGGCAGAAGCTAGTGAGGCCTAGACACAAAGAACCAGATTAATCAATTCTACTATCATCCCCCTCTGTGAGGGTTTCACATTTTTAGACCCTTTGAAGGAAGTAGAAGTCAGTCTTCCTGGACCTGAAGGGTGAGGGGAAGAAGAAATGAATTACTGAGAGTAGATGGTCAATCCATATCTATTGATATCAATTTTTTTTTACAGTGCATCTAAACTTATTTTTTTTACAAATAGTTTATTGTCAAATTGGTTTCCATATAACATCGAGTGCTCATCCCCACAAGTGCCCTCCTCCATGCCCATCTCCCCCCTCCCCCCCATATCCATCAGTCCTCAGTTTGTTTCTCAGCATTCAAGAGTCTCTCATGGTTTGCCTCTCTCCCTTTCCCCCACCATTTCCCCACTTCTTCTCTCCCATGGTCCTCCGTTAAGTTCCTCCTAATTCTCCTATACGTGCAAACATATGATATTTGTCCTTCTCTGCCTGACTTATTTCGTCAGCATAACACCCTGAAGGTCCATCCACGTTGCTACACAAGGCCAGATTTCATTCTTTCTCATTGCCATGTAGTATTACATGGTATAGATAAACCACATCTTCTTGATCCATTCGTCTGTTGATGGACACTTAGGCTCTTTCCATGTTTTAGCTATTGTGGAGAGTGCTGCTATGAACACTGGGGTACATGTGCTCCTATGTATCAGCATTTCTGTATCCCTTGGGTAAATTCCTAGCAGTGCTATTGCTGGGTCATAGAGGAGTTCTATTGTTATTTTCCTGAGGAACCTCCTCAGGAAAACACTGTTTTCCAGAGGGGCTGCACCAGTTTGCATTCCCACCAATAGTGTAGGAGGGTGCCCGTTTCCCCACATCCTCGCCAGCATATTGATATCAATTCTTAATGCCAGTAGGGTTTATGCACTAATGTTGTTCTTTGAATTCTGGCACTAATTATATAGGCTACTGCTGCTGTTTCTGTAGTGAAGGAATAAAAATTAACTCAAGGTAATTTAGGGGACAGAAAGCATTTGATCTCATTTAAAGAGTTTCTGGAGGTCAGCTGGCTCTCATTTTATTTTTCTAGGGTTTATTTCCGGTGAAGGAAATCTACCACCTATGTTATTTTGCTACTTTGGCAGAAATACTTCTCATATTATAGCATTTTATATTGTTTGAATTCTGTTTTATTAATTATGCACAACTGCATTATTTCTATAATAATTTATAAAAATAAAAACTGGTTGAACAAAAATGGCATTATCAAAAACTAAAACGACCTAAAGGTCAAAACCAAGAAAGAAGTTTCATTTTAACATGTTATAATTATTAACAGTCTTCTGTATTAATTTTCTTCCCAAAAGGAAAACAAAGCTATCTTTTCAATTTAATGGTTTCTAACGGGTAGTTGTGAGGGGAGGGGAAAAGAATAGCAGATTTACAACATACAGTATTTTAAAAGCTTTTAGATTCAACTGCCAAAAAGCTCAATTGAATGGCAGGAATCTCAATCAGTCTTTATAAATATACTGACTCACAAAGAAAAATTAAACAGATCAGCAAACAAGACCATATGTTAATCGTGAACTCATTTTGAAAGGACACTTGTTTAAGAAAATAGAAAATAAGAATAATACAACAAACAACTATTACAGCCAACCTGTTTTTAGTTTTTCCAGGAAATTACAATGATAATCCTTCAACTCTATTTTTTCTTTAGCATCCTTAAAACTTGAAATAGGACACCTAAAAAATATTTTATCTGACAGTCTGAATCACATTTTTCTTTTCATTTTCTTTGGTTAACCCAAAAGGGGAAAATTAACAGAATTTGTAACATACAGAAACCCTACATGGAAGATAAAAAGATAACACAGGTATTTTCTTTAAATTATTTTTTTAATGGTTATCTGTTTTTGAGAGACAAAGAGCACAAGCAGGGGAAGAGCAAAGAGAGAGGGACACATAGAATCTGAAGCAGGCTCCAGGCTCTGAGCTGTCAGCATAGAGCCCGATGTGGTGCTCGAATCCATGAACTAAGAGATCATGACCTGAGCTGAAGTTGGACACTTAACATAACCTAAACCCGGGTGCCCCAATAACTGAGGTATTTTTGAAGTCATTTCAATTCTTGAGAGGGGCGCCTGGGTGGCTCAGTTGGTTGAGTGTCTGACTTCGGCTCAGGTCACAATCTCCCAGTTCGTGGGTTCAGGCCCTGCGTCAGGCTCTGTGCTGAATGCTTGCTCAGAGCCTGGAGCCTGTTTCAGATTCTGTGTCTCTTTCTCTCTTTCCCCCTCCCCCGCTCATGTTGTGTCTTACTCTCTCAAAAATAAATAAATGTTAAAAAAAATTTAAAAAATTCTTGAGGAAGATACATTATTTCATTACTTCATGAACTAATCTCAACTCTATTTTTGCTTATGGATCCAAAGAAGGTATTATTAATTGCTTTAGTTAAGACACAGGAAAAATACAATTTTAGAACTGTCATGGAAATATAAGTTTAATAAAAACAGCTTTCTAAAAATTCTCTATTTGTTAGGATATTTTCAGCTTCAAGTAAAAGAAAACCGGAATAACAGTTGATTAATTGGTTTATATAACAAAATTTTGCAAGTAGGCAGTTCCAGGATTGTTTCAGCAATACAAGCAAATCATGGTGCCAGGTTAGTTGACATCCCTACAACTCTCTTGGCCTTCCTTTCATTTCTGAAAGTTGCCAGTACCAGGACTAAGCATTACATTTTTTCATACTATCTGTTCTGTTTCATTTCATTAATCTGTACAAAACTGTACCTTTATAAATATCTGGTAGAGTTAATACTACTTCATTACCTTTCATTTTCAAAACTGTCTTTAGTGTTCTTGCATGTTTGTTTCTACTGGTGAACTTTATTTCACATTTACTATCAAATGACCTAAATTTTATATTAAAAAATATGAGGGGCCCCTGGGTAGTTCAGTCAGTTAAGCATCCAAATCTTCGTTTTGGCTCAGGTCATGATCACATGGTTAAGGAATGAAGCCTCACATCAGGCTCTGTGAGTGACAGTGTGGAGCCTTCTTGGGATCTCTGTCTCTGTCTCTGTCTCTCTCTCCCTCCTCTCTGCCCCTCCCCTGCTTGAGCTCTCTGTTTCTCAAAATAAACTTTAATAAAAAAGAAAAAAGAAACTTGTATAAGCTTGTAACTAAGCAAAAACACCTCTGGGAGAGTGGAAGGGGGTAATTATGGAAAGTTATTAACTGTAACATTGAGGGGAAAAAAGTACATAATCCAATTTTATTAAAATAATGGCACAAGTAGAAAAGATGCTAAATAGAAAACAATGAGGGGTGTGTGGGTGGCTCAGTCGGTTAAGCGTCTGACTTTGGCTCAGGTCATGATCTCATGGTTCGTGGGTTCAAGCACTGCGTCGGGCTCTGTGCTGACAGTTAGCTCAGAGCCTGGAGCCTGTTTTAGATTCTGTATCTCCCTCTCTCTCTGACCCTCCCCTGCTCACGCTGTCTCTCTCTCTCAGAAATAAATTTTAAAAAATTTAAAAAAAAAAAAAAGCAATGAATCCCATTATACTGAAAATAAGCACTACCATTACCTAGCTCAGTAAAGAATCTACATTAATGACAGCAACTCATTAGCTCCAGAATCTTCTCTATATGGCTGAACTGGCCTGATTTAGTTAATTGATAAAGTCTAAAAGGGTAAAAACTGTAAGGATTTATTCTATATAATTACATTCATACAAACATGCACACTCTTTTACTTTTTAAAAAACAATGCCAATAATGTCAATGTTTGACCAATTCTGAAAGCTGAACTAAAAATCAGTAAGATTTTGCTTTTAAGGTTTTCATGAAAATATGTTTATAGCTAAATCAGATCTTGCAGACATTATAAGCATAGCCCTCGTGTTAGTTTCACAGTCTGACAGCAGAAGGGAATGAAATTTAACTGTCAAAATTTTGGAGCTAGATGAGGCCTTAAGATCAACTGGTTCAATCTCCTCATTCTCAGATGAATAATCAGGCCCAGAGGGATTATGCATACAATTCTGCCAAAGTTGCAGAGGGATGAGTGGCAGACCCAGAAGAAGAGAGACCAAGTCTTCTGATTCTCAATTCACTATTCTTTCAATTATACCAATCTGTCATCATGGTTAGAACAGAATGGAATAAACAGTGACAGATGTGGGAAAATACAGTCAACAGATGTTAAGGAACAAAACAAGTAAATACATAACTAGTAGAGAACAGGGATTAGGTTGTAAGAGCTCTGTATGTATCACCAATGCTTGACTTAGCATCTGGCAAATGGCAAAAACTTAATCTGTGTATGTTATCTTGAATAATACAGATATGAGAAAGTAATCCTACTACAATAAACTGAGTTTCTATACCAAACTATAAAGCTTTGGTGGTATGACAGACTATCTTCTAAACATAATTTTCAATTACTGTTAAATACAGAGCTTACATATGGGGAGTCTGCTAAATCCCTAGTGCTTGCCAAACGTTATTCAGAAATAAACCCAAATTTTAGATGTGCTGAATTTTGATGTAATTATGTATGTGTTAGACACAATACTAATAAATCCCTTCTTTCTACACAGCTGCTGATCCGCTGATTTAAGTTGTAATCTCCTTCTGAGGGGAGCATAAAATTGTTATACTCTAGTAAGAGTTGAGGCTTCTTCATATCTTGAGATGTTAAATCTAAGATAATTCATTTACATAATGGTAAAGAGCAACATTTAAGATCTTATAGTATCTGACACAATAAAAAATTATAATAAGCAGCAGTAATTTTACAATTACATATGCCATCTCTAATTGGTGATCTTAATAGTTCAAATTTCTTCTATGATTTCAAACAATCCAATTTGAAACATACATCATAAGTGCAGTTTTAATCAAATAACCCACATTACTGAATCATAGATAAACACAGTAATTATATGTTAGGTCCATCTCAAATTACAGTAATTAACTGTAGTAGAAAAGCTTTGGGAAGAACAGTTAATAAACAGAATGTTTAAATAAGCTATAGAGCATCCATGTAATGGAACAAAATTGATGTTTTCTAAGAATATTTAATAATGTGGAAATTTAAATAGTATCCTGCCTTGTCCTTAGAAGGACTTTTCATGGCTTAAAAATAATAATCTAGTAGGATAAAATAATTTTATTTTACTTTACTTTTAAATGGACTTTCAAAAATCAGATGTAAGTAATCCTATGGGAGGACAATATAATAACATAGTTCTTTTTTTTTTTTTTTTTAATATAACATAGTTCTGACACAAGGTTTTCTGACTGGTCTAACTTAATCCAGTGAAAGATATTTTTAGGAGATGTAGAGTACTGAAAAGATTGAATGCTCTTTAGGAAATCTTGATTAAAGTCTATGTATTTCAGCTAAGCTTTTCACAGGTTTTGAAAGGCAGAGTTAAGGTTATACTGTCAGATGAATATCGAGAATTGTATTAACAATAAAGATTAAAACCACATGCTTTAACTCTTCACCTGGGCTTGAGGAGTTAAGAGAATTTCAGGAGATGATAATCTGAAGCTGAGATCTGAAACATGAGCACGAGTTAGCTACACTTTCGAAGTCAGAGGGAAGAGTGATTCAGGTCAGGAGAACAGCATGGGCAGAAACTCAAAGGCAAGAAAAAGCATTGTATCTAAAAAGGATTAATATTCAGTGGTATTAAAACAAAGAATTGGTGGCAAGGTGAAGGTGGATCCTAAAAATGGGGCTGGAGAACTAACTAAGGTGCGGTATATCACATAGGAATCTGAGAGTAGGCGGAGTTTAGGCTTAATGCTGAGGGCAAGGGAAACAATGAAAAAAATTTTAATCAAGGATGAAGATCTATCTAGTTGACATTTTTATTTTTATTTTTATTTTTATTTTTTTTTATTTTTTTTTTCTAGTTGACATTTTTAAAAGAGATTTTCTTATCTTGTTAACACTAATCAAAAAGTAGGGTTGTTAATCTACTTCTTTGTTCTCTCCATACACAACTGTAAGCTTTAGGAAGATAGAGCTCTTATTCACAGTTTTCATCTCTAGCACTGAGCCGGTATCTAGCACCTAGTAGGTGACCAAAAAGTTATCTGCTGAATAAATGTTAAAGCATATGATTCTGCATTTAGCTCGTAACACAAAACTGCTATATTCTGCTTGCAGTATGGAGAATGAGTTGGAGGGGAGGGGAGGGGCAGAAGAGGAAGACCACTTATTACAGTCAAGTGTAATCAAGTAAATATTTATCAACGATATTCTCAACACAAAATAACTACAGCAAATATAAGAATTTGATAAGCCTTTGAGAAGTTTTAATGAAATAATCAATGTAATAGCCTTTGTTCATTCAGAATAAATAAGATACGTTTTCAGGGCCCCTGGCTGGCTCAGTCGATGGAGTGAGCAGCTCTTGATCTCAGGGTTGTTGAGTTTAAGCCCCACATTGGGTGTAGAGACTACTTAAAAATAAAGTATTTTAAAAATAAACAAACAAACCAAAAAAGAAGAAGAAGAGGAGGAGGAGGAGGAGGAAGACCAGGAACAGAGGCTAAACAGGTGATGATAGCCCAAACTAGTGAGGGTGCAATGGGAATAGAGAAAAGATGAAGGTAAGCTAGCATGAATTAATTACTGAATAGATCAGTGAGCCTGAGGTAGCATTGGCAGATTCTAGTGAAAACTGAGGTACCCAAGAGTAACACCAGCCAAAAACTAGAGGGTCAATCTGGCCATTAGCGGGGACACTATATAATTTTGGTTACTTATAGACACACAAGCTGAAGCTGAGAAATTAGGTAACTTGTTCAAGGTGACCTGACTACCAACTGAGATGGGCTCTGGAGAGCTAACACAGTGGTTCTCAATTCTGGCCATGGGAGTATCAGAATACCAGGTAGGGAGGGAGGTGTGGGGAGACAGACAGAGAGAAAGAGGTACATGGTGGAGGGTAGAGAGGAAAGGACAAATGGGAAGGAAGAGAGAAAGAGAAGGAAACGAAGAGAGGGAGGGAGAAGAAGGGGAGAGAGGGAGAGAAGGAAGGTGGAGAAAAAGAAAGAACAAAAAAGAAGAACAGGATTTCAGTTTCATTCGTACACACCCAACAGAGCCACTGAGGTTCCACAATTCCAAGTAAAACCACAGGAGTGTTAGGTGGGAAAAATTTCCAAGTATGTAGTCTAACCAGATGCTCAACTCTGCCAGAAAAATCCTCACTTAAAGCACCATACAACCTTTGGACAGTGCAACTTGTAGGCATACTGTGAAAATTAAGCACTTGGAAAATGAGTAGCTGGGCAAAAGATTGGTATTTTCAAAACTTCAATCAATCAGATCAAGACCATGGCATTAAACCTGTCAATAAATTTCTATTCTACTTAGGGAAAAAAAAATCCAATTTCTTGCATTTGTACAAGGCACTGAACAATCACAGAATTATCAAATTTGCTAACCTCATTTCATACCAACTTTCCCCACCCTCAACAGGCACCAGCCTCATCTCTTCCTGCAATACATGAAGTTCTTTCCTGCTTTGGGACCTCTGTACTTGTTCTTCACTCACTTCTTAATATGGTTCTTCCTAATTCTCTACTTCTCATGTTAAATCTTAAAGATGACCTCTGCAGAGATGGTTTCCCAACCTGAGCTATCTACCCAGGACCTCCCACGTGACTTATTCTCATGGAAGGTTTTTCTTCCCAGGACTGAATGGCAAATGTGAGCCTCTCCAGTAGTATGGGGTCCTCTAAGAAGAAGGATCTTAACCCCCAGGCCCACAGCCATTTCTCAAAGTTCTTAAAACATACATGGCACAGGGAAGGCACCAAAATATGTTAGGAGGGAAGAAGAGAGAGGGTCAAACTTAGATGTTAGCAACAAATATTATTAAATTAATGAATAAACTTATTTGCATGAAATAATTCACCATAAATGAATTAATTAAAAATTAAAGAACACAGCAAAACTGGTGATTTTGATTTCACAAAAGCTGACTACAGCAGTAATTAGGGAATGAATCCACACTTGTCTTTTTCCTAATACTTCCCATCCAAGGTAGTAAAACCGTATGATGAAAAAAATTACAATTTAATGTAAATTTAAAATAGAATATCAAATTCTGCAAAGTTTTATACAATAAATACTTTTTTGGGAAACTATTATTTAAAATTTAAAAAAAATTTTTTGAGACAGAGAGAGAGAGGGAGAGGGGGAGAGAGAGAGAGAGAGAGAGAGAGAGAGAGAGAGAGACAGTGCGTGTGAGCGTGATGCAGGGAAGGGGCAGAGAGAGGGAGACACAGAATCTGAGCTGTCAGCACAGAGCCCAATGTGGGGCTCAAATTCATCAGCCATGAGATCATGACCTGAGCTGAAGTCAGACACTTAACCAACTGAGCCACCCAGGTGACCCTGGGAAACTGTATTATTATTATTTTATTGTTAAAGAATCCACTTCAATGACTATCATGAAGCCCAGGCTAGTTAACAGTAATGGGTCCTGGAGGTAAATATACCCCACTCTGAACTTTCTGGTTATAAGCACTGTATTCTCTCTCTACCTCAGCTGAAAACCCAGACTCAGAAGGACTCAATCCCTGCTTCCCTATTCCCGGAAGACGTCAAAGCCAACTATAAGAGGCTTTTTCAGAGGGGAAGATGACTTCGTCTTCCTAGAACACAAACCCCCTACTTTGCTTAATGAGGCAAAAATAAGAAAATTTTTAAAAACTAGACAGAAATATACCAAAATGATAATGTATTATGTCTTTTTGATACATTTTCTTTTTTGCATCTTTCTATATTTTCCAAATTCCTATAGTGAGCATATTATTATTTTTAGAATCAAAACAAAATTGAACAAAGAATAACTATCACACTTTGCTGGCTCTAAAGCTAGCCATAACCACGAACAAGCATTATCCTAACCTGTTTTGCAAATTACTATAATTACTATAATAACAACAACAACTAATCTTTAAAAATCTCCAAATGATTGTCATTAAAGCTTACTTAGAGTGAATTTTTGTAGTAGGTCTTTGCTACTATTGCTCTTTGCCACTTTTTTCTTTTAACCTTGGGAAGGAGCTTAACTATTGTGGGAAAAACACCTCTGTACTCATTTCCCCCAGAAAATAAAGCTCTAGCTTCTGTCTAGTAAGAAATATGGGGAAAGAGTCCTGAGGGTCCCTTCATGTTCACTTTAAGTATGGTGCCATCTTGTCCAAAAAATTTATTTAAAAATTTTTCCTCAGTAGTATCAACTATCTATTTTTATAAATAATAGCTAGGGGGCACCTGGGTGGCTCAGTCGGTTAAGCATCCTACTTCAGCTCAGGTAATGATTTTGCAGTTTGTGAGTTTGAGCCCCGTGTCGGGCTCTGTCCTGACATCTCAGAGCCCGGAGCCTGCTTCAGATTCTATGTCTCCTTCTCTCTCTGCCCTTCCCTCACACTCTGTCTCTCCTTCTCTCAAATATAAGTAAACATTAAAAAAAATTAAAAAAGAAATAATAGCTAAAAGAAAAAAAGCAAGCTGATCTAATTTCTCAAATTAGACATTTTAAACCACTGAGTCTTAAATATCATTCTTCTGTGTATAATAACCACAGGCAAAATGACTACTACATACGGTAACTATGTAAATTATTATCCAAAATAAGATACTTAAGAGTGAATGGGGCACTATTAGTAACCATGCCAGGGCAATATGCATGACACTGGGACTATTTAAGGCAAATAAGTCACTCTCTTACTTAGGAGAATAATTTGGATGCTGAGCTTGCAAACTTAAAAGGAGTTACTAGTTACATTAGGTCCTCCCTCAGAACAAAAACATACTCTATTATGCTATTGCCTATTATAGAAATCACTACAGTGAAAGTAGAAGGTGGAAAGGATTAACAAAAATAGAATAAGATAGTTTTTAAGATATTCATTTTAGCAAAGCCCCTCCCAAATAAGCATACAAATAATTCTTTTAGAAACTTATAAAAGAAAATAATATAATAACTCATTTTAAACAGATAAAACTGAATAATTTAGCTGGTAGATTTTTCTTTCTCTGACTTAGAGTTACTTCAATTAAAGACATGGGGGAAAGGGTGAAGAATGGTTAGAGAGAAAAGATAATGGGCTACAGTCTTCTTTCTAAAGGAGCTAAGACACGAGAGAAGAATCACTAAATGCCTTTACCCATTCCAGAGTCTTTCTTGGTGCCATCTGATATTATGTCTACATGATCAGAGTCCACATCATAACTAAAGAAATCATTCAAATAGGTCTTCGATCGCTGGCCACCAAATACATATAAGCAACGATTTTTCTGAAAAATAAGGAAAAAAGGGCAAAGAAGGGAGAAAGTAGTCACTTCCACGAAGAATTCAGAATGACCCTTTTACAATTTAAACCTCTATAAAAGCCATTTTATGACAGAGCCCATGCAGTGGAGTACTGTGCTGGTATAAAGAGGGATGATGAAGCTGTCTAGATACTAAGAGGTGGTGATCTTTAGGATACCCTATTAAAGTAAAAAAGCAAGGTACAGAATAATGTATACAGTGCTGCCTTTGCATAAGAAGGGGAAACAAGGAATGTGTATATGTTTGCTTCTTTCTTCAAAAAGAAACAAAGGAAAGAAAGTAATTAAAGACCTTTATGGGAAGGGACAGAGCAGGAAGACAGGGATAGAGAAATCTGATCTCTCCAAAAGTATGGTTTTGCCTTTAGAACCATGGATATTGTTTATTTAACTAGGAAACAAAATTAACTCCAAAGAAAAAGACAATCTCTGAAATTTGAAAAACACTGAAATAAACCTATCTGTACATAAGATATGACCACACAGAGACATGATCACACAGAAAAATAGTATTTCTAGTGATTTTAATTCATGTTTTTTGACTCCCCATCCCCAGCTATATCCTAAACAGAAAAATAACCAGAAAGCAACCTGAAACAACATTCAGTAATTCTTGTTAGTTTTGTGATTCTGTAACTATTACAGAAAAGCAGAATAATATAAGACTGTTAGGAAGCACTATTGTAACCTTAAAAGATACATAAATAGAAAATCAAAAGGATATTCAATTTTAAAACTCTATGATTTTTAATTTGAATTGGCTGTATTGGTAGGAACTAATGATTTAATTTTTCTCTTACTAAAAAGATATATAGATACGTACATATATACATATAGCAGTATGCGTATATAGCTATATGTGTGCATATATATGTGGGAAGGGGGCACTCCTGGACAAAGAGAAAAATTGGGGCATCAAGAAGAATAAGGACAGCACTGGATTAAACACATCAAATATATAAGTCCACAAGTTCATGATAATGCCTAAAAAAATACATTGGTTAACTATGGAGCCTCAACTTATTAATATGAAAAAGTGATAAAGAGAAAAAAATCAAATATTTTTCTTTGTGGTGTGCACATCAGGGTAGCCAAATAGTTAATGAGGATAAGTTTTTAATATCAGAATCAGTTAATACAGAATAAATAAAGTAATTAGAAAAATCTCAGCTTCACAAACCCCACACAATGATTACCAATGACTGCAAAAACCATTCAGTAAAAAGAATGACAAGAAATTTTATCACTGACCAATCAGGCTAGGCTAACACGTAAACCCAAAGAATATTGTTAACATCACCAAGAGTATGACAACGACGCATTAAATGTGCCGCTTGATATTTTGCAATCAGGCCATCTTTTAAGTATTCTTGCACCCCTCCTTTTGCCCCCGAAAAAAAAGAGACTCTGAATGAAATCTCTAGATCTAACTACCAGCTTACAGGAAATATGGACTAAACAATCACAATATACTACAAGGATAAAATTAGCCAAATCAAGAAAATGGGAAATTTTCTTGAGCACACATGATTCAGTTTAACAAGTAGATAAATGGTATGCAAGGGGGAAAAAAATAGAAGCAGGGAGTACTGTTATGGCTTAAAAGAAATTTAAGAGGCATAACAACCAAATACAATACACAGACTGTTTTTAGAGTCTCACTTGCATAAACCAGCTATAGAGCTGGTTTATGCAATATATGGTTTATGCAAAATATATAAGTATTTTTCAGTATTTCAGAAAACAAAATGAATGCAAACTATATATTCATGATAATATGAATCTGCTGGTGCTCTGGTTCAGTATTATAATGATATCATAATTATGTTTATAAAAAGTTCTTATCTGTCAGTGATACACTACAGTAATTACAGGTATAATGATTGGGATTATTATATGTGTTACACTACATGCTAACCTGGATGTAAATTAAATTAATTAAAAAAAAACCCCAAACTTAAAAATCAGAGAAACATCAAAGAAAGAAGTAAAATATTAAGTGGGGTAGATATATGAAAAATGAATAGTGGAATATTGATAATTGTTGAAACAAATAAGTACACAGGAATTTATTACACTCTTCTCTATACTTTGATATATGTTTAAAATATTCCACAGTATGTTTTTAAAGTTATGTTCACAGAAAGAAGCCCAAGTTTTCATCATAACAACTGGAAAGGTTAAAGAAATGTTTCTATATTGGTTTTGTTGATAAATTTAAATTCTAATTCTATACAGTCAATTCTTAATTCCTCACACTTAAAGAGTGGCAGAGAGGAAAATAAAACAATTGATCTTCTAGTTACTACGAAAAATCAGTAAGTAGTTAAGTGTAAGCAAGAGAAATAGCTACAATATCTGTATAAGCAGTAAAGTTAGTCATAAAAGTGGCTTCATTAGTATCTGAGAAATAACTATTCAGGAATTACTAGGTTAATGGGAAGAGTCTCATAATTAGCAAACAGCACACTGGCCAAGGAAGTTTTATTTTTGTCTTTCATTGCTAACACTAATCATTTATTTTTAGTGAAAAGTTTTGATCTCTTTCTGAAGATTTAGATTTTGACTACTCCTTTTCCTATTGAGATATACATGACAAAATAACAATACAATGTATAGAATATTCTTACTGAGTGGAATAGCATGCAGTGTCCTATCCGAGACTGGATGTCCTCAGGCCCAGCATTACAGGAGTCCTCTCGAAGAAGTTTCCAAGTTTGACATTGACAGTTGAAAGCAAATAACCCACTGAACTGTGGTTCACTGGCTCTGCTGTCGTCTACGCTGCCGTTACATGTCAAAATTCTACCACCAAAGGTGTAGATCATATGTTTTTCTGAGTCCATACACATCTATCAGAACAAGACAACAGATTGAATAGTTACAGATTGGTCCTGTTATATGTGCTAAAATGAAACCAACGTGTGCACCTTTAGATTCTCAAAAAACTAAACTTTGTCTTAACAACATGAAATAGCATACTTGAATATCATGTACACTTTAATAATGCTCACCAAATGCAAAGATTCAGGATGGATTTCTAAACACTATTTCAGGTTTCCATTTTTCCCAGTGACAGTAAAATATTTTGAGTTAAACAGCTTTATGCTTTCTGGAAACTGAATAATTTTTACCAAATCAATCAATAATACACAAAGTGCTAAATTATACCTAAGATTGAATACTTTTCATACTCTAGGGATAAAGTGACCACACCTTCCCCTTCATCCTCTTTTTAAAAACTCTCTTCTTTCTGCTCTAGGCAACCATCCATCCTCTTAATTTTTCTACCATTTAATCAGACAGCATATATGTCAATAAGAGTGATACAGCTGAATTCATCTTTCTGTATTTATTTTGCAAAACTCTTCAAATTATGTTGTTACGAAATAGCAAAACAAACAAAAAGACATTTGCAGTCAATCCAGGCTGACTTCTCTGGTGATGAATCTGCCTCCTTTAACACAATACTATAAATTTAATTTTCTTTGAGGTATGTTATGCAATTTATGTTCTGAAGGCAGTCTTGATTCTTTCATTCTTTCCACTCAAGTAGATCATGCCTTTTCATAAAAGTATCTCTGAGAAAAAAGCCATTCGTCACAAGACAATAGGAATCAAATTCTATTTCCAACTGGAGAGATAAACTGGGAAAATTCTGTATAAGTCCAAGTTGGGAATCAGATGTTGAACACAAGTGGCATTGATATATAAAGAATAAACTGCATACATAAAACATCTATGTTTTGGGGCTAAAGCACAAATACCAGCCATTGTATGTCCAATTTTCTTCTCCCATCAAATTGTAATAAGCATCTATTTCTGTACTGTTTTTAGGAAAAAGTTATTTTAATAATTATACATTTTATTTTTTAAATTCATATTATAAAGAAGATTCTAGCATCTTCCAATATTTCCCTAACCACTAAAAGATCCAGTCACTTGCCATTTCCCAGGTTTCTGACAACCTTCCATAAATTAAGATGAAAATTTACTATTCCTCAAGGGGGGAATCTTGGTGAATATAGTTGAAAGTATTCCCAACTCTTTGACTTTAATAATCATATCATTAAAAGCAATCCATATGTTATTGAAGACAACTCAGTATGGCCCCATTCACCTACTATACCACTGTCTAAGGCTTCATGGAACCTGAGTCACACTACCATGTCTCAAGTGTTTAAGGCTCAGATCTCTCCAAGTACCTTGGGATCATGTTGAAAATCTTGAGTGATTCACATTATATGACCCTGTTTAAATTTTCATAAATTTACAAATTCATACTAATTTTGGTTACTCTCTGTTATCCAGCCCTTATGTTTCTGCTTCATACAGCTACAAAAGGGGTTTCTATTTCCTTCTGGGGATATTTAAGTTTAATTAATATGGCTTATTCTCATTTGTTGTTAGTGGTGAAGCATAAATAGATCTTTATCTTGGTAGCTCTTTCCAGAAAACCAGACCAAACCAACTCAAAAAAAGAGTAAGATACTACAGTAGCTTCACTGATTCTTTCCCATATCTTAGAACGAACAGGAGACAAAACAGAAATAATTTTATTCCTTCAGCTTGGTTCTTCCCTGGATACGATAAGCAGTTTCAATGAGAGTCAATTATCAAACAACAAGAAGTGTTAATCACTATAGGAAACTTTATGCTGTTCAGCAGTTTATAATTTCATTTTCACTTTTAATCTCTGAAAAAAATTTCTGAAAAGCTAATGACTTACTAAAGTTTGTATAATATTAACACCTTTTCTCTTGAAGATTTCCAGAAACCATGTAAGTCAAAAATTGGAAGACCACTCACTCTATCAAGTTAGAAATTGGATTTCTAAAATCAAACAAATAGTGGATAGCCACTTACTCCGCACCACAATGTTTTAAAATCCAAAAGAGTCTTTACTCTATCAAATGAATACAAGATTGGCTAGGATTATTCTGGATGCAAAATAATTGTTTCCTCACAAAATCTAAAGCTTTCAAAGCAGTGTTGCCTAATCCACCAACCTCTAAAAATGCCTCATGCTAATCTGGTCCTTGTTTACTTATTTACAAAGGCAACAAGTTTCTTCTCTACAGCCATTAGGGTTTTCTCTTAATTCCTGGTTCTAAAATTTCATTAAGGAAGTATCTAGGTAGGGATATTCTTTCTTCATTCATCCTAATGTGCCCCTAGTGTTCCTCTAATTCTAAAAATGGTCTTTTCTTCTGCTCTGAGGTTTTTTTTCCTTCTTAATCTTGAGGTTTGCTGTTTTTGGTTTGCCTCCATTCTCTTTTTCTAGAACTCCTATCAGGTGGATATTAAAACTTCAGGATCTTTTCTCTTTTCGTTAACATTTCTCTCATAATTTCAGCTTACTAATTTAGTAACCATTTAGAGGGAGGTTTTTTTTCACATCAGATGGGTAATGTGCCTGCGTCGTAACAAGGTTTAAGGGTGGCACATGTCACACGACGGCATGAACACCCAATCATCATGCTTATGAACTACAAAAGGGAGAGCTTTTTAATCAATTCACTGAGATTTTTATTTTGCTGCCAAATCTTTAACTTATAATTTTTCAAGATACTTCTTTATCATGGATGAAACAGCCTCCTGAATTACTCTAAAAAATATCACTTTTAAACTTATCTTAAAGGCTTCTTCAGTAAACACTCCTACTGTTTTTCTTTGTTAATTCTTACTTTGCTGAGTTCAGTAGCCCTGTCTCATGGTATCAGTTATTTTCAAACATTTGGAATTTTTTGGCTGTTGTTACAATCTTTTTTGTATCTGTGAATCCCTACTCATCCGCCTCTTCAAATATAGCAGCCTGCCTCAAGGAAGTGGGTGGGGAGAAATGAGACACAATGCCCTAGAGGGTTCCACAGCAGCTGTCCAGTGCCTCCTGGGAGTACTGCTCTATCATTCCAGCTCCAGTGTCCACGCTCAAACACTGATCTGTAGACAATTATCAAAGGTAAGTACTTTTCAAACTGGCAGCTTGCTGTTCAGTCACCAATGATCATCTAATGTTTGCCCCAGCTGTATACATCTTGAGACTCAAGTTGCTACAATCAAGTTGTGGACAGCTACTTATTCCACAATCCAATTGTTTAAAAATCTATAGGCTCTGGGGGCACCTGGGTGGCTTAGTCGGTTAAGCGTCCGACTTTTGCTTGGGTCATGATCTCATGGTTCGTGGGTTCAAGCCCCGTGTCGGGCTCTGTGCTGACTGCCAGCTCGGAGCCTGGAGCCTGTTTCAGAGTCTGTATCTCCCTCTCTTTCTGACCTCCCCTGCTCACGCTGTCTCCCTCTCTCTCCTAGAAATTAAAAAAAAAAAAAAAAAAAAAAATCTATAGGCTCTCGTTTCCTCCAGTTGGATCTGGACTCATTTTGTTTTCTACCTTACAGGAATTCTCCCCAATTTTCTTTAAAAACAAGACATTCTTCGTTTTTCAACATTACAACAAAAATTCTTTTGCATTTCACAGATTGTGGGGCAGCAGGGTGTTTAAAGTATACATCCAGCCTGACAATAATCTAATGACCCAGGCGAATGTTAATGAGCTGAGGTATCAAATGCTTTGACTGAAGTTTCTCCAGCCACTTCTTGGCTAGCTTGTATTCTATTGTCTAGTAATTTCCTCAAAAAACTTTTATACTTGAAGGACAATTTGGCTAGATATAAAACCCTTGGTTCACACTTTTTTTTTTTTTTAATGTTTTATTTATTTCTAGGGGAGAGAGAGAGACAGCGTGAGCCGGGGAGGGTCAGAGAGAGAGGGAGTCACAGACTGAAACAGGCTCCAGGCTCTGAGCTGGCAGTCAGCACAGAGCCCGACGCGGGGCTCGAACCCATGAACCGTGAGATCATGACCTAAGTGAAAGTCGGACGCTTAACCGACTAAGCCACCCAGGAGTCCCCACACTGTCTTTTCTTGAATACTTGGTAGATGTTGCTCTACTGCCTCTCTTGGTATTGAATATAGCTGTAGAAAAATCTGACACCAGTCTAATTTTATTTCTTGATAATTTTGCCTAACTGCGCCAAAATGCTTTATCTTTGAAATTCAATATGAATTACTAATATATACCTTAAAGTTGAGTGCCTAGGTCAATTTTCCCTGAATGTAGCATGCCCTTTTGATACGTAGTCTTGAATTAAATATTTATTCAATTCCACTGTTTGAGTTTTCTTCTTTAATGTTTCCAATTATGTGTAGGTTGGCTCTCTTTTGATTGTATTCTCTATCTATAATTCTCCAGCTAATCGTTTTTACATCTTTTTTCTGTTTATCTGCTCTTATTATTTCTATATGACACTTACCTATTCTTCACACACCGTGTAGATTATTTTTCAATTCTGAAAGTGGTAATATGTTCTTCTTTAATCTCTTTCCTGAATTTTATCAGGTCCACTTTCACCTGCACCTATTATTTGGCCATCTCATCTGCATTCTTGAACTTACGCTTTGTAGTCTTCTTCACAGTTGCAAGCTTCAAAGCCATTTAATTCATTTTAGAACACTGGAATATAATTTTTCATCTGCTGTTGCACAAAGGAAAGTTTTGCTGGTTCTTTTTTTTCTTACTATTTTTCTTCAGAGTACCTCTCTAAAGATCTGGTGTTTATTGCTTTTTCATTTTTCATATTTAAATGAGTTGAACTTCCCTGGACCAGATAACAGAAAGTCCCTACAGAAGGGTAATGCTCTTGCTCAAGGGCTCTTGCCTCTGCTGCTACTGAATTAAATGACTTCTTCAAAATATGGTGGTACTATGAAGTCAAGACATCTCTCACCACAAACCTTATTTGGTTTAGGGGGTTTCTATTTTATGCCTTGAGTTCTCCCTTATTACACTGTTGTGGGCTTCAACACTGGTTCTGGTATTTCAGTTGTTTCTGGCTAACTTACAAGGAACTGGGAGTCGTGGGTTTTCTCTGGCTCCTGGTTTTACTGAATATTTGACCATACTGTGAATATTTGACCATACTGTGGCAATATTTTTCCTTAATCTTTTTGGTTGGTTCTCAGTGTTACTGAAAATCATACAAAGCAACAACTTGGAAAGCTTCAGAACTAAGCTTAAGAAATCCAAAAGCTTTAAAATTTAGTTTTTTTATGTTAAAATTCCAAATGGCAAAGTAACTTCTAAACATATCTTTATGCTTCTAGCTCTCTTACATTCTTAAATTTGAATGTTAAGTGTCAAGTCTTAATGTGTCATAAATGACCCTAGGTAATTTTTGGAGTAAGTTCCAAAATATAGCTTTATTTGCATGAAATAGAATAGAAAATGGGGCCTTATAAAGATTGTGTTAATTGGTGAAATCCTGGTTTCTCCTCCCCCAGTGTTCTTCTATTACATCTAATAAGATGAAAATCAAGCATCATGTAACAGAACTTGCTTCCAAAGAACATTCTACTTTACTGAAGTCAAGACAAACCAAGGTCACATACAAGGACAATGTATGTGCTCTACTCAGACTACCCTTGAGCTATTCTTTTTTCAATGTGTAAAAGACATTGAAAAAGACATAAGCATCTTTTATAAAAGAAATCTGTAACCAGATGGAAGAAAATAAATGGTTTCCCTAGCAGTGTTATCTGCTGATGTTCTGTTTTTAAAAGACTGGAACCAGCCTACCATTTTTTGGAGTATTTATTTTCCACAAGAGCATCACTGAGGATGTCAGCAGGGACGTGCAGAGCTCTGCAGAGTTCAGTTATGTAGAGCCAGCAGAAGTTCTAAATTCAAACTGGGGAATACTTTGAAAACTAACATTTCTTTTTTCTACCCACCACTCAATTGATAGGCATAAAACTTACTCCTCTTTTCCTTACCATTCTCCTAGAAAAACTAATTACTGTGTCATTAGAATAGTTTAAAAGCAAAGCATTAACAAGAACCTCCAAAGAAACAAATAAAGAGAACCAATTAATAAAAATAAAGACTGGGATTTTAATTACTAGATATTAGGCCTAAGCTAAATTCTGTCATAATCTTAGCACCACCTACCATTTCTCAAGTACTAGATAATACTATGTTTATCAATGCAGTGTTACAGATTTTTAAAAAGTCTTTTCTCCTTCATACTACAAAAAACCCTTCAGATGTGGGGTGAGCCAAGTAAAAATGGCCTCATAATTCAGTTACTGGTTATTGTTTTGTGTACTGACCTATACTAAACTGATATGGACTAAACATCCAAATACAGGTAACAATGACAACATTGATGGGGATAATGATGAACATATTAAAATTTTAATATTAAAAAGGCTTACAGATCGCTATGTGTAGTCTTCTAGTCTATAGCACCATTATGTGATTTCTATTGGTGCTCAGTTAAAATTTTGTTTTTAACATTTATTTTTGAGAGACAAGAGACAGAGTGTGATCAGGGGAGGGGCAGAGAAAGGGAGATAGAATCCGAAGCATGCTCCAGGCTCCAAGCTGTTAGCACAGAGGCCGATGTGGGGCTCAAACTCATAAACCGCGAGATCATGACTTGGGCCGAAGTCGGATGCTTAACCAACTGAGCCACCCAGGCGCCTTTTAAAATGCTTATTTATTTATTTATTTTTGAGACAGATAAGAGTACGAGCAGGGAAGGGAAGGCGGGGAGAGGTGTCAGAAACTGAAGCAGGCTCCCAGCTCTACATGGGGCTTGAAATCATGGACTGGGAGATCATGACCGGAGCTGAAGTCAGATACTTAACCAACTGAGCCACCCAGGAGCCCCTTTTTGGTGCTCAGTTTAAACTTCTTCTGGTATATGTTAAATTTCTATCTGCTTTAGGATTATATACAAAAGTAAATATATTTCACTTGAATTGGAAGAAAAGCTCTCGATTTCAAACTATCAAACTCATTATAAAATAATTTTAAATTTCTTCCAGGAATGCAGAATAAAACGTTTTAAAAGTGTAAGTTGTTACTGTTATGAGTTATGACTATTTATCATAAAATTAAAATTTGTTTTTCCCAATATGTACTGCTCCATCTACTCTCTGAAGTTTTTATAAATTAACACTCGTTATTCTGAGATCTTAGTATTTTATCTTGCACCAAACAAGAGAAAAAAATTTTAAATAACTTTATACCTATTGAAACAACAGTTATTTTTATTATCTATTATAGGTATTTATAGGAAATCACTAATAGACAATATAGCATAACATGTGAAATAAACCCTAAAAGCAAGAGTTACTGTGCACTAATTAATTCCGCCATATATTTAACTGTGCACCAAACCTGATGATCAAACACCAATTTTGGCCCTCCATCAGCAGCAGTATCTTCACTGAGTAACATCCATGTGTTTGTGTCAATGTCATAACGATAGAAGTCACTTTTCAGAGATTTGCTGTTCCTCACAGAGGAATCCAAATAACGCCCCAATGTGTAGATTTGCCTTCGCTGAATGTCAATGCACATCTTATGACATGATCTGGCGCTAGGACCATTCTGTGGAGACCGAAAAAAAAAAGAAAAAATTCAAAGACCAAATAATAAAAAATAAAATTAAATGCTCTTTTTTGTTGACTTTTACTAAAAGGTTTGCAATGTAAGTCCAACACACAGTTAGATATTACCATAGAAATGCTTAAAATCTGCCAGGAAAGATGGGATAAACTATTCTGCACATGGTGTGCTGTCTATAACACTCATACGGCTTCTGTGAAAAACTCACTGACTGCACTGTAGTCATTTGTGCACAGAGCTGGAGTCTCCAGTACATGTTAATCTAAAGAAAGTTGCCTTTTTTTTTTTAATTTCTAAAAAATGTTTTTTATTTATTTCTGAGAGAGACAGACAGCGTGAATGGGGGGGGAGGGGGGGGTGAGAGACAGAATCTGAAATCTGAATCAGAATCAGAGTCAGAATCAGAATCTGAAACAGGCTCCAGGCTCTGAGCTGGCTGTCAGCACAGAGCCCGACGTGGGGCTCAAACCCACGAACCATGAAATCATGACCTGAGCCAAAGTCGGCTGCTCAACCAACTGAGCCACCCAGGCGCCCTGACAGTTGGTCTTTTAAAATATTTCTCATTAGAATTTCTCACCAGAATCTAGCACAAAACAGATACCCCAAGAATATCTAGAATCGCTGAATTTCATAACTAGAAGGAACCTTAATAAGATCTCTTGTTTAATTATCTCCTTTTAAAGATGAGGAAGCATAACCCAAAGAGGAAAGGCATCTTAGGGAAGATTAGTAAACTAGTGACAGCACCAGAATAAAAATCCAAACCTTTGACTTCATCCACATATTACATTATATAAATTTGACACTTCTGCTTGGACAAATAACACGATGAGGGATACAATATGAAGAACACTGTACAATCAACAAAAATTATTTAGTTGAGATCACTTGTATCACAGGACTGAATAAAAGGCAAAAAACAATATTACAGCATAAACTAAAAACAGAGCTCATGGAGAAAAAAGAACTTCAATTGGGCAGAATTTGAAAGGGGGAAAAGGAACAAGAATTAATTGTTAAATGTTTCCTGAATTCTACCTATATTACAGTATTTGTTAAATTTGTTAAATCTCTTGAATTCTATCTATATCAGTATTACATGTCTATGTATATTTCATTCAATCCATGCAACTCCATAAGGAAATATTTCCATGTCACAGATTCTAAGTAATCTGTTCAATGTAACAAAACTAGGAAGACAGAGAATCTAAGCTTCAGTGTAACTAGAACCAAAAACTGTGTTCTTTCCACTATTCTGGATTGGTTTTCCACAAGAGTAACAAATGCAAAACAGACTTAATACAATGTGTGTAGTTACGACTGAGATGAAGAATTCCTAGTGCAGAAATAAGAATTGAAGGGTAAGGCAGAAATAGAAGCCTGGTGAATGACTGACAGATGAGGCTGGATATAATCTCACAGGCAGTAAAGGACTGTCATGGGTTTCCAGAGCAGGATAGAACCTTTAAAAAGCAGTATTATAAAAAGAGTATTCTAGCACTGTTATCTAGATTAAATAAATAAAGATATTAGGAAGGAAGAATAATTTGACATTAGTGTTATGAATCTAGATGTTAAGTTGATTTGAATCTGTACTTTAGTATTCATACTAATGACTATTTTAAAACTTGTTTTTAAAGATTTTTGTCAAAGAAAATCTCCAGCAGATAAGGTGAAAACATTATTTTTTGAAAGAATTTCCTCCATAATTAAATTCAAAAACAAAGATAGGGTAATACATAATAAATCTATGCCATCTATCCTAGAATATAAAATTTGAGACTTTATTAGGGGAGGTAATAGAACTTCTTGCTTCAGCTTAATTAGCATAAGTGCTATTAAAACAAGTAAATTATACCCTTAATAAGAAGAAAAAAGGAAATAAAGAAAAGGAGCCAGAAGAATAGAAAACAGATTAAAAAATGGAGATAAGTAACAAAGTTGGTATCCTTAAAGATTAGTAGAATTATAAACCACTAGCAAGACTAAATTTTTAAAAATAAAAAGAAAACACAAATTGCCAAATATGAGAAATGAGAGCAGGAACATAACTTACAGGCTCACTAGAAGTTACAAAGAAAGTAAGAGACCATTATGAAAAACAGGTAAAATCTGATAATGTTGATAAAATGGACAAATTCCTTAAAAAACTGTAAACTTACCGAAATTGACATGAGATAAAAGAGAAAATCTGAAGTCACTATATCTACTGAAAAACTGACTTCATAATTTAAAAACTTCCCGCAGGGGCACCTGGGAGGCTCATTTGGTTGAGCCACTCTTGCTTTCGGCTCAGGTCATGATCTCACAGTTTGTGGGTTTAAGCCCCGAGTCGGGCTCTGTTCTGGCAGTTTGGAGCCTGTCTGGGATTCTCTGTTCTCCCTCTCTCTCTGCCCCTACCCTGCTCACTCTCTCAAAATAAATAAATAAACATTATTTTTTTTTTAAATAGAAACTTCCCACAAATAAAATGCCAGTCCTAGATATGTATACTGATAGATTTTATTTAACACAAGAAATAATATTCCTAACTCATTTTATAAGGACAAGAGAACACTGAAACCAGTTAACAATCATACTACAAAGGAGCAAGAGGAAAAATAATTTACAGGAAACCAGCAACCAGTTTATCTCATGAACAGACACAAAACTAATCTTTAACAAAATATTATCAAATAAAATGCAGCAATATATAAAAAGGATATTCCTTAATAAAGGGGGTTTATATCAGGAATGTAAAGTTAATTTTACATTTAAAAACTGATCAAGGTAATTCACTACATCAACAGAATTAAAGGAAAAAAATCTTATCCTTATAAAAAGCATTTGATAAAATTCAATACACATGTATGAGGAAACTCACAGCAAACCAGGAATAGAAAGGAATGTCTTCAATCTGGTAAGAATGCATGAAATCCTAAATCTAATTCTTCACTTTTTAAATTTTTTTAGAGAGAGAGAGTGAACACTCACGCCATGTGAGAGAGAGAGAGAATCTCAAGCTCCACACCCAGCATGGAGCGCAATACAGGGCTCAATCCCATGAAGGTGAGATCATCACCTGAGCTGAAATCAAGAGTTGGATGCTCAAGTGAGTCACCCAGATGCCCCTAATTTTTCACTTAATGGTGAAATAATGAACGCTGTTCTGTGAGAATCTGAAACAAGATAAGGATGTCTAGTCTCACTTCCTCTATTTAACACCATATGAGAAGTCAAAATCAGTGCAATAAGGCATTAAAAAATAAAATGTTATAAAAAAAAGCAAAAAGGAAGAAATAAAATTGTCTCTATTCATAGATGACAAAACTATTGGTTGAAACATCCTAAGAAATCAACAGACAGAAATAATTTACTTCTCTATATTAGCAGTAAACAAAAAGAAAAAATTCTTAAGCTCCATTTACAATAGCACAAAAAACCAAAATACACTGAGACCAATATAAAAACATTCAAGACCTCTAACCTAAAAACTCCAAGAGTGCTGACAAATAATTAAGACTGAAATAATTGGAGATTAAATGTAACTATGCTCATGGATTAGAAGACTTAATATTATTAAGACATCAATTCTCACCAAATTGATGTATAAACATCACATTCCCAATCATAATCCCAACAGTTTTAGAAACTGACAATGATTCTAAAATTTATGTGAAATGTAAAAGACCTAAAAGAATCAAAATAATTTCTTTGTTTTATTTATTTCTTTGGGTGGGGGGGAGGGACAGAGAAAGAGAAGGAGAGAGAATCCCAAGTAGGCTCCATGCTGTCAGTGTAGAGCCCAATGCAGGGCTTGATCTCATGAACCAGTGAGGTCATGACGTTATGACCTGAGCAGAAATCTGGCACTTAACTGACTGAGCCACCCAGGTACCCCTTGAAATAATTTTTAAAAAGAAGAATAAAGAGGTCTTATACTACCTGACCTCAAGGAGTGTCATAATGGTATAAGAGCAGACCAAAAGATAATGGGGCAGGATAGAGTATTCAGAGAGACATATACTTATATGATCAATTGATTTTTGACAAACATGCCTAAGCAATTCAATGTGGAAAGAAAATAGGGAGCAATCAGAACTCTCATACATTTCTGGTAGGAATATAAAATGGTATAATCACTTTGGAAAAAGCCTTACTAGTTTCATCAATGGTTGCTAAGGGTGAAAGTTTGATGAGTAACATGGTATTTTCATGATCTCAAGATGTCTCTTCACAAGTTACATATTATAGAGGGGAGAAATCTGGAGGGCACTCTCCTTAAATGAGTGATCAAACGTACCAGACAAACTGACACAGTATGGTTCCTGACAGGATATACTAAGGAGGATATCACATGGTATTCCACTGTGATGTCATCCACATGGTGTTCCTGCTAAGAATGCTCAACCTAAATCCAATCCCAAGGAAACAAGAGACAAACCCAACTGAGGGATAGTCTACAAAATAATTACTGTGTTCTTCAAAAATGTCAAGGTTTATTTATTTATTTATATTTATTTCTGAGAGAGAGATAGAGAGAGACAGCATGAACAGGGGAGAGTCAGAGAGAGAGGGAGACACAGAATCTGAAACAGGCTCCAGGCTCTGAGCTGTCAGCACAGAGCCCAACACGGGGCTCAAACCCACGAACCGTGAGATCATGACCTGAGCCAAAGTCAGACGCTTAACCGACTGAGCCACCCAGGCGCCCCAAAAATGTCAAGGTTTAGAAAGGTAAGGAAAGGTTGAGGAACGATGCCAGTCTAAAGTAGAATTGAAGAAACATGACAATGAATGCATGATCATGAACTGAGTCCTGGTCAGGGATGGGGTTTGGGAGTGACAGTGGGACACCTATAAAGGACATTATGGAGATACTACATGGATTAAGTGTCTATATCTGAAAACCGTCTGTGGATTAAATTAAAGCAGCAGTTCTCAGGGCATTCTGGGATCTCCAAGACACTTCAGGGAGTCCACACAGTTTTGGTTTTTGTTTTTTTAAACACCACCACTAAGATAAGAATTTGTCTTTTCACTCTTACTCTATGAGTGTCTGTGAAACTTTCCAAAGGCTACACAACTTCTGATACAACAACAGATTGGATACAGAAGCAGATATGAATCTATCTGCCTTCTATTAAGCTGAACATTAAAAAGATTTAGAAAACTATAAAACAGGGGTGCCTGAGTGGCTTAGTTGGTTAAGCATCTGACTCTTGATTTCGGCTCTCATGGTTTGTGGTTTTGAGCCCTGTGTTGGGCTTTGCACTGCAGTGCAGAGCCTGCTTGGTATTCTCTCTCTCTCTTTCTGCCCCTCCTCTGCTCTCTCTCTCTCTGAAAAATAAGTAAATAAACTTAAAAAAACCTATAAAATAGTGCTACTTGGTATATCGTGGTTATTTCAAGGAAATGCACCTTATGTGACTGAGTTACAAGCTGACCTAATTGCTTTCTCCATGGAACACTATATTTACTTGAAAGAAAATTAACAATCCAAATATGGATATCCAGACATTATGGTTATGACAGATATTTTCTGAAAAATGAAGTAAGTCAGAGAGACAGAGAAAGACAGAGTGTGAGTGGGGAAGGAGCAGAGAGAGAGGGAAACACAGTATCTGAAGCAGGTTCCAGGCTATGAGTTGACATCACAGGGCTGGATGCGGGGCTGGAATTCATGAACTGTGAGATCATGACCTGAGCTGAAGTTGGACGCTTAACCAACTGAGCCACCCAGGTGCCCCTTAATAACTTTTATTATTAAAAAATTTTAAGTAGGCTTCATGCCCAGTACAGAGCCCCACACGGGACTTGAACTCATGATCCTGAGATCAAGACCTGAGCTTAGATCAAGAGTTGGATACACTTAATCGACTGAGCCACCGAAGGGTCCAATTAGAAGCAAATTTAAGGAAAGAGTACCCAATGGAAAAAAAGATAGTCTCTTTAGCTAACGGTGCTGGGAGAACTGGACAGCAACATGCAGAAGAATGAAACTAGACCACTTTCTTACACCATACACAAAAATAAACTCAAAATGGATGAAAGGCTTAAACAGGAAACAATCAAAACCCTGGAGGAGAAAGCCTTTGACCTCAGCTGCAGCAATTTCTTGCTCGACACATCTCTGAAGGCAAAGGAATTACAAACAAAAATGAACTACTGGGACTCTCATCAAAATAAAAAGCTTCTGCACTGCAAAGGAAACAACAAAACTAAAAGTCAACTGACAGAATGGGAAAAGATATTTGCAAATGACATATCAGATAAAAGGTTAGTATCCAAAATCTATAAAGAACTTACCAAACTAAACACCCGAAAAACAAAAAATCCAGTGAAGAAATGGGCAGAAGATCTGAATAGATACTTTAACAGAGAAGACATCCAGATGGCCAACAGATACATGATAAGATGCTCAATGTCGCTCATCATCAGGGAAACACACATCAAAACCACACTGAGATACCATCTCATACTAGTCAGAGTACCTAAAATTAACAACTCAGGAAACAGCAGATGCTGGCAAAGATGTGGAGAAATGGGAACCCTCTTGCACTGTTGGTGGGAATGCAAAGTGGTGCAGCTGCTCTGGAAAACAGTGTGGAGGTTTCCCCCAAAATTAAAAGTAGAACTACCCTATGACCTAGCGCTGCTAGGAATTTATCCAAAGGATACAGGAGTACTGATTCATATGGGACATGTACCGCAATGTATACATCAGCGCCTTCAACAATAGCCAAATTATGGAAAGAGCCTAAATGCCCATCAACTGATGAATGGATAAAGAAGATGTGGTTTATATATACAATGGAATACTACTTGGCAATGAGAAATAATTAAATCATGGCATTTGCAACAATGTGGATCAAACTAGAAGGTATTATGCTGGGTGAAGACAGTCAGAGAAAGACAGCATGTTTTCACTCATATGTAGATCTTGAGAAACTTAACAGAAGACCACGGGGGAGTGGAAGGGGAAAAAAATAGCTACAAACAGAGAGGGAGGGAGGCAAACCATAAGAGATTCTTATTTTTAAAATAATTTTTTAACGTTTATTTAGTTTTGAGAGACAGTAGGAACAGGGGTGGGACAGAGAGAAAGGAAGTCACAGAATTCGAAGCAGGCTCCAAGCTGTCAGCACAGAGACCGAAGCGGGGCTCAAACCCATGAACTGTGAGATCATGACCTGAGCTGAAGTCAGCCACTTCACCAACTGAGCCACCCAGGTGCCCCTAAGAGACTCTTTTTTTTTTTTTCTTAAATTTTTTAATGTTTTATTTCTGAGAGAGAGAGAGACACAGCATGAGCAGGGACTGTCAGAGAGAGAGAGGGAGATACAGAATCTGAAGCAGGCTCCAGGCTCTGAGCTGGCTGTCAGCACAGAGCCCGACATGGGGCTCGAACCCACGAACCGTGAGATCATGACCTGAGCTGAAGTCGGACGCTCAACCGACTGAGCCACCCAGGCACCCCTAAGAGACTCTTAAATACAGAGAATACACTGAGGGTTGACAGGAGGGTATGGGAAAAGGGAAAGTGGGTGACGGGCACTGAGGAAGGCACTTTTTGGGATGAGCACTGGGTATTTATAAGTGATGAACCACGGGAATCTACCCCCCAAACCAAGAGCACACTTTACATACTGTGTGTTAGCCAATTTGACAATAAATTATATTTTTTAAAAGGCAAATGTAAAAACTTAAAATTTGTTTTTAAGCAAATATTAAAAATTTTTTAAACTTCTATCTGCCACTGAGATCTTGATACCTTCCTAATACTGAGAAGACTTATCTAGTGAAACTGATAATGATGTTAACAAAGATGAGGGGTTTTGGGTATTGTATAATAAAATGTCAACATCTGGAAGATATGCAGAACTCAGGAAACCAGTGTTTTCAAGTGGCCGACACATGGGTAAAAAAAAAAAAAAAAGAAAAAACATGCATGGGTAAAAGATCTACTCAAAGAGCAAGATAGAACAATGGATTTTAATGTAACAGATAGAAGACATTAGCTGATATGGTTTCAGAGTCTGTAATACAATCAATCACCTTTAAGAAACAACCACTTGTCATTTTGGGATATGAGATCAGATCAAAAAAGACCATGTACAAATATCTGAAAAGGCTATTAAAATACTATTCTCCCTTCCAAAAACATATCTATGTGAGGTCTCACATTTTCATATATTTCACAGAAAACACTATGTCACAAGAGATCAAACAGAAAAGCATCCAGGAGAATCTTTCTGTCTTCCACAAAGCCTGACATTAAAGAAACTTCTAAAAACGCAAAACTCAAGAAAAATATATTTGTTTCAAACCTTTATAAAAGCTTACTTGCATATCTATATGAACATTTAAAATAAATATTCTAAGAGGTGAACCATTCCTCCTATTTTCAATCTCCTAAATGTGTTATTAGATACATATTTAAGTAAATTAAAGTGAATTAAATTAATACTATTTCTTTACTGTACATCATACTTTTAAACCACATACCTCAGGGTATCATCAAACATTAACTTGTACTCACTGGTATAGGAAATAAAATTAGATATATGAAATACTGTTTACTTTTGGAAGGAATGAATATGAATATTTATGCAAGAGTGATATACCATTACCATTTACTTCATATAAAGATCAACAAAAGGTTTATTGGCATCTATATGAAGAAAACAATAATAAACTTTAACAAATCTGAACGCCAGTTCTGGGTCATCACTTTACTTATCTCTACTGACTTCAAAATAACAGAAACAAAGTATTCTCATCAACATAAATTCTGTATTTTTTCAGTACTAGTTTTAAATAATTATTAATTGGATTCCAAATATTGTTTATAACATATAAATAATATAAAAATAATACTCATGCCCAGCTTCAAAGATAGAACATTAATATGACCTTTGAGGCCTCCGGTGAACTACCCCCCTCTCTTGCCAAAAGAGCCCAGTCACTCTTCCTTCTTTTCTCCAACATTAACTTTTCGTTTAACTTATCTCAGCTATCGGAGGCAAAAATTTAAGAGAGAAACCACAGTGCTGAAATTAGTGCCAAAATGAGTAGAGAGGAAGATATGTGAAATGCAATATTGGGTGCTAGAACTCTTGGAATTTAGGCACTAATCAGGCATATTCAATGAAGAAGAAGGAGGCTTGCAGGATGAATCCTAGACTTACAACTGCAAGAATAATTATAGATGCAATCAACTTAGACTTAAAATAGTTTAAGAGAAACAAATTAGGAATTTTTTTAGTTCACTATTTTTAATGAAGATAGAAATAATCACTTCAGAAAATGGTACTTTAATGCTAAAAGACAAAGGCCATTTCTACATATTTTTATAGGGATAACAAATAGAAATTAGTTTTAAGACAGATCTGAAAAGATAAAAGCTACCTATATTAATCAATGCAATACCTGGAGTATGCAAGAATCCAATTTTCTAGAATTAAAGGCATAGCATCAAATCATTCTAAAATGGCCATTTTAGATTAAAAGGAGTGGATTTTGAGTTAGGTCTTTCCCTCTCAGTTTTTCTCTTCGGCTCCTATCATTTTATTAAGTTTATTTGTCACCTCATAATCTGAAATAGCCTAGATGGGAGGGTACAATAAAAAATTCTAGGGGCGCCTGGGTGGCTCAATCGGTTAAGTATCTGACTTCAGCTCGGATCATGATCTCACAGCTCATGGGTTTGAGCTCCGTGTCAGGATTTGTGCTGACAGCGTGGAGCCTGGAGCCTGCTTCCGATTTGGTATCTCCCTCTCTCTCTTCCCCTCTCTGTCTTTGTCTTTATCTCTCTCTCAAAAATAAATATTAAAAACAAATTCTGTAAAGATTTTGAAAAAAAAAATGAATTAACATTTGCTTTATACTAGTGCATAACTATGCACTTATTCAATCCAAAGCTGTAAATCCAAGCTATCTTATTCACTAAGGAAGTGCTTTATGTATACATATATCAACATACATGTGAATACAATTTTAGTTAAAAATAAAATATACATCTTTTGTGAAAACTGATATATAGTCAAATAGTGAGAAGCCAAAACAGTGAAAAAGCAAGGACATTAAAAGCGTATTTTCCCAGAGGAAATTAAAACACGATGAATGTTCAAAGTAAGAGTAGAGGTGACAAAGACCTGAGAAAAAAGATCATTACACAGTTACATTTCCAGCCTAACATAGTTAAAAACTAAGTTATACTCAATATTCATTTCTATTTATCCCCATGAAATAGATTTGTTCATGCTCCAGTAGTTGAAGAACCAGGTATAGAAGCTGGAATGCAAGCATACTTAAATGAAACCTGCTCACCACAAATTCTTCTGCGACTACTGTGGACAGATGTGAGAAAAGAATACCAATCATCTGGAAAAAGAAGTGTACGCCCACACCCCTGTCATAATACAGATGGATGAAAAGTCCGAGAACTTGCCTCCTTCTCAGTGTCTCTAGAGATACATGTCCACTGGTTCTCCTTCACACTGTACGCCCAGAAGTCAGCAAGATCTTGTGTTCCATCCCAGCCACCAAACAAATAAACGGTCTCTATGAAAATTAGAAAAATATGTATAAAAAAATTTAACGATAAAATTTAAGTAGAGGCCACCTAGTCATTGTTTCTAAAATCATTTAAGGCACATCTAAATAAACTTAAAAATGAAATTTGTAAATAGATGACATTCCAAAACATACACTAGATGAGTATTTCCTAAACATGGGTATATGGAAAGGCTGCTGTAGGACCACCATTTTGAGAGATTTATAAAAGTTCAAAAAACTAAGGGACCTAAGATTTTATAGGTCTTCAGTGGGTAAGAAGAGTCTGTGTGTTTGAAAGTTTCCAGTGTGAATCTGATGTGCAGCCAGTTTTGGACTCTCTGTGTTAAGCTGCAGAACGTTTACAGTTAGCAGTTTCTTAGCAGTGCAGCCTCAGATCGTAAAAGAATAGAAATCCCAAAGGAAAAAGATGGTCTGAAATATAAAGACATTTAGCGATTTCTGGGGAAAAAAACAAAACAAAACCCTTCACATTAAAACTGTTTTCCCTCTACTGCAATATCAAAAACAATGGTTAAAACTAGCAGTGAGTTAAAGTTAGACACCTTAAGAATAAGGTGATGCACAGCCTTGGCATTCCCATGGAAACTGGGGAAATCTCTTCCAAATATGTAACGGTAGGTTTAACTCCTCAGAAATCAACGTTTGAGTCATTCTAGGCATCTTGAGAATTTGGTTTCTTTTAACTCAGCAATGCCTATCATACCCATGGACTGTTGCACTGCAACAAAATGGATTTCTTGCCCAGTGGATAATCTTTACACTTAACACTATGTCCCATCTACATCCTTCTTTATAATAATGCCTTTCTTTTCTTCAAATACAACCCCCTTTTAAATGTCTTATGCCTCCTGGTTACACAAGTCCCACCAACTTTTTTTTTCAAGTTATGGCATTTCTTTTCTTTTTTTTGTTTTTTCTCTTTTTAAAATTAAACTCTATGAGTTTACTTTGAGCCAAACATGGGGCTCAAAGTCACCACCCCAAGATCAACAGTCACATGCTCTATCAACTAAGCCAGGCAGGTATCCCCCCTTCCTTTTAAAAATATCAAATAAGACACACAGGAATGCTGTAAAACCACCTACTCTCTAACTGATATATGCTAGTAGGGTCTACATATGTGGAAGCTGGCATCTAAATTATGTCCCACCATGAAGGGTTACAATTCAAAGTGTACTCAGAAATACTGTAACACTGTTAAGAAAATTCTTGCCACTCATAGAGCCAGACGGTCTTCTAAGAGATTTTTGTCATATTTTCATATGATTTCAAACTCTAAGTGAAATGCCCCCATTCTATGCCCAAGAAGCTAGGGAAATCAAAACAATGCTTCTGGTAGGAACATACCATTGGGACAGGACTGAGCTCTAGTGCTAACTGGGTAATCAAATCAAGTACGGGTCTTAGTTTTTTCACTTACAAAACTCTCAGTGTTGTGGGATAGTTCTTCAGATACAAGTTACACAAAAACATTCTGAAGGCTACCAAGCATGAACAGCATTTCTACCTTTAAAACATGCACAAAAATAAAAACTACTCTGTGGTTACTAAGTGCCACAGATGAAATAAAAACAGCATTACTGTAACTGATTTCATGTTTAACTCAGTACCCAGAACATTTCTGGCTCTGTACAAAGGTGAAATAATGGCAATTATTTTAAACTGTTAAAAAATGATATCTCAGAACTATAAAGCAATCCATTATCATTAGTTAAGTAACATTCTGTTTCCCAAATGACATGTGGTGATGCCCAGATACTTCAAGTATTACAGGAATAAAAAAATTAAAGAATTTGCATCTGGCTTCAAAATTATTTGCCAAGGCCTCACTGTAAATGCAATTAACCCTGTTAAATTCTGAGGCCAAGAGAGGGAGGGGATATATAACTAAAATAGCAATAGCAATTGACCTTTTGTTTTATAGTGTTTCTGGGTACCCTCTGGATAAGGTTACCCTGGTTCATTAACTTTAATAACCCTTCCTCCTGGGCTCTGAGTTCTCAATGTTCTTTCTGAAAAGCAGGTCTCTTTGTACGCATAAATTCTCACAGCAAAGAAAACCCACATTTCCACAACAGCCTCATTGATAGCTGAGCAAAATAAAATCTGGCAGAGAGCAAGCATCCCAATGGAATTAATCCAAGATGTCATTCTTGTCTGTGAATGCTTTGTAGTCCCAGTTGAAGTTTAATAGTAAAATTGAATGAATCGGATGGAAACAGGACCTTCTGACATACCTGAATGAAATGCATGACAAGTTTTTAATTAAATCATCTAATCATTTAAGTTAAATCATTCAGAGATGAAATATTATCTAGAAATAAACACGAACAAAAGTATTATTTAATGCGTAAAGGGTATCAAAAACTTTGAAAGATTATAGAAATCATTGGAGAGAACTGTAGTGAGAAGGAAGCAGAAAAAAGAAAACATTATTTGCAACAGGGTCCATTCTCATGCTTACAGGTTATGTAACAATTCACGTACATCTCTGGGCAGTACACTCTGCCTCAAGCGGCAGCCCTTTCTCTATATTTTTTTCTTAAAGGAGCACAGCTCTTGCGGCTATCCATTTCTCCAGGCATGCAGAGGAATGTCCAGTCAATGTTTTCCCAGGGCTACCCTGAACTGGCAAGGTATTTTAAAGAATACAAAGAAAGAAGACAGTCCCTATCCTCAAGGAGCTTACAATCTAGTCAAGAATATAAAACAAGTGGGGTGCCTGAGTGGCTCAGTCAGTTGGGCGCCCAACTCTTGATTTCAGCTCAGATCATGATCTCATGTTCCTGGGATAATTCCCTGCTGTCAGCACAGAGCCTGCTTGGGATTCTGTCTCCCTCTCTCTCTTCTCCCCCCTACTCACACCTGCTTGTGCTCTGTCTCAAGTAAACATTAAAAAAAAAAAGAGAGAATATAAAATATATATGTAAATCACCATAAAACAGGGCAGCCTAAGTGCCATAAGAAAGGTAAAAAGCAGAGGCGCCTGGGTGGCGCAGTCGGTTAAGTATCCGACTTAGACTTCAGCTCAGGTCGTGATCTCATGGCTTGTGAATGTTAGTCCTGCGTCGGGCTCTGTGCTGACAGCTCAGAGCCTGGAGTCTGCTTTGGATTCTGTGTCTCCCTCTCTCTTTGCCCCGCCCCACTCATGCTCTGTCTCTCAAAAATGAATAAACGTTAAAAAATTTTTTAAAAAGAAAAAAAAAAAAGAAAGGTAAAAAGCTCCATGAGGAATTCAAAAGAGGAAAGAGAGTATACTGGTTGAAGGGACTCAGGAAAGGTTTCAGATGGCAGTGGCATGTGACCTATCCATCAGAAGGTGGCTTTGTTGGCAGAATGGGAGACAGAGAGGAGGACTTTTCAAGCAGAGTAAAAAGTATAATAAAGGTACAGAGAAAGAAAAACACATGAGAAGTATTTTAAAGCACATGGACTCTAAAGTCAGGCAGATCTCAGACAGAATTAAAAGCTCTACCACCACTGGGTTCCTTGACTACCAGGTTCCTCACATCCAAAACAGCACACAGCACCTAGTTTATAAAGCCATTGTGAGAATTAAATTAAATAATGCATGCAAAAGGGTTAAAACTGTGTGATGAATAAATGCACGGTTTGATTTAAAAGAACACAAAAGATTTAAAAGTAGCAGCCAGCTTTTGGAAGGGTTTAAATGACAATATAAAGGCTTTGAATTTAACTCCACAGACCATACAGTAGCTTCAGATCCTAGGCAGACATGTGACCAGGCCAATTATGAATGTGATGCATTACAGGACTTGATCAAGGACAAGCTGGCCAAAAAGAGGGACTGGAAGTGACCAGTAACGGCCAATGTACAAAATGTCAAACCAGTTCCATTCTAAGAGACAAACTGAATCAATCATCAATCAATCAACCTGTCATTACTGAAGCCACAAAAACTAAAATTCAATCAACCACATTCTTAAGCACAGGTCTTTTTAGCACCAGTACTAAATAAACCCTGGAGCTACTTACTACTAGCAGTACTGATATACACATCTTATTTATACTAAAAACAAGGCAGAAATGTTAACACATCAGTGTCTTAACACCATTCTGCACAAAGAAGCGAGCTTTTTATGTTATGAGCCCGACTGCAATATCTATCCTCCTACTAATTCTACTGGGTTAGCTGCTGACTGAACAATCCTCCACAAGATGGCACACTATTTTCATAATTAAATCCATGTTTCCACTTTGAAACTGTATGGAATGCTCACACACTCACACAGCACAGGCCCAACCTTAAATAAAATTTATGTGTCAAAAAGAAGAGGTAGGAGAAGAGTTAACAAGATAGTAAAGGAAGTTACTTTAATTCTTAGTTTAATATAAATAATGAGAAAAACAAATGAAATGGAAAAAAAGTTTTAAGAAACACAAATTTATAGTCAAGATAAAAATGAAACCCTGTCAGGGCATTTAATACAAGAGTTTAATCCTTCTGAAAATGCAGTTAGTAAGTAAGACCTTAAATTAACTTGGAAAGTTTGAAGAGAGGAATACATGAGAAGGGGATAGTAGCTATTTCACATGTTCTTCAACCCTGTCTTCTCTAGCCATTCCCTTGAACTCTCATGACCCAACAAATTATCAACTGGATCTATCTGCCTCCCTTTCTAAATAGAACCATATTCCTCCAGAAAGCTATAATTACAAAACTATCTAGGGACTGATCCTTTGGTTAAATTCAACATATACTTTCCCTGCTACAAGGCTGTATTTTCTGTATATATATTTGAATATATTTTGTATCCTTAATTAAGGGTGGATGTCCAGGGGAGTCTGGGTGGCTCAGTCAGCTGAGTGTCGGACTTCAGCTCAGGTCATGATCTCACAGTCCAATCCGTGGGTTTGAGTCCCACGTCAGGCTATATGCTGACAGCTCAGTGTCTGGAACCTGCTTCAGATTCTGGTCTCCCTCTCTCTCTGCCCCTCCCCCGCTCATGCTCTCTCTTTCAAGAATAAATATTAAAAAAACCCTTTTTTGGGGCGCCTGGGTGGCTTAGTCGGTTAAGCGTCCGACTTTTGCTTAGGTCATGATCTCGCGGTTCGTGGGTTCGAGCCCCGCGTCGGGCTCTGTGCTGACTGCCAGCTCAGAGCCTGGAGCCTGTTTCAGTCTGTGACTCCCTCTCTCTCTGACCCTCCCCTACTCATGCTGTCTCTCTCTCTCTCTCTCTCTCTCCTAGAAATAAAAAAAATATTAAAAAAATAAATAAATAAATAAATAAAACCTTTTTTTAAAGGCTGGATTTCCAGAATTCTTTTCTAGCAACTGTATAAAAGAAAAAAAAACATTCCTGCCATAGGTAACTAAAGAAATACAGCCACTGTATTTGTAATTAACAACTAAAACCCATATTCACCCATTTCCTTCAAAAGTTTCTTTAAGGAATTTAAGGAAAATCTATATGTGGCACTGGGGAAAGAAAGAAAAGAGAGAAGAAAAAAGAAAAGGAGAGACAGAGAGGGAGGGAGGGAGGGAAGAAGAGAGAAAGAAAAGGAGACAAGGAAGGAAAGAGAGAGAAAGAAAAGAAAGGAAAGGAAAGAAAAGAAGGAAAGAAAACGAACTTTCATATAATTAGTACAGAATAATGAAAGGTTCACATTTCCACAGAATGACTCTGCCAAGTGACAAGAAACTCCCCTTTAATTTCTTTTGTAGACACCAAATACTGGGTCTTTGCCTGAGTCTTCCTACCTATCCTGAGAGGAAAGAAGTCTGCACGGTACTGTAGGTTCTCAAAATTCCATGAGAGCAACACAACAAAGAACTGTCTGGTGCAATGGATATTTAAATTTTTACCTGAACAGACTTCTATACTGAAACAGAATAGACATGTCTTTTTTCTCTCTTTGAATTTGCCTTATTTTACCCAGAGCTGAAATGTAATTCAGAGTTGAAGAACTCAAGTAGAGAGGTATCAGGTATAGGGCTTATAATCAATAAAACTGACATACACATTCAGTAGGACAAAATACTGCATTTCTTGTCTACCACAGTAGAAATGATAGAATTCACTTAGGATGGTAGAAACCTCTGAAATAGTAAAATTTAATGCCATCAGGTACTTTTCTAAATTATTACTCTATCCTTAGAGCTGTAGCAAAATGAAAAAAAAGTGGGGAAAAAAAAGAAAATTTAGGCACCATTATATTTTTAATATTTAAGAAAATAAGATACATGAAACACTAGAAAGCAAGAATTGCTTTGAAATACAAGCCACTTTAAAGAAGCTGAAATAAACTATGAAGTTTTACTCTAGCGAAGGTGTTCTTAACTTTTTGAATTAAGAGTTCTTTAAAAAAAATTTTTTTTTTTAACATTTATTTATTACTGAGAAACAGAAAGAGAGAGAACATGAGCAGGGGAGGGGCAGAGAGAAGGGGAGACACAAAATCCGAAGCAGGTTCCTGTCTCTGAGCTGTTAGCACAGAGTCTGATGCAGGGCTTAAACCCACAGACTGCTAGATCATGACCTGAGCTGAAGTCGGACATTTAACTGACTGAGCCATCCAGACGACCTAAGAGTTCTTTTGATGATCTGGGGGTACCTGGTGGCTCAGTTGGGTCAAGCATCTGATTCTTGATTTTGATTCAGGTCATGATCCCATGGTTCGTGAGATCAAGCCCCATGTTGAGTCCTACACTGACAGAGAGGAGCCTGCTTGTAATTCCCTCTCCTTCCCTCTCAAAATAAATCTATAACCTTAAAAAAAAAAAGGCTTTTGACAATCTGAATTCATGGATTCTCTCAGAAAAATGTACAAACAAAACAAAATTTTGTATATATCTTCACCAGGTACAGAGCTCTTGCCCTGGAGGTCCTTAAAATGCATACTTAAAATAGCAGCTGGATGTCTCTAAACTACATTTTACTACTTTGGCATCAACTTTATAAACCTAAAAATTCTCGGTTCTTCAAACTCTATTTAGGGAATGTCATTCTTTACTACTAAACCTACCTAATTCTTATGAGCAAAATTCTTAAACTTTTCAAAAAATCTTAGAAGTATATTTATGATTTCCCTTCCTTTCTAAAACAGCTATCATCAGGGCGCCTGGGTGGCTCTGTCGGTTAAGCATCCGACTTCAGCTCAGGTCATAAGCTCACAGTTTGTGAGTTCGAGCACTCCATCGGGCTCTGTGCTGGCAGCTCAGAGCCTGAAGCCTGCTTCAGATTCTCTGTCTCCCTCTCTCTCTCTGCCCATCCCCCACTCGCACTCTGTGTCTCTCTCTCTCAAAAATAAATAAATATTAAAAAAATTAAAAAAAAAAATTAAACAACTATCATGACAATGTATATAAAAGATGAAACAAATTATACTGAAATAACATGGGTTGGTTAGAATGTGGGATTATGGGTGAATTTTTTTCCTCAAGACTGCCTTTCAAGTTGTTTAAAATTATTTTTTAAAGTTTTTAACTGTTTAAAAATATTTCCATCATAACAGTGTTAAAAACAGAAACAAAAAAAAGGTCTCTAGACTTGCATAAAATTCTCTGATCAGAACCATTTTATACTGTATATTACTGTTACACATAAAAACACATACTGTATAAATAGTATATACATTATATATAAAATACATTATTTCATTTAACTCTCCCAATAATTTATTGTTCTTATTTTTATCATCATTACTACTCATTCATGATCAAACAAAAAGTCAGTGGTAAAGTCAGGATTCAAGCCCAGGTATGTCTAACACATCCACCTTTTTCTCACAAACTCAAACCTCAACCATATTTGGTTGCTATGTCAGTAAGACTGGACTAGAAAAAGTTCTTTCAAAGATTCGCAATAAATATAATCTCTTTGAGGATGATTAAGATCAACCTCATGGTAGCAGTTATAAGAGGGCTTTGGTACATATATGATGAAATAGGAAAGCATATGAAAACACCTTGGTAAATCATGCTATTAATAGTTTTATAATAGAAATAGAAAGATTTCTACAGAACAAACCCAAAGATATCCCAGATTCCGGTTTGTACCCAGATTAAATTCAGAAAGCACCAAATGTTGCCCTAAAGAATGCAAAGCTCCATGTAACATTTAATTTTTCTATGTAGATCCCAAACTAATGATAACTACAGCTTTAAGGAAGCATAGGCTATACACTAGAAAAGAATAAGCAGAATCATGAGAAAATTTAAATATATTAGAATATAACAACATAAATTCACCTCAGAAAAATATTAGCCTGTGATAATAAATGACATGACACAATCTACTCATCAAGGATTACATTACTCATCAAGGGAACGGCTACACTATTTTTCCAATTACTAAAGTCAAACCTTCAGTCATCCTTCATTCCTTTCTCTCACACCTCACAACCAATCCATCAGCAAATAATGTCAACTCTCTATGACACCTTCAAATACATCCAAAATTCAATCAAATTCTCAACATTACCATTACAGCATAAGCCAATGCTATCATCACTTCTCTAGTAAGCAACTGCTTCCGAAAAGGTCTCTCTGCTTCTGTCCTTCATCCAGTTTATCTTGTTAAAATGCAAAGTCAGTTTATCACACTTCTTGTTTCTTAATTTTTTTTTGTTCTTGATAGAGAGGGCAAGCATGCGTGAGGGGAGGAGGGGCAGATAAAAAGGTGGACAGAGGATCCGAAGTAGCCTCTGTGCTAACAGCAGAGAGCCTGATGTGGGGCTCAAACTCACAAACTGTGACACTGTGAACTGAGCCAAAGTCGACTGAGCCACCCAGGTGCCCTACTTCATCACACTTCTTCCAACAATGCCTTCCCATCTCATTGTGAATAATGGTAAAGTGCTAACCAACAAAGGCCTAAAAGACTCAATACAATATGGCCCCTCATTACCTCTCTGACTTTATCATCTACTACTCTCTTCTTCACACACCCCAGATTTAGCAACAAATAATCTGGGGAAAATGCAAGGACAGGGAAAACGTGGGCAACACTTTACTCTGTAACACTATTATTTCAAATATGAATACCACTTAAAAATAAGTAAGGAATTTTATTTGAAATTGTGACTACTTAGTTCAGCAGTATTTACCATGGAGTGTCAAAAATTAATGTAAGTTTTGAGGTGCCTGGGTGGCTCAGTCGGTTAAGTGTCTGGCTTCGGCTCAGGTCATGATCGCCTGGTTTGTGGGTTCGAGCCCCGCATCGGGCTCTGTGCTGACAGCTAGCTCAGAGACTGGAGCCTGTTTCAGATTCTGTGTCTCCCTCTTTCTCTGACCCTCCCCTGTTCAGGCTGTCTCTCTCTTTCTCAGAAATAAATAAAACATTAAAAAAAATTAATGTAAGTATTAACCCTTAAAAAATATGTCCACAAAGACAGACAGACAAAAAATACCATAAATCTTTTCAAGAGTATCCTGGGCCCCCTTAAAGCCCATTCGTAAAGCCTCATCAAAAAACACGGAAATACCAAAATGACAGAGAATGCTGGCAGAAAGGAATATAGACAGCAATGGTTTGCCCAAAGAAACAAAAGATTAGGAATGCTAAGGTGTAAAAGTTACATCAGGATCATTAAGAAAGAAGCATATGTATATTTATTGGACTGGCAGGTAGAAAAAAAGATATCTAAGATTCCACAGCTGAGTCAAATCTTATCTGTAGGAGGGAAGAGATTTGGGGAGAGACACTAAGAATAGGAAAGCAAATTCCTATGCTTTGAAATGAACTTTTTCCACAGAGATCCCAATAATACTCCTAAACTAGCTCACAGGTTACTATACAAATCTAGCAGCAAAGTTTAAGAGAAATATTATAATTTCTCTTGTTACTTACAAAACATCTGTGAAAATATATCAATGCCTAGAAGATTATTACCTATGCTGTGATAATTTTTGTTCTTAATTGTTTTATGATGTGAATCAACAAAAACAAATTATTCCTGAAGCACTATGAATCAGCATAACACAATAAAAGAACTGGAAAAGTTTAAGTAATTTATTTACTTGGATCGATACTGGCACTCCAAGTAAAGCTTTCTAAAACCAAACAATAAAGTAAAATTATACTGAATTCTTGGTATTATTTGCTTTTCCAGATGGTAATTGGAAACCTACTATAATTTTAACATTAACCTTTAAATACAACAGTACCTAAGCTGTCCTAGGCTGTAGAATGTAGAAACCTAGGGAAAATTTTCAGTACCAAGGTACAGAATAAAATTAAAAAGGCAGCAAAGAAGGATAACTGAAACAAATTATTTATAGGCCTGTGAACAGTGTTAAGCAATTAGTGGGTCTACCAACACTTAAGCTACTTAATTTGATACTCCCTCTCTCAAAATAAGATCTTAGTTCTCTTTTATTCCAACAATTCCCATATTATGGCATGAAAATATAAATGCACTGAGAAGGCAGAAGAAATACTCCACAGGTTACTATGAAAATCAAAAATATATACAATTTCTTCCTCTCACACACACACACAGAGCCAGAAAGGACTGCACACTTCTTTCAGTTTATCTAGTTTTCTCTGTGCGGCAGCCTCCCCCCGTCATGTGTTGCCACCTTGTTTATGTTAAACCTGTGGCTAATGTTTATTTTTTTTGCTACTTGGCTATGGTTGATAACATTTAACCTTTGCAATGAATGGGAAAACGTATATCTGTGTCTACCTGATATTTTAAAATGTGTAATTTTTAACAGAATTTGCTTACCACTGCAAGTATTCCTCACCTGTTTGAACATCAATAACCATCTGATGACCTCCTCTCATTCCTGGTCGGTTATCTTCTCCATCACCTGAAGAAGAAACAATATTTTATTTTAAAGGAATAACCCAGAATAACTGTAAATCGAGACTACCTTTGTCTATAATGAGTAGTATAAATAACACACATTTATTCTTTCAATATTAAGAACATGTAAAAAGACTCAAAAGAAAGGATGTAACTGTGTTTATAGTAATTACCTTGCTCTTTTTCCCCAATGCCTTTTTTCAGGTTATTAATGCAACAGGAAACTATTTTCAATGTATTTATGACCAGTGCCATAAATCACCCAGAACAGAAGATATTCCACAAAAGCATAAGACAAAAACCTCTAAAGTACTGGAGTGAGAAAGTAAAGGTGGAAAGCAGTTATAGACAGATCTCAGGTCTCTATTCCAGGCATACATACCTACTTTGTATAATGAATTTCAAAGTTTATACAGCTAGCTACTGAAAACCAAGATGTTACCAAGTTTCATATTAATTTATTTTACCAAATAATTTACCAAATTTTGAGTACTGACTGAGAAGTGTTAAGATTTACTTCCTTTTGATTACTATTTCCACCACAGTTTAATGGGCAGTTTGAAATACAATCAAAGAAACTTTGAAACTTCTGTAGAACTATTGTTTAACTTGTATCAAATCTTACTTTATACCAAATCTTATTATTAATGAAGATATAACTTCATTTCAATGGTTGTGTAGGGTTATAGGATTCTAATGTCTTACTTAACGTAAACCAGAAAACCTAAGGTTTTCTTTACACTGCTCCTAATAATTGAAATACATTACCTCGGTTAAGAATTTTACCTGTATTATGTTATGCTGAGCGAAATAAGTCAGGCAGAGAAAGACAAATATCATATGTGTGCACGTATAGGAGGATTAGGAGGAGCTTAACAGAGGACCAAGGGGGAGAAGAAGGGCGGAAATGGTGGGGGAAAAGGGGAGAGGCAAACCATGAGAGACTCTTGAATGCTGACAAAAACTGAGGACTGGTGGATGTAGGGGGGAGGAGGGGTGGGCATGGTGGAGGGCACTTGTGGGGATGAGCACTGGGTGTTATGTGGAAACTAATTTGACAATAAACTATTTGTATTAAAAAAAAAAATGAAAAAAAAAAGAATAAATAAATGTTAATAAAATAAAATTAAAAAAAAAAAAAAGAATTTTACCTGTATTAGCTTTCTCCTATGTAAAACAGGGACCATCCAAATTTTTACTAATTTCACAGTGGTACCATGAAAAAGACTGAAATGTCAGTTCTTATATATAGAAAATAAGATGCAAAAACTGAAGCATTCCATTACTACTATATTCAAGGACCACTCATTCAGAAGTTCTCTGCAAATCTTTCTCCTTTCCAATAGTTAAGAATTTGCAGCTCATTATCATTGCAGTTTGATCTTTTTCTTCTTTCTTCCCCCCTCAATCAGTATCGTCACTTTCAAGAATAGACTAAAACAGTGCTCACTTCGGCAGCACATATACTAAGAATAGACTAAAACACTAATGTTTGCATTTTATAGATTTAATCCATTAGTTTTCAAATACACAATTAAAATCTGTCTACTACAACATGTGTTTCTCTGATGAAAATAACCTCAAAAATGACAGATAAAACAGGAGAAACAATGTCTGAATAACAGAAATTACGGAGGTTCATAAGCAATTTTCCCCAGTATATTAATGTTTAACACCATCAGGGGAGAGCTTTCTGACAATTAAAGAGAAGTGTTTAGCAATTTATGAAGACTCTAGGAAAAAATTAAATATCCACAGAACTACCTTCTCTTAATACAAGTAATGGCACTAACCAATTGCTATACTTTCTACTAACCATCTGACAAAGCAGGGAGTCAAGAGCAAGAAGTGACATATTTCCCCCTGTATGACAAAATGGAAATTATGGCCTGGATCAGATTTTGATCAAGTTTTGATAAATACCCACTAGGGTCAACAGCTCAAAGAAGGAAGCATGAGGCCAAGGGTTTAAGGCTCCAAAGTCACTGTGATGCTCAATATAAATGCCTATGAAGAGTTAACTATACTAGTATTTATTTTTACTAGGGTTACTACACTAGTTTTCATTAATACCTGCTTAAAAAGTTCCACAGATTTAGATTGGAAGGCCCTATTCCTAATTTTCTCATAAGCCCGGTCAGCTTCAGTGTGCAGTTCTGCAGAACTGAAGGTTTATCAGGAACATGGCTGGCGTAACAACACATAAGCCCATAACTTTACAGTGCCCCTATATAGGCAGTTTGAGGGTATTCTCCATGAAAACTGCCCAACCTTCTGTTTTAGTGGTGAAACAAAAAGATTTAAGAGAAAAATGTAATAAACTAACTCTGTCACCGAGTTAAGACATCTAGGTCTTGTTGTAAACACTTGCTTTTCCTCAGCAAAGAGCAGTATAACTTGAGCTACCTTGGGAAGAGTGAGGCAGAGACATTCCGGCAAGAATGCTCACAACCTAGAAAACAGGGCTTACCCTTGGTGCTTTTGGGAATGATCTGGCTCCATCGTGGCTTATATTCCTGTTGACTGATATACTGATTGAATAAACCATCTGCAAATATAATGAATGAGAATCATACATTAACTGGCTTACACTTTTTATTATAGCGAAAAGACAAAAAAAAAAGCCTACATTAAGGGAAATTACAAATATGTCACTAATACACTAAGAACAGCACATTTCCATCAAATATGTCACTTCAGTTCTCACACGATCTCAAATATAAATAGTACGGTATTAGTTGACACAACTATGTAAACAAACTGTTTTACTGGCAGTTCGTGCTCAATTTACTGCTTTCCCTGTTTGGTTGACACTAATAAGAAAAGACTATAGAAGAAACTCTGCACCTCAACAACCTGGTCCAGGCCCTTATAGCTTTAGGAAAAAGAAAGCTAACTGTTTAAAGTGAAAATTCCATCCATTTTTACATCATTTTCTTTGAGTACAAAACTACAGAAATAAAAGTACCAGTAAGGGTAGGGTTATATATTTATCAAATACTTATGGAATGTTAAAACTGTCTTATTCAAGACAAACTAAATGTAATTTAGTTCTAAAATCAACCTTATAGGAGCACCCGGGTGACTCAGTTGGTTAAACATCTGACTTTGGCTCAGGTCATGATCTCACAATTATAGGGTTTGAGCCCCACATTGGGCTCTGTGCTGACAGCTCAGAGCCTGAAGCCTGCTTTGGATCTGTGTCTCCCTCCCTCTCTGCCCTCCCCCTCTCTCACTGTCTCTCTCTCCCTCTCTCAAAAATAAAAAACATTAAAAGAATAAAAAAATTAAAACAACCTTATGAACTAGGCATTATCATCTCCATGTTACAGATGGGGAAATGTGTGTTTACAGAAATAAAGGAACTCAACGAAAATCATGCAGCATTAAGTGGTGGACAGACACTCATGTTTCACTGTTTTACTTCTGAACTTATTTCACTCATAAATTCTTAATCTACTTCTTAAGAGGAGTTGTTACACTAGTTGCCAGAGTGGTTATGGAGACTGTACTACCCACATATATATCCATTTCATCCCAAATAATTATCAAGACGGAATCCCATGCCCTTCAACAAAGATTAGTTTAGGAATGGTGTGGAACTCAATTCTGGCTAATGTATCCAATGTTACCTTTGGTTCTAAACAGACATTTCGAGAAGGAAAATCTACTTTTATTCCTCTGGAAATTGTTCTATCTGTATGCAATATATACATAACTGCCACAGCAGATCTGTAGAGGCAGAAGAATGACATCTAGTCTATGATGACAAAGCAGAGAGAGAGAAAAAAACTGGGTCACTGAACTAATAATGAAATCTATTTCTAGACTTCTTATGTCATATAATAACATTTTCTTACCTTTTACAAAATGTTTATTTTAGTTCTGAGAGACATAGAGAGAACATGAGCTAGGGAGGGGAAGAGAGAAAGAGAAACACAGAGAATCCCAAGCAGGCTCTGCACTGTCAGCCCAGAGCTCAACGTGGGGCTTGAACCCACAAACTATGAGATTATGACCTGAGCTGAAATCAAGAGTCAGACACTTAACTGACTGAGCCACCCAGGCATCCCCACATTTTTCTTAAGCAAGGGATTTCTTTTACATGAATCCAAATAGATTATAATTTATAAAGACAACTTTATTATAAATTCTATCATTTGACTCTGATTTCAATCTGAAAAAAGTTTTCCTTTTGTTTCATTTAGTCCCTGAAGGTAGATACTTTTCCAAAGAACTTGTAAGTAAAACTGTCTGTTCTCCATGACTTACAAACTTAGTACAGACTGTGTAACACACAGAAATCTCCCTAATTTCTTTCTTCTCTGGGTAATTACGAAGCTCAATTATAACCATAACCTTTAGCTTTCAAGTCTTTTTAGATGACTTTAACTGAAAGCTTCCATCCTGGGATATACACTCCTCTAGTTCTTCTTTTTGTCTTTAGGACTTCAAAATTCTTGCAAAAGAAAGTTCTCATATGCATCTCTCCTTTTTAAATTAACACTCACATATTAGCATTTATATTTTAATCGTCAAAGTAAGGGGCACGAGGGGTGCCTGGGTGGCTCAGTCGGTTAAGTGTCTGACTCTTGATCTCCGCTTTGGTCTTGATCTCAAGAGTTGTAAGTTCAAGCCCCACGCTAGGCTTAAGGAAAAAAAAAAAGTAAGGGGAACACATAGATTCACGACTTATGTTAGTGGGAGTGTTTCTATTATAATCTACTCCCCTTTAGGTTTTTCTTTTCTTTAAGTTTTTTTTTTTAACGTTTGTTTATTTTTGAAAGACAGAGTGTGAGTGGGGTAGGGGCAGAGAGTGAGGGAGACACGGAATCTGAAGCAGGTTCCAGGTTTTGATCTGTCAGCACAGAGCCGGCTGTGGGGCTGAAAGCCACCAACCTTGAGATCATAACCTGAGCTGAAGTTGGATGCTTAACCGACTGAGCCACCTCACTGGGCTTTCCTGATAATTCTTGCCCATCCAGCCTACTCTGACCAATATGCTTCTCCCATTACAAGACTGGAAATCTTTTTGCAGATAAAATGTTCTGGGACGCCTGTTAATATTGATAAGATGATAGTAAAATTTTAATCATATATTTAGAATTCTATAAAAATAAAACATGGTAACTGAATTTATTCAGTTTTAGGAAAGACACATAAAAGTTAAATAGTTCTTTTTTCACAACCTGAAACAGAAGATAAAATTACTCGATAAAGATTTTAAAACATACATTAATTTTAAAATATACATTAATTCTACATAATGGCTAACTGAAGAGAAAGGAAAAAAGATGGGAATATACAGACATGAATAGAAAACTAAGAAAGACAAACTGCAGATATGAAAAATACAAAGCAAAAATAGAGAAAATTATAAAAGTCATAAATTTCACATTTTTTAACAGTAACAACTGCCATACTACCTAAATTTCACACTAATTACTAGTTATACAACTTTAATAAGGAAGTTCCTTATATCTCTAACTGGTGTTTACAAGTTAGATAGGGCTAGTGGGGTACCTGGGTGGCTCAGGTGGTTAAGTGTCTGACTTTGGCTCAGGTCATGATCTTGTGGTTCACAGGTTTGAACCACCAGATCATGTCAGCTGTGCTGACAGCTCAGAGCCTGGAGTCAACTTTGGATTCTGTGTCTCCCTTTCTGTCTGCTCCTCCCCTGCTCATGCTGTCGCCGTCTCTCTCTCTTTCTCTCTAAGAGCTGGATAGGGCCAGCAGTTCCTTCCAAATTCTGGCACACTAAGATTACACCACTGCTACAACCAATATATTTACTGAACTACATGTGCCAGGCTGATTCCACCTTATGTTCATCTTAGAAAAGTCTCCACTTCCTCCTTCCCCTTAAGCCTTACAGAACTATTCTGGGGAAAATATCCACTGGGGAAAATTCTTCTGAGAGCTGCTAAGGCAGTGATCACATCAACAGTTCTAATCAAATGAAAGACTCCATTCCTGATCTTTAAAGTCCTTCTGAACATTGCAAGTAAAATTAAACTCTCTAATTGTTTCTTTAACCAATCCTTCTGCCCCCACTCTTAGTAACCTAAAAAGCTCACAAATACTCATCAAGATCTTCATGTTGTTTTTCTTCTATCAAATACAACTAAGAAAATACTGTCAGTAATTTTCAAAGTAAAAAGAACAGATCCCCCAACATTATAATTTCTCTAAAATAATTTGTAAATACACACATACACACAGATGGAAAAAAAATACAACAGTGTCATACATCAAAATGTTAAGTGATTTTCTTTGATTTCCAGGATTAGGATGATTTCTTATTTGGGTATTTTTCTTTGTACTTTACAGATTTCCCAGTTTTTTTGCACTGAGTACTACAATTACCAGAAAAAAAGCCATAAAGCAACTAAATATATGAAATTATTTTCTAAACCTCAGAAGAACTTTGTAACATATTGTAACATAATGTAACAAAAGCCATTTTCATAGCCTTCCTTACTCCTGAAATGTCTACTCTTCACAGCTCACTAGACACATCCACATTTCATCAGTGCTTTATACACTGACATTAGCTTGTTTTTAACAAGAACAAAGAAAGCCAAATATATCCAAAGTACTTACAATCAGTAATATATTAAGTACTCCATGGGGTGCCTGGGTAGCTCAGACAGTTAAGAGTCTGACTCCTGGTTTTGGCTCAGGTCATGATCTCAAGGTTTCTGAGTTTGAGCCCAGGGTCGGGCTGCATGCTTGAGACCGCAGAATCTGCTTGGGATTCTCTTTCTCCCTCTCCCTCTCTGCCCTTTCCCCACTCACATGCACTCTCTCTTTCAAAATAAATAATAAACTTAAACAAAATCAATCTTCTCTTGAATAATGATAGTTAATAGCATAACATCAGATATACTCAGTATACAATAAACACTTAGAGGGGTGCCTGGGTGGCTCAGTTGGTTAAGCATCTGACTTTGGCTCAGGTCATGATCTCAAGGTTTGTGAGTTCGAGCCCTGCGATGGGCTCTATGCTGATAGCTCAGAGCCTAGAGCATGCTTTGGATTCTGGGTCTCCCTTTCTTTCTCTGCCCCTCCTTCACTCATGCTGTCTCTTTTTCTCTGTCTTAAAAACAAACATTAATAAATTTTTTAAAAAGGCTTAGAATAGAAAAAAGGCAGGGGATGGGGGAATTTAATAGCCACATGAGTCATCTTGATGTTACTAAGTATCTTACATTAAAACAAAATGCTCACAAAACTCCTACTTTCAATAAAGCATTTTCTTAGTATATAATGACACCCTAACAAGTCACAGCATTTTTGTACAGTAGTCAAGCAAACATTTGAAAAAAAATTGTTTGGGGAACTTTTAAATTTGCCTCCATATCTCTCCTTAGTAAATTCCTTTTGTCTTCAGTATTCTAAAGGACAATTCTCTTTGATGTCTCCTACTCTTCTTCGGAGACTATCATGAAACCTGAAGACAATTATACTAGATATAGCATTATCAAATCTGGAAGCGGCTTTTCAAAAAAGATCTTACCAAAGAAAAAAGAACTGACTTTTGCTGAGTACCAACTGTGAGTGAGACACCACAAAGGTTAAACTAATTTACTCCTGAAAATAAACCTATGTGATGATGATTATTAATTATTGCAAAGGTTAAAAAAAAAATCAAAGTTCAGAGAGGTTAGATAACATGTCGAAGGACTGTAAACAGAAAGGTATAAAGCCCAATTCCAAAGTCCAAAATCTTTTGAACACTCCAGAGACTGAATATAAAGATAGATACATATATATAATAGACTAAGAAACACATGATAGGTTAGGGTTTTTTTTTTATTACCATCTAAGATAAAATACTATAACAGACATGGCAAAATTTACCTATTCAATAACACATAAAAAAAAAAAGCAATACTTTGGAAAATAAAACTTGCCATGCCAAATCATTCTACTACATATTAAACAAATCCAATATTAAAAGAATAAAACTAAGAGAGTTGAAAAAAATCATTTTTGATTTAAAGGGAACAATGTAATCTCCCTATAAAAACCTATAGGCTCTGTGGCTAAAGTTTATTTGTTTTGTTTCATGTCTTCTCTGGAATGCTGGTTTGTCACTACTCTAGATTACTTACTCACCTGAAGTATTCCTGTCAGTTGGAAATGATTCCTTATAAGCAATGGTTTGTTTGAGAATCTAGGTGTTTTACCAAAAAACAAAACACTTCTTTTGGAGAAATCATGGCTTAACATAAGACAAAAGATAGAAATCTATGGATTCCAGCCTTCTCATATCCATTTCTACACTCCAACTACCCAACTCTATTAGTTTATTGACATTCTTACATATTACAATATTAAATCATCTAACTGATCCATACCAAAGGTTTTATAATGACTTTAAAAAAGTTTACATTTTACAGAGAAACATAAGGATGATAAACTAAGGATGACTCTCATTTAGCCTACTCTACTATGCATTACTGCCTCTTGCCAGGGAAACTGAGTTATCAATAAATAATCCAGATTGGATTTGGAGTAGGTTACATGGAGTGGCTACTTTCAGTGGAATAACCTGCTTTAAGAATCTTCTTTTATGTCTTCAAATAGAAAACTAATAATGTAAATGTTTATTAAGGCTTTGGTAAATAGTAAACTGCTTTAAGTCCATAAGAGACACACTACAGAAACTTTACTTTTTAATAGGAAAAAATTAAATGTCTAGAAATCAAACAAGCTTGAAATCCCTTGAAACAATCCATAAAAATGCTGCAAAGACTAACACAGGGTAAAGATTTTTTCTAAATACGTTGATTTCAGTACCTTGTTTTAATTTAAGAGAACTCCCTTTTAAGATCTGAAAATAAATACAAACTTGACACCTCTCTATCCCAAGCGGTTGCAGTATGTTCCCTATATTTCTAATTCTTGAAAGATCTCATCTTTTGTTTTGGTATTACTACTTGTAGGTATTCTATATGATTCAGCAAAAAAACCACTTAGGCTCTCTATTAAAACAAATTAAGCAGTGAGTCATTTAAATATTCCTGTGAACAATCTAAGTTTAAAAATTACTTCTATGTCTTAAGAAGAAGCCAGGCAGTTGCTAGTATTTCTGCCTATTTCTGCTGACAAATACATAAAAAGCAGGAAATCAGAAGGGTCTCATAAAAGAAAAACTATCCAAAAGAAATAAAAATATCACTTAGGAGAAAGCATGCTATTACCTACTTGCTAACAATTTTCAAACTATTTAAAGTCTCCAGGGTCAATACCACCTCGTTTTTTTCATCTCTGATTAAGATGATAATAAACACATTTCATACAGTCCTAACTAGGCACAAGCTGTTCTGGTCTCTAGCAGCGAATATCCTCTCAAAAAGTACATGATAAAAACGCAACTTAGGAAGTTTTTACCAAAAGAAAAAAAATGTTCAAACCTCACCCAAGATTAAAAAGAGAGAGCGAGCGAGCAAGCATGGATTACAGAACTATAGCCTATACCCAAATTTCTAGCAAACTCATTTCTCATCAAGACAGAGATGACATTCAGAAGAAATAAATATAAATTCACTTATAGGTAGTAACTTGTAGAGCATAAAGGCCTTTTTGATAATTCAAGAATAAGAATGGCTGCATAAAGCAGATTTTTTAAGAAATATATGCTTTTCAGTAGTTTGTTAGAATTCTGAAAAGAGACACAATTATAGCAGTTTATACTACAATAATAATAAATACTGGGGAAATTGAAGCAGTAAACATTTACTATGACAGTAAACCATAGCAAAGCAAGTATGGATCCAAATCTTAGCTCTGCCACTTACTAGCTATGTTGTCTTAGGCAAATTGCTTAATCATTCTCATTTAAGTGAGGATAACAACAGTGCTTGCCCTAGAAGGCAGTATAATTAAATAAATTAATGCATATTTAGGGTTTAAAAAAGTTAATGGCACATTGTAAAACCTTCAGATACATCTTAGTTATGACAGTGATAATGATGTCATATTTGGAACTATACTTAGCAGAAGCCTAACCACCACTGATGCACAAAATGAGAAATATGGCACAAAAGCAAACAGGAGTGGAGAAGGGGGAGCAACTGGTGTGTAGGAATAATAAAACAGCTATTTTGGAAGGGCTGGCCTTGAAGAATTAGTTGGAAGTGAATAGTGAGGGAAAGGAGTAATCTGGATAGGGAATACAGAATAAACAAAGGCATGAATGAACAGGAATTACAGAAAGAAGCAATATTTTCGACAGCAATCAGGGGAGACAAAAAAGAGAGATTTTACATTTTGAGTACTGCTGAGAAGAAACAGTAAAAGGAAAAGCAGTATCATAAGGAAAAATCTTGCTATCCTGGAACACAGCCCTATCTCCTGACCCACAGGAACTTCCTTAAAATAGTTAGGAAAAACTCATGTCGTTTAAAGATTAGTGCTACTCAAAAATAATCAACTCAAGTTTCATCTAAAGATATAAAAAGGAAAAGAAAGGAAAGAAAAGAAGGAAAAAAAAGGAAAGAAAAAAGAAGGAAACTTTTTAAAGGAGCAAATGAATCAGATTCAACAGGAAGATGTAGGCATGGATTATAGTACTGTAAAAAAAAAAAAAGCTAAGTACTTCTCTATGAATATAGAGAAAAAATATAGAAAAAAGTTAAGCAACAACCCTCTCTATAAAACATTAAGAGATGTAAACAGTTGAAAAAGACACAGTAAAAGAACAAAAGGAAATAAAACATGAATTGTCAGAGTTGAAGGTAAAATGGAAGAAAAGAGAAAAAGAAAATATCACATAAATGAAGGCCAAAGAGCAAGGAGAGAAAACCCCACTAATAATGAGATCAAGAATTTAGAGAAATTTGAAAACTTTAAAGTAAATGTGCAGTTAAAAAGGATAAATGAGAAAATGAAAGAAATGAATGACAAAGGCAACATACATTTGACTAAAATAAAACCAAAATACACAGTAGTTAACAGGGCTGCCACACTGGAGTTGCCCTTTTAATGTAACTATAAAATAGTCTAAGGCACCTGGGTGACTCAGACAGTTGAGTGTCTGACTTCGGCTCAGGTCATGATCTGATGGTTTGTGAGTTAAAGCCCTGTGTCAGGGTTGGAGCACGGAACCTGCTTCAGATTCTGTGTCTCCCTCTCCCTGCTCCACTCATGCTGTCTCTCTCTCAAAAATAAACAAACATTAAAAAAAATATAGTCTATAACAAAAATATTTAAACAGCCATAAGAGAGTATATTCCAAGAAACAATAGTTGAAAATTACAGTACACTCTCGACAGGAAAAATGGAAGCTAGTTAACTGTGGAATAATATCCAAAATATATCTGAAGAAAATAACTAGGGCAGCTGGGTGGCTCAGTAGGTTCAGCATCCAACTCTGGATTTCGGCTCAGGTCATGATCTCACAGTTCGTGAGATCAAGCTCCACATTGGTCTCTGCGCTGACAACGCAGAGCTTGCTTGGAATTTGCTCTGCCTCTCCTTCACTCTCTCTCTAAAAATAATAAATAAATTTTTAAAAATATTAAAATTTAAAAAAGGAAAAATTACTGTCAACCTAGAATTCCATATTCAGCATAAATATCCTTTAAGAAATAAAATTTTCAAGCAAAGAAAAACTGAGAGAGTTCACCTACATTAGAAGAAATTGTAAAGGATATGCTTACGGCAGAAGAAAAATGATCCTAGATAGAAGATCAAAGATGCAAACATTAATAAAAAACAAAAAAATTGTATATATTTAGGAATACTTACTGAACATGACTGAATATTGAATTTTACAGAGTCTTTTAAAATGGTCAACAATATAATAATGGACAACAAAAGCATATGAGCTGGAAGGGGAGTAGATGGGAGTTGAAAATCCACTAAGTCCTAGTACGGGAACAGGGAAAAGGTACTGATGAATTCTGTAAAATATGTATACTTGCTATAATTTCTAGACTAACCATATAGTCTAGATAAACAGAGTATGCTATTTCCAAACAACAAGAAAAAAAATGGGGCACTTGGGTGGCTTAGTCAGCTGGGCATCTGACTCTTGATTTCAGCTCAGGTCATGGTCTCACAGTTCCTGGTTTCCATGTTTTCCACAGTTCCATGGTTTCTTTACATGGAGCCCCATGTCAGGCTCTGCACTGTGTCCGCGTAGAGCCTGCTTGGAGTTGTCTCCTCACCTCTCTCTGCCCCTGCCCTACTTGTGCTCTCTCTCTCTCTCAAAATAAATAAATAAAGTTAAAAAAATTTAAAAACAGAAAGAAAAAAATGAAAAGATTAAAAAGCAAAAGAAACAACAACAACAAAATAAAGATATGGCAAAGCATATACTGTAAAATGGTAAGATTAAACCTGTATATCTACCAATAATCCAATCATACAAATTAAATAAATGCTCAAATCAAAAGAAGGCAGATTTTTTTTTAATTAAACTAAATTTACAGGAGATGCTTCTTTAAAAAAATGGATACAGGAGGGCACATGGGTGGCTCATAGCGTCTAGCTTCAGCTCAGATTATGACCCCATGGTTTGCGAGTTTGAGCCCTGTATCGGGCTCTGGGCTGACAGCTCAGAGCCTGGAGCCTACCTTAGATTCTGTGTCTCCCTCTCTCTGTCTCAGCAACTCCCCTGCTCATGCTCCCTCCCTCCCTCTCTTTCTCTCTCTCTCTCTCTCTCTCAAATATAAACAAACATTAAAAATTAAAAAAGGATACAGAAGGGTTGAAAATAAAAGGTAAAAACAGATGTTATACAAATACTTACCAAATGAAAAGCTTAATGTAAGATAATTTATACCTTCAAGAAAAAATACTACTAGAAAGAAAAACACATTTCATAATGATAAAAGATTTAATTCAACATCAAAGAATTTACTATGTGTATATATCTAGAAACATGGCTTCAAGATCTATAAAGCAAAATTTGACAGAGCTGTAAGAGACAGGCAATTCCAAAATCACACTGGGAAGTTTAGTATTTTTCTTCGTAATTGAGAGAATCAGACAAGATCACTCTCCGTAAAGAAAATTTATGAAACATAGTTAGCAAACTGGACCGACTGGGCATATACAGAAAACTGCCTCAGCAAATAAAGAATTCATGTTCTTTTTTTTTTTTTTAATTTTTAAATGTTTTATTTATTTCTGAGAGACAGAGAGAGACAGTGTGAGCAGGGGAGGGTCAGAGAGAGAGGGAGATACAGAATCTGAAGCAGGCTCCAGGCTCTGAGCTAGATGTCAGCACGGAGCCTGACATGGGGCTCGAAACCATGAGCTATGAAATCATTACCTGAGCCGAAGTTGGATGCCCAACCGACTGAGACACCCAGGCGCCTCAAAGAATTCATGTTCTGTCCAAGTATGTATGATATGTTTATAGAAATTAAACAAACTGGACCTTAGGAAGTCTCATCCAATTTCAAAGCACTAGAATCCTATAGAATATGTACTCTGACCACTATGCATTCAAGCTAGAAATCAGTAACAATTAAAAAGAAAACCCAAAACCCAGAAAATCACAACGTATTTGGAAATTAAAACCAAAACTACATTTCTATGTAATTATGGCTCACAAAAGAGCCATATATTTCATAATGAAATTACTGAACTGGACAAAAATGAAAATACTTCAAGCACAACTAAAAACAGGTAGCAGGGAATTTATATCCTTAAAGGCATATATAGGAAAATAACAAAGTCTGGAAAATAATATGCCAACCACACATCTCAGTAAGTTATAAAAAGACAGCAAATTAATTCCAAAGAGAAAAAGAAGACACATTAAACATAGAGCATAAGTCAAAGACATTAGAAATAACAGGAAGAATCAACAAACCAGAAATTGGTTTCCGCAAAAGACCAGTATACTTGACAAGCTTCTGTGATAGAGTGATGGGGAAGAAAAAAGAATTCATAAATGAGAAACAGAAAGAATGAAAAGAGACATTACAAGAAATCCTGAAAACATTAAACATCCTGAAAACATCAGGGGAGCCTGGGTGGCTCAGTTGGTTAAGCATCCAACTTCGGCTCAAGTCATGATCTCACGGTTCGTGGGTTCAAGCCCCGCGTCAGGCTCTGTGCTGACATCTAGCTCAGAGCCTGGAGCCTGCTTCAGATTCTGTATCTCCCTTTCTCTCTGACCTTCCTCTGCTCGTGCTGTCTCTCTCTCTCTCAGAAATAAATAAAACATTAAAAAATTTTAAACAAGGGGATATCAGGTATATTTTCTTGTCCACAAGTTTGAAATTTTAAGTGAAACAAATTCCTAGAAAAAAGATATCTTGTTAAAAGCTCAACCACTGAAACAACAACGCTGAATAGTCCTACAACATTTAAAGAAGTTGAATTGATAGACAAAAATACTTCCTCCAAGCAATTTCTAAGCAGACAGCATAATGACAAGTTCTACCAAACATGTGAAAAAGAATTCAAATCTTACACATACTCAGATTATAGGAAGAAAAGGTTAACTCAACCCATTATGTAAGATCAGTGTAACAATGATACTAAACCTAAAGAGAAAGGTAAGATCGAGATAAATTAACAAGGCCAATCATACTAATGAAAAATTTAAGAATTCTAACAAAATATTAGTCCATTTAAATCCAAAATAGACCAAAAATTATATGAGGAAGACAGATTTAGCTGAGAAATACAAAGTTAAATATATCTGAGGTTTAACATTAGAAAATCAATAACTATGATTTCACATATTAATAGAATTTAGGGGGGAAATTATTATCACAAAAGATAAAGAAAAAGTGGTAAAATTCAATACCCATTAATAATATAAACTCTTAGCACTCTAGGGATCTAATACAGGAGTTCCAAAACCCCAGATCAAAGAACATCCTTTGTAATGAAATGCTGAAAACATTTCTTTTGAGATCATGAACTACATAGGGATATCCACTATCATTATGTCATCTCACCCTTGTACTAAATATCCTGGCTAAAAGATTAAGCACAAGAGAACAAAATAAGGGATAAGAGTTGGAAAGAAAAGTGTGTCATTACGCATACATATCTTAAACTGAATAGGAGTGAAAACAACAGAATCTGTGACATACGGCTAGCAGTGTTTTATGTCACCAGCTAGATCCCAAGACCCACCTGCGTGTACTTACTAACATTTGTCTTATATTTTTCCTTAAGCTCTTCTTTCTGGTTTAGCTCTTAACTCAGGCAAATGAAACCCGAAGGGGATGGCAAGGACCCTGACAAGACCCCACAGGCTCAGACCACCCAGACCTTCCCAGCTAAACTCCCAACTTGCACCTGTGCAGAAGGACCATGCAGTGACCTCTGGAATGACTCAAAACAGCCACTAAAATCTCTGCCCAATGAGGAGCCTCAGCTTCATTTACATGACATGCAATGCATATGTTGGCATGTTTCCTTAAGGCACATGTGTGACCTTATGCCCCTTTTCTAGGAAGGATAACAAGGCTTCCCAATTTAAATATTCCTCCTACCCCCTAAAGAAAAGGGACCCATCCCTCCCCCCCTTCTTTGGGAGTCACAGTTTTGGAAGCCATTCCCTGTGATTTCCTTCTATGTTGCAAATAAATTTTCTTTGTGCAACAACTCAACCTTGGGCAGTATCTGACTCACCAGGGAGTGAACTACATTTAGAAGGAAATTCTTCAACACCAAATGCTTGTATTAGTAAAGAAGGATCTCAAATTAATTGCCTCAGGTTTCATTATTAAGAAATTAGAAAAAGAGCTAATTAAAACCACATTATGCAGAAAAAAGGAAATAATAAAGGTAGAAATCAATGAAATAGAATAGAAACACACAGAGAAAAGAAACCAAAAGCTGTTTTCTTAAAATGAAACTAATAGATGTCTAGCCAGACAAAAAAAGACAAAAAAGACAAAAATTACCACTATAAAAAATTAGACATAAATAGCATTATGCCAATAAATGCATTAATTTAGATGAAATGGACATGTCCTTTAAAAGGCACAAACTACTGGGGCTCCTGGGTGGCTTAGTCGGTTAAGGGTCCAACTCTTAGTTTTAGGTCAGTCATGATCTCACGGTTTGTGGGATGGAGCCCTGCGTCCAGCTCTGCACTGACAGCTTGGACCCTGTTTGGGATTCTCTCTCTCTCTCTCTTTCTGCCCCTCCCCTCCTCACGAGCTCTTTCTCTCAAAATAAATAAACATTAAAAAAAAAAGACACAAACTACTCATGGTCACTCAAGATACAAAGAATATGAACAGCCTTATAGCCATTAACAATACTAGACCTGTCGTTAAAAACCTTGCCACAAAGGTAACTCCAACAAGGCTTGAGACTTCACTTAAAAACAGACCTATCACATACTGCAGAAGCCATGGGGTGAGAAGAAACAGCAAAAGAGGAAGAGAGAAAAGGGAAAAAAGGAGGGAAAGTGGCAAGGAGATAAAGACCTCCAGCTGAAACTTGTGGACCTTTTTATTACATTTTATCGCTTCCTTACCTCACAAAAGCAAACTTTAATTTCAAGAGGAAATAAGATAAACACTGCAAAGGGGTGAGTTCCTGTTCCTAGGTGAGGACTTGTACCCATCATCCCTGGACTCTACCTTTTCCCCTGACACTGTCAACAAGAAAGTAGCATTAACTGGTTCAGGAATCACTTGTCATGAAATTAAATGTAAACGTAGGGATGTTTCTAACAAACAGGATGCCTATTAGACACTTTCTTAAAATACCATACTTGAAGAACATACTAATATATACTAAAAATCATTTGTTTCTTCCATTATAAGATGCTTCATAGAAAATGCTTCTGATTCCCTCAACTTTTCTATTTAGCAAACAGGAACTTCTTGCCCTTCTCTGCTATGTTTTTAGCGGAGCAGAAGCCAAAAACCTCTGCAGTGTTTACTTCCTTATTTGTCCAACAAATCATCATCAGTGAAGTCAGCAGCAACTGAACAACCCTGGAAGGAATGTTTATTAACTAAATACTGTTCGAAGCCAGTTGAGACTTCAGAAAATATGACTTGGCCCTAAGTCTCAAGAATAGACTTACTACTAATTTCCCCTAAACTTGGGTCCTTCCTAGAGCTGGTAAGTAAAGTCTCTTAGTATCAGAGTTTCACACAGTTTTGACAGTTTCTCTTATAGGAGTATATTGATAAAGACTCAGTTTTTATTTAAATTGTTTTTTTATTTAAGTTTTTAATTTATTGTTTGAGAGAGAGAGAGAGAGAGAGAGAGAGGAAGCACATGAGCAGGGGAGGGGCAGACAGTGGGTGGGGGAGAGAGAATCTCAAGCAGGTTCTGAGCTGTCAGTGCTGGGCCTAACTCAAGGCTCCATCTCAAGAACCATGAGATCATGACCTAAACCAAAATCAAGATATCAGACACTTAAGCGATTGAGCCACTCGTGTCCCCTAAAGACACAGGTTTTAAATGTAACTGTAGCCTACTCAGAGCATAAAGTTGCCAGATGTTTTGCTGTCACTGTTATTTATCTTAATAAAATACAAGCCTCAAAGATAAAGATCTGAAACAAAACTAACGAACCATGAAAGTACATGTGACTTCCTTATTCTTAGAAATGTATACACATGACTCAGGTCATGATCTCATGTGTTCGTGAGATCAAACGCAGACTGAACCTAGCATGGGGCTCGTGGAGCCTGCTTAGGATTCTTCCCCCACCCTGCCTCCCTCCCTCTGACCCCCCCACTCCGCGCTCATGTGTGCATGTGCTTGAATGAACGCTCTTTCCCTCTCTCAAAATAAATAAAGATTAAAAAAAAGAAATGGCATATACACACTTATACTTTCACTGGTGGCATATGAATGGTTTGGGAAGAGATTAATAATCGTACATATTCTATTTGTTTATACCCCAACATTTATTCTATTCCAAATATAGGGACAATTTTTTTTTCCCTCCCAACCCACTCCCTAGTTCCTTCCACCCTCTACCTCACCCTAAACATAGTAATCATTTATTTGCAAGCATCATTACCAAATAAATATAAATAAGTACTAACAATGTTTAAGGCTAAGAGGCAAGTTAGTTATTACAAAGCAATGGAACCAGATGCAATTTATTTTAATTTAAAATTTATAAACTCAAAGAAGACAGTACTGGTTCCATTTCCTTCAATTGTAAGATATTCAATCTATCTGATAAATGAGCACCTAAATAATAACAAATGGTAATAGCAATAAGAGTAAAATATATGAAAGCACAGAATTGAGAAAGTCTATTATTCTTTCTTCCTGTTAAAAAAAATCACCAAAAAAAAAAAAAAAAATCACCAAATTTCATCCCACAAGTCTTATCCTGAGCACTAAGTTGTTTTTACTCACAATGCTTCTGATCCCAAATGTTTAGGTTTCTTTTTTTTCCTCACACCAGCAATTTCTCCAATTTCCTGACACCAAATGGGATGTATCCAATAATTCAATTCTGACACTACCTGAAGTTACAATCAGATCCCTACAAGTGAAAGGGCTCAGTCCACAAGCCTATTCCACTTCAGATGCCAATTGCAAGTCCCAGGTCACATGAACTTCTGATTTACTGCCTATAAATCTGGAGTTCCTACAATCCCCCTTGGGTTTGATAATACACCAGAGAGAGAGAGAGAGAGAGTTAGGTTTCCATGTGCTCTTCAGGCACCTCAATGTTTAGGGCTTTTTTTTTTTTTTTTTTTTTTGGAGGCTCCACCACCTAGGCATGAGTGATTAAAACATTAGCCATTGGTGACTGAACCCAGTCTCTGAGCCCGCTCCCCTCCCCAGAGTTCAGAGACAGGGTGAAAGTTCTAGCCCTCTACACACATGGCTTGGTATTTCTAGAAATCTGAAGTGATCTAGGGACCCCACCCACCTGTCATTTCAATTACAAAAGACACTCTTATTGCTCCACCAAATCCCAATAGTTTCAGGAGACAAAGACCAAATGTTTATTTTTATTCTACCACAAGCACCTATTCTGTTCTTTGTCACTGTGAAAAGTCACTGTGGGCGATTTTTTAAAAGAATGCCATTCTATAACAGAGATCCTTAGCCCTGTGATGAGCATGGAGTCTGCTTCAGATAGTCTTCCCCCAAACCCCCACCGTGTCCCTCTCCCCAACTCGAGGGCACTCTCTAAAAAAAAAAAAACACAAACCATAACAGACCTTAAATATTCAAATAGATGTTATCATTCAAAACAATTACCTTTGGAGATTATATCGTGTTCTAATATTCATATTTCTTTCAAAATCAGATTACAAACCACCCAAGAAAATCAGCAATTATGCAGCATCAGATATTTGCAATATAAATCTCCTAATTCATTTTAACTTTCTACTAATAACGTTTTTTGGCATATCCAACTATCCGTTATGCCAAATTATGCCATTAAAATTGTAATTGTATATCACCAAAAATAAAAGAATAGGCCTCTAATATAGAAGGTAACATTTAAAGCTTTTTTTTTTTTTTTAAACGAAACACTGTTTAGTGCTATTCAGTGTTAGCATTCGTAAGCGCATCCTTCCATGGTTTGCTAAGATGGCAACTTAGATATGTGAGTTCAAATATGTTTCTTTTTGTTTTTCAAGTCTCATTATGGACCGATCTTATATAAAAGAAGCACATAATTCAACAACCTAACAATCTTTACAGAGTAAAAAGAGAGGGAAAAAAGGTAAACTAATAATTGGCATTAGTTTGTATTCTTTTCAAAAAACTGTTTCTTGTATATACTTGAAGTCACCCTATAACCAAACTAAGTTTACATGTTTGTAACATACCATTTACAGCTTTTTCAATCAATTCTTCACAAGCATCAAAATCACCCTTCAGTACCAGTTTATCATGGAGATCTGTTAACATGGGATGTTCCAGGGCAATCTTGGTTTTTTTTTGCAGCGATTCAAAGGCCTCTGTATAGTTGTGTTGTCTAAAGTGTTTTAGGCAAAGGCGAATGGCTTCCTGTTCACGGTACTACTGGAACACAAGAGCAAGTATGAAAAGAAGAGATTTGCTTAGTTATTACTGTAGGCAATAATAAGTGACAACTAACCTAAAGTGAGCGTTTACTCTGTGCTAAGCATTGTACTAACACTCTTCATTAGTATCATTATTTTTTCCACTTTGAAATGGCAAACCTGAAGCTTAGTCAATTGTAATAACTTGCCAAAAGTCACAAAGCACATAGCAGAAACATATGAAAAAGATATATGTATACAAATATACCCACAGGTATGTATTTCATGAAGATGAAAGATATAAAAAATGAAACCAAACCTAATTTTAGAGCCTGAACTTTTCAGAAAAGAAGCAGAAAGACTGTTTATCAAAGACTACTGAAGACCACAAATATTATAACTTCCATAGCTTTTACTCATTAGATTACACTGTTGGTACTGAAAACATAGAAACCATCAAATAATATACATAAGTCATATATGCTTTTTGTTCTTGGTTCTTAGTAATAGGCTATTACTTGAAAAGCAAATATTATCAAATGTTTATGTATTTCAAAGTTCACAAACAGGTTTTATGTCTCAAAATGTTCAGAAAGAGATTACTTAAATTATATAATTTTTTCTAAGCCTGAGCTACCTTATCTATTTTTTTTTAATGTTTTTTATTTATTTCTAGGAGAGAGAGAGAGAGAGACAGCGTGAGCAGGGGAGAGTCAGAGAGAGAGGGAGTCACAGACTGAAACAGGCTCCAGGCTCTGAGCCGGCAGTCAGCACAGAGCCCGATGCGGGGCTCGAACCCACGAACCGCGAGATCATGACCCAAGCGAAAGTCGGACGCTTAACCGACTAAGCCACCCAGGCGCCCCATGAGCTACCTTATCTATTAAACAGCTATAAAGTAAACATCTCAATTAATTAGAATCCAAAAAGAATATTCAGTTTATTAACTTTCCCCTAGTAGGAGGAATGCTAAAAATACAAGCTCAATTAAAAAAAAAAAGTAACTTCAAGAATACTTTATGAAATTTCCACAAATTTCCTAAATTAACAAAATTAACTAACAAAGAAGCGATGCATGATAACCAAAAATATGATTTACTTACAAGCATTATTCTTTAACAAGGCAAGAAATAATACTACCTTTTATGAAGACTTATAAGACCTGAAACACAAATAAGCTTATAGTTGGCTGATTTTTTATTAATAAAATGTCAAAACATCTTTCCTTAAGTATTACAGGGTTTACCAAGATTTTCCTTTCAAGCAACAAAAGATTATTTATCTAAAATAACTTTACTATTAACTTATTACCCTTGGCTTCTAAATAAAGATCTATCATGACTCTACAGAAATACATTAAACAGTAATACCTTTCAATCATGTTGCCTTTAGGAATGTAAGTCACAATAGCATTTTAAGTTTTCTATCAGATTGTATATATATATATATATATATACACAGAAGGATTAAAGTTATGAAATAATAGAATTTTAATGCTTTAAGAATGAACACTGAAATTCAAAGGGGATGAAGACTTATATCTGATTTCTAGAGGTTCATAACAAATGCAGAGAACTTGAAAAGTGAACAAGGCTGAACAATTTTATGTTATCAAATATAATCTCTCCATAATGCTGGGGGTAAACAGGTGAAATCTGCAACTTCCTACAGTATCAAGAGATTTGTGTGAATATATTAAAGAAAACGCGCACACACACACACATATCATAGGCTAAAGGGAAAATTTTAGTTAGTAACAGAGAAATTTAACCATTATTTTTTAAAAGAACCAATAGAATAGAAGATGTTAAGTACATATTATTATGTGCATAACACTGTAAAGGTGATTTTTAATATTTAAAATTATTATCTCTACCCTGAGCAAACTTATAGTATTACAGAAAATCCAAGAATATATGAAAAATATAGAAAATACCAAAAGTCAGCATCTATTTCAAGTTGGATATAATCAAATGACAAAAATAAATTAGTCAAAGAATTCCTCAATTAAACTAATCAGAAAAAAAGCTGAAGTTCCACACAAAAAAACTTAAGAATCTATATTGCTTTCCAACCTCCTAGGATTAGATCAGTTCACCCCTACTTGAAATAAAAATAACAGTAAGCGGTGATTAGACTATAACTTTATCATCTCCTTGACAAGGGAGTCCCCACAGCTCCCGCAAAAAAAGCCATGAGAGTCAAATATATCAAAACCAAAAAACGAAGCATAAAGTGCATGCAAAAAACCCAGATCTATTCCTCAAGACTGACACATGTCTTCCTTTATAGGAATCAGAAACATAAAATCAGGATTTTAAAGCACAGTCCTACCTTGCTATACCAGTTGAGACAGGGCTGTACTACATCGGGATCATCAATGCCACTAAGTTCAACATACCAGATGCTAAAGTTAAAGCTGGGTCCCCAGGATAAGAGTGGAACTTTGTGAAGAAAAAAAGAGAAAGAAAAAATATTAACATAGTTCAAATAAAACTTAAGCAAAGTAAAATCACTATTTAAGCCTATTAAAATTCATTTAGCAAATTTTCAAAACATTTTCTAGAAGCCTAACACTGTATTATTAAGTGCTGAGGCTACAGTAAAAAAAAAAGAAAATATGACTCATCTAGAGGATTCTTTAACTATAAAAACATTATAAAATAAGTTCAAAGTGTTCATTTATCTACCCCTCTAAACACAGGACAAGGGCTATATGACTGAGTAGGCAAATTTTATCAAACCCACAAGAAACAAATTACTATATAAATCAAACTATATCAAAACACAAAAAGATATCAAAAGTTCAATTACTTAATAAGTGGCATAACTCTAAAAACAAAACCAGAAGAAAAAGAATTTAGGACTTATCTCAGCTAACTAAATATTTAAAATTTTGTAAAAGTTGCAAAAACATGAGGATGGTTCAACAACAGAAGCTATATTCACAACGTAACTCACAATGTTAACAAAGTAAAAGAGAAATGTGTCTGACAACTTCAAATAGTGCTAAGAGTAAATTAATAAAATTTATTTCCTACTCATTAAAAAAAACCCTAAAAGGGTTTTAAAAATCTATAAGAAATAGAAGGCGTAATAAAACTACTTGAGCTAGATATTTTAAAAAATATCAAAGACCTCAAAAGCTGAACCTAATGGAGAAACATTACTTATTGCCACTCAAGTCAGGAACAAGACAAAGCCCAATTATCTCTATTATTCAACATGGGAGATCTTACCAAATGCAATAAAAGAAAAAAATGCAAATTAAAAAATATCATTTGAGAATGAAAAACCTATCTTCCTAAAAAATTCAAGAGATTCAACTGAACAACTTAAGTTTGTATGCAGGATAAATGTGAATATCAGTTTCCCTCTACTTATAATAACCAACCAGGAAATATAATGAAAAAGTCCCATTTAAAATGGCCCGAAGAGCTTACAGTATCTCAGGAGAAAGTTTAAAATATGCAACATCTATTTAAGAAAATAGAAAATTTTACTTAAGAATTGGAAAAACAAAATGACATAGTACATTCCTAGATGGGAAAACTCAAATGTTGTAACCATGTCAGTTCCCCTGAAATTAATTATAAATTTAATATAATCTCAATCAAAGTCTCAATGGTATATATCCATTTCATTCTTTAAAGATTATAAGTAATCTCTACATGGGGAGATACAACCCCAAGATCAAGAGTCACATGCTCCACTGAGCCAGCCAGACACCCCAATATACATTTTTCTTTTTTTTTTCTTTTTTTTTTAATATTTTATTTATTTCTAGGAGAGAGAGAGACATCGTGAGCAGGGGAGGGTCAGAGAGAGAGGGAGTCACAGACTGAAACAGGCTCCAGGCTCTGAGCTGGCAGTCAGCACAGAGCCCGACGCGGGGCTCGAACCCACGAACCGCGAGACCATGACCTAAGCGAAAGTCGGACGCTTAACCGACTAAGCCACCCAGGCGCCCCTCTTTTTTTTTTTTTTTAATATTACAATATACATTTTTCTTGTCATGTAATTGAACAAATTGGTTTTTAAAAAATGAGTAACACAAGAGTATCCAAAGAAAGTAAACATTTTAGGGGCGCCTGGGTGGCGTAGTCGGTTAAGCGTCCGACTTTTGCTTGGGTCATGGTCTCGCGGTTCGTGGGTTCGAGCCCCGCGTCGGGCTCTGTGCTGACTGCCAGCTCAGAGCCTGGAGCCTGTTTCGGTCTGTGACTCCCTCTCTCTCTGACCCTCCCCTGCTCACGCTGTCTCTCTCTCTCTCCTAGAAATAAATAAAAAATAAAATAAAAAAAAGAAAGTAAACATTTTAAAAATATATAGTAGTTATAAGTTTGATATTAGTGAGGGAAAAGGAAAGTACTGAAGCAGAAAAGTATATTCAAAATCTCCTAAGGATTCAGAGGAATTTACCTACCATTGGATGAAGATAACATTTCACTTCAGTAATGAGAGAACAAAGTAAAGGTTCTTAACATATGATCCAGTCTCTTGGGAACCCCTGCAAGCTTTTCAGGACAGTACCAAGTGGTCAAAACCATTGTTTACGGTAAGACCAAGATTTTATCAGCCCCTTCCCCTTTTTTAACTGTACTGACATTTGCCCTCTTGGTGAAAAGGCAATGATGAGTAAAACTTCTGGCACATCAGTAGTGCCATGAAAAGGAATAGCATGAAAATGTGTTAGTATTCCTTGATATAGTAAAGACTGCACTGTATTCCTCACCATCATATACTTGCAGTTAAAAAGTAAAGTACAGGGGCACCTGGGTGGCTCAGGAGCTAAGGTATACTATGTCAGTCAGTTAAGTGCCCAACTTCAGTTCAGGTCATCATCTCACAGTTCGTGGGTTCAAGCCCCACATTTGGCTCTGTGCTGATAGCTCAGAGCCTGGAGCGTACTTTAGATTCTAGTCTCCCTCTCTCTCTTCCCCTTCCCCTCTTGTGCACCCTTCTCTCTCAAAAATAAACATTTAAAAAAGTGTTTATTTTTTTAAGGCTTTTTAAATTTGTTTCTGAGAGAGGGGCGCCTGGGTGGCTTAGTTGGTTAAGCGTCTGACTTTCGCTTAGGTCATGATCTCACGGTTCGTGGTTCAGCCCCACGTCGGGCTCTGTGCTGACTGCCAGCTCAGAGCCTGGAGCCTGTTTCAGAGTCTGTCACTCCCTCTCTCTCTGACCCTCCCCTGCTCTCTCTCTCCTGGAAATAAATAAAACATTAAAAATAAATAAATAAATTTGTTTCTGAGAGAGAGAGAGACAGACAGACAGACAGACAGCCTGAGCAGGGGAGGGTCAGAGATCGAGGGAGATACAGAATCTGAAACAGGCTCCAGGCTCTGAGCTGGCTGTCAGCACAGAGCCCGACACAGGGCTTGAACCCACAAGCCGTGAGATCATGACCTGAGCCAAAGTTGGATGCTTAACCGACTGAGCCACCCAGGCGCCCCTAAAAAAATGTTTAAAAAGAAAAGTACAGGGGCATCTGGGTGGCTCTGTAAGCTGAGTGTCTGACTCTTGATTTCAGCTCAGGTCAAGATCCCTGGGTTGTGAGATTAAGCCCCCCTCTGGGCTCCATGCTGAGTGTGGAGCTTGTGTAAGATTCTCTCCCTCTGCCCCTCTTCCCTGCTCATACTCTCTCTCCCTCTCTTTCTAAAATAAAAATATTTTAAAAGGACAATTCACTTAGAACGTCTTTGATGATGCAATAAACATTTTTAATAAACTTCTATCATTAAGTACAAATCTTTTTAATATTCTGTGTGACAAAATGGGAAGTACACATAAAGCACTTTGCCCCATACCAAAGCATGGTGGTTACCTCAAAGAAAAGAACCCGTACAGCTTATGAGCTAAAACAGTCATTTGTCCCCACCACCCACCAATAGGATACAATTTCCTTTTAAAAGAAACTGGCAGACCATCTACAATTATTTAGTTTGGGGTATATAGCAGATATTTACCTATCATTTCAAAGAAAACAACTGACAATATTTGTTGCCAAGGATAAAGTTCAAGCTTTCAGGGAAAAATGACTTTCAGAAAATTGGTACCTAAGGTTGTGAATTTAACTACTTTTAGGCAATTTCTCATGAGACTGATGGTGATATATTAATGACCATGATTTTTAAAATATTACATAATGAAATGTTCCCACATTTGGGAGATCTGCATAACTCAGTAAACTGTATTTCTAAATGAACAATGAATGATGTTACAAAACCATGCATGGATATAAGATGAACTCAAAGTGTAAGATAAGCTAAAGAGGTTTAAAGTAACACTACTATGGTTCAGAATGAATAACGTAACTGCCTTTTAGAAACTAACACTTGTCAAGTTTTATATATGTAAACAGAATAGCCATCACACTTGACATCAGACCTATTGATTTCTAAGTCCACTGTTCTCTTTTAGCACATCTCACTCCATGAGGAGCTAAGGTATACTACGTCAGAGGACTTCCTATCTGTGTGAGTGAAGAAACACAAAGGCAGCAGCCACCAGTCATGAGGATTTATGACGGACTATTAGGATGTTTAATATGGCTTTAAGTTTCCATGTGCAAACAACAAAAATGTCAAAAAGTTTTATACCCATGAATACTAAATTAGCATCATTATTTTGGTGTTTATTCCTTTATGTAGCGGTACCATTTAAGAAGTAAAAAGTTTATTACATCACAGCAATAACCTTTCAGAAGTATGAGTCAAAATAAAGTAGGATTTTAACCTCAAGGCCAAAAGAACATATAGTCTCTAAGTGTAACCAGACATTAGCTGGAATTTGAAGTTTCAGGTCCAAGTTCAGTAAGATTAGGAGAAAAAAAAATCTTCTTAATAGATCTTATTTAAGTCCCAGTAAAATGTTCATTTATTAAAAATCTTTTTATCAATTGTGTTTTAGTGAGGTTTTGTTTATATACTGGATGACCCAACAGAAATATTTCTAGAATAATATTAGTTATAATTCTTAAAACTTTTCAAAGAACAAGAACATCATAAATTAAAGATGAATGAAGAGTATAGTTAATTTTTTAACAAACTCAAGGGAAATATACAGAATAAGCAAAGGGATGTACACTCACTTCAAATTTTACAAATGATTTTTATAGCATTAATAACTCTAATAATACATAATAGACAGACTACACATTATATGTCAGAAATCTAGGGAAGCCTGGGTGGCTCAGTTGGTTGAGTGTCCAACTTCAGCTCAGGTCATGATCTCGCAATCTGTGGGTTTAAGCCCCGCATGGGGCTCTGTGTTGACAGCTCAGAGCCTGGTGCCTGCTTCAGATTTTGTGTCTCCCTCTCTCTCTGTCCCTCCCCTGCTTGTGCTGTCTCCCCTTCTCTCAAAAATAAAGATTAAAAAAAAAAAAGAAGTCTAAATGTGGCCTGCAGCTCAAAGTACATGTTCTTTGCTCCCCAAAGAAAAATGCCTTTGCTCCCACCTCAAATAAAGACTAGAAACTCCTAATACACATCCTAAGGGCTAAGAGTTTATATCCTAGGGTTCAACCATCAGTTTTCCTCATTGGACCATCAGACACAGATATGAACAGGATCAGTGCTTCTCAACCTTCTTCATAATGACACGCATACACAGTGATAATGTTTATGGCAAACAAGGATACGAGCCTGCAGGCTCCCGTTACTCTAGGATCAAGGTCCACATCTCAGCACAATGAAATGCATTTCTGGCACATTCCATGTGCTTTGGCAGTGTCACTTAGGAAGCTCTTATCTAGACAGCTAAGACAGCTGTTAGAAGATGACAGTAATTTCAAAGTTCTGAAAGATCATAGTAAAAATTCAAGACTAACCACTCTGAAAAGATACATCTATTCCACTATAGAATTAGTTAGTATACAAAACATTTAGCACAGTAACTGGAACATAGTAAGTGCTCAATAAATGTCAGCTATTACTATTATTATTATTACAAGCTATTACTACTATATTAATTTTTCTCTTAATAGTACACTTTTTAAAATGTCACGTTTTCACATGTTTTCATAAAGGGCCACCATCAGGGCATCTGCACCTGTCCCAGACTTAGTACTCATTCTAGACTTTTAAATACTTTTGAGGATCCAGAATGCAGGTCCAATCCAGTCAGAGCTGAAGCTTCTCCCTGAAGCCCCCACAGCCATCCAGGCTGCAAAAATCCAAAAAAATCCACAAAATCCAATTCTAACCATTTATCCCAAGGAGGTAAACAAGTATCTGCTAAATCACCACCAAGAGAGAGCTACACATCACAAATGCTTTTTCAGAATGAACTTTTAAGAAAACACGGTGATAAACTAAAAATACTAACCTAATAGTTTCACATTTTCCTCACATTATTTTCAAATAAAACATACCAAGAGAATGTTGAAAAGACTAGGAAGCAAACACACAGCAGACCACTATTAACATCTCTTAATAGAAAAGAAATCTAAAGTTATCTAAATATTAATATCCTAAATATCACATGAGTAAATAAGTATCTACAATTATTTGAAAAGCTCAAATTAACATTTTGCCTGAATACCATAAAATTAACCCAGGGCTAAGTAAAAGACATCATTATGTTCTGGAATTAAAGGCTGATAGAAAGGGCTAGAAAGAGGTCCAATTTCTTGTCTTCGGGCAATTGAATATCTAACTCATCCAGAAGAGACCTCTGTTTTACAAATTTTTAAGAAACTATGCAACTTCCCTAAATAGATATTTATTCGCACTTGTTCTAATGACTAATATTAGAAGACTGAGAGCTATAGAAGCAGTAGTAGTACATATTTTCCTTCAATGTAAACCAAAGACTCTAGGTATCATGTAAAAAAGCACAAATAAAAGAACATTAAAAAAAAAAGAAATTTCATTTTGTATGATGAAGCAAAATAGAAGTTGAAGAACTACTTTATAGGAAAATATAAGATATTTCACTACTTGTATATCTGAAACACGACACAATGCGAGGGCTGGAGAAGCCAGCAATCTGCATACTGAGGAAAGCAGTACTTGGTACAAAAAAAGAAAAAGACCAAGAGGTAAACATAGTCAAAAAAATTTGCTTCTTCATAAATTCTCAAAGGAAAACAGGAAATAGGTTTTTATTTACAATCATTCATTATAATAACAGAAACTACAGTTACAAAAGAAAGTAGCCCAAATATTTTTTGTAATTAAAAAAGATTGTCTTATGACTATTTTTTTTTGAAAGAGAGACAGAGAGACAGAGCATGAGCAGGGGAAGGGCAGACAGAGAGGAAGACACAGAATTCGAAGCAGGCTCCAGGCTCTGAGCTGTCAGCACAGAGCCTGACACAGGGATTGAACTCGTGAACTGCGAGATCATGACCTGAGTGAAGTTGGACGCTTAACTGACTGAGCCACCCAGGTGCTCCTGGATAGCCCAAATATACTAAGAATAGCTTTCCCTCTAGAGTAGTCTTTATTAAGACCTTAGATATTCTTTTTGCCCAACAGAACTATTCGATTCAATAAAACAAATAGGCCACCTTGTGATAGGTTGGCAGTGACTATGAAGTACACTGCTTGTTCCAAAAGACGAATTTTTCTCCCAAATCAAAACATGGGATTCTAGCTTTCATTATTATTCTTTGAAGGATCTGATTCACTCTAATTTTAAGATAATAAATATTGTCAGTTATGCAACATATATACAAATTAACTGTCAAGTCCTCAACTTTTCTACCTTTTAAATAATTATATACTAAAGAAAAGCAAAATAACCCTAAGATTACTAACTTTAAGGAGGTATTACAAATACTGTCTTAAGCTAAATAAATACATGCCTTAGGTAGTATTTTTTAAACACTACATTGCACCATATTGGTGGGCCATAAAATTAGTTTAAAGAGAAAAAAAAGACCTATAAAAAACAGAATAGGAGGGGTGTCTGGGTGGCTCAGTCAGGCGTCAGACTCTTGGTTTTGGCTCAGGTCCTGATCTCATGGCTCATGAGTTGAGCCCCACATCAGGCTCAGTGCTGACAGTGCAGAGCCTGCTTGAGATTCTCAGTCTCTTTCTCTCTGCCCCTCCCCAACTCATGATGTCTCTTTCTCAAATAAATAAAGAAAAAAAAAATGCAGAATAGGAAATTACTATAATATATTGCCTTAAGGGATTCATCAGTATTTAGTTTTAGAATATTAGCTTTACAACTTGATAAACCCTCTATGAAACAATCAAAGCTGAATCAAGTCATTTATCTCATTAAACCTTTTTTAAATTTTGAGTTTATTTATTTATTTTGAGTTGAGGGGAGGGACGGAGAGAGAATCCCAAGCAGGCTCTGCAAGGTCAGCATGGAGTCTGAAGGGGAGCTCAAGCCCACAAACCTTGAGATCATGACCTGAGCCGAAATCAAGAGTCAGATGCTTAACCAACTAAGCCACCCAGGCACCTCTATCATTAAACCTTCTAAGAAAACTTTCAAATGAAAAAATATTTGGAAAAGGTTCCACTTGAAATAACTGTCACTTAGGTACAGATTTATAGAGCAGGGATCAGAAAACTTTTTCTGCAAAGGACCAAGAAGTAAATATTTTGTCTCTTCAAACTACTCAACTGCGCTTTTGTTGTGCAAAAGCAAGATATAGACTTATATAACCAGTGAATAACCAGTATGGCAGTGTTCCCAAAATATTTTTAAACACAGGAGTCCTGAAGGATTTGGCTTGGCCCACAGGCTGCAGTTTGCTGATGGATGGTATAAAGAATTTATTTCTATTTCAGAATGCTGAAAACCTTACCTATTTTAATGAATCGACAAGGGAACATCTGTTCATCAATTTTATGCTTCAAGGTGAATGTTTCTTTGTTATAATCATTCTTTAAGCCACTGTGAATAAAAATAAGATTATCAAATCTGACTTCTTAATTTAGTAAATACACTGAAACAAATCATACTCAGATCTTAAGGTTAAACAAAATACATGATCAAGACAATGGTAAGTATTTTAACATGAGAATATAGGTCAAAACTTGTACATTCACCATCAACTATGTATTATAATTGTGTTCTCTTAGTTATACAAAGGTCAATGAAAAATGTTTAGTGTTAAAGGATGTGGTTACAGTGCAGGGAAATGTGTGACAGGACCTAGTATTCTTAGTGTATAACATAAAATAGGCAAGCAGTAAGAAAAAAATTAAAAATAATTCACACTCACATCTGAAAACTTAAGAGCCAAATATTAGAAAATTCTGATTAAGATGGCAATAATAGTCCTTTTATAGCTCAACAAATTTTCAAAGACAACCTTACTCCATTAGTTTAATAGCATCCACTTCATCCTAAATAAAAATAAATCCATATCACCTCTCTAACATAAACAACCAGGACTGAAACACAAGTATTTAAGGGAAAGTAACTTACCTTTGGGTTGCCTTGTGTCCTAAAGCACTTTCATGACTTAAATCAAATGCAGAATAGATGTAATATTTACTCTTATAAGATGCTGTGCTAACAGGACATATTATATCATAACTATATTCTAAAACAATAACAGCTTTATTTGTCCACTCTACTGGCTGTCTGATTTTTCATTATATGGGGCAAATTAATACTCTCCTTCCGTGCGGTCTATGCTGTTAAAACTCATATTTACTGAGCTCCTTCCAAATCGCAGGTATGTGCTAGTCACATATCTTTTCTCTTTTTAGTCTCTAATTTATACTAAATTCCCAAAATATTATTTCTGGATTAGGGCAATCGATCTTAATGTTTTGGATAGAGTCTATAATTTTCATAGCAAAGATTTTGATTAAAGCTGAAAATATTTCTAAGGTCATTTAAGGTTCAAAAATAAGACTGAAAAGTAAGCAGGAAAAAATCCCCACATTTGATTCTTTCTTTTTTAGTGACAATATTAAGTAGTGGCTGTTGATTAAAAAAAAATGTTAACTCAAGCCACAATATTAAAATAAGGCACTAGAAATACAATAGTAGAAATATTCTTTCTACTATCAAACCATGCAGATTTAGCCACAAAGAGACAAAACTAAGACTATTAATTTGTTTAAAGATAACTTTCTTCCCCAAGATCATAACTCACCTGGACAATAGCTCTGTCATATTTTCTTCATTCATTCCACCAAAGACTTTAAATTTCTTCAAATTGCAGACATGAGTTTTCTCATATTTTCCAAATGTGATGTTCTGGACTATAGCAGGCCTTTCAAGTTTCAGAATCAAGTACTAAAAAAAGAAACAACCAAATTATATCCTCCTTTGTTTAGAACAAATAAACAACTTTGAAAGTCAAAGCTTTGAACAGTTAGCTGAAGAATGCATAAGACCAGTCCCATCCATCCTGCAGTGATAGACTGGATTTTTAAAGCTGAAAAAGAATATTCAACAGCCGGGTATAGGCTACCATACCACCACCACTTTCTCTCAGCAAACATCATCATCCTGAACACTAGATGAAGGGGGGAGAAAAGGACGAGTGAGCTAACTTCTAATCAAGGCATGCCATTCAGTAAAAGATATATAAACTAAGAATTACCAAATAAAACAAGATTAGATTGCAAAAGTAGCAATCACATTTTCTCATCAACTATACTCTAAGTGATAAATTTTAAACCTAAAAACAAACTTAGAGATTTACTAACCACTCCTGCCAATTTTATAAATTACAAAACCTGGACCTACTACAGATAGTTCTAATGTGGCTCAAGATTTCATGTTATCCACTAAAGAAAATGGAGTCAGTTAATTAGGGAACACATTTTACATTATGTAGATTGTTTCAATTATAAAAATCAAGAAGGAAACTACTACTGGCTGAGTATATGGAGAAGGAACTATGCAGGGAAATGATTCAGAGGTTTTTGGCAGTGGCTTCATGCTAATAATGGGTAGGTAATACAGGTGACAAAGGCAGGAGAAGAATAAAATTGGTAGTTGGTCCTACTTCCTAGCATGCACAGAAAATTAACTCAAAATGGATCAAAACTGATCCAAAATCAGTCAGTCCTTTAGAATCAAAGATCTAAATGTAAGAGCTAAAACTATAAAGTTCTTAGATGAAAATAGGGGTAAAATATGAGATTCTATACTTGGCAATGAATTCCTAGATATGATATCCAAAGCACAAGCAACAAAATCTAAAATAAATTATACTATCAAAATCAAAACTTTTGTGCATCAAGGATACTACCAAGAAAGTGAAAATATAACCTACAGGATGGAAGAAAATATTTGCAAATAATAGACCTAATAAAGGCTTAGTATCTAGAAATATAAAGAATTCCTACAATTCAACAACAAAAAAGACAACATAAATGAAAACGGCAAAGGACCTCAATAGCCCTTTTCTCAACGAAGATAAACAAAAAGTTCAACAGGCACATAGAAAGATGTATCATGAATCGTCAGGGAAATGCAAATTAAAACCACAAAGAAATACAACTTCACACCCACATTAGGATGGTTATAATTTAAAAAGCAAAACCAAAAAACACCAGAAAATAATGATTGTTGGTGAGGACAGGACGTAGAGAAAATGGAACTCTCTCATACATTGCTGGTGGAAATGAAAATGAAAATAGTTTGGCAGTTCCTCAAAAAGTTAAACACAGAATTACCAGACAACCCAGAAGGTCTACTACTACACATATACCCAAAAGAAATGAAAAAAGGTATCCAAACACTTGTACACAAATATTCAGAGAACTACTCACAATGGCCAAAAGATAAAAACAACCCAAAAGTCCATCAACTGACAAATGGATGAACAAAATGAAACATTTCTATAAAATGGAATACTCTTCAGTCATAAAAAGGAACGGAGTACTGATACATGCTACAACATGGAGAAACCTCAAAATCATGCTAAGGGAAAGAAATCAGACCTAAGAGGTTATGTATTATAGGATTCCATTTATACAAAATATCCAGAACAGGTAAATCCACAAAGGCAGAAAGCAGATTAGGAATTCCTAGAAGCTGGGTCACGGGAAACAGGAGAGGCTACCAGGCGTCCTTATGGAGTGATAAAAATATCTTGGAACTAGATAGAGAGAATGGATAGCTGCACAATACTGTGAATGTACTAAATGCCACTGACACGCACATTTTAAAATGATCAATTTTATGTAATGTCAATTTTACCTCCATAAAAGAACGAAGCTGATGTTGACATGAAAGATTACGATGATAATGATGATGATAAAATCATAGTTAACATTTTGTGAGCACTAAACTCCCTTGTCCAGCACACTGCTCAGATTTTTACAAGCATTCTCTCATTTTAGTAGGAGTAAGAGAATAGAAATAGTATTTTAATAATAATTATCCTCTTTAACCTCATCTTAAAGATGAGGAAATTTTGGCTTAGAAAGGCTAATTAACTTGACCATTATTACAACGCTAATCACTGGCAGATGTGACTTTAAAAATCAGTCTTGACTGGTTGATACTGTTGGTTGGCTGACCCAACCGCCATTTTCAACCCAGTTTTTCCTAGCCACCTTTCAGCCAAAGGTAGATACATGACAAAATTCTTAGATGTAAGCAGAAGTTTACTGTGGAGTTAAGTTTTGCTTTTCTAAACAAATGTTACCTCTTTGCTATCTGAACAGTAGCAACTGCAACAACCATTGTGCAACCATGAAGAGAAAAATCAACTAAGGGTTGCTGGAGAGGCAGTGGGTGGGGGATGGGCTAAATGGGTGATGGGCACTACAAAAGGCACTTGAGGGGATGAGCACTGGGTGTTATATGTAAGTGATGAGTCACTAAATTCTACGCCTGAAACCATTATTGTACTATATGTTAATTAACTTGGAGTTCAATGAATTTTAAAAACAAATCAAGAGCATCTCAGAGACAGCCAAACTGTGAGCCACTCAACTTTCACCAGAGCTGTTTTAACTCTAGTTTTGGGGGAGAGGGGCAGGAGGGACCTAATGTGTTTAACCCACTATAATAGGATCTTCTGTCATTTGAAGTTAAAAGCTTCTCTACTGATTCACTGACCCCAAAGTCAAAGCTTTACCCACTACACCATAATAACTGTTTATATACTGTTTACATTTTCAGTAGCAATTCAAATTTCTTTATTATCAAAATTGCCACAGAAACCTTAAGACTGCTATTCTTTAGTCACTGACCTTTTTTTACCCATACCAAAGTAATAAGTATGGTAATATGGTTTTTGGTCATTCAAAGTTTCTTAAGAATACAATTAACTATATGCTAGAGAACAGGTAAACAAGGGAGTATCTCCCATTCAATAAGTTATATTTTCATTTTCTTGGTAGTATCCTTTGATGCACAAAAGTTTTGATTTTGATATAGTATAATTTATTTTAGATTTTGTTGCTTGTGCTTTTGGTATCATATCTAAGAATTCATTGCCAAATCCAAAATCTCATATTTACCCCTATTTTCATCTAAGAACTTTATAGTTTTAGCTCTTACATTTAGATCTTTGATTCTAAAGGACTGATTGATTTTGGATCAGTTTTGATCCATTTTGAGTTAATTTTCTGTGCATGCTAGGAAGTAGGACCAACCACCAATTTTATTCTTCTCCTGCCTTTGTCACCTGTATTACCTACCCATTATTAGCATGAAGCCACTGCCAAAAACCTCTGAATCATTTCCCTGCATAGTTCCTTCTCCATATACTCAGCCAGTAGTAGTTTCCTTCTTGATTTTTATAACTGAAACAATCTACATAATGTAAAATGTGTTTCCTAATTAACTGACCCCATCTCTGTCTTTCTCATTCACCCACAATTCCTCTCACTCCTTTCTCTAGTCATCCTTTAAAATCTCAGTTTAGATGTCAGCCTCCCCTGACAACTGGTTAGATACAATGTTGTAACTAATAAAAATGAGTTTTAATACATCTGTTATGTACTATCCATCACTCCATATATGATACCCCTAAATCCAATAGGAAGCATATATATATATATATATAATTTTATTAATAACCAAATCAAATTTTTGTTATTAAATAGTCACATTAATTAGGGGTGCCTGGGAGGCTCAGTCAGTTAAGCATCTGATTCTTGATTTTGGCTCAGGTCATGATCTCACAGTTGTGAGATAGGACCCTGCATCCAGCTCTGCACTGAGTGTGGAGCCTGCTTAGGATTCTCGCTCTCCCTCCCTAACTCCTTCCATGCCTGCTTGCTGCCCCAATCCCCCAAAAAGTTACTTAAATAAAATGTAAAATATCTAATCTGAAGCAAACCACAATAATCTGATTGAAACCCTTCTTAGAAGACAGATACCATATGGTTTCACTCATATATGGATCAGGAGAAACTTGACAGAGGACTATAGGGGAAGGGAAAGGGAAAAACTGTTAAGGAGAGGGAGAGAGGCAAACCATAAGAGACTTTTAAACACTGAGAACAAACTGAGGGTTGATGGAGGTTGAGGGAGAGGGGAAAATGGGTGATTGGCATAGAGGAGGGCACTTGTTGGGATGAGCACTGGATGTTATATGGAAACCAACTTCACAATAAACTATATTTCAAAAAAAAAAAAAAGAAACTATTCTTAGGTAAAAATTTTAATGTTTGGGGTATCTGGATGGCTCAGTCAGTACAGCATGCAACTCTTAATCTCAGAATTGTGAAGCCCCATGTTAGGTATGGAGCCTATTTAAAAAAAAAAAAAAATGAAACAACCTAAATGCTCTGGGAAACTAGTTAAGTTTGATATAGTCATGCAATAAAATATTTTTTAAAAATTTAATGTTTAATCACATTTGACTTTATTCATAATGAAATAATAATTCCCATTTTTCCAACTCTTTAAAACATTTTTTTAAATGATTTATTTTTGAGAGAGAGATAGAGACAGCATGAGCAGGGGAGGGTCAGAGAGAGAGAGGGAGACACAGAATCCAAAACAGACTCCAGGCTCTAAGCTAGCTGTCATCACAGAGCCCGAGTTGGGGCTCAAATCCATGAACAGTGAGATCATGACCTGAGCCAAAGTTGGACGCTTAAGAGACTGAGCCACCCAGGCATACCCCTTGTTTTCCAAATCTTGAATATAAATGCTGAGTAGTGTTAGTATTACACAGTGTTGCCCCATAGTTAATTAGGTTTTCATTAATTTGGAGAAATAACTGCTGTAGGTATAGCAAAAAAAAAAAAAAAAGTAAGTTCATTAAGAATAAACATTTTAGAGAAACTACTTTAGAACCCATTAGAAGGGCTAAGAGCAGGCTGCCCCAAGATGGGCTACTATGGCATAAAGATTATTTTGAGTTAAAAGTATCCAAACCTGGGGTGCCTGGGTGGCTCAGTCAGTTAAGTAACTGACTTGATCTAGACTCTGGTCACAATCTCATAGTTTATAAGATAGAGCCTCACGGCAGGCTCTGTGCTGATAGGGCGCAGGGCCTGCTTGGGATTCTGTCTCTCCCTCTCTCTCCTCCTCCCTGCTTGCTCTCTCTCTTTCTCTCTTAAAATAAATAAATAAATTAAAAAAAAAAAGTAATCAAAACCCAGCAGATATAGGACAAACTCTCTACCTCCCCCTCAACTGCCAAAATTTACACTGGAAAGAGCACCTGTGCCAGGAAGAAAGCTATTAACAGAAACTCCTCTTTACCTAAGGAATTATCTGCATACCAGGGCAATCTGGTTTCCCCAAGCATCTTTTTCTCCCATTATATCCTCAGGCCCTACCCCTTGCCTTAGCCAATATAAGCTTCCTGTTGCCTCGCTGTCTTTGGAATTTCATGTCTGTGTGGATGCCCCATATGTATACCTATTAAATTTTATTTTCTCCTGTTAATCTGTCTCATGGCAATTTGACTCTAAGTCCAACTGGAAGGACCACAGGACAGAGGAAGGTCTTCCTCCCTGAAACTATATATCAACCTTTGAATTTTGAATATATAAATATTAATATATTAATTTTATAATAAAATATAATGTACCACAGTTTCTTTTCCAAAAGGGGATAAGACATAGAAAATTCAGCCACAGAATTAATCAAGCAATGACAAAGATTTTAATGTTCAAAACTTATTCACAACTTCAAACTCCAGAAACTTTTTTCAATGTGAGAACAGTGATTTTAAAAATCATTTTAATCATATAAATAATTACAATGTGTAAGGAACAGGGCGATACAAAGGAAGGAAGTGGTAGGAGGAGAAGAAAGTGGGAGCAGGTGGTAGGAGGACTGACTTGAGAGCTATAGACGTGTTTAGCAGTGCAAGCACTTCCCAGGAGCTGCGACTTAGAGCGTAAGACAGAGTATCATACATTTCCTCAGGCCACCATAACAAAGTACCACAAGCTTGGTTGCTGAAAACAAGAGAAATTTATTCTCTCACAGTTCTGGAGACCAGAAGCCTGAAATCAAGGTGCTGGCAGGATCATGTTCCCTCTGAAAGCTCTAGAAGAGGATCCCTCTTTCCCTCTTTCAGTATCTAGTGGCTCCTGGTGACCCTGGCTTGTGGTAGTGTAACTCCAATCTCTGCCTCTGTGTCCACGGGGCCTTCTTTCCAGTATCTTTCTGTGTTGAACAAAGACACTCCTCATTGGATTTAGGGCCTAACCTATCCAGGATGATCTCACTTTGAGATCTTTAACTTAATTACATGTGTCAAGACCTTTATTCCAAATAAGGTCACATTCTAGGACTGCATACATCTTTTCAGGGAGGCTATTACTCAACCTACTACGAACCAGCAAGGCAAAAGAGTATGTGTTAAGAGACTAAAGAGGGAGGCACTCACCAGGACATTCAATGACATTTTAAGGAATATAAATTATAAATGTAACAGGATGTATTAAACACAATGGAAAGCCAAGGTCTGATTAACATTCTCTCTCTCTCTCTCTCTCTCTCTCTCTCTCTCTCTCTCTCACACACACACACACACACACACACACACACACACACACACACACACAGTGTGTTTTGTGGAGAATAAATCAGAGGAACTAGAAGATCAGGGAGGACTCTATTACAGTAATTCAAGCAAGAGATGAGAAGAAGAAGACCTGGACTGGAATGGTATGGAGATGAAGGGGATTAGATAGCTCTGACATATTTTGGAGACAGAATAAATGGAATTTAGTGATAGCTGGATGTAGGAAGAGGAAAGGGAGGTGTCCAGGATTATGATTCAACTTCTAACTCAAATAACAGGCTAACTGAGAATACCATTTACTCTGATCATTAGGACTGGCACAGAAACAGGTAGCACAGAAATGAGACTAGGAAAGTCCAGATCCTTATCTCTGTTATGTCTTGGGCTGTGTTATAAATCACTCCAGTGTTTGAAAACAACGGTGATTTATGAGTTCTCATGATTCCACAAGTTCAATGGACAGTTCTTCCAATTATATTCCTGGACTCAAACATGTTGCTTTATCAGCTGGCGGGTGGCTTGGGGAAATGGACTTAGCTGGGGTGGAACTGAGGAGGCTGAATTTAGTTGAGATGATTGGGCCTTTCCATGTAGAACTGTATCTTCAGGAAGGTCACCTGGGCTTTCTTCAGAGCACTGCACTCTCAGAGTTCTAAGTGAGAGCAGAGCTATAAAGCCTCTTGAGGCCTTGCTTAGAAGTTGCCGATAATGGGGCACCTAGGTGGCTCAGTCAGTTAAGCAACTGACTTCGGCTCAGGTCATGATCTCATGGCTTTTGAGTTTGAGCCCTGCTTCGGGCTCTGTGCTTACAGCTCAGAGCCTGGAGCCTGCTATGGATTCTGTGTCTCCCCTCTCTCTCTGCCCCTCCCCCACTCACACTCTGTCTCTTTCTCTCTCAAAAGTAAAATAAACATTAAAAAAAAAAAAAAGGAAAAGAAGTTGCCGATAACATCTTCATAGAATTTCTTGGTAGTCAAAGCAAGTCACAAGGCCAGTCAAGATTTATAAGTTAGGAAAAGAGACTGCCCATCTTGATGGAAAGAGCTATATATACTATCTGACTGTATTATGAAATGTGGATTCTATTCCAGGAGTAGAGAAACACAAAAAGGTTTTAAGGTGGGGAGCAACAGTAATAAAATCAATACCCATCCATTTAGGATTAGAAACCCTCAGAAAACTATACCAAAAAGGAAACTTTCGCAACTGTTATAGTCCATCTATAATATATCCATAGCCAGCATCATACTTAAGTTGGAATCAGGGGAAGAGGGCAATGTAAAGAGGAGAAAATACCTGCAAATAAAGTATCTGATAAAGAACTTATAAACAAAAACATAAAAAATGCCTCAAGATTCAATAATAAGAAAATAACCAAATTAAAAAAAATTTTTTTAATGTTTTATTTATTTCTAGCAGAGAGAGAGAGAGACAGCGTGAGCAGGGGAGGGTCAGAGAGAGAGGGAGTCACAGACTGAAACAGGCTCCAGGCTCCGAGCTGGCAGTCAGCACAGAGCCCGACACGGGGCTCGAACCCACGAACCGCGAGATCATGACCTAAGCAAAAGTCGGACACTTAACCAACTAAGCCACCCGGGCGCCCCGAAAATAACCAAATTTTAAAATAGACAAACCTCTGAATAGCTGATTCATCAAAGAACATTTAGGGAGGCAAAATAAGCACATAAGATGGTCAAAATCATTAATAATTTTTGAGATGCAAATTAGAACCACAAACACTTGTACATTAATTTTCAATGCATCTTTATTGATGATAGTCAAAACCTAGAAACAAATCTTATGTCTATCTACAGGTAATTGGATAAACTAATACGTAAGATACAAGAGACTTCAAGTAGGCAACAAAAATGGATGAATTATCAACACAAACCACAATACAGATGAATTTAAAGGCAACTTTGAGTGAGGAGCACCTGGGTGGCTCATTGGTTAAGTGTCTGACTGTTGGTTTGGGCTCAGATCATGATCTCCCAGTTTGTGGGTTTGAGCCCACATCAGGTTCCACAGTGACAGCGTGGAGCCTGCTTGGGATTCTCTGTCTCCTCCTCTCTGTCCCTCCCCTGCTCTCTCTCTCTTTCTCTCCGTCTCTCTAAATGAATGAATGAATGAATGAATATTTTTTTAAAAAATGAAATCAGATGAAAAAGATATACTATATTTCTCCATTTACATAAAATCCTAGAAAATGCAAATAAATCAATAATGGCTGCCTAGAGATGGGATGGAGGCAGGTGAGACAAATTAAATGGATACATGGGAAGTTCTGGGGGTAGTAGATATGTCTAATATTTTAAATGTGGTGCTATTTTGAGGGTGTATGGATAAAAATTTATCAAATTATACACTTCAAATGTGAACTTTATTGTATGTCAATCATACCTTGATAGCTACTTAATAATAATAAAAGTTAGTATTAACAAAATGAAAAAGCAAGACACAGACTTGGAAAAATTATTTGTAATGCAGAACTAAGAATTTATATCTAGAATAAATATAAACAATGCCTCCAACTCAAGAAATAAAAATAACAAACTGTTCCATTTTTTTAAAAATGAGGTAAAGAATTCACAAAAATAAAAGATAAATGAATAGCCAATAAGCAGTCTTAAATCTTTACTCATCAAAGAACTATAAATTAAAACCACTTCATACCAACAATACTCACTAAAATTAAAATGTGTGTCAATACCAAATGTTGATGAAATGGAAGCAACTAGCAGTCTGATAATTTCATATAAAGTAATATATCCCTACCTTACAATGCAGTAACTCTACCTCTGGATATATATCCAAAATAATAAAAAATACACATTGGTTTTAAAATCATCTGAAAGAATATAGATATAAACTTTATTCATAATCACCAAAAACTGAAACAATGTACATGTCCATAGATAGAACGGGTAAGTAAATTATGGTATATTTATAGAACAGAATGGTATTTTGTAATGGAAAGAAATACTGATGGGTGCAACATGGATAAACATGAAAAACATTCTGAGCAAAAAACGCCATGTATGACGCCATTTTTATTAAATTTTAGAACTGGCAGAACTAATCTATGCCAAAAGAAATCTAAGCAGCAGCTGCTTCTGGGTAGAGGGTGGGAGAAATAAAGATTTACTGGTAAGGGACAGAAAGGATCTTTCTGAGGCAATAGAAGCATTTTATATTTTGATAGGGTTTGAATTATATTTATGTGTGCATTTTTCAAAATGGATACTGTACACCTAAGGTCCACATATTTCATTATATGTAAACTACATTATATTATAAAAATGTATTATACAATATAAACAATGTTCTTTTCACAAATTGGGACAAAACACGATTAAGACATTTTGTAAATGTACTGGTAACCTAGCTGTATAGCTAGAAATTACACTGAAATGGATATACTTTCAAACTCACAACCCCAAGATCAAGAGTCACATGCTCTACCAACTGAGGCAGCTGGGTGCCCCTGAAATGCATATATTTTCTGCCTCACTTTGCATTTATTCTAATATTCTTATTATGGTTCATCATGGAAAAATAAGCTGAATAAATTATAAAAACTAAAACATATACCTACTCACCTACCACACATACCAACTGTTATTAAGAAATCACTAAAGTTTCTCTGACCTGCTCAGATTATACAAAAGAAGGAATGCTTGCTGTTTGTTAAACAATTTTAACTGCCTTCTTTAGCTCCAGAAAGCAAAGAATATTACCTAAAACCATACTTTTACTTAAACTACCTCAGAGGGAGCTTATAATTTTAGTTTAAGAGTTACGATCTTATCTTTCTTAAAGCAATTGTTAAGACATTTGTGACTACATGTATATATTTTTTAAAGTCTATTTACTTATTTTGAGAGAGAGAGAGAGAGAGAGAGAGAGTGCAAGCAGGGGAGGAGCAGGGAAAATCCCAAGTAGGCTCTGCTACCGAGGCAGGGCTCAAACTCTCGAACTATGAGATCATGACCTGAGCAAAATCAAGAGTTGGTTGCCCAACCAACTGAGCTACACAGGTGCCACTGTAACTACACGTGTAGTTTCACCAACCCTAGGATATCTGCCAGTAACCATGAAAGACAGGTTTTCCATTGTACTATCAGTAACTCCAATAAAACATTCTGATGAAGGAGAAGGTACAATTACTATCTTAAAGCACTCATGGGGTTTTCATTCATGCTGTATTTATTTACTCCCCATCTGAAAAGATGATCTAGAGTCTAAAGCAACGTTTTTCCCTTAGGTCTCAAAATATCTGTGCCCTACCATAATGAAAACAGCTTTAAGTTTTTTGCTTACACAAAATATAAATACTAATTAAAAATTAGAATAAAAAAAGATTTTAGAAGTATAAAAATGAAATTCAAAAGAAATAAAAAATCCACCACCATTTTGATAATAAATCAATTTAACTCTCTATGCACACAGACACATTCTTTACATAAGTGGAATCTCTTACATGTTTTTTTTTTTTTTTTAACGTTTTATTTATTTCTAGGAGAGAGAGAGAGAGACAGCGTGAGCAGGGAGGGTCAGAGAGAGAGGGAGTCACAGACTGAAACAGGCTCCAGGCTCTGAGCTGGCAGTCAGCACAGAGCCCGACATGGGGCTCGAACCCACGAACCGCGAGATCATGACCTAAGCGAAAGTCGGACGCTTAACCGACTAAGCCACCCAGGCGCCCCTCTTACATGTTGTTTTTAATGCGCATAACTTTTGAAGTAATTGTTTTGTTTTCTCTTTTTCATCCCTCATCTCTTCCTCTCTTCAAATAACTAATGCTAACAATCAGATGTGTGTCCTTTCTTACCTTTATCTGGGCTCACTGCATCAAATAAAAATATACATACATACATGCTGGTGAGGTAGAGTTATTATTCAGGTAACAATAGTAGGATCTTATGATAGATGCTTCCATGCATCTTGCTTTCCTCATTTTATGAGAGAAATCCATCCAAGTTAACTGGTATGAAGCCAGTTCATTTTATTTAAATGGTTAACAAGATCCCATGAAAAATGTATTCTAGCATTCCCCTATAGATAGGTATTCCTTTTTTACCCTGAATTATATTACTCAAGAATTAACATTATCAGGGGTGCCCAGGTGACTCAGTCGGTTGAGCCTCCAACTTTGGCTCAAGTCATGATCTCAAAGTTTGTGAGTTTGAGCCCCACACTGGGCTCTGTGCTGTCAGCTCAGAGACTGCTTCAGATCCTCTGTACTCCACCCCGACCCCCCAACCCCCCCCCCACCCAGATCCTCTCTGTCTCTCTCTCTCTATCCCTCAAAGAATCCCAAGCAGGCTCCACAAAATCAGTACAGGGTCTGATGTCGGGCTCAAACTCATGGACTGTGAGGTCATGACCTGAGCCAAGACCAAGAGTCAGACACTTAACCCACTGAGCCACTGTACTCTAAGTACATTATATTTTAGAAAGTGTTTTGGGGGGTGCCTGGGTGGCTCAGTGGGTTAAGTGTAAGATTACTGATTTCGGCTCAGGTCTTATTCTCACTGTTCATGAGTCTAAGCCCTGCACTGGCCTCTGCAGTGATGGTGTAAAGCCTGCTTGGGATTCTTTCTTTCTCTCTCTCTCTCTCAAAATAAATAAAAATAAACTTAAAAAAAAAAGGAAAGCGTTTTCGGACAATCCTTTTTTATTTTCAACTGTAATCTGCAATTTTGGTTACTATGTTTTTCATTTCTATTTCAGATCTTCTTTTTTTTTTTTTAATTCCTTGCCAAAATTTTCAATATTGATTTTCATCTCCTTTTTCCCTTTAACACAATAAGGGCACTTATTTTAAAACCTATATCTAAAACTCTATTATCTGTAAACTCTTAAATTTGGTAGATCTCAAATATGGAAAACTAAAAATAACTACATGTCTAGAATATTAACTTCTTCTAGAAGAGTAATTTACCTGCTGCAGGTCTATGACTAGTGATACTACCACTTCTTGATTATTTTCATCAAATTTCAAGGACTGAGATAATATGAAACTGGGCTTCCCTGTGAGGGTGAGAATATCTCTGGTTCACCCTTACTCCTCAAACATAGCTTCAGGGTCCTAACCCAGCACAGGGAATCTACTACTCTACCACATTCCAGCCTCTGATTTCTTTTTGATCTTTATCTTCCTGGCCTGAAGAGTTTGTTAGAAGTGCTGTTCAGCTTTTCAGGATCTTAACTACTTCTTTAGGGGTCAACAGATACCCAGTGGAAAAGTGGCCCTAAAAGTAGGTCTCCTCTCTGGGTCCCTGTATCTTCCTCAATCTTAGCCCCATCACTCTTTACTTCCTTGTTACCAAGATACTGCACCTTCAAAAAAATTTTTTTTCCTGTTTCATCCTCCTTAGTAGGACAGTTGGTCAAAATTAATTTTTCTCATATTTTTTCATTTAAAGAAGTTTTATTTGGTTCTCTTTCATATCTGTTAGATCACTTTTAACGTTTCCTATTCCTTACAAATACCTTTTATTTCTTTACCGTACGCAAATTATTTTAACTCCAGTATCTTTGAGTACTTTCACTTCTTATACCCAATATTTTTGTAGGTTTCTCTATAGTTCCTTCCTAGTTCTTACTAAAGGCACCTGTAAAGGTCTTGGCACCTTTGGTTATCTTTGGGTGTGTACTGCTTCCTTTCCTTGAATGATGTCTATGGAGACTACCTGAAGACTGGAGAAAAGGTAACTATCTCCAAAGAGGATCTGCACTTGCTTTTATTGAGAACTTTAAGAGCACTATACATCCAGGATAACTTAAAATCAAAATCATACCAGAAGATTTCCTGAATTGCCAAGTATTAAGAATTTGATTACCGGGGCGCCTGGGTGGCTTAGTCGGTTAAGCGTCCGACTTTCGCTTAGGTCATGATCTCACGGTTCGTGGGTTCGAGCCCCGCGTCGGGCTCTGTGCTGACTGCCAGCTCAGAGCCTGGAGCCTGTTTCAGTCTGTGACTCCCTCTCTCTCTGACCCTCCCCTGCTCACGCTGTCTCTCTCTCTCCTAGAAATAAATAAAACATTAAAAAAAATTAAAAAAAAAAAAAAAGAATTTGATTACCAAATATATACAAAAAATAAAAAATACACAGCTGAAATCTCTCAGGGGTGGGTTTTCTCCTTCTCTACTCAGTGCCAATGAGACTCCTGCCATAGTCCCCCCAGGCGTGGAGATTTCTGCTGTTTTATACATATTCTGAGAATTCATCAATTTAGGGTCCCAGCTTTCATAACCTTTATGTATACGTGCATCTTTTAAAAATTTAGCCATTTTAGGGGCGCCTGGGTGGCTCAGTCGGTTAAGCATCCAATTTCACCTCAGGTCATGATCTTGTAGTTCTGCTGACAGCTCAGAGCCTGGAGCCTGCTTGAGATTCTCCCCCTCTCACTGTCCCTCCCCCACTCATGCTCTGTCTCTCTCTGTTTCTCTCAAAAATAAATAAACATTACAAAAATTTCAAAAATTCAGCCCTTTTAGTAATTTTCAGAATATGGTTTTGGGGAAAATATAAGGGTTGGAATTAATATTATAGACCTAGCTCACATCCACTAGGAGTATAAGACTACTTGCTACATATCTATACATTAAAACTATACCCATTCTATCCCATATGACAGTTTCTCACAAAACTAAGTAAAATCTGAAATTACTTTCAATTATATTTTTTCTGACAAGACTGCTGTTCTTTGAGATTGGCCACATGGAACCCCAGTTATGTCTCATTTGTAATTACAATGAGGAAAACAGATTCATGTTATCCATTTCCACGGTAAGTTAGTCTCTTTTATTTATTCGTTTTTATTTATTTGTTTTTTAAAGTAGGCTCCACGTCCAGCATGGAGCCCAACATGGGGCCTGAGCTCACACCCTGAGATCAAAACTGGAGCAGAGATCAAGAGTCAGACACTTAACTGACTGAGCCACCCAGGCACCCCAAGTTAGTCTCTTTTAAATCACAAAAATTTTAAGTAATTTCTACTCTCAGACTTACCACATTGAATATTAATTGAATCACGGTATTTCTTGGCTCATTAGGAGGAAAGATGATAGTTAATTCACTGCTATAAAGTTTGGCACCCCATGGGTGCTTACTAAATAATTTTTGAATAAATAAGCAAATGAATAAGTAAAAAGACATTAAGTACTACTGCCTTCAAAATATGGTTCTCTAACAAATAAAGGAAATTTCACAGTAAAGAGGTTACCAATGTTTCAGTGATCATGAAAAAGATTATATTCATTAGTAAGACATAAAAACAACTGAATAAAAACACAAACACACCAAATTTGAGGGCTCAAGTAAAATGAAAAGGTGAATAACAAAAACATGATTGAAAAAGACAATGTATTCAACCTCAATGTGCATGAGAGTGGGGTATGTATCAATAACACACAATATAATCCCTCAAATAAATGCAACAAGGAGTGAAAATGCAGGAAAATGCGAATTAAAGTCACAGTGAGTTATAATGAAAGATCTAACAGATTGGCAAAATTTAAAAATCAGCCATATAGAAGTGATAGGGAGAATGAAATGCATAGCAACTTTTGTATAATATCAGTGAGAATACAAATTATGCAGGCATTCTGGAAAATAGTTTTACATTATCTGATAAAAGCTGAACATACATATACCCTATGATCCACCAGTTGTGCTCCACGGTATACACCCTAAAGAAAATTTTGTACATGTGCACCAGGAGATAACATACAAAAATGTTCATAAGCAGCCTGTTTATAATAGCAAACAACTAGAAAAAACCGAAAAGCCTATCAATTGCAAAATGGATAAATACATTTTGGCATACTTCTATTACACTGGACTACTACACAGTAGTGAAAATTAAGAAACTACAATTATATTCAACATTAATAAATATATAAATAATAAAGCAAAAGAAAAGCAGATCAGGATTTATAATGAGTTATTCAATTTATATTATATTTATATAAAGTCAAAGCCAGATAAAAGGACATTTATATATCGGTTTTTGTGAGAGAGGACGTGTGTGCTTGCATAAAGGCTGGGGATGGGAAGAGGGAGAAAGAGAATCTTATGCAGGCTCCATCCCTAGTGCAGAGCCCTAGGCAGGGCTCCATCTCATAACTGTGAGATCATGACCTGAGCTGAAATCAGCAGTCTGACATTTACCTAACTGAGCCACCCATGCGCCCTAATATAGGACATGTATAAACATATACATATATAATCTTGTGAGAATATGCTTAACAAAGCATGAAATATTAGTTACTGAGGTGGGGTTAGAGAAAAATATGATAGGACTCACAAGAAGCTTCAACAGGTTGTGGTTGTTTTGTGAAGACAGTTGAATAAATAGATAATTGTTATATTATTCTTTATACTATATATTAAAAACCATGAATATATAGTCTTTGGATATATATTTTGCAATTAAACATTTAAGCACCAGGTGATGCAAAAAGATATGCGAATAGTTAAAAATATATATAAAAGGAAAAATAAGTATAAACATTAGGTTTCCAAAAATTACACTAGAAATTACACTAGAATTTACTTACCCATCTGCTTTACCTATCAGAGCATTAGTTTCTTTAAGGATATGGACATAATAAACATTAACTTAAAGAATATAACTGAAAGAATGACTTTTTAAATTCAAATGACCTCAGACAACATTTCTCAAGGAAAGAATTTAGTTCATGGTCTTGACATCATCTAATATACCACTTTAGTAAAATAACAAACTATATTAAGTTTACTTTCCCTAGAAGGCAGTCATTGAGTCACTGAGTCAAAGTTCAACTTACTAACATTTCCTTGAACATTTATAGAACGACTTGGAACGACTTGAGTTTGGTACAACAGAAGTCACAACTTCTGCTCAGATCAGCACTCAGATCAGTTACTGCTCAAAACAGTAACAGTACCTTAACCGGTTTTTTTCATTAACATTTTCCTCAAAAGCTATCAAGAAACTTAATTTTGCGTCATTAGTAATCTGGTAAAAACACATATTAGATTTAAACTGCTCCAATAGGCAGAAGTAAAAGTCTATGTTTCACCAAGTTCCACACTGCATTTACCTATGAAATAAAAATTATTTCAAAACTTTTAACAAACCAAAAATAAAAATAAAAATCTACCTCACAATTTCAAAGACTGAATAAATTACTAGTGAATTCCAGATAACTGATGTCAATTAAATGACTATTTAAATTTTGACTTCTAAATGGTATCAGGAGCTTCATCTTACCTGGGGAGGATAGTTGCTCTCTGAAGACCACCTTGAAGATTGGTCATTTGGTTTATCCACTAAAATGTTCCTGAAATAAAGAAAATTATAGCAAACAATTAAAATTATAGGTGAATTTGGGGGTGCCTGGATGGCTCAGTCAGTTAAGGGTCCGAATCTTGATTTCAGTTCAGGTCATGATCTCACAGTTTGTAAGTTTGAGCCCTGCATCAGGCTTTCTGAGCTGGCAGCATGAAGCCTGCTTGGGATTCTCTCTGCCTCTCCCTAGTGTGTGTGTGTGTGTGTGTGTCTCTCTCTCTCTCTCTCTCTCAAACTAAATAAACTTAAAAAAATAAATTACAAGCGAATGTGAATATGCAAAATGAGGAATAATCTGCCAGATGCTGAAATTATCATAGTTATATAATGTTTGGAGCTTGAACAGAAAGAGAAAATAAAATAAGAAACAGAAAAGCTCTAGTATATATGATATGATAAAGGTAGCATTTCAAACAAGGGAAAAAGCAATAAAAAATAATAAATACTTCAACTTCATACTAAGTGACAAAGTGAACAACAGTACATATACTTAAGGTAAAAAAAATAAAACACCTAAGAATAAATAAGTTACCATATATACATATTATATATATCACTATATTATACAATTACATTGTTATATTAGATATTATATATAATAATAATGCATATACATCATATATGCATATGTATACACATACAATCAATCTTTAGATTAAGAGGTCTTTAAAGCACAGCATCTAAATCAGAACTCTGGGTGAAAAAAAGGAAATGATATAAGTAACTTGGAAGATGGTGCTTTCACTGGAAACTATAAGGCTAAAGACAAATGGAACCATATATAAAAACTGTATTTGGTAAAGTTGTTTTTCAAGATATATGACTTAATTCTGAAATAGTTTACATATATACTGGGGTTGAATAAATAAGTAAATGGACAGCATATGGTGGCAGCCAAGCTTCTCACTTTGGAATGAAAGTTACAGAAAAGCAAAGGGAAGATGGCTAGAATGGACCCTGTGGTACTTAACTGGATTAGAGCCAGAGACATCACTGTGAACTCATGTTTAGTTTAATACAGACACAGATAAATAGATATGAGAGCAATTATAGATATATGTGTGCATATATGCACACACACCACAGTTTTTCCTAGTTCTGTTCACTAAAAGGGACTGGAAGTAGTGATACCCCAGTAGCAATGAGCACACCCAGCACAAAGATCTTGGTTTCTACATAATATTCCCCAATAAAAGAAAATAGGAATTCTAGGGGAAATGCCTGGTTCTAGGATTGGAGCAGGGAATTCAAAAAATAAACCTGGAACATCTTGTAGCACTCAAAAAATTTAAAAAATAAAGGTTGGAGACATATCAAAAAGACACAGAGAAGACAACATAAAAGAATTAAAGAATGAATGACCAAAGCTGAAATAATTTAAACAAAATAAATAGTATAGTACTGGATTATAACCAAAGAATAAATAAATATCCATGAGTCCATACTGATATAAATAACCCCACTCTAATCATCTAACAAACTCAAATTGAAGAACATTCAATAAAATATATGACTAATACCTCTCAAAATCCTGAATATAATGAAAAACAAGGAAAGACTGAAGACTTGTCACACACCAAAGGGAAGTAAGGAGACATGATAACTAATATTAATGATAGTTAATTTATTTTTTCTTAGTAATCTCTGCACCCAACGTGGGGCTCGAACTCATGACCCCAAGATCAAGAGTCACATGCTCTTCCATCTCAGCCAGCCAGGTGCCCCAAAATAATAAGTATAAATACAAATATAAACATAAGTATATATTTATTGATCTTCAATGTACAGATTATGAAACTGAGAGAGACAAACTAATTTGCCTAAATATGCAAACACCTAAGTAGTAAGGATTTGAATCCAAGGCTGTCTGACTCCAAAGTCAATGGTCTTAATTATACTACACAGCTTGAGAACTATTCCACTTCTTAGAACTTAAAGAATAACCTAAAAAATAATCCAGGTGATGTAAATCACCCACATTCATTACAGCACAGTTTATAATAACTGTATGCAGCTTAACCATGTAATAATAAGGAATTAATTACACACATTATGACACAACTGTGTTATAGAATGCCATGTACTCATGATCTACAGGCTAACTTTAATGTCACTGGAAAACGTTCACTACACAGTAAGTGAAGAGAAAAAGTAGTTTATAGCATATATATGATAAATAAAGTATCTTAAGTAACAATATTCATGCATGGAGAGAAAAGACAAAGAACATACACTGAATTGTCAATGTTGCTTTCAATGATGAGATTACACGGACTTTCCCTCTTTTCTGTATTATTCAAGCTTTCTAAAATTAACACGTTACTTTCATAAAAAAATTTTTTTTACAAAGATGAGTTACAAAACACAAAATGAAGATAACCCTACACAGAAAAAATTGTACTACGGTTAAAAGCTGAAGCTAAAAACCCAGGATTAAAAAAAAAAATCACTGATATGAATGTTATAAAGCATGTAAGAAAATCTAACATATTATAACTATGATAAAATGGGACCACAAAAAAAATCATTCATGTTAATGAATGGCATGAGGGAGCTTAACCAATCATAATCTGAAAGATGAGCAGATGGACAACTAAATACAAAGTCAAGGGGGCCAAACAGGTGCAATATGTTGTGGTCTTGTGAACTTTGAAATGCCTATTAAATAGCGATTTGTCGATTCAGCAGTTGGATATCTGAGGCTGAAATTCAGGGATAAATATATGTATCTTTAGGGACATCAGTACATCATAGCTAAAATATTTAAAGCCATAATACTGAATGGGATGACCTAAGGCCTGACATGAAGCTAGAGAAACCAAAGGACTCATTAAGCTATGGGGGTCCATCATTTCAGGGGTCTAGATGAGAAAGGTCAAGCAAAGGAGACTAAAAAGGGACAAAGATGAAGAAAACAGAAACTCAGAAAGTATGGATCCCAAATGAAAATATTTTAAGGCAAGAAGTGAAAAATTACATAAAATGCTGCTGAGAAAATAGGGACTGGATGTATTTACCCTCATATGTCTAACTTCAAGGCTGAACGCTGCTACATACAAAGTGCGTAATAAATATTTGGTAATGATATGAACAAATAAGTAGCACTACAAAGAAAAATTAAAGTAGAACCATCAAAGCATAAAATATATTAGTAATACTTATTACCTGCAACTTAAAGCTAGTACTAACTAAATATAAATGATAAATGGGGCACTTGGCTGGCTCCATTGGTAGAGCATGCAGCTCTTCATCTTGGGATTGTGAGTTTGAGGTCCACACTGGGTGTAGAGAATACTTTATGGTTTGGAAAGATGGAGGCTTGAAGATATTCCTGATAATCTCAGTGGCAACATTGGGTCAACCACTAAGTACATCTACTGAGCTCAGCAGGTGACAGAGGCCAGAATCAGAACTTTAAGAACCATAACAAAGGCTTGGTCAGAGAAAAATCAAAAGACCCATGGACAGCTCTCTCCTCAATAGAAAGGGATCAACTGCATGAGCATTTCTGGGACAATCTGCTATTCTCCCTGGCCCACAAAGAGCTTCAGAAGCAAGCTAACCAATTTGGTTCCTTTTATCACTGGAGTTGAGAAAGTACTTCCCCTCTTAGCTGAGGATATCCAGATACTGGTAACCTACAAAGAACTAACAACATAGAAAAAGACTGCTGGTCTACCTACTATCTCAAGTATGGGAAGCTTTAACCAAAGAGCACACAATACAAGAAAGTTTGCATAGAAGAATAAATGCAAAGAGCCAAGAAAACTTATCAGAAAGAATAGTGAGAGGAAGTCATGTTACCAGCTTTTAAATACACTTCAAATCCCTAGAATTAAAAACAGTAGGGAATGGTGCAGAAACAGACGTAGCTCAGAGAAACAAAAACCCAGAAACTGAGCCCAGTGTAGACTAGAACTTAATATTTGATTAAGGTAAGGGGAGAGGGAGGGAGGCAAACCATGAGAGACTCTTGAATGCTGAAAACAAACTGAGGGCTGAGGGGAGGTGGGGGAGAGGGGAAGGGGGGTGATGGGCGTGAAGGAGGACACTTGTTGGGATGAGCACTGGGTGACATATGTAAACCAACTTGACAATAAACTATAAAAAACTATTTGATTAAGGCGATATTTTATATCAATGGGAAATGGTAGTTCATAGTTAAATGATGCTTACACAACTGAAGGGAGAAATTAACTTCTACCTAATACAAAATTAATCCCAAGTAACAATTTTAACATACATACATATATAAAAATTTTAGGAAAAGTATTTAGAAGCCATTATATGCAACCAAAAGTGAGAGGTCTTTTTGCCAAGAAACACAGAAGATGTAAAAGAAAAAATAACTATTTGATTATAAAAAAAACTTCTGAATTTTGTAGTATGAAAAACACCATAAATAAAAACCAGAAACCAGCAATAGAAAAAAATGTTTGCAACTCACAGGACTAATAAGGTATTATTATTTAAAATATGAAAAATATTATTTCACATTGAGGATAAGATGAACACAATTGAAAATAAGCAGAATGTTACTAAAATCATTAAAATAACCAATAACCAGCAACAAAAATTAACATAAGATACTCTTTTTCATCCATCAAATTGATTAAATTAGAGCCCTACTATCAGGAAATCAGGTAGAAAAGGTGGACATGTCCATTACCTCAGCCTTTATGGAAAGTTAATGTGCAGCATCTATTAAAACTTTCAATGTACATGTTCTTTTCCTTAACACTCTCATCTCAGAATCTATCTCATAAAAATAAAATCATTAGTACATAAGGACATATGTATAGAGACTTGTACATTAAGTCTGTTTAATGCAGAATTTTTTATAGTACTAGAAAAAATAAACCATGGAACATTATACATTATACCAGAGAAAATAAATTACAGAACATATAAACAATGGAATATTAAAGAGTATTTCAGAAGCACCTGGTTGGCTCAGTCCAACATTGGCTCAGGTCATGATCTTGCATCCCCATTGGGCTCTGTGCTGACAGTGCAGAGCCTGGAGCCTGTTTCAGATTCTGTGTCTCCCCCTCTCTCTGCCCCTCCCTTGCTCATGCACTGACTCTCTCTCTCTCTCAAAAATAAATAAACATTAAAAAAATATTTTTAAAGAGTATTTCAGTTCTATGTCAGCTAACCTGGGAGAAATCTTTGCAATGTAAGATACAAAGCAGCATGTATAATCCTACTGTTGTAAAAAAAAACAAAACCCTATTATTTATATATTTGTAAACAATTCAATTAACAAGAATGGTATGACCTAATTTATATCAAATTATATAAAGCAAGCACAAAATAATAAGCCTAAAACGGAACATAAGTACTATTAAGGGATTTTACTAATTCTCTTCTATTTGTCATATTGCTCAGGTTTTTATAATAAACATTATTTATATAAACATTAAAAATAATTATTGTAGGGGTGCCTGGGTGGCTTAGTCGGTTAAGCGTCCGACTTTCGCTTAGGTCATGATCTCGCTGTTAGTGGGTTTGAGCTGTCGGGCTCTGTGCTGACTGCCAGCTCGGAGCCTGGAGCCTGCTTCAGATTCTGTATCTCCCTCTCTCTCTGACCCTCCCCTGCTCACGCTCTCTCTCTCTCTCTCCTAGAAATAAATAAAAAATATTAAAAAAAAATAATTATTGTAAAAATATGACAGCTGAGATGGCAATAAACTTTCCGTATTTCTGGCAAACGGACTACACTAAGATCAGATAATCAAGTCAGACTCAACTTTTCTTTCTTTCTAAAGACATAGGAGATGCAGAAACAAGTAATAAGGGCTTATTGGCTTTTAAAATTTTTAAGGGACAAATCATCTCCCAAAGCTTAAAGTCAATTGTAGATTGTTTTTAATTCTCCCTCCTGATTGTTCCTTTCCTCAATCCATTTTTGCTCTCCTGCAAGGCAAATGAGAAAGCAGTTCAAGGCCGTGGCTATTAACATCAGTCCTTCACCAACAGAAAGAGAGGCACTATGGGAGCATTCTATAAAATACATTCTTCTTGGGGCGCCTGGGTGGCTCAGTTGGTTAAGCGTCTGACTTTGGTTCAGATCACGACGTCATGGCTTGCGAGTTCAAGCCGCATCAGGCTCTGTGTTGACAGCTCAGAGTCTGGAGCCTGCTGCGGATTTGGTGTCCCTCTCTCGCTCTACCCCTCAGCCACTCATGCTGTCTCTGTCTCTTAAGAATAAAACATTACAAAAATTTTTTAAAATAAATAAAACATATTCTTCTTATAATCATCCTTTCTGGTATACTTCTCAAAGACCTTGTAAAACCCACTACTACTACTGGCATAATTTAATAGCTTTTCCTTTTTTTAATTCTGAGGAATAAGCAAGAGACCTAAACCTCTAATACTAAACATGTCAATGACAATAACAGTTTACAATCTCTGGTGTTGTTTTTTTTTTAATATTTTATTTATTTTTGAGATAGAGACAGTGTGAGCTGGGGAGGGTCAGAGAGAGAGGGAAACACAGAATCTGAAACAGACTCCAGGCTCTGAGCTATTCCTCACCACAGAGCTGGATGCGGGGCTTGAACCCATGAACTGTGAGATCTTGACCTGAGCTGAAGTCGGACGCTTAACCGACTGAGCCACCCAGGTGCCCCTACAATCTCTGGTTTCTAAAAGGAGAAATATCCCATCTACAGCCTCTACTAAAGGAGTAATCCTAGACAGTGATGTGTTTTTTTTTTAAATTTTTTTAATGTTTTATTTATTTCTTTTTTTTATTTGACAAAGAATTTATTTGCATATAAGAGTAAATGGGAAAGTATTATTAGTTTGTTATTTACATGAAATAGTTAAAACTTAAATTTTATTTATTATTATTATTTTTTTACAAATAGTTTATTGTCAAGTTGGTTTCCATTGTTTTATTTATTTCTGAGAGAGAGAGTGAGAGTGAGAGAGTGAGCAAGGGAGGGTCAGAGAGAGAGGGAGACACAGAATCCGAAGCAGGCTCCAGGCTCTGAGCTGGCTGTCAGCACAAAGCCCAACATGGGCTTGAACCCACAAACCGTGAGATCATGACCTGAGCCAAAGTCGGATGCTTAACCAACCGAGCCACCCAGGCGCCCCATAGACAGTGATGTTTTTATACCTGTGACTTTCCTTAACAACTATCTGAAGGACAGCTAATCTAGACTGGCTAGTGACCAATGATGAAAAGCATAAGACCAAAAAAAAAAAAAAGTATAAGTAAACAGAACCACTGAAACAGCAAAAAGATATACACAGTAAGAATAAGAGATAGAACAGAAAGGAGCCAGTCAGTAGTAAGATAAGAATGCAGCAGCCCAGTCTCTTAAGTGTCTGACTTTGGTTCCGGTCATTTTATGGTTTGTGAGTTTGAGCCCATGTGCTGACAGCTCAGAGCCTGAAGCCTGCTTCGGATTCTGTGTCTCCCTCTCTCTCTCTGCCCCTCCCCCACTCCCACTCTATCTCTCAATGCTGAATAAATGTTTTAAAAAATTTTTCAATTAAAAAAATTTTTAAAAAAGAATGCAGCAGACAAAAATAAAAAAAGAATGTGGCAGACATAAAATAGAAATACTCCAGGTAACAAAGGAGAGAAATTGATGGCCTAAGTACAGTTGCCATGAGGCTCTGTTTCTGGCAACCAAAGGAATATGACGCAATACTCTTCTAGGTACTTAATGACTAATTTTAACATTTTTACTACTGGGGCACCTGGATGGCTCACTCAGCTGAGCGGCCAACTCTTGGTTTCAGCTCAGGTAGTGTTCTTGTGGTTCATGGGATAGAGCCCCACATTGGGCTCTACACTGATAGCACGGAGTCTGCTTGGGATTCTCTCATCCTCTCTGTCTGCCTCTACTCCCCCTCTCAAATAAATAAATTAATTAAGAAAAAAAAGTTTTACTATTGTCTGAAAAAGTAAATAAATGACAAAGAAAAAAGTTATAGAAGACAAAATTCAGCATAGAAACTATGTGATTCAAATAATGATTCATCTACTACGGTTAAATATCTGCCATTCTAAAATGGGGCACCTGGGTGGTTCAGTCAGTTAAGCATCTAACTTCGGTTCAGGTTACAATCTCACGGCTCTTGTGTGTTCAAGCCCCACATCAGCTTGTGCGCTGCAAGCTTAGAGCCTGGAACCTGCCCTGGATTCTTTGTCTTGCTCTCTCTCTGCCCCTCCCCTACTTGTGCTCACTCGCTTGCACTCTCTCTCTTTCTTTCTCTAAAAATAATGAAATAAAATAATAAGCTAAACTAAAATATACTTGAAATACAAAATGCAAATACTAACTGAGAAATGGTCAAGAGAAACTGATAAGGAAGATGGGCTGAGGAGTAAAATGACCATTTTCACCAGGGTTTCTAAAACAAATGTTTTAATTTAATTTTACTTATTTTAAAAAACGTTTATTGGGGCACCTGGGTGGCTTAGTCGGTTAAGCGTCCGACTTTCGCTTAGGTCGTGATCTCGCAGTTCGTGGGTTCAAGCCCTGCGTCGGGCCCTGTGCTGACTGCCAGCTCAGAGCCTGGAGCCTGTTTCAGTCTGTGACTCCCTCTCTCTCTGACCCTCCCCTGCTCACGCTGTCTCTCTCTCTCCTAGAAATAAATAAAATAAAATAAAATAAAATAAAATAAAATAAAATAAAATAAAATAAAATACGTTTATTAATTTATTTTGAGAGAGAAAGAGAGCAGCAGAGAAAGAGAGAGGGAGGGAGAGACAATTCCAAGCAGGCTCTGCACTGTCAGCACTTGAACTCACGAACTGTGAGATCATGACCTGAGCTGAAATCAAAAGGCAGATACTTAACCAACCTAGCCACACAGGCATCCCAAAGTATATTTTAAAATTAAAATGTACTATTTCATTCCTACCAATGCAAAATGAAAGCTGAGGCAATAAAAATCAACCACATCAAGTCTTCAGACACAGAATACAAAGACAAAGCTGTGCATAATTAAATTCTTCAATTAGGACTATAAAAATTTACAGTGAAACAAATGGGCAAGTGAAATATATAATACAGTATTAACTTTTTCCAAGTTATGTCTCTATTTTGCATATTTTTATTTTTATTTTTTTTATTTTAAATGTTTTTATTTATTTCTAGGAGACAGAGAGAGAGAGACAGCGCGATAGGGAGGGTCAGAGAGAGAGGGAGTTACAGACTGAAACAGGCTCCAGGCTCTGAGCTGGCTGTCAGCACAGAGCCCGACGCGGGGCTTGAACCCATGAACCGCGAGATCATGACCTAAGTGAAAGTCGGACGCTTAACCGACTAAGCCACCCAGGCGCCCCTTTATTTTGTATATTTTTAAATGTACTAAATATATACTATCAATTAAACATCAGAAACAAACTATTAAAATTCATCATGAGAAGATAATTTATTGGACATTTTGAGTTCAAGTCAGCAAATTAAAAATCTTTTTTTGATTAAACATGCTCAAACCATAAGCCTACTTGGCAATACCTTTTAAATTACTGCTCCTAAGAATACTTTAAATATAAAAAGCAGCACTTGGGCAAAAAAAAAAAAAAAATGCAGCATTTAACATTTTTATTCTGTGAATGGATGCTCAGAATACTTATCAGTAAATCCAGTCGATTTTAAATTCAGAGTTTTAGATACTCAAAAGCTACTTTGATGCGAGGAAGTCAGTTCAGAAGAGTATTTAAGGATTCAAGTCCAAAATATTTTCCTTTGAGTAGCTTAAAAACACCGTACTAAAACCTGTGCCCTTTTTGTTGAATGAGGATTCAAACTTTGACCAGGAATCATAAGATTACAGAGGTGACCACTAACTGTTTGGATGACCTTAAGTACATCACATAATTTCTCAGGGTTTTAATTCCTTTATCTGAAGTACAAAGGGAAAGGCTGAATTCCTTGGTCTCAAGTTTCTTCCAGCTCTAATCAGAGCACCAGCACTGTACAATTCTACAAAACACCACTCATGAAGCCATGTTAACATTCTACAATTCTGTGAAATTTTACATCCTTTACTCAAAGTATCGTGTATAATCCTCCTCCTACATAGCAGTCAATAACATACAACCCCATGATAAATGGAGTTCCATTATGTGTGAACACTGCTGGGGTACCAGCATGACAGCACAAGAATGGGTACCTGTGGCCAAAAAGGTTATTACCTATTTAAAAAAAATTTTTAATGTTTATTTATTTTTGAGAGAGAGAGAGTGAGTGGGGGAGAAACAGAGAGAGAGGGAGACAGAATCCAAAGCAGGCTCCAGAGTGAACTGTCAGCACAGAGCCCAACGCAGGGCTCAGACTTATAAACAGTGAGATCACGACCTGAGCAGAAGTCTAGTGCTTAACTGAGCCACCCAGGCACCCTATGATCTATTTTTTAATAAATAGTAAATGGAAATAACATAAAACTTAGCAGAAAGAAAAAGTTATACAATAATAAGTAATTCAGATTGTAAAAACAGAAATCAGCTCAAATAAATTTTGAATATCCATAGCTATAAAGTGGTAAAGAGTATACTATAAAAATAATAGCTTCTCCAAAATTCACTTACACTTGTACATACTATAGAGGTTTAGACTCCTTTCCAAACACTTCCCAATTTTCACCCAGAAGCATGGTGGGGAGGAGGCCTACTATAAGCTGAAGTTACTTAATTCAACAAATATTTACTGAGTCCTATATGCCAGACATTGTGTTGGGCTCTAAGAATATAGTAGTATATAAGACAGACAAGATTCCCACTTGTTTGTTTCTAAAAACTTTTTTTAAGTTTATTTATTTATTTTGAGAGAGAACGCAGGAACAAGCAGGGGAGGGGCAGAGAGAGAGGGGAAGAGAGAGAATCCCAAGCAGGCTCTACGCTGTCATCACAGAGCCCAATGAGAGGCTCAAACTCAAAAGCCATAAGATCATGACCTGAGCCAAAACCAAGAGTCTGATGCTTAACCAACTGAACCACCCAGGTGCAGACAGAATTCCCACTTATGATGCTTATGTTCAAATGAGAAGCAGCAGAAAACAAGCAGAGTTGTAAACAAGAGAATTATAGACTATAAAAAGTGTTATAAAAGAAACAATAGGGCGCCTCGTGGCTCAGAGTTTTAAGTGTTTTTGTTTTCAGCTTAAGTCATGATCTTATGGTTTGTGAGTCTGAGCCCTGAGTTGGGCTCTGGGATTCTCTCCCCTCTACCTCTGCCCCCTCCTCACCCAAAGGTACTCTCTCTCTCTCAAAATAAATAAACATCAGGGGCGCCTGGGTGGCTTAGTCGGTTAAGCGTCCGACTTTCGCTTAGGTCATGATCTCGCAGTTCGTGGGTTCGAGCCCCGCGTCGGGCTCTGTGCTGACTGCCAGCTCAGAGCCTGGAGCCTGTTTCAGAGCCTGTCACTCCCTCTCTCTCTGACCCACCCCTGCTCACGCTGTCTCTCTCTCTCTCTCTCTCCTAGAAATAAATAAAACATTAAAAAAAATTTTTTTTTTAAATTCAAAATAAATAAACATCCCAAAAAAAATTTTTTTTTAAATAACAAACAAGGAATTGTGATACGGCAGGGGAGTTCATTTACTTGGAGTGGTTAAAAAAACCTTCTGAAAAAAATGCTAACTATTCTAATTTAAAGGAGCCACCCAAAATGAAGGTAAAATCAATTCTTTACAAAGGAATCACCAAGTTTAAAATCATAGCAATAGGAAATAATCTGACCAGGGAAATTTGAGAACTGGATAAAGTCGGATAATGTTCTCTCTCACAGGCTCTAAGATGAGGTAAACGCAAAGTAGGCAGGAAGTCTCTAAGAGGCTGAGAACATTTTTAAAAAATGATGATTCTAGGGGCGCCTGGGTGGCTTAGTCGGTTGAGCGTCCGACTTTCACTTAGGTCATGATCTCGCGGTTCGTGGGTTCGAGCCCCGCGTTGGGCTCTGTGCTGACTGCCAGCTCAGAGCCTGAAGCCTGTTTCAGTCTGTGACTCCCTCTCTCTCTGACCCTCCCTGCTCACGCTGTCTCTCTCTGTCTCCTAGAAAGAAATAAAACATTAAAAAAAAAAAAAGATGATTCTAGACTCAAAAAGCGGATTTCAGAACTGTACCATAAACATTCTCTTACTTTTAGAAGAACAGAGACTCACTCTGAAAAGAAACTGTAAGGCACAGAGAATAAATTAAGAAAAGCATAAAGAATATCAACCCCAGGAGAGATCTGAGATTCATATTCTTCATGGACAGAGACCTAAGTCACACAGCTCTAAAAAAGCACAACAGCAAAATACATTTATTTTTTTTTCTTGTTATTATTTTTTAATGCTTTATTTATTTTTGAGAGAGAGCGAGAGACAGCATGAGCAGGGGAGGGTCAGAGAGAGAGGAAGACACAGAAACCGAAACAGGCTCCAGGCTCTGAGCTAGCTGTCAGCACAGACCCCGACGCGGGGCTCGCACCCACGAACTGTGAAATTATGACCTGAGCTGAAGTGGGACGCTTAACTAACTGAGCCACCCAGGTGCCCCGGCAAAATATACTTAAATGTGATTCTTTAGAAAGCAAAATACCTGGAAAACATAGTCATAAAGGTAAAAAAAAAAAAAATGTTAGTACATTGCACAGGTCCAAATTTTTTTTTTAACATTTATTTATTTTTGAGAGAGACAGAACACAAGTGGGAAAGGGGCAAAGAGAGAGGCAGACAAAGAATCTGAAGCAGGCTCCAGCTGACAGCTCAGAGTCTGACATAGGGTTCCAACTCCAATTTTGAAAATACCTCACAAAGCTCAAAAACCACATCTCTTCTGCCTACAGTTCTTCTTTCTAAAACTAATGGAAAATCAAACTTACTTAAATGCTAAAAACTAAAATATTTTTAGGAAAAATATTAAACATGAAATAAATACTACTTTAATAGACAATAAAAACACATGAGAAATATGCAGCCACAAAAAAGATAAATGTCATTAATTATTACTTCAACATGACCTAAAAGAAATTTTAAAAAGTTATAGTTTAATACAGAGCAGTAAGTCAAAATTACAACACCTCAGAAATATTATGACTAGAAAACAAAGTACTATGAAGACTCACCAATAAAAATGCAAATCAGTAGAAGGTAATGATAAAAAGTAGAGAAAAAATAAATAAAACAAAAACAATAAAAAGGATCAGTGAAACCAGGAACTGATTCTTTGCAAAGGTCAACAAAATTCATAAACCTTTTGCCAGACTCACCCAAAAAAGAGAGAGAGAGAACAAAAATAAGCAAAATCAGAAATGAAAGAGGAAAAATAACAACCAATACTACAGAAATACAAAGAACTGTAAGAGAATGTTATGAAAGATTGTATGCCAACAAGCTGGACAACCTATTGGAAATGGATAATTTCTACAAACATAAACTCCCAAATCTGAATCAGAAAGAAATAGAAAATTTGAACATTACCAGCTATGAGAATTAATCAGTAATCAATAAACTCCCAACAAACAGAAGTCCAGAAACAGATGATTTCACAAGTGAATTCATTCCGACTATTTAAAGAAGAGTTAATATCTATTTTTCTCAAATTGCTCTAAAAAACAGGGGCGCCTGGTGGCTTAGTCGGTTAAGCGTCCGACTTTTGCTTAGATCATGATCTCGCGGTTCGTGGGTTCGAGCCCCGCGTCAGGCTCTGTGCTGACTGCTAGCTCAGAGCCTGGAGCCTGTTTCAGTCTGTGACTCCCTCTCTCTCTGACCCTCCCCTGCTCACGCTGTCTCTCTCTCTCTCTCCTAGAAATTAAAAAAAAAAAAAATTGCTCTAAAAAATAGAAGAGGAAAGAAAACTTCCAAATTAATTCTATGAGGCCTGCATTACCCTGATACCAAAACCAGATAAAGACCTCACAGGGGTGCCTGGGTGGCTCAGTTGGCTGAGTATCTGACTTTGGCTCAGGTCATGATCCCTTGCATTCGTGGGCTGGAGCCCTGAGTTGGGCTCTGTGCTGACAGCTCAGAGCCTGGGTCCTGTTTCAGATTCTGTGTCTCCCTCTCTCTGCCCCTCCCCTGCTCGCACTCTGTCTCTCTCTGTCTCAAAAAATAAAATCAAATGTTTAAAAATTAAAAAAAAAAAAACCCACAAAAAGAGAGGACTATAGGCCAACATCTCTGATAAACATAGAAGCAAAAATCCTCAACAACATATTAGCAAACTGAAGCTAACAATACATTTAAAAAAATTATTCCCCATATTCAAGTGGGATTTATTCCCAGGATGCAAGGTGGTTCATTGTTCATAAATCAATCAATGTGATATATCACATCAATAAGAAAAGGTATAAGTGGGGCGCCTGGGTGGCTTAGTCGATTAAGCGTCCGACTTTTGCTTAGGTCATGATCTCGCGGTTCGTGGGTTGGGGCCCCGCGTCGGGCTCTGTGCTGACTGCCAGCTCGGAGCCTGGAGCCTGTTTCAATCTGTGACTCCCTCTCTCTCTGACCCTCCCCTGCTCACGCTGTCTCTCTCTCTCTATCCTAGAAACAAATAAAACATTAAAAAAAAAAAGGTATAAGAACTACAAGATTATTTCAATAGATACAGAAAAAGCACGTAACAAAATACAACAACGTTTATAATAAAAACCCTCAACAAAGTGGGTGTAGTGGCAACATACGCCAGCATACTAGAGACCCTACATGAACAGTCCACCGCTAACGTCATACGCAAGGGGGGAAACTGAAAGCTTTGCTCCTACGATGAGGAGCAAGACAAGGATGCCCACTCTCCCGACCTACAGTCAACACAGTAACGGAAGTGCCAACCACAGCAATCAGACAAGAGAAAGGAATAGAAAGAAGGGAACTGGTAAAGAAGAAGTAAAACTTTCCCTATTTACAGATGACATGATATTCTACATAGAAAAGATTCCACCAAAACACTACTAGAACTGATAATGAGGTCGCAGGACACATAATCAACTTATAAAAATCCACTGAATTTCTATACAGTAATAGTAAAGCAGTAGAAAGAGAAATTAAGAAAATCTCATTTACAATTGCACCAAACATATGGGTAGAAGTACCTAAGAATAAACTTAACCAAGGAAGCGCAAGATTTATATTCTGAAAGCTATAAAACACTGGTCAAAGAAATTGAACACAAATGCAAAAATATTCCATGCTCATGGATTGCAAGAATATCGTTCAATGTCCATACTATCCACAGCAATCCACAAATTTAATGCAATCCTATCAAAATACCAACAACATTTTCACAGAACTAGTACAAATAATCCTAAAATTTGTATGGAACCACAAAAGACCCCACACAGCCAAAACAATCTTAAAGAAAAAAAAAAAATAAAGCTGGAGGTATCACAATTCCAGGTTCCAAGCTATATTACAAAGCTATAGGAATCAAAACAGTATGGTAGGGGCTCAAAAAAAAGACACATAAATCAAGAGAATAGAAAGCCCAGGAACAAACTCATGATTATATGGTCAATTAATCTTCAACATAGAGGCAAGAATATACAATAGGAAAAAGTCTCTTCAACAAATGGTGCTAGGAAAACTAGACAGCTACATGCAAAAGAATGAAACCGAACCACTTTCTTACAACCATACTCAAAAATAAACTCAAAATGGAATTGAAGACCTAAATGTGAAACCTGAAATCATAAAAATCCTTGAAGAAAAGATAGGCAGTAATTTCTCTGACATTGGCCACAGCAACATCTATCTACGTATGTCTATCCTGGGACAAGGGAAAGAAAAGCAAAAATAAAGTACTGGGACTGCATCAAAATAAAAAGCTTCTGCACAGCAAAGGAAACATCCAACAAAACTAAAAGACAACCTGCTGAATGTGAAAAGATATGCGTAATGACATATCCCATGAATATCCCAAAATCTATATCCCAAAACCTACATAGAACTGATACAACTCAACACTAAAAAAAACAAATAATCCAATTAAAATGAGCAGAAGAACAGACATTTCTCCAAAGACATCCAGATGGCCAACAGACACAGTGAAAAGGTCCTCAAAAATCACTCATCATCAGGGGCGCCTGGGTGGCTCAGTCGGTTAAGCGTCTGACTTCAGCTCAGGTCATGATCACACGGTTCGTGGGTTCGAGCCCTGCGTAGGGCTCTGTGCTGATGGGTAGCTCAGAGCCTGGAGCTTCCTTCAGATTCTATGACTCCCTCTCTCTTTGACCCTCCCCTGTTCATGTTCTCGCGCTCTCTCTCTCTCTCAGAAATAAATAAAAAACATTAAAAAAAAAAATCACTCATCATCAGGGAAATGCAAATCAAAACTACAATGAGATATCACCTCACATCTGTCAGAATGGCTAAAATCTAAAACACAAGAAACAACAAGTGCTATTGGGGCGCCTGGGTGGCTTAGTCGGTTAAGCGTCCGACTTTCGCTTGGGTCATGATCTCGCGGTTCGTGGGTTCGAGCCCCGCGTCGGGCTCTGTGCTGACTGCCAGCTTGGAGCCTGGAGCCTGTTTCGGTCTGTGCCTCCCTCTCTCTCTGACCCTCCCCTGCTCACGCTGTCTCTCTCTCTCTCCTAGAAATAAATAAAAATATTAAAAAAAAAAAAAAAAAAAGAAACAACAAGTGCTGGGACACCTGGGTGGCTCAGTCCGTTAAGAGTCTGACTCTTGGCTTCACCTCGGCTCATGGTCTCATGGTTTGTGAGTTCAAGCCCCGCATCAGACTCCGTGCTGAGAGTGCAGAACCTGCTTGGGATTCTCTCTCTCTCCCTGTCTTGGTGTCATCTCCCCTCCCCCAACTTACTCTCTGTCTCTCTCAAAATAAATAAATACACTTAAAAAATTTAAAAAAAAAAGAAAAAGAAACAAGCAGTGACAAAGAAATGGAGAAATAGAGACACTTGTGCACTGCTGGTAGAAATGCAAACTGGTGTAGCCACTGTGGAAAACAGTATGGAGGTCCTCAAAAATTTCAAAACAGACCTACCCTATAATCCAGTAATCACACTACTGGGTATTCACAAAAGATTATGAAAACACTAATTCAAAGGGATACCTGTAACCTCTATATTTACTGCAGCATTATTTATAATAGCCATATTACGGGAACAGCCCAAATGTTCACCAACAAGTGAATGGATACAGAAGATATGGTATACTCACACTCATAAAATTTAGTAATTATGTCAATATAAACTAGTAATATATGAAAAAATTAAAGGGAAAAAGGAACAAGTAGCAAAATACAAATATTAAGAATAAAGTTACTGGGGCATCTGGCTGGCTCAGTCTGTGGAGCATGTGACTCTTTATCCCTGAGTTGTGGGTTCAAGCCCTGCACTGGGGCTTGAACAAAATCTTAAAAAAAAAAAAAAAAAAAAAGAAAGCTGCTAAGTAGAGACTGTCTTAGGAATTATATGGCTACTTTGCGCAAGTCTATGGAGAAAAATTTGAAAACTTAGATGAACTGTATAACTCTCAGTGGGGTGAAAATGTACCAATTGAGCCCAGTAGGCACAGAAAGTTAAATGAGAATTTCCATATAAGAAAGAGTTACCAGAATTCTACCAGCAAACACCACCAAACAGAGATGGTTCCAGTAAGGAAATCTATCAAAACATTTAAAAAGGACAGACCCGATATAACATAAACTATTCAAGAAAACAGTAAAAAGATAAAAGCATGTTTTAATCAAGTTAGCATAAACACTGATATCAAGTCTGATAAAGACTACTAACTAAAAAAAGAATACTAACAGAAACATACAGAAAATTACAAATCAATTTCAGTTATACTCATTAAAAAAATCTCTTATAAAAAGCCTATAAAAAGTGATAGCAAAAAGATACAGCATTAAAAATCTAATCCCAGTATGTTATTCCAAAACTGCAAGGGTGTTTCATTATTAAGTCCTCCTTTGATACAATGACATAGTAAGAGATCTATACAGAAAGATTATTTGGTCATTTCAATAGATGCCTCAAAAAAAGCACTTGACAAAGTTCAACTCACAATTATGACAAAAGCACTCAAATTTAAAATAGGATGGCTACATCTTTAACTTGATTTTATATACGTATGAAACATATAACCAAAAGGCAGCATCTTAAACAACAGTTAAACACTATAACTGCCAAAATGAAGGACAAAGATGCCCATTATCACCACTATTAACCTGATAATGAAGTTTAGTCAACGGAATTAAAAATTTTTTTTAATATATTTTTTTTAATTCTGAGAGAGAGAGAGAGACAGCGTGAGCAGGGGAGGGTCAGAGAGAGAGGGAGACACAGAATCTAAAGCAGGCTCCAAGGCTCTGAACTAGCTGTCAGCACAGAGCCCGACTCAGGGCTCGAACCCATGAACCGTGAGATCATGACCCGAGCTGAAGTTGGATGCCCAACTGACTGAGCACCCAGGCACCCCTAGCCAACGTAATTTTAACAGAGAAAGCAAAGGGATTTCCAGATTCCAAAATGAAAGCGCTTTTAAAAGTTGTCTATTACTCACATCTAGACAACACAAAAGCTAGACTAAAATTAAAATTCAAGAACTTTTCTTAGGTCCTTCAAAGAGCTGAGGTTACTAAGGAAACCATGATCTTGTAATCTGGACAGATAGGTAAAGACAGAATCACAGCTGAGATCACTTTACCCAGAGCAAAAGCCACTGGAGACAGTAATTAATAGGAATAATTAAAATGTTATTTTGGCAAATCTTGGAAGACTGAATGTGGACTACATTGAGAGAAACTTGTGGAGGCAGTTTTAGGGATCCCTCACACTTTTGCGTGCTTTTACTTCCAGTAAAAGAAGAGGAAAAAAAAAACCCGCCTGGATCAAAGTAGAAAAAAGCAACTTTTTTAATTACTACCATTCTTTAAATACTCTCCATTCTTCATAATGAAAGCCAGCTTTCTGAAGGCAACTGCATTACCATAGCCTTACCCTACATAGGGAAGAGCAATTAGACAACCCTGGCCCCCTATAGCCTTCCTTTCTCGCATAAGGGAGGCAGGGGAAAGGCTAAATAATATTTTAGAAATAAGACTCCAGGGATTTAATCTCAGTTAAATAAGTTAAAACCTTATTATTAAAATGGGATTTAATAATAAGATTAGAAAATTCTTCCCCAACCTCACAGCTAACCACCACAACAGAAGTAATGTATAATAGCAGTACATTACAAATGAAAGAGGTACAGGACACAATCTTGTTTTTCTTAGAGAACTCAAAAATGAAACAAAACAAAACACCTAAGGAAAAAAAAGGTGGGGGGAGGGGAAGGGTAGTAAAAGAAAATGATGCTTCTGGCACCTAGAGTTACGTTAAACATTAAATAGCCCAACTTATAACCTGAGGAACACAAAACCTCTAACTAAAAAGCCTGATTACCTCAGTTCCCATACATCCTAGATGGCTGCCAACAAAAAACTGATAAGTATGCAATGCAGAAAGGCAAGAATAAACAGTCTTACGAGAGAAAGCAAGCATTAGAATCAGATTCAAACATGACACAGATTTTGGAATTATTGAAGAGGGAACTTAAAATAACTATGATTAAAAATACATATATATATATAAATGAGCTACAATTAATACTTTAAGGGCATTAATGGAAAAAGTAGAGGCACCTGGGTGGCTCAAAAGGTTGAGTGTCCCACTTCCACTCAGTTCATGATCTCACAGTTCCAGAGTTTCAGCCCCATGCTGGGCTTTGCACTAGTAGCGCAGAGCTTGCTTTGGATTCTCAGTCTCCCTTTCACTCTGCCCCATCCCCACGTGCACTCATTCTCTCTCAAAAATAAACATTAAAAAAAATTAAGAAAAAAGTAGGGGCACCTCGGTAGATCAGTTGGTTGAGCGACTGACTTTGGCTCAGGTCATGATCTCTCTGTTAGTGAGTTTGAGCCCCACATCTGGCTCTCTGCTGACAGCTGAGAGCCTGGAGCCTGCAAGATAGATGGTAATGTATGAAAGAAAGAATCAGTAAGCCTGAAGATATGTCAGCAAAAAGTTTCCAGCTGAAAGAGGAAAAAAAAATGTTAAGGAAAAGAATACAAAACTGTGAGAAAATTACAAAAGGTTTAACATATGCTTAAATGCAATAACAAAAGGAGAAGAAAAAGAGTAGAGCAGAAAAAATATTTCAGGTAATAATGACCTGAAAATTTTCCAAAATTAATGACAAACACCAAACTACATATCCAGGGATCTCAGAGAAAACCAAGCTGGATACATTAAAAAAAGAAAGAAAGAGAGAAAGAAGGAAAGAAGGAAAAAAGAAAAATAAAAGGAAAAAAGAAAAAAAACAAACAAAACCCCAAAACTACATGGATGCATTATTGTATTCAAACTGCCATAAACCAAAGAAAAAGAGAAAATCCTCTTGAATGAAGGCAGTGGGAAAAACTCCTTACCTAGGCAAGAATAAGGATAATTACTTTGAACTAGTCACCAAAAACCATACAATCAAAAAAAGAACGGAATGAAATGCTTTTAAGCATTGAAAGATTAAAATCACCAACCCAAAATTCTATATCCAGAAAAACTGTCCTATAAAAGTTTTCTAAAACAAAATCTGAGGAAATTTGTCACTAGGAGACCTGCCTTACATAAAAGTGAAAAGAAGTTCTTTGAAGTAAAATGATACAGGTCAGAAACATAGATCCAAATAAAGAGAGCCTAAGAATGATTAAATTAAGATAAAGTAAAAAGTTCTACTTTTTATTCTTATTTGAGCTAATAGACAAACTGTTTGAAGTAATAATGACAACAAACTATTGGCTGATTTAACATATGGAAAAGAAATGAATGAGAACAAGGTTATCAGGGATGAGAAGGAGGAACTGAAAATACTCTGGTATAAAATACCTGAACTACCCGTGAAACAGTATACTGTCATTTAAAGCTAGATTTAATTAGTTGTAAATGTGTACTGCAAATTCTGGGACAACCACTAAAAACATATTTAAAAGAAGTATAATGACATGCTAAGAGAGGATGAAATCACACTGAATATTCATTTCGAATCAGAGAAAGCAGAAAAACAGTTGAAATTAAGAAAACCAAAGAGCACATGCAATAAGTATAAAGCAGATACAAATACGGTAGGGGCTCCTGGGTGGCAAAGTCGGTTAAGCGTCCAACTTCGGCTCAAGTCACGATCTCATGGTTTGTGGGTTTGAGCCCTGAGTCAGGCTCTGTTCTGACAGCTAGCTCAGAGACTTGGAGCCTGCTTCAGATTCTGTGTCTCCCTCTGTCTCTGATCCTCCCCTGCTCACACTGTCTCTCTCTCTCTCTTTCAGAAATAAATAAAACATTAAAAAAATTCAAATATGGTAGATATCAATCTAACTGTATGAATAATCAATTAAATATAAATGGTCTAGGGGCACCTGGGTGGCTCTGACTCTTGATTCCAGCTCAGGTCATGATCTCAGGGTCATGGCATTGAGCCCTGCACTGGGCTCTGCACTGACAGCCTGGTTAAGAGTCTGTCTCTGCCCCTTCCCTGCTCTCTCTCTCTCAAAAATAAATAAATAAGCAATAAAAAATAAATAAATAAATATAAATGGTCTAAATAAACCAACTGTAAGCCACAGACTCAATAGTGTTAAAAAGAAAAAACAAGATTCAAATATACTGTCTATAAGAAATCCAGCATAAATCTAAGGACATAGATGAAAAGTAAAAAAATAGAGAAAGATATGCCATGCTTACAAAAGAAATCTGGAGTCACTATATTAATATCAGGCAAAAGACTGAAGAACAAGGAAAATTATCACAGATAAGGGATGGCATTACATAATGAACAAACTGTCAATTCTCCAAGAAGACATAACAATCTTTAATGCGTCTGCACCCAAAAAAGAGTGTCAAAATACTTGAGGGAAAAACTGACAGAATGGCAAAAAGAAATAGACAAATCCACTATTATGACTTAAGACATCAATATCCCTCTATCAGTAATTGACAGATCCAGCAGGCAGAAACTCAGTAAGGATACAGTTGAATTAAACAGCACCATCAATCAACTGGATCTAATTAACATTTATAGAATATTTTATTCAACACAGCAGGATACACATTCTCCATAAAACCATAAAACACATGTTAATAAATGTAAAAGAACAGAAAAGCATACAAAGAATGCTTTCAGACCACAATGGAATTAAACTAGAAATCAGTAAACAGAAAGACAGGTGGAAAATCCCAAATATCTAGAGGAAACAACAAACTTCTAAATAATGCATGGGTCAAGTCTCAATATTAATTTTTAAATATATTGAAGTAAATAAAAATTAAAATAAAACATCAAAGTTTCTGTGATGCAGCCAAAGCAAAGCTTAGAAGGAAAGTTAGAACACTGAAAGTACTTATTAGGAAAGATCTAAAATCAAGCTCTGAAGCTTCAACCCTTAGCAACTACAGAAAGAGCAATTTAAGCATAAAGCGAACAGAGAAGCTAAGTAATTAAAAGCAAAAATCAGTGAAACACAAAACTATCAAACTCTTAGAAGATAACACAGGAGAAAAATTTAGGTGACTTGGATATGACAGTGGCTTTTTAAATATAACACCAAAAGTAAACCCATGAAAGAAAAAACTGGTTAAGTTAGATTTTATTAAAATCAAAAACTTAGTTTTTACTGGAGACTAAGGAGTCTAAGCATATAAAATTTTGCTAAATGTAATTTAGACTGACGGCAATAAGGGAAATCTTTGAAAAGGAATTTTATATGTGGTTAGGACTAAAGTTAAAATCAAAAACTTCTGCTCGCAAAAGACACCATTAAGAGAAATAAACAACAAACCACAGATGGGGAGAAAAATCTCATGCAGAATAATTTTGAATAGATTATGCAGCTATCTTACTCTAAAAGAAAAGAGTATTAACTCCTTACTCTCTGTGTGTGCACTGTGCATAATAACTTCCTCCCAAGAGTACAGTATGGAAAGAGGGAAAATGAGTTACTTGACAGTAGAGAAACCTGACAAACACTGCCTCAGCCAAGTGATCCAGGACAAAATAATGAAAAATCACAGTGATACTATGTACCCTTGACCAAATGTGATGAAAATGACACTTTCTCTCTCTGATCTTCCTCCCCAAACCCCCAAATCCCTGTCTTATAATCATGAGGGGGGAAAATCATACAAATTCCAACAGAGGGACACCTTACAATATACCTGGCCCTGTAGTCCTCAAATTATCAAAGCATCAAAAACAAAGTCTGAGAGGGGCGCCTGGGTGGCTTAGTCGGTTGAGTGTCCGACTTTCGCTTAGGTCATGATCTCGCGGTTCGTGGGTTCAAGCCCCGCGTCGGGCTCTGTGCTGACTGCCAGCTCGGAGCCTGGAGCCTGTTTCAGAGTCTGTGACTCTCTGGCCCCCTGCTCACGCTCTCTCTCTCTAAAAAAAAAAAAAAAAAAAAAAGTCTGAGAAATTATAACCACTAAGAGGAGCCTAGGAGACATGACAATTAAATGTAATGTGGTATCCTGGATGAGATGGTGGAACAGAAAAAGGACATTAGGTAAAAACTAAGGAAATCTGCATAAACTATAGACTACAGCCATTAATAATGTATTAATGCTCATTAAATGTACCAAATATATCATACTAATATGAAAATAATAGGAGAAACTGTTGAGGAATGCATGTGAACTGTCTGCACTGTCTGCTCAACATTTCTGTAAATCTAACACTCCTCTAAAAAATAAAGTCTATAATTTAAAAAAAGAGAAAGGAATTTAGCACACATATTAGAAAGGAAAATGAAAAACTCTTTGCAGATGATAAAATGATATGTAAAAAAGCTCCAAAGAACTGATGGAAAAACATACTACAAAGAGAATTTGAAAATTTTTTGAAAAAAAATATCAAGTTAAAATACAGAAAAAGCCTTCACACATTAAAGCAAAAAGCAGTAGAAAACATAATGGAAGAAAAGATCCTAATTACAACAGCAACAGAGCAAAATAAAATATTTGGCACAAGCTTTAAAAAGAAATGTGCAAACCCTAAGAGAAAAAATTTAAAACAACTGTAAAAGGTATATAAAGTAAGCCTGAAAAAAATGCGGTCATACCATGTCTCTACATAGAGAGACTCATCATTAAGATGTCAATACTCTCTATATTTATGAAGTTAATTACTCTAGAAAATAAGAACAAGTATTTTCTTAAAACTAGACTCTAAAGGTGATATAATTCACTTAGATAATAAAGTGTCTATAAAAAAAATTAAACTAGGTCAAAAACTCTGAAAAAAAAAAGCATAAGAGCAATAAGGGAGAACTTGACCCTACCAGAGTTAAAGCATACTATGAAATGTCTATGGTTAAATGAGTGGGGGATTTACAAATGAACAGATATTTGGAAACAAAATAGAAAACACTATTTTTATAAACAGAAATTTATAAAATTTAATAAATGATCAAGGTAGCATCACAAATCAGTAGGGGAAACCATGAAATATATGTGATGTTGCAACAATAAATAGCATAGCTATTCAGAAAAAACATAATTAATTAGATTTGTACCTCACATTGTTTACACATTAAATACCAACTGGAACAGAAAATATAAAAACATAGAAGTATTAAAAGAAAACATATGTCAAATGCTTTACAACTAGATGAGAATTCACTCCCTAAATAGAATTCAAAATCCAGAGAAAAAAAGGAAAACCTAATACCTTCACCCTAATAAAAATATGATTTTCAAAAAAGAAAATGAAATTTTCCCTGTTTGCAGACACATGATTTGTCTACATGGAAATCAACCCCTATCCGCGATCCCCCACCCCAAATCTCCTAGAACTCGTGAGTTCAGCAGTGTTACAAGATCCAGTACTAACAGACAACAGTCAACCACATTTCTATATACCAATAATGAATAAGTGGATGCCAAAATTAAAAACACAAAGCCATTTATAAATGCTTCGAAAGAAATGAAATAAATATAAACATAACAAAACACGTACAGGAGGATTTCTATCCTGAAAATTACAAGACCTTGGGGGCATCTGGGTGGTTCAGTCAGTTAAGTTTCCAATTCTTGATTTCAGCTCAGATCATGATCTCATGGTTCAGGGGTTCAAGCCCTGCTTGGGATTCTCTCTCTCTCTCTCTCTCTCTCTCTGTGTCCCTCCCATGCTCGCTCGCTCTCAAAGTAAATAAATAAACTTTAAAAGAAATTACAAAATGCTGGTGAAAAAAAGTCAATGAAAACTTAAATAAATGGGAAGACATATATTCATACATCGAAAGACTCACAAGAGATGCCCTGAGGGGGGAAAAAATAGAATTGTAAGGTCATATAGGAGTTACAATCCCATAAATCAAATTTGAATTGGAAATAGCAGTATGAACTCAAGATAGTTTTTTCTTTAAATATATATATTTCCTAGCTGTGTCCCCTAAAAGATCTAAAAGAAGTGATAATCCAGTAGCAATTGTCATTCCTAGTTTCCAACTGTAACAACAAACTTCATTTCTTCATCAAGGCCTGATAGATAAAGGACATCATGCAGTGCCAAAACAAAGAAAGGAAATAAGTAAGGACTGTTGAGGTCAAGTCAGAGGAACACAGGAGCAAGCCTGAAGGGGTTCCCACTTGCCAAATATGGAACAATCTGGCATCAAAAAGGACTATGGACATTTTCAAAAACACAATGAATATATAAAAAGCCTAAAGTTAAAAAATGCTTTTCTTTTTAAAACCTAAAATTTCTTTTTAAAAACAACTCATTACTCTGAAACTTAGTCACTTGAAATATTTATCTTACATTTCCAGTAAAACTGTTTTCAGAGTAACTAAAAACCTATAATGGATGAGAGAATTCTATACAAAATTCCAGCTAATGAACATTTAAAAAGTAACAGGATTTTTTAAAAATGTTTTTTTAATTTATTTTTGAGAGAAAGAGAAACAGCATGAGCAGGGGAGGGTCAGAGAGAGAGGGCGACACAGAATCTGAAGCAGGCTCCAGGCTCTGAGCTAGCTGTCAGCACAGAGCCTGATGCAGGGCTCGAACCCTAGAACCATGAGATCATGACCTGAGCCGAAGTTGGACGCCCAGTCGACTGAGCCACCCAGGTGCTCCAAAAAAGTAACAGGATTTTTAAAAAATCCATTTTGATAACTTTAATGAAATAACATATTCTAACAATGGTTACCTTGGAATACTGAAACCATTAATGAAAGGTGGATGGGAAATTTTACAATTAAGGAATCAAGTTGTCAGTCCCTGACTTTGTATCTCCTGAAGTGAAACACTACAAAGTACATGGCATCTCCTAGGGAGTAGTCTTTATTAAAAAATTGATCCAGGGGCACCTGGGTGGCTCCCCACTTGGTTGGGTAAGTGTCCCACTTCAGCTCTAGTCATAATTTCACAGTTCATGAGTTCCGGCCCCATGTCTGGCTCTGTGCTGACAGCTCAGAGCCTGGAGCCTGCTTCAGATTCTATGTCTCCCCCGCTCTCTGCCCCTCCCCCACTCACACTCTGTCATGCTCTCTCTCTCACACAAATAAAACATTTTTTAAAAATTTACAAAAATTGATTCAGGAGCACCTGGGTGCCTCAGCTGGTTAAGTGTCCAACTTCGGTTCCAGTCATGATAGCACAGTTCATGAGTTTGAGCCCTGCTCGGCTCTGTGCTAACAGCTGGGAGCCTGGAGCCTGCTTTGGATTAGGTCTCCCTCTCTGCCCCTCCCTGCTCACACTCTGGTGCTGGCTCTCATTCTCGCTCTCTCAAAAATAAACATTAAAAAAAAATCGATACAAAATCTAAATAAGTCTTTCCAACTAACTTCAAATCTATACAAAGTAATGACAGAGGAATCAGTCAAATGCCACTACAAAAAAAGGAAATGGACACTGCCAGAATGTGGTAGCCTCTTAAGGGCAAATGACTTAATTTATTCAGCAAGTCAGTGGATGAAAGAAAAGTGGCAGAAGGATGGAAAACTATTCTTCTTTGAGAGAGAGAGAGAGAGAGAGAGAGAGAACGTGCGCACACAAGCAGGGAAGAGAGGCAAAGGGAGACAGAATCTTAGACTTCACGCTTAGCACAGAGCCCACTGCAGGGTTTGAGATCATGACCTGAGTCAAAATTAAGAGTCAGATGCTCAACCAACCGGCTACCCAGGTGTCCATAGGATGGAAGACTATTCTTGATGAAAAGAATTTTAAAGAAACATAACATATACAATGAGTTTTTATATCCTTATTCAAGCTATAGAAATAGGGGTGTGTGGGTGGCTCAATCAGTTAAGTGTCCAACTTCCATCTAGGTCATGATCTTGGCCATTCCTGAGTTCGAGCCCCACATCGGGCTCCGTGCTGATAGATTAGAGCCTGGAGACTGTTTCAGATTCTGTGTCTCCCTCTCTCTCTGCCCCTTCCCCACTCATACTCTGTCTCTCTCTCAAAAATAAACATTAAAAAAATTTTAAATCAAACTATAAAGACATTTTTTTTAAATGTTTTTATTTCTTTCTAGGAGACAGAGAGAGACAGCGTGAGCAGGGGAGGGTCAGAGAGAGAGGGAGTCACAGACTGAAACAGGCTTCAGGCTCTGAGCTGGCAGTCAGCACAGAGCCCGACGCGGGGCTCGAACCCACGAACCGCGAGATCATGACCTAAGCCAAAGTCGGACGCTCAACCGACTAAGCCACCCAGGGGCCCCTAGAAAGACATTTTTTTAAGAAACATAAAATGGAATATAGACTAGATATTAGATATTAAAGAATTAATATCTTTAATTAATATCTGATAAATTTGCTAGGTAAAATAATAGCAGTACGGGGGGGGGGCGCATCTGGGTGGCTTAGTCAGGTAAGCTTCTGACTTCGACTTAGGTTATGATCTCACGGTTCGTGGGTTTGAGCCCCGCGTCGGACTCTGTGCTGACAGCTAGCTCAGAGCCTGGAGCCTGCTTCAGATTCTGTATCTCTCTCTCTCTCTGACCGTCCCCTATTCACGCTGTCTCTCTCTCTTTCAGAAATAAATAAAACATTAAAAATTTTTTAAAAAATAATAGCAGTATGGTATTTATAGTCTCTGGCAAAGAAATTCAAAGATGCTCCCAAATAATCCCTACTCCCTAGTTAGTAATCTCTAGTAACTTACATCTACCCACAAAATACAGTAAAGGTAATCGAATATCATTTCTGGAACTAGACTACATAAAACCATGACTTCTGTCTGCTAGCATATTCTTTCCCTACTCTCTCTCTCTACTGGCTGTGATATTGTGATTTATAAGAAATACACATTTAGACATTCAGATGATGAAAATATATTCCCAAAAGTTATCTGATCTTCATTCAGAGCTCCTAAAGTTAAGAATTTCAGAGATGAGAGCAAAATGTGTCTTTTGTTATATTACTAAAGGTGACTCTGGGACCCTATCCAAGGGATATGGCTGGTTGCCAGGAGGACCAACTATGTGATTACAGGGTTGGACCTTTCAGTCCTACTCTACCTCTACTTCTAGGGGAGAGGGGCTGGAGATTAAGTCAGCCAAAGGCCACAGACTTCATCCATTGAGACTGCACAAAGATGCCTCCATAAAAACCCTAAAGGGTGGAGTACAGAGAGCTTCCAGCCTGGCAAACACCTGGAGACTGGGGAAGATGGCTCATCTGCCCTTTCCCCAAACCTTGCCTGATGTATCTTTATCTGGCTGTTGATTTATGTCCTTTACATCTCCTTTAAAAAACTGGTAAATGCAAGTGTATTCCTAAATTACACAAGGCACTCTAAAGAAAATTAATTGAACCTAAGGAGGAGATCACTGGAACCTCTGATGTCTGCAGCTGGGTAATGAAGCACAGCCTGCAGTGTTTGGCCTCTGAAGTGGAGGCTGGAGGGCAGTCTTATAGGACTGAACCATTAGCCTATGGAGTCCAATACCATATCCAGACAGTGTGATTGGGCTGACTTCTGGAACGCCCTGCTGGTGTCTGAGAACTGCTTGGTGTTGGGGGATGAGGGACACGAATATCCTCCAACAATGAAATTGGGAACACCAATTGTAAGAGACTGGCTTTGATGAAGCAAAACACCATGTTAGAGAGGCCTACAGAGCAAGGAACCGAGGGCAGCCTTGACCAACAGCTTTCAAGAAACTAAATCCTACCAACTCACACATGAGTTTGGAAATAGATTCATTTCCACCTAATACTACACATGAAACCCCAATCCTGGCAAACACCTTGACCTTAAGCAGAGGCTACATCTAAAACTATGTCTAAAATCTTGACCCTTGTAATAGCTGTGAAATAATAAATATGTATTGTTTGAAGCTGCTAATTGGTAGTAATTTGATATAGATCAATAACTTGTGTAAGACATTGTGTAATGTCCTTGATGCAAATTAAAAGAGATATTTAAGAATGAAATGGCTTAATTATGTTTATCTTAAATATAGCAAGCAGAAGAAAAAGAAGTGGGTGCAATAAATTTAAGAAAAAAAAATCTGGCAAAACGTTGATGTTGTTGAAGGTGGCAAAACATCTATATTCATTTTACTGTATTGCTGGGTGTTTGGGAAATATTCACTGAAAGGTTTTTTTGAAAGAATGCATGAGTGTGACAGCAAATACACAAAACCTTCAGGAATTTTAGCTGCTGAGAAGCAGATAAACACAAGATGTAAGGTAAAGGCAAAGATTTTTAAAGACTGGTGCAAGTTGGTCTGATGGGCTCTGAATGGGAGGCAGGAGAAGGAACTAAGTGGTTCATAATCAAGAAAGAAAAGATAACTGAATGAACAGAATCAGAATAGGATGCAAACTATACATGAAAGAACAAATCTAAAATGATCTCTCCCATTTAGAGACAAAAAAGGAAATTACATGCAGATGAATTTCATAATGCTTAAGTGTAAAATGTACATATAACAATATCACTTCCATTAACAAAAAATTTATATTAAGTTTAAATGAAATCTAAAATTGTTTCACATTGTTAATGCATTTCTAATCATGCAGAAAATATGACTGGATTTATAAAGAGGTAGATTCAAAACTTAGCTCCAATGCCTACTTCTTCATAAATAACTTTAACCTATTATACTCTTATTGGCCTCAGTTTTTGCATTTGTAAACTAATACCTACACTTTGAAGAGTTATTGTTGAGAATTACAGGATGTCAATGGCCCAGCAAATAGTAGGTCATCTGCTTACCATCATCCAGAACAAAACCCAAGTCAGCTTATTATTACCAAAGACTTCAAAATGTTTGAACCTGTAGCAATTATTTCTAAGGACTCAAAGCACTTTGGGAACACATACCTACTTAACACACTCCACACAAATGAAGCATAGCAACCACTGGGAAAACAGAATGACAACAAAATAAACATTCTCACATAGAAGAATGGCAAAACAGGAAACTCATTTGCCAAAAATCAAGCTGGAAAGTTAGTGGTTTGGTGTTTCCAAAAAAACACAACAAAAAAACCAAAAAAAACCTACTGAAATATTCACATAAAAATAGTCCTCATTTGCTGAATATCTCAGAAGCTTGAATCAACAATCTTTTACAAAATTAAACAATTGGTCCTTCAGAACGTATTTTACAATTAAGAATGCCCCTTTCTATCTAGAGCAAAGACTATTTAAGTTAGACATGATCTAGGAAAAATATACTGCTGTTTAATATGCACATTCTTCAAACCTCACGCAAAATAACTACATCCACAGAGGGAAAAGATTTAAGATACCAAACAGTTTCCAAGCACCTTCAAAGGCTTCATCATATGAAAATAATTTTACAGAAACAATCACTACTATCTCCTGATTAAATCAAGTTCTCAAAATATCTTGCTGGGCAATAATTTAGCTTGCTTGCTTTGAGTTACTACTATATGTGTGAGGGGAGCACTTATTTAAAAAAACATTATGTACTATCAATTCTTTCCTATCCTGGGCCAAAAAGACCTTTAAGCACCTAATCCTCTCATTTTCTATGAAAATAAGTAAAAGGCTGGAGAAACTAATTGATACAAATTTCCTAATTAATTAGGTGGCAAAACTGAAATGAGAGCCCGAGTCTGCTGTCCTTGTTCAGTGTTCCCTTTACACTATACTGTTTCGATTTTTTTCATGTTTTTCCTTTGTATTAGATTTAACTTTTTCCTAGCTTAATGAAGTAATTTAAATTGTACTAATGGTTGGGGCACCTGGGTGGCTCAGTTAAGCATCCGACCTCGGCTTAGGTAATGATCTCACAGTTCATGGGTTCGAGCCCCCTGTGGGACTCTGCGCTGATAGCTCAGAGCCTGGATCCTGCTTCAGATTCTGTGTCTTCCTCTCTCTCTGCTCCTCCTCTGCTTGCGTGCTATCTCTCCCTCTCGAAAATAAACAAACATTAAAAAAAAATTGTACTAAAGGTGGATAAACCAATATTAACCTAATTTGTTTATTTTTTAATGTTTATTGAGAGAGAGAGGGGGGGGGAGGGAGGGGCAAAGAGAGAGGGGTAGACAGAATCTGAAGCAGGCTCCAGGCTCTGAGCTGTTAGCCCAGAGCCTGATGCGGGGCTCAAACTCACAAACTGCAAGATCATGACCTGAGCCGAAGTCGGATACTTAACCAACTGAGTGCCCCAATACTAATTAATCTAAATCTGTTCATTTTATCAGAATTCTCCCCTTATCCACATTAACAGGTATCTTTAACTAAAGCACAGTATTTTTCAAATTCTATTCCTCAGATGTACTCCAGAGGATATACAAATATTAAAAATATGTATTTACTCTTAAAACTAAAAAATTCAAAAGCATTTTAGACCAAATACTACCAGAATGGATACCACTCTCCATAAAATCTGTTTATTTTTGTATCACTTTCAGAGTAAAATTTCTACCAACATCTCTACACCCGTATGAACTTTTCAAAATGTGTCACTGATTAATAAGACTGTAATTGTATGCTAGTCTTTCAAAAGTTCAGTTCTACTTGTGTTTATTCATGTAAAATTCAAAAATAAATTCACAACTAATAATGTATTTAACAGCTGGACAAGCCTCTGGACTGTTTGGTTTTAATGCTCTCCTCAAAGATTTAAGATACGTCATGTGGCAGGTCACATTATAGATCACTGTAGTATAGAAAATAAATCTGAAGTGCTTTTCTGACCTTTTAATTATACAGAATGTGAGCAGTTTAATGATATAATTTAAAAAACAAGTTTATTACAGACAATCAACTTTTCCCATTCAACTTTCCAGACAACTCATACTTATATATCCTATACACTGTGAGCTCTCAGCCTTTCCTTTATCAAATTCAGAATGTTCATCAGCTGATAAGCCAAAGTTTACTGTGCCAGCCAACATGCCACATCCTAACACGGCCCATATACCAGCCAACATTTGTTTCCCAAGCTCTGCTATCGTTTTTATAGTTCAGTGCCCATTTTTACAATTTTTAAGACATTTGTTTCTCTCCTATTGCTTTATTATGAATGGAAAATGAAAACACAAAAGCCCACTAGCAGTATTATTTCAACTGAATAATAATGAGATCAGGTAATTCAAAAGAATAAAACTTCAAATACTAGGTAGGCTTAACCAGCTTAAACATAAATGAGACGCTGATAAAACAGTCTAATGATCACAGCAAATGCTAAAGCACAGGTTTGCCAAATATAGATTTACCGACCAACCCTCCCCCAAATTCACCCTTTTTGCCTACTCTCTAAAATGAATTTGGGCTCTTTAGCAGGTACAATGTTAAGCTTTGTCAGCAGAGGAGGCAGGAGAGTCATCTCAGAAAGTGGTGTTTTGCTTCCTCTTCAGGAATAAGGGGTGTTTCTGCCTCCTCCTTCAAGTTTGATTGCTCAGACTTGCCTAGCTCTTACATTCTGCCATTCAGATGCTTCTCCAGCGTCCTCCTCCTGCAGCGTACGTGGCTTACCAAGAGCCCAGCTCACAAGTGACGTGACTGACTTCTCCAGCACCAACCTTCTACATCAGAACATATACTACTTGTGTGTACTTTTTTCTGTCTTGACATTTAGCAGGCCTTTTCAAACTAATAACATAAATCTTACTTCGGCTCAAAATTTTCTTTTTTAGGGGCGCCTGGGTGGCTTAGTCGGTTAAGCGTCCGACTTTCACTTAGGTCATGATATCTCGCGGTTCGTGGGTTTGAGCCCCGCGTCCGGCTCTGTGCTGACTGCCAGCTCAGAGCCTGGAGCCTGTTTCAGTCTGTGACTCCCTCTATCTCTGACCCTCCCCTGTTCACGCTCTCTCTCTCTCTCTCTCTCTCCTAGAAATAAATAAAAAACATTGAAAAAAAATTTTTCTTTTTTAAAAATTTCTTTTTCTCTATTTTTTCTGACATCTTTCTACATCTACTACTAAGTAGAAATTGCGGGGCTGCTAGATATTGTCGTACAGGTGTACTTTGCACAAGAAAATCCCACTGAGGAGTAAAGGCTGAAATCCAACCTATGTCCCACTTACCAAATTCTGCACCCTGGTCAAAAAACATCATCTGCACATTAAGCTATGTGACATGAAAATGAGAAAGTGAACTTCTGGATAAATTTTTTACTAATATTTTCCTTATCATTTTATTTTTGTTCTAGATTTCAAATCCTTTTTATATGTATTTATGTAACTATAGAAAAAATAGATGTGTATGTACATAAATGTAAAAGAATTATCATTTTTGTGGGAGCTTCATGGTAACTGTAGTATTTTGGACCCGGGCCCAATAGATTTTACGATATGGAGGCATCCGGATTTTTAAAAGCTCACCAAGTAATTTAAATGTGCAAACAAGACCGAGCTCTACTGCTATACATTAACAGTGCTCAAGTTTTTTTCCCCAAGTACTCCCTAAAATAATTGTGACAATCTATGCATATCCTCACCATTTTTAAATTGGCAAACAAAATTTTTCATAGCTTATAATGACTACAGAAGTTGTGACTCTAATGTACTCTAAATATTTTCATTTTTAATAAAGCTGTTATATTTGTTTCCAAAAACATCAATAGAACAAAAATACCATCATCTATTTTTTTAAACATATAGACTCTTCCTACATAGTCTAAAATTTATATTATTCCTGTTTTTCCTTAAATTTCCCCCACAGGATGTTTTTGTGCATGGAGCACAACGCAGGGCTTAAACTCACAACCCTGAGATGAAATCAAGAATTGGATGTTTAAGCCGCTGAGCCACCCAGGTGCCCCAACCCCACAGAATTTTAAATAATGTAATATTCTTTTATGCTGGCGGGTCTTTATGACTTCTGTGGAAAAAGAGAATATAAATTAAAATTAAACTTTTTCTGGTTTTTGAACATGAGTCTCTAAATAATTTTAAAAATTTATCCTGGATACTATTACCAATATTATAAGTACACTACTGACCAAAACAATGAAATATATTACAAATTTAAACAGATAATGATTAAATATCAGGTAAAATGCTTTAGAAATGATTCTCAAAGATACAAGCAAAATTTTTTAACAATTATTCATGTGTATATGAATGAATATCACTGCTGGAATAAGATGGAACTGAGCATCAAGTCTATATCTATTTTCATTTTTATAGGTGCATGCATTAAAAACCTTGCTCACATAAATACCTAAGAACAGAAGGAATTGGGGCGCCTGGGTGGCTTAGTCGGTTAAGGGTCCGACTTTCGATTAGGTCATGATCTCGCGGTTCGTGGGTTCGAGCCCCGCGTCGGGCTCTGTGCTGACTGCCAGCTCAGAGCCTGGAGGCTGTTTCAGTCTGTGACTCCCTCTCTCTCTGACCCTCCCCTGCTCACGCTGTCTCTCTCTCAGAAATAAATAAAACAGTAAAAAAAAATTTTTTTTAAGTGTTTAAAGTTTTAAATTATAAACCACAGACTTTATTCACATCAGTTCTCTACTTAAAATCCTTTGACAGCCCCTAACTTTCCAAAAACTAAAATTCCAACTCATAACACAGGATATAGGATCCTTTGTAACTGGTGTTTATAATCAAACAAACAAATCATACATACACACAACCTCTACGTTTTTCTTGTTTTAAAGTAATATTTATTTGATAAAATGAAATAAAATTTAAAACTTTGCAAAACACCTAAAAAAGTTATTAAAAAATAAACCCAATTATTACAATCCAGACATAATCACTATTAAGACTCTTGTAAACGTCCTTGCAGTTTTTCCATATGAATAAGCATAAAATGTGTGTGTGTGCATGCCTATGTGTACGTGCATGCACACACACAGAAAAAAACAGGAGTTTTTTGGCCTGTGTTTTTTTAATATGTCATTATATCTGAAGTGTTTTGTCTACAGAATTAAAAAATAGTCTAGAATTTATAATGGCCTCCTAAGAACTCATCCTAATCCAAGGACATCTAAAAAAACTGTTCTATTCAACTCAGAAAATCTCAGAGCAACACATCGCTATCAGTATCATTACATATTTGTTAGAGGATTAATTTGCAAGCCACGCATTATATGTTAGATAAATCTTAAAAATAAGCACTGCCCTAAATGCCCTGGAAATGCAGGTTAGAGTACCATAAAAAAATCCAAATTATCTTAATATGCTCAAAGAATGAAATAATATTCAAAGAGTTTTGTTTTCATTACACTAATTTTTTTTCATAGTCTCCTAAGTGCATCTGCAAAAAAATGCATGCTTATATCTCCTAATACGCGGAGTCATAAAGGAAGTATAAGTAAATAAAGGAGAGTTCACTGACAAATATAGATAAAATAAATGTTAATTGTGAAGAGGGGAAGATGACAAATGAATTTGTAATACTATTAGCTAAGCTACCTTCAGTAAATAGACTCTTTTGTAATACTGTAACTATGAAATAAATCTGAACAAAAAATAAAAAGACTTACTTAATGCATTAAAAAGTGGTGGCTTTGGACAGAAATGTGGGCAAGGATACCAGTCCACATATGTAATGTCTAAGGAAGAAGTACCTGACCAATGACCTGGCCTGTATAAAGGATCCTGTAAGGCACAACTATTTGAGAAAAGTCTCAGTAACCAAATTCCAAATGTTAACTCAATTTCCCAAATAGAAGTTCTTGAATACGCATGCGAGCAAGGATAAATCATTGCATTCAAGAAATTTGAAGGATAATAAGTTATATCTGTAGACAAAGGCAGGCACAGCTCATTTACCTCTTCCAAGAAGTCTCTTCTTCAAGCCCTTGGCCAATAATAACAGCTCCATCCCCTGAATTTCACTTCTGATTTCTGTAACATTTACTGCTTTTATCTCTACCCTAATTCAACTTCTGTTATCTTCAATATGTGTCTTTTGTAGTACTGTAAGTATAGATAGCTCATCACCAAAGATTCTTCTCTTATACCTTCAAATAGGTCTGGTTATTACCCAGGAGTTAATAGGCACCAATAATTTATTTATGATAAGACAGTCAAAACTGTGAAAAGCCATAATAGCAACCTGAATAAGACAATGCAGCAAATATATACATATACATATATATGTAAATAATAGCCAAAGTTCTTTCTTTAGCCTGTAACCTAGAGTGGCATTTTAGATTATATAAAATGGAGATTGTGATAGATGTCAAAGTTTAAACCTTCAGACCTAGATGTGTGAATTTTCCAATTATCTGAAATTCCCTCTATGTTATGCAAGAAACCATTCTGTCAATAAAAGTTATTTTCAACTCTTTTAAAACCTATGCCTCCATTTGTTTAAAGAAAGATTTCATAAACAAGTTTCATAAATATCTCCCATTCAATATTTCGAATGTAAGCAAATCATACAAATTTTAGAAAAACATACACCAACTTTCAACTCACATCCCTACCACTAACTGCTCAGCGAAGTATATGTATGTATATCTCGATGTATATATACTGTGACAGATGGGTAAGTATCTTAAGAAATAAAGATATGGAGGGGCGTCTGGGTGGCTTAGTCGGTTAAGCGTCTGACTTTCGCTTAGGTCATGATCTCGCGGTTCGTGGGTTCGAGCCCCGCGTCGGGTTCTGTGCTGACTGCCAGCTCAGAGCCTGGAGCCTATTTCAGTCTGTGACTCCCTCAATCTCTGACCCTCCCCTGCTCACGCTGTCTCTCTCTCTCTCTCTCTCCTAGAAATAAATAAAATATTAAAAAAAATTTAAAAAACAAAAAAAAAGAAATAAAGATATGGAGCCAATCCATAACATATATTACAATCAATAATAAAGGAAGATAATCAAAGGAACAGAATAGAAAGCCCAGAAATTGACCTACGATTACATGGTCATTAATGTTCAACATAGAGGCAAGAATATGCAATAGGAAAAAGACAGTATCTTCAACAAATGGTGCCAGGAAAATTGGACAGCTACATGCAAAAGAATGAAACTAAACCACTTTTTTACAACCATATACAAAAATAAACTCAAAATGGGGCACCTGGATGGCTCAGTTGGTTAAGTGTCTGACTTTGGCTCAGGTCATGATCTCATGGCTCATGAGATCAAGCCCAGCATCAGGCTCTGTGCTAACAGTGTGGAACCTGCTTCATATCTTCTGTCTCCCTCTCTCTCAGCCCCTCCCTGGCTAATGCGCGCTCTCTCTCTCAAAAAACCAAACAAACAAAACCTCAAACTGGATTAAATATAAGACCTGAAACCATAAAAATCCTAGGAGAGAGCATAGGCAGTAATTTCTCTGGCATCAGCCACAGCAACATTTATCTAGGTTATGTTTATCCTGAGGCAAGGGAAGCTAAAGCAAAAATAAAGTATTGGGACTACATCAAAATAAAAAGCTTCTGCACAGCAAAGGAAACATCCAACAAAACTAAAAGACAACTGCTGAATGTGAGAATATATTTGCAAATGACATATATCACAAAGGGTTAGTACTCAAAATGTATAAAGTGATACAACTCAACACCCAAAAAACAAATAATCCAATTTAAAAATAGGCAGAAGACATGTATAGACATTTCTCTAAAGACATCCAGATGGCCAGCAGACACATGAAAAGATGCTCAACATCACTCGTCATTAGGAAAATGCAAATCAAAACAACAATGAGGTATCACCTCATACCTGTCAGAATGGCTAAAATCAAAAACACAAGAAACAAGTGTTGATGTGGATATGGTGAAACAGGAACATTCCTGTTCTGCTGGTAGAAATGTAAACTGGTGTAGCCACTGTAGAAAACAATATGAACATTCCTCAAAAAATTCAAAACAGACCTACTCTACAATCCAGTAATGGCACTATTGGGTACTCATCCAAAGACTGTGAAAACACTAATTCAAAGAGATACCTGTACCCCTATGTTTACTGCAGCATTATTTACAACAGCCAAATTATGAAAGCAGCCCAACTGCCCATCCATAGATAAACAGATAAAGAAGGTGTGTTATATGTATACAATATAATATTATTCAGCTATAAATAAGAATGAAATCTTGCCATTTGCAATAACATGGATGGATCTACAGAGAATAAAATGCAAGGTGAAGTAAATCAGTCAAACACAAATACCATAGGATTTCACTCATATGTGGAATTTAAGAAACAAAACAAATGAACACGGGAAAAAAGGAGACAAGTCAAGAAACAGACTCTTAATTATAGAGAACAAACTGATTGTTACCATATGGGAGGTGAATGAGGGAATGGGTGAAAAAAAATAAGGGGATTAAGAATACACTTATCTGGGGCGCCTGGGTGGCTTAGTCGGTTGAGCGTCCGACTTTCGCTTAGGTCATGATCTCACAGTTCATGGGTTCTGGCCCCGCATCGGGCTCTATGCTGACTGCCAGCTCGGAGCCTGGAGCCTGTTTCAGTCTGTGCCTCCCTCTCTCTCTGACCCTCCCCTGCTCACGCTGTATCTCTCTCTCTCCTAAAAATAAATAAAACATTTAAAAAAAAAAAAAAAGAATACACTTATCTTCATGGGCACTCAGTAACAGATGGAATTGTTTAATCACTATATTGTACACCTGAAAAGAATATAACACTATATGTTAATTATACTGGAATTAAATTTTTTTAAATAAAACCAATAAAAAAATAAAGGAAGATAAATGAGTAGCTAAACTGTCATGGAAAGTTCTCAGAGCAATGAACCTGAAGTCAAGCAATTTGCTATCTAATTTCAGATGGCCATTTTCCTTACAGGGATTCAATTCATGCGCATTAATCAGTTTCTTGGAACTAATTTAATAAAGGAAACAAAATCAACCAACAGCTGGTAGTTGTTCTAACAGTTAAACCTACTTACCATATTATAACCTAGAAACTCTAGTCTTAGGCATCTACCCAAAAGAAATAAAAACATACTATATAAAAACTTGTAAACAAAGGCTCATGGCAGTATTATTCATAATAGCTAAAAAGTGAAATACAACCCAAATGTCCATCTACTAATGAATGGATAAACAAAATGTGGTATATAAACAGAATATTATCAGCCATAAAAAGAATGTAGTACTGATACATGCTACAAAATGGACAAGCCTTAAAACAAGTGCAAAAAAGCCAATCACAAAAGACTACATTATGATATGATTTCATTTATATGAAATGCCTGGAATAGGCGAACCTATAGATACAGAAATGAATTTAGTGCCTAGAAATGGTAGAGTAAGCAGATAATGGCTAACAGGTACAGTTTTCTTTTTGAGACTATAGAAATGTTCTAAAATTGACTACAGTAATAGTCATGTATATCTGTGAACGTAGTAAAAATCATTAAATTATACAGTTTAAATAGTCAAACTATATGGAACGTGAATTTCCAAACCAAAAACATTGTTATATAGAAAAGTCAACTAACAAATACCTATATTCAAGGAATTAAAGGAAATGACCCCATCCTAAAATTAATCAAAATATATATAATAAACTCTAAAACTATTAAAAACTATTAGGCAAATCAAATTCTGTAGTAAACTCAGCTTTTTCTTTTTTGCTTTTAATAGCCTTTTAATTCACAGTATATTTAGATTTACAGAGAAAATCTGTAACCAATTTCCCTTATCCCACAAACTGTTTCCTCTCTTATTAACACTTTATTTTTATTTATTTTTATCTTTTAATTTACATCCAAGTTAGTTAGAATATTTTGCAATAATGATTTCAGGATTAGAATCCAGTGATTCATCCCCTATGTATAACACCCAATGCTCATCCCAACAAGGGTCTTCCTTAATGCCCCTTACCCATTTAGCCCATCTGCCCTCCCACAACCCCTCCAGCAACCCTGTTTGTTTCTATACTTAACAGTCCATTACATATTGCCCCCTTCCTGTTATTATATTATTTTTGCTTCCCTTCCCTTATGTTCATCTGTTTTGTATCTTAAATTCCATATGAGTCAAGTCATATGATATTTGTCCTTCTCCAATAGACTAATTTCGGTTAGCACAATACCCTCTAGTTCCAACCACATTGTTGCAGATGGCAAGATTTCATTCTTTTTGATCGCTAATACTCAAGTGTGTGTGTGTGTGTGTGTGTGTGTGTGTACCACATCTTCTTTATCTATTCATCTACTGATGGACATTTGGGCTCCTTCCATACTTTGGCTATTGTCTATAGTGCTTCTATAAACACTGGAGTGCATGTGCCCCTTTGAAACAGCACACTTGGATAGGGATACAAACCAAGTAGTGCAATTGCTGGGTTGCAGGGTAGTTCTATTTTTAACTTTTTGAGGAAACTTCATACTGTTTTCCAGAGAGGCTGCACCAGTTTGCATTCCCACCAGCAGTGCAAAAGAGATCCCCTTTCTCCACATCCTCACCAACATCTGTTATTCATGTGAGGTGGTTATCTTATTGTGGTTTTAATTTGTATTTCCCTGATCATGGGCAATATTGAGCATTTTTTCATGTGTCTGTTAGCCATCTGGATGTCTTCCTTGGAAAAGTGTCTATTCGTGTCTCTTGCCCATTTCTTCACTGGATTATTTGTGTTTTGGGTGTTGAGTTTGGTAAGTTCTTTATGGATTTTGCATACTAACCCTTATCTAATATGTCATTTGCAAATATCTTCTCCCATTCTGTTGATTGCCTTTTACTTTTGCTGTTTCTTTTGCCATGCAGAGGGTTTTTTATTTTGGTGAGGTCCCAATTAGTTCACTTTTGCTTTTGTTTCCCTTGCCTCCGGAGCCATGCTAAGTAAGAAGTTGCTGCGCCTGAGGTCAGAGACATTTTGTCTGTTTTCTCCTCTAGGGTTTTGATGGGTTCCTGTCTTATGTCTAGATATTTTATCCACTTGAGTTTATTTTTGTGTATGGTGTAAGAAAGTAGTCCAGGTTCATTTTTCTGCACATGGCTGTCCAGTTTTCCCAACATGATTTGCTAAAGAGACTGTCTTTATTTCATTGGATAATTCTTTCCTGCTTTGTCAAAGATTAACTGGCCATAAGTTTGTGGTCCATTTCTGGGTTCTCTATTCTGTTCCGCTGATCTAAGTCTATGTTTTTGTGCCAGTACCACATTCTCTTGATGATTACAACTATGCAATACAGCTTGAAGTCCGGGACTGTGATGCCTCTAGCTTTGGTTTTCTTTTTCAGAACTGCTTTGGCTATACGGGGTCTTTTCTGATTCCATATAAACTTTAGGATTGTTGTTCCTGCTCACTGAAGAATGCTGGTGTTATTTTGATAGGGATTGCACTGAATATGCAGATTGCTTTGGGTAGTATTGACATTTTAACAATATTTGTTCTTCCAATCCAGGAACAGAAAATATTTTTCCATTTTTTTGGATCTTCAGTTTCCTTCATAAGCTTTTTATGGTTTTCAGTGTATAGATTTTTTACCTCTTTGGTTAGGTTTATTCCTAGGTATTTTACGGTTTTTGGTGCAATTGTAAATGGGGACAATTCCTTGATTTCTCTTTCTGTTGCTTTATTATTGGCTGTAATAAACTTGGCTTTAAAGTTCTCAAGGTCTCATTAGAAATACTGGCTATAAGAATTACAAATAACAATACAAACTTTTTAAAACTCCAAGATAAGACGTTTTCTATTATTCAAGTCCTTCCAAATATAACACCTTTTACTCAAGATAACCAATTTCACTTAAAATATTCTCAGAAATTATCAAAAGCTATGGGAACCATGAGAATTTATAGCATGGACTTAAACATTACTAATTATTTGGGATTTTGAACATAGCCAGTATATGATGCCTTCTAGCCCCAGATTAAAACTGCATTAAAGTGGGGCTCCTGGGTGGCTCAGTCAGTTAGGCATTGGACTCTTGATCTCTGCTCAGTCATGACTGCATGGTTCGTGAGTTCAAGCCCTGCATGGGGCTGTGTGCTGATGGCACGGAGCTTGCTTGGGATTCTGTCTCCTTCAATCTACTCCATCTCAGTTTGCGCTCACTCTCAAAGTAAATAAATAAACTTAAAAAAAAATTTTTTTAATTGCATTAAAGAGAGAAAAATATAGGCACCTGGTGGCTCAGTTGGTTAAGTGTCCAACCAGATCAGGTCATGTGTGGTCATGTGAAATCAAGTCATGATCTCACAGTTCGTGGGTGCAAGCCCCACGTCAGTCTCTGTGCTGACAGCTCGGAGCCCAGAGCCTGCTTAGGATTCTGTCTCTTTCTCTCACTGTCCCTCCCCTACTCCCTCCCTTCCTCTGTCTCTCTCTCAAAAATAAATACACATTAAAAAAAAGTTTAAAAAAAGAAAAAGAAAAGTAGCCAAAGTGCCTAGTTATTTCAGTCATTTATTCATTTAATAAACATTATGTTGGACTAAAATGATGAGGGGGAAAAATTCCACAGTTCCTATGACATTGCAGTCTACTTGGGGGATAGCCTATTAATCAAGAAATCATACAAATAAATGCATAGTTATAAACCATATAAAGTGATTTCTGAGAAAGGCGCACATTTGTATAAAAACATTTAATTGCTGGGGCAAAGGAAGGGGTGCCAGACCTACTGGGGGGAATAGAGGGGAGATAGTTTCCTGAGAAAGTGACATTTTAGCTGACAGATGAAGAATAAGTAGGAGTTAGGTTATGGCTCTTCTATCAAACTACTTAAATCAAAAGGGAAAAGGGAAGAAAGGGGATAATCAGAGGAATGGGAAAGGGGACATTATCCAAGGATGCCAGAAAATAAGTTAGCATTTCTGTTTACACAAAAAAACAGGCCTTAAAAACAAATATATAGGTGATGACAACAATAAATAACAGTCATACTAAAGTAACAAGGATATTTAAAAACTATTAAATACTACCAATATTTATAAACCAAAAAATTTACATTAGACCATAGTATCTTCCTTCTAAACAATGTCTTCACATAAATATAAGATTCCCAAGTTCTTTTTTTGTCATTCAAGTTCTAATAAAAAGGTAGATAATATAAAAAGCAGATTATAGGAAAGGAAATAACTATATGCTTATGACAAAGATTAAACTCTCAATTTCTGGGGGCACAGGGTGGCTCAGTCTGTTGAATGTCTAACTCCGGCTAAGGTCATGATCTCACGGTTCATGAGTTCAAGCCCTACATCAGTCTCTGTGCTGTCAGCCTCTGTCCTCCTCTCTCTGCCCTTCCCTTGCTTGCGCTCTCAAAAATAAATAAAACATTTATTAACACTGTTAAAAAAACAACTCAGTTTCTGGACTTCATGAGCAATTAAATCTCATAAAAAGACTTATAAACCATCAACAAAACCAAAAATAAAATATCATTTTAATTCTTAGTCAATAAGAACTTAAAACAATTGCTAACAAATAATGTTATTTATATTTCATAATTCTCCGCATCAGGTATTAGGCATAAGCAGTTAAGATGTCAAAAGGCAAAGTGAAGGATGATACTTGGCAAAAAAAATTCTGGAGCTCAAAGGTTTAGTTAATACATTCATAGAACTCAGAAGCCTATAAGATCCAACAATCTATTCCTTAAGAACTAAACACAGAAAGATTTCTGCTTCTGCATACGACAGAATAGCCTGTAGCAGATCAACATTCCTTCTTAAAACTAGAAAAGCTGTACGAAATAGAAAAAACATTCTTAAGGTATCAGAGACTTTCTGAGGCAGCTAGGACTTGAGATCCCACAGAATTCATGAAAGGGAATGTAACATTCTACAAAGGGCATTCCATCTATTTCTTTAACAGCACAAGGAAAGGAGCTGGGAAAGGACAGCCACTAACAGGCTATGTTATATTGACTTTTCTGTCAGCAGAACTTCTGGTAATTTTCATGTGGTAGGAGGACAAAACTAGGAAATTGGGTCTTGCCATTATATCAGGACTTAAGGGGTCAAGATCCTATGGTGAAAGGAGGCATACAAGGACAAGCCCGACCCTGGGTACTGATTTTCCCCTTGGGCACCTGTCAAGTCTTGAACTACACAGAGCAGAGGCTAGAAAGTCCCAGAAAGCAACTGAAAAGCAAAGAGGGACTTTTAGGATTCTCATGCTGCTGCAGAGACAAAAGCAGAACTCCTAGAAACAACCAGTCTCTCAGATGGGTTCCCTGGAGGACTACCAAAGTTGTAGAGGTTTACAAAACCAAAAACCCAGCTTCAAGTTCATTCAGGTTTACAAAACCAAAAACCCAGCTTCAAGTTCATTCAGCCCTTTTTTATTTTTATTTTTTTAATTTTAATGTTTATTTTTGAGAGAGAGACGGAGGCAGAGTGTGAGTGGAGGTGGGGTGGAGAGAGAGACACAGAACTCGAAGTGGGCTCCAGGTTCTGCAATGTCAGTACAGAGCCCAACATGGGGCTCAAACTCACGAGCAGTGAGATCATGACCCAAGTTGAAGTCGACACTTAACCAAATGAGCCACCCAGGTACCCAAGTCTGTTCAGTTCTTTTGACTGAAGGTCAAATTGAGATGATCTGCCTCTATTCCATCTGCTTGCCATAAGATAGGTGTATCTTCTCTAGAGAGATATATCATTAGTTACACAACTGTAACTTCTACCTGTATCTAAAATTCTGTATATAATGTCTGGCATTTAACCAAAAATTACCCCCCAAAATAGTGGTGATAACTGTAACAGTAACAACAATAATTATATAACATATAACATAGGACTATATATAGTTACAGATAATAATAATTAGTTTATTACCAAATACACCAAGATACTTAACCAAAAAGGAAAAAAACAGAAGTTGATGTACAGGTGATCCAGATATTAGAGTCTTCAGACACAGACTTTAAAGTAACTTGATTGATATGTTCAAGAAAATAGGTGACAATATTTCTACCAAAAAAAAAAAAAATAGGATACATTGAGAGAAAGAGAGAATCAAATAAAAACATCTAGCACTGTGGCACCTGGGTGGCTCAGTCAGTTGAGGGTCCAACTTGAACTCAGGTTATGATATCATAGTTTGTGGGATTGAGTTCCACGCCAGGCTTTGCATTGACAGCCTGGAGCCTGCTTCAGATTCTGGTCTCCCTCTCTCTCTGCCCCTCCCCAACTCATTAGTGCATGAGCAGCTTTCTCTCTTTCTCTCAAAAATAAACATTAGAAAAAAATTCTAGCACTAAAAAGTATTATATCTGAAATCAAGAAATATATAGATGGGGTTAAAAGCGAACTGGGCATAGCTGAATAGAGAATTCGTAAACAGGAACACAGGCAAGTAAAACCTATCTAGAATGGAATAAGGAGACCAAAAAAAAAAAAAAAAAAAAATATATATATATATATATATAGAGAGAGAGAGAGAGAGAGAGAGAAGACAGGGAAACGCATTAGAGACATAGGGAACATGACAAAAGGTAGAATATAGGTTTCACTGGAGTCACAGAGGGAAGGATAAAAAGAATAGGGCAGAAACAATATTTGAAGAATATCAAAAGTTTTTTCAGAACTGATGAAACAGTTATGCTACAGATTCATGAGGTACCAAAAACCAGGGTAAATACAGAGAGCCATTCTTAGATATTAATATTTATATCTCTAAAATTAAAATCTAGGGGCGCTTGGGTGGCTCAGTTGGTTAAGCGTCTGACTTCGGCTCAGGTCATGATCTCGTAGTTCATGGGTTTGAGCCCCGCGTTGGACTCTGTGCTGACAGCTAGCTCAGAGCCTGGAGCCTGCTTCAGATTCTGTGTCTCCCTCTCTCTCTCTGACCCCCACCCTGCTCACGCTCTCTCTCTCTCAGAAATAATAAAAACATTAAAAAATTTTTTTAAATAAAAAATAAAATTAAAACCTAGAAATCCCTCTTAGTTCCAAAGGTGATTTTAGATTTTACTTTATTTTGTTAATGTTCATTTACTTTTGAGAGACAGAGAGAGACAGACACAGTGAGAGTGGGGGAGGAGCAGAGAGAGGAAGACACAGAATGCGAGAAGCAGGCTCCAGGCTCTGAGCTGTCAGCACAGAGCCCGATGCCGGGCTTGAACCCATGCAACATGAGATCATGACCTGAGCTGAATTCGGACACTTAGCCGACTGAGCCACCCAGGTACCTCTGATATTTTATTTTTAAGTAATCTCTACACCCAAAGCTGGAACTCACAACCCCGAGATCAACAGTCACATGCTCCACCAACTGAACCAGCCTAGCGCTCCCGAAAGATGAGTTTAGAACAACTGAAATACAGCAGTCAGATCGCCATAAACAGCTGAAACATATCTTATCTATATATAAAATATAACAAAGTCCCTGTATCAGGCTCCAAAGTCATTTATTCAAAACCTACTATATTTACCTAGAAGTTAATGCAAATGCTAGAGACATCTACTAACATGGAAAAAAATAATAAAGAACCTCCTTAGAATTTGATCAAAATAAAAACCATTTCTATATAAGAGGAAATTGATGATGCTCAGAGAAGAATCATAACTTTCTATAAGTCACAAAGATCCAGTTCTAGGAGTCAGCACTGCAGACTGAATCTCTAGTCCTTTATCCACCTCAGGTTCCTTTCCTCTATCCTGGCTTATCTTTATTTTTCCAAAGTTCTAAGATTATCAGACTGAAAATATCAGAACTTTCAGTGGCCAATAAAGTTCTTAAGCCAGGCCAGTGTCTAATTTCAGTTTAGGGAAAGAAAGGAAGAACATGACAGTTTCCAGTCTCCAGGAAGCAGAATATCTCCAAACTAGTGATTTACATTTGTGGGTTTGGAGGAGCCTATGGGATTGTAACAAATTCTCAAGTTCACATGCACAATGATCTTTAATTGTTTGAAATTAATAAAGAAGACTAATGGGGAAAAAAAGGTGAACACGTTTAAAAATGTATCAAATTTTATTACTTCAACTATTCAAGTCTTTCAATAACATGTAAACTAGAATAATTCCAGATCAATGAAATTACCTAATGTGTAAAAAACTTGTAAAGGTCCTCTCCCAGTTTTTATATTAATACGTTAAAACTTTAAAGGTCAAGATATACCTAAATATTGTTCTCTTTCTCTAACCTTATAGCACGTCCTAAGTGTATTCACAATTAGGCACATACTATAGTCCTGCAAAATATTGAAGCAGCTTTGGTAACAGAAATCAGAATACTACCCTTTCAACTCTTGGACCTGGGCAAGTTAATTTACCTGTCTGAACTTCAGTTTCCCTATTCTGTAAAACAGAATGTTTATTGTAAAGTGTTTGTGAGGACTAAATCAAAAAAGACACACTAAGTGCTAAGCAAAGTGCCCAAATAGAAAAGGTACTTAGTAAGTGGCAGTTGTTACTAGAAGCACATGCATTAACTTTTAAGTCAGAGAACTTGCTAATAAGCCTTTTGAAAACTATATGATCAACATGACAAGTTACTTAACTTGTATGGACCTCAGTTTCCTCACCTGTAAAGACAACAAAACTCATCTTGCTGGTTGGTTCTAAGGATTAAGTAAAACTACATAGAAAAATCATCTTGTATATAATAGGTGTTCAATAAAGTGTAGTTGGTATCACTTTATTAGCTACGTCAAGAAATAGTTGAGTATATGGGACACCTGGGTGATTCAGTTGGTTAAGTGTCCAACTCTTGCTTTTGGCTCAGGTCATGATTTCATGGTTCATGAGATGGAGCCCTGTGTCAGGCTCTGTCTGTGCTGACAAGCATGAAGCCTGCTTGGGATTCTCTCTCTCCCTTTCTCTGCCCCTCCCCTACTTGCTCTCTTTCTCAAAAATATTTTTACATATAAACCTTCATGTAATTCTAAAAATTAATCATTAAAATGTGTTTCTCTTAATATCCAAATATAAATTTCAGAAACATGTAAAATATGGCAAACTTTTTAAGAGTTTTGCAAAAATTCTTATACTCAAACTCTTTAAGAGTTTTTGCAAAACAAAGGGCCACTTCATCAGTTTCAAAATAAAAATGTACATCTATAACTAAATCCACTTTAATATTTTTAAAGTCTGAATAAATCTAAAAGGGTTATGAGGAGAAATGCGGTTTTTTTCTGCCTTTAGGAGAAGGAAAAAAAATTCTAAGCCCTTAGGAAGAAAATGGATATCTGAACTTTCCCTTTTTTCCCCATGACTTCACATGTTTTTATACAACTAAAATTTAAGTGCTTTTAATATAAGAACTCTTTCCAATCTCTGAATTCCTGTCTCTACCTTTGTGCACAAACAGAACAGCACTACTAAGACTATGGAATGTGAAACGAGACTGCCTAGGTTCAAATCATAACTTCAGCTAGCTGGGTGACCTGAGGCAACTTTTACCTCTCCATGTCTGGTTCCTCATCTGGAAAATGGAAATTCTTCATGCAGCTGTGTGAGAATTAAATGAGTTAATACATTAAAGTGTTCATAAGGAAGCCTAGCAAATAAAAGGCACACAGATCAAGTGTTTCCCATTGTTATTATTGTTTTATTATTCTCCCTGCCAAATGACTAGGTCTACGACTTGTAATCAGTAAATGTCTGCCACCCAAATATTGTTTGTCTACTGTCTATAACAAATGGCTTTACTTAAAATTAGACATGTTTAGGGGCGCCTGGGTGGCTTAGTCGGTTAAGCGTCCGACTTTCGCTTAGGTCATGATCTCGCGGTTCGTGGGTTTGAGCCCCGCGTCGGGCTCTGTGCTGACTGCCAGCTCAGAGCCTGAAGCCTGTTTCGGAGTCTGTGATTCCCTCTCTCTCTGACCCTCCCCTGCTCACGCTGTCTCTCTCTCTCTCTGTCTCTCTCTCCTAGAAATAAATAAAACATTAAAAAAAATTTAAAAAAAAAATTAGGCATGTTTAGGAAGTACCCAACATGACTGTCACTGCCAAGAAAGATACAGCAACTGCTGTTAAAGAGGATTTTAGGCCAAAGGTAAGGAAAGTCAATTCTCTTTCTTACACTTCATGTTATACAAAGCTATAACATCCTTACTTGCTAATAAGTCAGTACCGAAAGAGTTTCACAATTTAGGCATGGCACACACCAATCCAGCAGACACAAAATTCTCAAACTCAAGCTCCGTAATACTCAATCATAGTCTTTCGAAGAAAAAAGTTCCAATTAGTCATCTATTTTAATAGTTTAGTGCTTTAAAATAAAAACTGTTTTGCGTAAGATAGCAGAATATCTTAAGAATTAACTAAGACATTGTAAATGAAAGTGTCTTTAAAGTTAAATATGCATTAAGTACTATATGAACATATTTGAGAAAATTGTAACAATAGACTTCTCCGATTTCAAACAGCTGCCTTCTAACCAAAACTAGTATTCTGTCCAGTTCAAGTCTTGTGCCAGGATAATGAGACATAAGTCAGAGTAAAGTTGCAATCCCTCTAAACCATTTCCTGCTAGAACTGTACTCTTCCTTTTTTATTCAGAACTCAGATGGGAGTGGTGATATGCAATCCCTGCTCCTATACCAGAAACTTAAGGAGTAAAATCTTGGAAGCTGCCTAACCCATGGCCAGGAAAATTTCTGTTATTAGAAAACTTCTCCGAAGTTATTAAATGAAACGATGCCACCCCAATTCCCTACTGACTGTGTTCCTGAGCTGGGGCAGAGAAAAATGCTAATTTTCTTCAGATTCAAGAATCTGTGGGCCTCAAAAATCAGAAGTCAAGTACCGAGGGCCACATTTCAACTCCAGCTGAGGGCTGTTTACCTGGCTCATTCTCAAATGAAAAGCTGGGAGTCCAACATCCATCAGGGACACGGCCATGCAGTAGCCATCGATAGGCTACACAGGCCAGATATGACCACAAGTCACTTGGCACCCTTCACTGAAGCAAACCCTACTGAAGGCCTGACTGCCAACCCTTAACCTGGGGACTGGGACAATGGGCTGGCAGTCAAGAGAGTTACATTCTTCCAGTCACAGATCCATTTTAAGATTCTTGACTAGAGAACTCAAATTTGAGAACATGTGAATGATTTTTTTAAAAAAATTTTTTTGAATGTTTTTCTTTCTTTCTGAGAAAGAGAGCGTGAGCGGAGGAGGGTCAGAGAGGGAGACACAGAATCCGAAACAGGCTCCAGGCTCCTGAGCTAACTGTCACCACAGAACCTGACGCGGGGCTCGAACCCAAGAACCGTGAGATCATGACCTGGGCTGAAGTCGGTCGCCTAACCGACTGAGCCACCCAGGCGCCCCTGAAGAATTTTTTTTTTTAATTTTTTTAAATGTTTTATTTATTTCTGAGAGAGAGAGAGAGAGAGAGAGGGAGGGAGAGAGAGAGAGAGACAGCGAGAGCAGGGGAGGGTCAGAGAGAGAGGGAGTCACAGACTGAAACAGGCTCCAGGCTCTGAGCTGGCAGTCAGCACAGAGCCCGACGCGGGGCTCGAACCCACGAACCGCGAGATCATGACCTAAGCGAAAGTCGGACGCTCAACCGACTAAGCCACCCAGGTGCCCCAAGAATTTTTTAAATACAGTTGAAAAAAACTCTGAGTACGCTTCACCGATCTAGTTACTTTCTTTTGTTCAGCAACATAAACGATAAATTATTTGTAACTTGTTTTGTTTATCAAATCATTCCTGGACTCGTGCGTGAAATGATGTTCCAGGGGACTAGTACTTTTCTCCGCTGTCTGCACACAGATCTTAAAACTTTACTAAGAAAGTCTCTCCATCTGCATGTAAAATTGGACTTACACGTCCTTCTCTCAAAGATAAGCTAAAGATAAATACTGTATGAAAGTACTTTCAGCATTTCCGAAGGAATGTGCTACCGAAAGACTGAAAAGTACTTTATCTTTAAACTCTGAGTAACCCAATGGAACTCTTTTTAACCCTGAACCCGCGACTCAGACAGACCAAGCCAGTGTTGGAAGTCACATTCATTAAAGCCAGACTTTTCTGTCTATATTCGAGTTTCTGGGCTGGGAAATTGGTCTGTGTTTGTATAAATCCAAGTTCTGAGCCATCATATAATGGAACTCTTCTGTACTTTTTTCCCTACCTTTTTTCAGAAAATACCAGCCAGAAAAGACAACCGTCTGCAAATCCTACAAACCCTCCCCACTTTGCAAGGATTCAGACGGATCCCCCAACTTTTCAACCTTCCGTGACTTCTCCCACTCACTCCTCTGGAACTAATCACTTTTAATGACCCCCCTCAGGAACCATCAATCACTCCTCTTCTCAGCTTTACACTTTGTCCCGGCAGCAACCGGCTAAGCCTTCTCCCCCCCACCCCCGACCCCCTCCCCCGTCTCCGGCCAGCTCCGACGACCACAGACATCTTCATCCGTTTGCTACCCGTCGGGACCCCGAAATCTCCGGTTCCTGCCCCAACTCCCTGAGCCAGCCGCCCCTCAAGCCCTCCTGAACCCCCAAATCACGGGCAAAACATCACCGGGTTCCCGGTTGTCTTACGCGCTCCAGATCCGCGCGGGGCACACGTCGCCCCTTCCCCAACTTCCCCCCCGACCCAGCACTCCAGACCCTAACCCCTCCTTGAGACGGGGGAGGGGGGGAGGGAGGGCAAAGCTCAGCGGCCGGACTGAGACTCGGGAGGCCAAGCGTCCCCCTCACCAGGCCCGGCCTGGGCCTCTCGGCTCGGCTACCCTCCACTGCCCCCCTGGCCCCGCCGAAGAGCTTATGCCGAAGAGCAGGGCAACACGAGCCCAAAGGTCGGCACTTACTCGGGAAGGTAGGTGGAGGAGAAGGAGCTCCACTTGTGTAGCGCGTAGGGCAGAAGCCGGCACTCGGGCGCCGCAGCGACAGCCCCGCCAGCCGCCATCTTGTCAGCACCGTAGCGGCCGCCACCGACCGCCTGCCGCGCCGGGAGGAGGGGAGGGGCGTGGCCTGCTCTTAAAGGGGCCGCGCCGCGCCGCGCCGCGCCGCGCCATCCACACTCCGGGACTGGGATGTTGCCCACCGTGTGGAGGGCTGAGGCGAGCGCGGGTCCTCGGTTCTCTCCCAGAGTTTCCACCTGCCAAGACTCCTTAAAAGTGGGACTGGACTGTGAGCACCTGAGGGCTTTCCTGTGGCGCTCGGAGGGGAGGGGCGCAAAGGACTTTTCTTACCAGCCGAGGTAAGGAAAAAGCCAAGAATATTACGAAAAGAAAAAATTGTGGTTTGGGAGCCGGGGCTGGAAACTGAGAGGACGAACTTGGAGAAGGGACGCCTTAGCGACTTTGGAAGCCGCGGCCCTCTCCCGTTGACATATCTTTCAAGGCAGCTGAAGGGAGCTGGCGCGGAAGAGCTAACACCCTCTCCCTCTGCCGTGGTCCTGGTTTTAAACGTCTTGGCCCGCGTTCCCGAGTCACATGGAGACAGGAACAGGAAATGCTCGCACGTTCTCTCACCTCGGCGATGCCGGTCCCTGTAAACATTCGTGGCCAACCCTGTCACCGCGGGCCGTGCGTGCCCTCGGCTTGCTCGGTAAGGACATTCACCCCCAGACCGGAAAACACCTTAAGGAGTTGGGAAGCTGTGTGTCATCGTTGTTGGGTTTTTTTTTTTTCCCTGCCCACTTGTAGCTCCGACAGACGTGTAGCCCAAAAGTTCAGGAAGAGCGAGAGGCAGACGGCGTTGTAAGAAAAAGAGCCGAGAGGGGCCCCTGGGTGGCTCAGTCCGTTAAGCGTCCAACTTCGGCTCAGGTCATGATCTCGCGGTTTCATGGGTTCGAGCCCCGCGTCGGGCTCTGTGCTGACAGCTAGCTCAGAGTCTGGAGCCTGTTTCGGATTCTGTGTCTCCCCCTCTCTCTGACCCTCCTCTGCTCACGCTGTCTGTCTCTCTCAGAAATAAATACAACATAAAAAAAAAATAAAAAAAAAATAAAAAGAGCCGAGAGGGAAAAACAGCCCGTGTGCTCTCAGCGCCATATGGGCGGCAAGCCAGCTTCTTCTCAAAAAAAGGAGCATTCGCCACAAGTATCTGGCAGCTTTAGATAACGCTCCCATCAAGTACCTGTGTGTTGAGGGGGATGCAGGTTTAGTTCCTGGCTTGGCCCCTGCGGTTACCGAAGTGCTCCGCACTTGCTAGAAAAGCCCTAAAAACTATCCCCTAAGAGCCTTGACAGTATCTTCATCTCCACCTGACCGTTTGAAAAACTGCAAAGCGTTTCTTAGTGAATGACCCAGTGAGTTGAACCTCAGTAACTGGGGCGCCTGTGTGGCTCAGTCTGTTGAGTGTCCGACTTCAGCTCAGGTCATGATCTCACGGTTTGTGGGTTCGAGCCCCGCGTGGGGCTCTGTGCTGACCGTGCAGAGCCTGGAGCCTGTTTCAGATTCTGTGTCTCCCTCTCTCTGACCCTCCCCTGCTCATGCTGTCTCTCTCTCAGAAATAAAAACATTTTAAAAAAAATTAAAAAAAAAGAAAACCTCAGTAACTGTATTTTCTTCCTCTAATGTTAATCCTTAAGCTGCCCCAGACCTCCTCACATCTTTCCCTGACTCCCCGTTTCCAATCGGGCAAAATTTACTAGTGACCCTCGCTAGCATATCCGATCAAGAATGCCCAAAAGAAGGCCACTATGTTAACGTCTAAAAATCACATGGTCTTTGGGTGGGGCAGCAGGTTGGAAAAGTATTTGTTCCCTGAGGGAATGCCATGACCCCCGGGATTCGAGTTGGGAGTCCAGACACAGGGGGAGAGGCCAGAGAAGGTTAGTCTCAAAGAGACTTAGTTGTAAACTTTGGCGGGAAAGAGAGGTTTCTGAGGGGAGAAGATTAAGATGGTGACTCAGTTCAGTTAGTTTGGGGTGCTGGATTTGCTAATTACACCTCTTACCCTAATGTAAGTCGAGTCTTTGTTCTTTTCCAAATACAGAGATGTGGTTTCTGAGTGATCCTTTTAAAAATAGAGGGGCACCTGGGTGACTCAGTCGGTTAAGCATGGACTTCTGCTCAGATTATGATCTCATGGTTCAAGCCCCACGTCGGGCTCTGTGCTGACAGCTGGCTCAGAGCCTGGAGCCTGCTTCGGATTCTGTGTCTCCCGCTCTCTATGACCCTCCCCTGCTCACGCTGTCTCTATTTGTGTCTCTCAAAAATAAATAAAATATTTTTAAAAATTTTTAATAAAATAAACAAACATTAAAAAATTTTCTTTAATAAAAATAAAAAATAGAGATAAGTCAGTTCTTCCTGAGATGATTCTCAGTGACTTTCTATTCCAGTTAAGTAATGTGGAAATCCTTTAGCAGAGGCCTCTCATATCCTGCCTTGATTACCTCTCCAGCCTTCTCTCTTCTTTCTCCTTTGCAAGCTTTACTCCTGCCACACTAAACTAACACACTGAATTGGCTCGTTTAAATTCTGTGCTCTCAGGCTTCCAGAGCTCAGTCTATGCCAAGCCAGGAACACTCTCCATCATACTTCATCTAGCTAACTCCTGCTCGTTTTTCAGATTATTTCATTCTGGAAAATCATTCCTCATCACCAGTGTTGTGTTTTGTTTTGTTTTGTTTTAAGTTTATGTATTTATTTTTGAGAGAAACAGAGTGAGCAGGGGAGAGGTAGAGAGAGGAGGAAAGAGAAGGAATCCCAAGCAGGCTCTGAGCTGTCAGCACAGAGTCCAACATGGGGCCCAAACTCATGAGCTGTGAGATCATGACCTGAACCAAAACCAAGAGTCTGACACTTAACCAACTGAGCCACCTAGGCAGCACTCCTCATCACCAGTTTTGAAGTTAGCTGCCAGTTTTTATGTGTCCATTGGCACCCTGAGTTTTCTTCCTTACTTTAGCAGCTACCACAATGTATTTTAATTTGCTCTTTTTTCCCCTCTTCTTTCTCCCTAAACAATAACTCTCATGCAAGTAGGAGTTGTGCATATCTTGTTAAGAGTGACATCCTCAGTCCTATTAGAATGTCCAGTACATAGTAGATGCTCAATAAATATTTATTGACAAATAAATAAATTATGCTAAAAGGGAACTTGGGTTGCAGAGGAAAGAGAATGCTGGAACTTCTCAGACCGCAAACATATATCCCTGAGGTGCGATTGCCATGGAGAGTGTAAAGACTCAGGATAGCTTGGCTTCCCTGCAGCAAAGGCTTTACAAGCAGTGGAATAATTTAAAGTATTCATATGTTAACATAAATATGGATATATTATGATACTGAACCCAAGATGTATGTAAATGTTAAGATAAAATAGAAGACTAAAGAAATTTCAAAATCTGCAGGAGTCTGCTACTAGCTCAGATCTCTTAGAGATATATCCTTATATCCTCCTCTGCGTTTGGAGTGGTGCCTTAGGTGATGGAGTTCATTGTAAGGATACGTGGAGAAGGCCTGGAAACTGTCAACTGCCATTTAGTCCCTCTGGTACCCCAATGCTTCACAGATTGGGACATTTTGATAGCTTCACAGAGAACTGGCTAATGGATCGTTATTATTCAGAAATCAACAGCTCCAGTGACCCAGTCATCTTGTCATCCCTTAAAAGCAATCATCTTTTATTCTCTGATGCCTTCTCAGTATGCTTCTCATAGTAAATGCTTGCCAGAGAACGTAACTGATTACATTTGATTTGTCACCATTCACTATCTTTTCCTGTTAAAAAAAAAAAAAATTATTAAGAGGCTGTGATGTGCCAGGCTTTGTCTAGGTGTCAAGGTGACAGGGATAAAGAAACAAGCCAGACAAGGGCCCTGCTTTCATGGAGCTTACATTCTGATACGATAACATACAATAAATAAGTCAACTAGATAATTTTAGTCTGTGTGTTTTGAGTGCTAAGAAAAGACTACACTGGAGTAATATTTAGATTGGATAGTAAAGGAAACTTCTCTAAGAAGGTAAAAGTTAAGCTATAGTAAGGAAGTACCAGGCACACAAAGGCTGGATAAAAAAACATTCTAGCCAGAAAGAATAAGCAAGTGCAATGGGCCTGAAACAGGAACGTAATTGGTGTGTTGAAAGAATAGAAAGTATGGCTGAAGGAGCGCCTGGGTTACTCAGTCAGTTGAGCGCCTGGGTTACTCAGTCGGTTAAGTGCCTGACTCTTGGTTTCGGCTCAGGTCATGATCTCATCTCATGGTTCGTGGATTTGAGCCCCACATTGGGCTCTGTGTTGACAGTGTGGAGCCTGCTTGGGATTCTCTCTCTTCGTCTCTCTCTGCCCCTCCCCTGCTCATTCTCTCTCTCTCTCTCTCTCAAAAAATTAATAAACCTAAAAAATATTTAAAAAAATTTTTAAAGTGTGGCTGCAGCCTAGTGATGGGGGAGAGCAGAGTTGGAAAAGTTGGGCCCCAACAGCCACGGTAAGGAGCCATAATATGGAAGTGTGAAGAAGAGGCCCATGTAAGGACTCACAGCAAGGAGTGGCATGATCCACTTTACACTTTCTAAAGGTCACTCTGCAAAACAGAGAGTGGGTTTGAGAAAGGCAAGAGTTGAAGTGAGAAGACTTGACAGGTGGTTATTTCAGTAGCTAGGCGAGAGATGATGGTGGCTTGGACTAGCAGAGGAGATGGAGAATACTGGTTGAATTGGGACATATTTTGGAAGTAAAGCCAACTAGACACTCTGGTGAGGGAGAGAAGGCAGCAGAACAGGAAAGAATCAAGGATAATCCTGGGTTTGGGGTTTGCATCATAGGCTAAATATTGACACTTTTACTGAGAGGGGAAGATTTACAGTTAGATACAGTTTCAAGATAGAAGGAAACAAGAATTCTGAATCCAGACATTCAAATGACCAAGAGACACATGAAAAGATGCTCAACACCACTAATCGTCAGGGAAATGCAAATCAAAACCACAATGAACTGTCCCCTCACACTTGTCTAGTAACAAAAAGACAAGAAATAATGGGTGTTGGCAAGGATGTGGAGAAAAGAGAACCCTCTTGCACTGTTGGTGGGAATATGAAATGGTGCAACCACTGTGGGAAACAGAATGGAGGTTCCTCAGAAAATTAAAAATAGAAATACTATATGACCCAGTAATTCCACTACTGGGTATATACCCAAGAAAAATGAAAACAGTAATTTGAAAAGATTGGGTGCCTGGCGGGCTCAGTGGATAGAGCACATGACTCTAGATCTCGGGGTTGTTGAGTTAAAGCCCCATGTTGGGTGTAGAGCTTACTTTCTAAAAAATGAAAAGAAGGGCAACTGGATGGCTCATCCAGTTTGGTGAGCTAATGCTTGGTTAAGCATTAGCTCAGGTCATGATCTCCTGGTTTGTGGTATTGAGCCCCGTGTTGGGGTCTATCCTGACAGTGAGGAGATATGGTATCTGCCTATATAAAAGAATGAAATCTTGCCATTTGCAACAACATTGGTGGACCTAGAGGGTATTATGCTAAGTGAAATAAAGTCAGAGAAAGACAAACCATATGATTTCACTTACATGAAGAATCTAAAAAACAATGAACACTCTTAAATACAGAGAACAAACTGGTGATTGCTAGAGGGGAGGCTGGTGGAGGGATGGGTGAAATGCATGAAGAAGATTAAGAGGTACAAACAAACAAAAAAAATTCTGACATTTATGTACTATAGAGGGGAAATCTAATAGACATCCATGTGGGATCGCCAAGTATGCAACATGAAGAATCTATTTTGGTCTAAGTTTTATTAAACCTAGTCACCTCAGAGGCATTTGGCCTTCTTTTTATCATTATTATTATTTTTTTTAATTTTGAGAGAGAGACAAAGTGAGTATGAGGAAGAGAGGGGCAGAAAGAGGGAGAGAATCCCAAACAGGCTCCGCATTGTCAGTGGAGAAACCAACTCACAAACCTTGAGATCGTGACCTGAGCTGAAATCAAGAGTTGGATGCTTGGAGCACCTGGGTGACAGTTGAGTGGCTGACTTTGGCTCAGGTCACGGTCTCGTGGTTGGTGAGTTCGAGCTCTACCTCAGGCTCTGTGCTGACAGCTCAGAGCCTGGAGCCTTCTTCAGATTCCGTGTCTCCCTTTCTCTCTGCTGCTCTCCGGCTTGTACTCCCTTTTTCTCTCTTAAATAAATAAACTTAAAAAAAAAAAAAAAAAAAGAGCTGGACGCTTAACCAACTGAGCCACCCAGGTACTCCTGACCTTTTTATCTAACCAACCTAGTGGTTGCTTCTTTTGGTTCAGACACTGATTCCTGAGTCAATAAATTTTTCTCTGAGTAACAGAGTCACTGGAGCTCCAGGTATAACAGCTCTAGAGAGAAGAAACCATCTGTGGCAGCCTTCAGCAGTAGGGGAGTAGGGGTATAAGAATAATCCGTGGAAGGAAACCTAGAGAATGTATTGAAAATCTTAGTTTTGTTCCTAGCTCTGCTACTTTTCTAACTATGAGACCTTGGGAAATTCACATAACTTCTCTGAGTCTCATTTTCTACCTCTAAAAGTAAAGTTAATCATACCTGTCCTGTCTACTTCACACGGGGGCTTTGAAGATCAAGTGAAGGTAGAGAATGATTATTGAGTGCCTCGTTTGTCTACTATGAGATAATGTAAGTTCTCATTTAATTCACAGAAACTCTGAGATATAAATATTTCCCTTTCACAAATGAGAAAAATAAGACTTAGAAAGGTTAAATAATTGTCTTCGATTTACTTCTTCACATGTGCAGGACAGAAGAGAATGAGGTAGGGGTATTCCTTCTCCTGACTCCCTGCCTGTAAGGTCACTCTGGGCTGACTGGCCCTTTGGACCAGAGGTCACAAGTCCTCCTCCCAAGTGGTCTTTCCACACAGCTCTCTCTGGTTCTGGGTTCCAGTAAACCACCCCTGCTCCTTGCTTCCTGCGGTTTCCTGGTATGTTCTCACACTTTTATAAATAGTCCCTTTATTAAGCCTCTTACATGGCCCAGTTTGAGAATGCCATCTGTTTCCAGCTGGGACCTTCACTGATATAATAACTTATCCAAGGAGGTATACCTAGTCAGTGACAGCCAGAATCTCTTTGGTTCAAAAGCCAGTCCTGTTTGATAGCATCCCATTCTTCTCAAGTGGGAAGAGACTTAGTAAACTGTAAAGTACTGTTCAGATATAAGATGTTGTCAGAAAAGACCACCAGAGTTAAAAAGCAAAACAAATTTGGCTGATTTATTTCCAGGCAAAGGAACACACTAGACTAAGGGGGAAAGGAGGTGTTTGTAAGGAAGGGGTTTCATCATTGTTATGCTCACTGAAGATTAAAATAAACCCTCTAAAAGGACTGGAATAAATCAACAGTTCTGTACATGATTGGTTAAAACAACCCCCACACTTCAGTGGTTAGAAAAAAATAAATCTTCAGATAGGTCCTGTAAGGCTCTTGCTTTAGCTGATGAGGGTCATGCAAAGTTCATGGTTTCTTTAACAGCTTTAGCTGTTTAGGAGGGTAGGAGCACAATACAGTATTCAGTGTGCTATCTCCTAGGCAAGCTCTTCTGTAAATGGGAGAACTTCCTTTTACAATACAGATGAAGAAACTAATACCCAATTATTTTCGATATCATGTCTAAGGTCATCTACACATTTGGGCTTTTGCAGATCTGGATCCAGAACCCTGAATCTCAGTCCACTTTTTTCCTCATGTATTTAACGGGAACTTTTGAGGACTACACCTATGTTATTCTTCTTTTTAAGTCCTCCATAACTAACACATAGCAAATGCTTGAGAAATATTTCCTGAACTGAATCGCTTAGTTCCTCCTGAATTTCTTCTCACTAATTGTCTTAGGCAATTTAGTCTGCTATAACAAAAATACCATAAACTTCGTGACTTAAATGACAAACTCCTATTTTTCACAGTTCTGGAGGCTGGGAAGTCCACGATGAAGGTTCTAGTAGATTCAGTATCTGATGAGAGCCTTCCTTCTGATCTGCACACATCCACTTCTTGCATCCACCCTTGGTCCCCCAAAATGTGTGTCCATCTCACTTGCTAAATACATTCATTTCATCCCAACAGCCCCAAAGTTCTTATAGGTCATTCCAGCATAAAGTCTAAAGTGCAAGTCTTATCTGAATATCATCTAAATCAGATACAGATGAGACTCATCCTCAGGCAGAATTCCTTTCCAGCTCTAAGCCTGTGAAACCAAGTGAGTGCATCCACAATACAGTGATAGGGCAGGCATACGTAGGCATTTACATTCCAAAAGGAAGATATGGGAAAGAAGAGGACAAACTTAATGAGAGCTTAAAGCCTGAGAATAATCCCCTTTGGCTCTATACTGCCTTTGGCACAGCCTTTTGGGCCCCCAAAAGGGGGTCCAGTTGAGGGCTGCCACTGCTGCAGTGTCTTGCCTGAGAAACATCCTCTGGGCTCTAACTGGTGGTGGTCACACCCCCCGGGCTTTGGGTAGCCCCGCCCCAGAGCTGTGGGTAGAAGCCATCTGGCCTGTTGTAACAGGTAATAGCTTCCTCTTTTGAAAGCCTGATGGCACCCCTAATGATCTCAAATTGTTTCCAGGGTCATTCGTTCCCTGTCTTATACAATAGCTTTTGTTCCAACCAAACAGCTCTGTGGTCCTGGTCCTGTAAAATCCAAGAAGTCCAACAGCCTTTCTTCATTCCATCCATCTCCATCCCCTTAAATTCTAACTGGAGTATCCCTGCTGGGGTGGTCGATTAGTTCTCTGGTTCATATCCACACTAATCTCCTTATCAAATGGTCAGCCAGCCGTACCTTTAGTGTTCTCTTTAAATATGCCTTCTCATTTTTTGTAATGTGGACAGGCTTAGAATTTTCCAAATCTTTAAATTCCGGTTCATCTTTGCCTAACAGTTCTATCCTCAGTTCATATCTCTTCTCATTTTACCAATAAGCTGTCAGGAGGAACCAAGCACTTCTTCAATACTTGGCTTAGAAATCTCAGCTAGATACCAATTTCATCGCTTGTAAACCTTCACAGAGTGTGAGAACAATATTACAAATCAGCCAACTGCTTTGCTACTTTATAATAAAGATCACCTTTCCTCCTGTTTCCAATAACTTGTTCCTCATTTCTGCCTGAAACCAGAATGGCCTTTACTATCCATATTTCTAGCAACATTCTATTCATGTATGCTCTTTAAAAAAAAAAAAAAGGCATTCTCTCCAGCTCTCTTCTTTCTGAGCCCTCGCCAAAATCACCTTTAGCAATCCCTTCACAGCAATATTGAGTTTTTCCAGCATGCACCCCCCCCAATACTAGCCCCCACCCATTACCCACTTCCAAAACTGCTTCCACACTTTTAGGTGTTTATTATAGGAGTACACCCACTTCTCTGTACCAATTTTTGACTTAGCTTGTACTACTGTAACAAAAATATAATAGACTACTTGGCTTAAACACTATTAACCTTCACAATAAAAGTTATTTTGCTACCAAAAAATGGGTCTGTTCAGAAATAGCAGAGGGATGCCTGGGTGGCTCAGTTGGTTAAGTGTCTAACTTTGACTCAGGTCATGATCTTATGGTTTGTGAGTTTGAGCCCCACATTGGGCTCTGTGCTAACAGCTCAGAACCAGGAGCCTGCTTCAGATTCTGTGTGTGTCTCTTTCTGCCCCTGCCTCTCTCTCTCTCTCTCTCTCTCTCATTCTCTCTCTCTCTCAAAAAATAAACATTTAAAATAAGTTTAGAAATAGCAGAGAATTGCAATTCAGGACATGCAAGCTACAGCAAAACCATACACATATCCAACAAGCAAAGGAGAGGGATGTTATTTTAGGAAGAAGAAAGAAAAAGTCAAGAAGGATTGTGTTTTTTTTTTTTTTAATGTTTTTTATTTATTTCTAGGAGAGAGAGACAGCGTGAGCAGGGGAGGGTCAGAGAGAGAGGGAGTCACAGACTGAAACAGGCTCCAGGCTCCGAGCTGGCAGTCAGCACAAAGCCTGACGCGGGGCCCGAACCCACGAACCGCGAGATCATGACCTAAGCGAAAGCCGGAAAGTCGGACACTTAACCGACTAAGCCACCCAGGCGCCCCAAGAAGGATTGTTTTGAAAGACCATTGGAGAAAAGCAAGAGTTCAGGGTGATGGCTTCTCATTAGCTGGTTGCAGAGGGAGTCAATGTCTTGTAGAAGATACAATATACATCTTTTCCCTGTTGGGGCCTGAAATTGAGGATTCTTTCCTGAAGATGATTCTTCTGTTGGGGTAATAGACACTGCTATTGGGAGTCTATAATTGACAATTCTTCCTATAACTAACATTGAGCGGTGTGTCTGTCCTCTGTCTACTTTAGTGAGGTTTTCCCTTGTTAATTTTCATACAACAAACATTTATTTCTCACACTTGCAGGCTGGAAAGTCCAAAATCAAGGCACCGGTAGATTTGGTGTCTACAGCCCTATTACTAGTTTGCAGATGGTGGCCTTCTTGCTATATTGGTGAGAGAGAAGAGTTCTGGTCTTATCCCTCACCTTTTTTGGGGGGGTTGGGGGTGGGTGAGGGACAGAGAGAGAAGGAGAGAGAATACAGAGCCCTTAGTGGGGCTTGATCTCATGAATCACTTATCTGATTGAGCGGCCCAGGCACCCCTTGGTCTCATCCCCTTATAAAGGTCCAAATCCCCTCAGGAAGCTCCACCTTCATGACTTCATTGAAATCTAATCACACCTTCTAAAGGCCCCACCTTCTAAAACTAACACATTGGAGATTAGGGCTTCAACAAAGGAATTTGAGGAGAACACAAACTTTCAGTCCATAGCACTAATTATGATTACATTTTTCAAAAATTAAAGGAGTTTGTTTAGACATCATTTATAGATCAGAAGACTGGAAAGAATTAAAGGAATGGGGGCTGCCTATCTATTTTTGGTTAGTAAATGAAGAAAATCATCATGAGAATTAGAATTTACCCCAAAATAATTGCCATCAAGCATTTCTTGCATACCAGAAATGTGCAAGCATTATCTCAATTAATCCTGACAGCAACCCTGCAAGTAAACTCAGATTCTTGGAGGTCAGGATTTGCCAAACTGATATGTGCCCTTATTATCCAATTCTCAGTGTATGCATTCAGGATTCAGAACGCCAAGAGAAATATGTGATGTATTCCTACAGCTAATGTTCTGTCTCAGTCTTCCTTCCGTTCTCTCATGGTTTCCGTATTAACTCATTTCAACTTTGCTATTGTTGTTTGGAATCCTTTCTCTGAGCACAACATTGCCAAAAGGAGCAGATGAAAAGCAAATTTGTAAGTAAGCACTCTGTAAGTAAGGCGATATCCCCTTTATTTTTTAGGACAAGGAACTTCCGCCAGGCCCAGTGGGACCTCTGCCCCCCTCCTCAGGTCACAGGTGAACACCAAGACTAGTTTCAGGTGTGAAGCTCAGGTCTGTCTGCTCCCAGGAGATGGCAGCAGCAGCCGCCACAGCCTCGGCCTGCTGGAGATTGCAGACAGGATTGGTCCTTATGCCTCTTGGCATCCAAGCCTAGAAAATTCTTGGTATTAGAGACCACTTTATGCCTCCCTTGGTTTGCTGAGCTTGGTTGGAGCCAAGGCACAGGGAATGCAGGAACTGGCAATGATTCGTCATCTCATAAGCGCCTGGTTCTTTTGTAAACACTTTGGTCCGAACTGTGACCTTGAAGCATGTATCGAAGGAGGACCAGGAAGTCTCTGGCCAGGGAAAAGAGCTTCAAAAAGAAACAAATACAGTTGACCCTTGAAGGGCGGTTAGGGGCACCAACCTCCCTCTCCACCCTCTTGCAGTCTGAAATCCATGTAAAACTTTTGACTCCCTAAAAACTTAACTACAAATATCCTATCGTTGACTGGAAGCCTTACCCATAACGTAAACAGTCAATTTACACGTATTTTGTATGTTATGCATATTATATGCTCTATTCTTACAATAAAGTAAGCTAGGAAAAGAAGAAAACATTATTAAAATCGTAAGGAAGAGAAAATACATTTAGAGTACTGTATTATATTTATAAAAAAAAAAATCCGCTTATCAGTAGACCCATGCAGTTCAAAGCCATGTCATTCAAAGCCTGTAGTAATTTAAACACTTACATCCACACAGGTGTGAATGCAGAACCCCAGCTCACAGCTTGGTGCCAGAAAGAGAATATAGATTCTCAACCCAGCCTCCCAGCTACCAGCCAGCTGACCTTGTCACTGACTCTGTCAGAGCTGCAGTTTTCTAGCAATCAGCCTCGCGTGGACTCAGTGATGTAAAGTGCCTGCTAATTCTTAAATTATGAGTTACTGTACTTTTATTTTCTGGATTCCGTAAGGTTGGGCCTTCACCCTTTCAGAATTTTAAAAATCCCAGACACAGCAAGTGCTACAGGGCCCCAGTTAATCCCAGGTGAGCACATATCCTGGTTCGGTGAGCACTGCCAGCTGCCTGGGAGGTGGGCAGGAGTCCCAGGAAATGTCTGAACACCACACGGCCATGGATGAACTGTCAACTGCTGGGGGTTGCTTTGCAAATTACCATGTCTAAATGAGGCTGACAAAATAATATTCCAAAAAGCAATTAACACCGATTCCTAGTGTTTTTGGAACCAGAAGTCCTTTTGGGAAAAGTGAGACAGGCTCAGAAAAAATTATCCCACCCCTCTGGGTAGAAATGTTTGAGGTTAAGGGGCACCTGGGTGGCTCAGTCATTTGAGTGCTGGGCTCTTCATTTTGCCTCAAGTCATGATCCTAGGGTCATGGAATCAAGCTCCATGTCAGGGTCCACACTGAGTGTGGAACCTGCTTAAGATTCTCTCTCTCCTTGTGCCCCTCTCCCCCACTCATGCTCTGTCTCTCTAAAATTAAAAAATAATAATAATAAGTAAATAAAAAAATTTTTTAAATAAAAGAAATGTTGAGGTTAAGAGAATTCTTAAGTCATGATCTGTCGGTGCTTCTGTCCTATTGTTACAACCAGGAGCTCAGCATGGTTTTTGTGAAAGAGAAAATGGAACTCACCCCTCTCATTTCCTCCCTGCTTCAACCTCCTTGTTCTGCCCTTCATCAGCTGGACTGCTTCAACTTGGATCCATTCATTTGGTAAATACTTACTGGTCCCCTACTATGTGCCAGGTGCTGGGAATATACCTAGCTATTAAGGAGGTCACAGTCAACTAGTCAGATATGAAATGGGTTAAGCATACAAAGTACCCAGAAAGGATCAGCATAGAAATATAAAATACAAAGTAGCAATAGTCCTTTATCTCCATAAGGACACAGGCCAAATATCTTTACTAAACCTAGAAAATAGTAGACTCATCTAGAGTAGGCCTACAGGTGTTGGCCCTTGCAAGTCTGTCAAGGCCACTTCTCTTTCCCCTTTCACATGAAAGTCATCATACGAGAATTTCTTTCTGAGTTAAGAAACTGGATCCAGAAAGCCACTTTATTTTTTTTTATGTTTATTTTTGAGAGAGAGAGAATGAGTAAGGGAGGGGCAGGGTGTGGGAGACAGAGGATCCCAAGCAGACTCTGTGCTGACAGCACAGAGCCCAATGCAAGGCTTGAACTCATGAACCGTGAGATCATGACCTGAGCCAAAGTCAGACATTTAACCAACTGAGCCACCCAGGCACCCCCTGGATGAAAGAGAGCCACTTTATTTTTTTTAATTTTTTTTTAAAAATATTTTATTTATTTCTAGGAGAGAGAGAGACAGCGTGAGCAGGGGAGGGTCAGAGAGAGAGGGAGACACAGAATATGAAGCAGGCTCCAGGCTCTGGGCTGGCAGTCAGCACAGAGCCCGATGCGGGGCTCGAACCCATGAACCGCGAGATCATGACCTAAGCGAAAGTCGGACGCTTAACCGACTAAGCCACCCAGGCGCCCCGAAAGAGAGCCACTTTAAATGGAAATATGTATATGTCACCTGACATGAAAGGATCAGGCTGACTGGGGACAGCTTCTTTATGTTTTCTGCATTAGAACATCAGCACAGGTGACGGTCAGGGTAAAGAAGTTTCAGTGTTAACTGAAACAGAGAGAACTACAAAATGACCGAAATAGAAGAGCCTAGTGACAGCGAGTTCTAGATGGCTCTACCCTAGAAAAGAGAACCAGATCCAGCATGCAGAGCAGGTCAGAAAGTAAGGGGACAGGGAACTCAGCTGAGCTACACAGTACAACGAACAAACACAAAGGAAGCAAACCAGTTCTCCGGGTTCCCCAACATCTCAAATCAATCGGAAGTCAACTGAAGCTTGTCTTCAGAGAGACACCAGATGCCTTCATAATGTTGGAGTAAGGCCAAATCATTTCTCAAATGCAAATTTCTATAGAGACCTTTCTTACAGTGATAATTTTCTTTTATTTTCTTCATGTATATTTCCAAGGAAGCTCAAAATTACCTCCTGTCCCTCCACCTCTACAACCAACTTACGGCAATGCCGGTTACTAAGTACACAGCACAAAGGTTGAGAACCTCTGTCCTTTGGCCTAATTTTGTGCAGTTTAATGTTCAGGTCACTGCTCTCAGAGCCCAAAAAATAACCAGCGTTATATTAGGATTCTCTGGTGAGCACATTCAAAGAGATGCCTCTAAGCGGTGGCTCTCATTCTTGGCTGCATTTTGGAATCACATGGGGAACTTTTAAAACTTCCCACACCATATCCCCAGTTACATGTTAGGGGTGGGGCCTAGGCATTGATCTATTCATTTTAAGTTCCTCAAAAGGTTTCTCTTTTTTTCCTTTCCCTTACAATTATGGATTCCCTTACAATTTATTTACCAAAGACGCTGGCTGGGGGCTGATTCTGCCAGCCAGGTGCTTAGTTTCTCGAAAGACTTCTATGTGCAGCCACGGTTGAGAATGTTTCCCCCTTCTGCTCAGCAGGAAGCTGTTGGTACCTGGCAGCTACTTCTTTTCCCTTTGGAATTTCTCCTGAGCAGTAAGCATCAGGAAACCAGATGCTGCAGTGGCAGCTCATTTGGACATCCACTCAGTCCTAAGATTCCCATTTTGACTTCCCCACCTTGTCGACCAGGTCTACAATGAAAATTATTTGGTACTTAAAATTGTATTTCTTTTTTTTTTAATGTTTTATTTATTTCTGAGAGAGAGAGATAGCGTGAGAAGGGAAGGGTCAGAGAAAGAGGGAGACACAGAATCTGAAACAGGCTCCAGGCTCTGAGCTGGCTGTCAGCACAGAGCCCGACATGGGGTTTGAACCCATGAACCTCAAGATCATGACCTGAGCTGAAGTTGGACGCTTAACCAACTGAGCCACCCAGGTGCTCCTAAAGTTATATTTCAAAGAGAATTGATAACAGGTGATGCCAGTGTAAGTGGCATGCTCTGGAGACCTCACATTCATCCTAAAAGCAAACAGAAATGCTTCTTTAAATCTCCCACACTAAGTCTTTTTCCTCTCCTCCTTCTTTACCCATTTTTGTCTTCCCCTCTCTTCCTACCTATCTCCTTCACTGCTCTCCTGCACTATCACTGTCTCTCTGTTCCTGTTCTTCTTACGCCTTGTTTATCTTTCATTACCTTCTGCATCTCCCTGTTCCTGCTGCATCTGACTTGACTCCTTTCACTCTTTATTATCTTGTCTCCCCCTTACCCGTAACACACACCTCTCTCCTCTGTTTCATCATCTTTTCCACTTGCTGCTCCTTAACGGACTAAACTATAGAACAAAGCCATTGTCAGATATTTATAATTACTGAATAAGATATTTGTTGTTAACTTTAAAAGCAGGTCAGTCGTGGGGCACCTAGCTGGCTCAGCTAGTAGAGCATATGACCCTTGATCTCCAGGTTGTGAGTTTGAGCCCCACACTGGGCGTAGAAATTACTTAAATAAAAGCAATTAAGTTCTGAAAATGCTGTATTTGTCTCTCCAAGGAGAAAGAAAAAAAAAACTTGCTCATAGCATTCTTTAAGTACTAACTATAATAATTATTTTTCTGATAACTTCCTTTATTGACCTAAGATTACTTTTTTCATGTAGTTCAGTGACCCTCAATACAAAAATGGTTCTTTGTTCTTCCACAATCCGGACAACCGTAGCTAACATCACCTTAAAAAGAGAAACAAACTAAAAACAGCAGTTGAGTGTATGCACCCTGAATTGCATATTCAGTTGCAAAATCATTATCATTATTATTGTAATTGCAGAGAGGAGGCATTTAAATAATTGTTCAAAGTATCTTCTCAAGGAACTAAGTAAATCAGGGCCAGCTGTCACAAACCAACCTACAATAATAATCCTGTATGTGCATCCTCAGTATTCATAGCAACTCTACAGTAACAAATTTGTGCATTCATCCAATGTCCTTAAACAACCTAAAAAATAACAAACAAACCTTGATCAAACCCAGTGTCTCACTTGGTAGTTGACCTATGTTTTTAAGCAATGTCCCTGAACAACCTTAGAATCAGAAGCCACCAAACAGAAATTGCACCACCGATTCAATGACAAATGGAGGAGGGGAGCAACAATTCTAGGCACACAAGTAGAGTGGAAGCAGGGTAGACAGACCCTCAGACAACTAAAACACTTAGGAGAAATATCTACAAGGACAGACAAAGATTGACTTGAAACTTGTAAACAAACGGGAGCTATGAGAAAAAAGGAAAGGTCTTGTTTTTAGTTTAGTGAAATCAGCCAAAAGAATTTGAGATTTTTCTCTTCCCAAGATGCAGCTGTAAAATGACTAATAGGAATTAAGTGAGCCTGCACCAAGAACTGAATGTGCCACTTCACTGGGAACAGAAAATGTTCCCCTGATAGAGGCTGTCCTCTCAGATTAGTACCTTGGGTATTTTAAAGAGGATCAGCCAGACACAGATACAGTGCATTTACAAAGAACAAGAATTATCCAAGCATCTTGGCAACTTTTCCCCATATCATTGGTACTTTGGGATCATGTTTATGTCTTTAATTCCATGTCCCTGAAGAAACTCAGGAGTGAAGGAAAAAGGAAGAGGGAGAAACAATTTCGTGCCACGTTGTTTTTTCCTTGCTGGGCTGTTGTGTTCTAGGAGGAGTCTTGCAGAAGACTTGGCCTGAGCAATTTAAGAAGGGTGAATGACCAGTACTTAAGAAAGATAGTAACTGCTCTGAACCAGCCTTCTCAGGGTCTAAAAATCACACAACTAGTTGTAATGGGTCAATATGATTTGCATAGTTGCATATCCCCAACTAAAATCATGTTTGCTACACACAGTCTCATCCTGTTTCAGTAATTAAATTTTTTTCTACAAAAGTATCAGAAGGGGTACTGATTAACATTTTCAAAGACGTTTCAAGGCACAATCTGTGTGTTTTTTTTCCTCATTGTAAAAGTAAGACACCAACATAAAAATAAATTCAAATTTCAAAAAAATTTAAATTGGAAGGGCACCTGGGCAGCTCAGTTGGTTAAGCTGCTGACTTCGGCTCAGGTCATGATCTTATGGTTTATGAATTCAAACCTGGCATTGGGCTCTCTGCTGTCAGTACAGAGCCTGCTTTGGATCCTCTGCCCCCCTCTCTCTCTGGGATCCCCTGTCTCCATCATTCTCTGCCTCTCCCCCACTTGTATACACTCTCTCTTTAAAAATTATTTTTTAAAGTTTAAAATGGAAAGAAAAATCTTCTCACTCTTATCCCAAGATAAGCGCTGTTAACTATTTGTGTATTCTTTTTACATGTGCGTATATAATGTATACACCATCTTTACACAAAGCAAATCATATAATATACAATGTCCTATTGTGAGATAATAGCAAATATACACATTGGTTTCTAACCCTCAGTTCCCTGCACAGAGCTCCTAAAGCCCTTATAAATTTCTAAGTGATAAGAGCACCAGTAGCATCTTTTGTTCTTATATTCGGTCTTTGATCCCACTTCCTGACACAAATTCTGAAATCCCTTTGAATTTCCTGTCAGTGTCTTTTGTTGTAGTGAGGTGGGCTCCTGGATGGCACCTGAATGGGGGCTGATCCCCAGAAAGACCAGGCCGTGATTATAAGCTTGGAATTTTCAGCCCCACCCCTCACTCTCCAAAGAAGGGGACAAGGGCTAGAAATGGAATTAATGATTGATGATGCCTTCATGTTGAAGCATCCATGAAAATCCCAATAGTATGGAGTTCAGAGAGCTCCCAGATTGGTGAACAAACCCAGTTAACAGGTGGTTGACACAGCCCAACTCATTAGGGGACAGAAGATCCTGCACTTGGGACCCTCCCAGACCTCCCTTTATATATCTCTTCTTTTTTATATACATTTTTTTAATATATCTCTTCATCTGGCTGCTCTTCTATATCCTTTACATTATCCTTTATAATATAATAAACTGGCAGACATAGTGTTTCCCTGAGTTCTGTGAGCTGTTCTAGCAAATAATCAAGTCCAAAGGGATTCGAAGTCATGGGAACCTCTGATTTATAGCCAAGACAGAAGTTTGGCTTAGGTGGATAACCTAAGTACCTACTACTTGAGATTGGCATCTGAAGTCAGGAGCAATCAGATGAAACTGAGCGCCTCACCTGTGGGATCTTACTCTATCTCTAGGTAGATACTGCCAGAATTGAATTAAATTGCAGGATACCCAGCTGGTGTCACAGATAATTGGTTGGTATGGGAAAAACTCCCACATATTTGGTATCAGAGTATTGTGAGTGTGGTAGTAGTGTGAGAGCAAAGGACACACAGGAAGAAGACTGGGTTTTTCCTAAACACCCATACCTTGCTTCATTCACTTAGTAATATGTCAGAAATATTTCCATGTCAGCACATATAGGTTTTCCAAGATCTTTTAATCACTGGATATACTGTAATTTATGTAATCATTGTTCCATTGAGGAACTTTTAAATAATTTTCACTTAGGGGCACCTGGGTGGCTTAGTCGGTTAAGCGTCCGAGTTTCGCTTAGGTCATGATCTCGCGGTTCGTGGGTTCAAGCCCCACATCGGGCTCTGTGCTGACTGCCAGCTCGGAGCCCAGAGCCTGTTTCAGAGTCTGTGACTCCCTCTCTCTCTGACCCTCCCCTGCTCACGCTGTCTCTCTCTCTCTCTCTCTCCTGGAAATAAATAAAAAAACATTAAAAACATTTTAAATAATTTTCACTTATTGTTATGATAAAAAATGTTCCCATGAATATCCTTATATGTATCATTGGGAACTTGTGTGACTCTTATCTGTAAATTCCCTTAAGTGAAATTGCTAGGTCAAAATATGTGCACATTTAACATTGGATTAGATGTTCCCATATTGTAACCCCAAAATAGTTGTTTAGTACACATTTCCATCAATAGTACAAGTTCACTTATATCCTTCCCAAAACTGAGTTTTATCAAACTTGCAACTTTTTATCAACCTTATAGATAAAAATAGTATCACATTGTTGTGATTTGCACCTTCTAAGCACTAGTGAAGTTGTGGGGGTTCCCTCCCCCCACCAAGTAGTTTTTGCCATTCTTACTTTATGAAATAGTTGGCCATATTCTTTGCCCATTCTTCTGTTTTTCTTATAAAACTGTTAAGCTTTCTTTATATAATAAATAAGAACTTCTTTTCTTGGGTTTCAAATATTTTTTCTATTTACAGAGTTTTCTTGTCACTGTTGTCATATTAGTTTTTACCATATGAAAGTTTTTTTAATTTTTTTTATGTCTTCATTTTATTTTGAGGGACTGAGACAGAGAGTGAGCAGGGGAGGGGCAGAAAGAGAGAGGGAGACACAGAATCTGAAGCAGGCTCCAGGCTCCGAGCTGTCAGCACAGAGCCCCATGCAGGGCTTGTACCCACAGACCGTGAGATCATGGCCTGAGCTGAAGTCGGACACTTAACCGACTGAGCCATCCAGGCGCCCCTAAAAGTTTTTTTTTTTATTTAACTTTATTTTTAAGTAGGCTTCACGCCCAGCGCAGAGCCCAATGCGGGGTTTAACCTCACAACCCCGAGATCAAAACCTGAGCTGAGATCAAAACTCAGATGCTTAACTGAGTGAGCCACCCAGGCACCCCCACCATATGAATGTTTTAAATGTTTTATACCAAAGCATTTATCAACATTTTCCTGTTTTGGTTTCTGAATTTTGTCTGTGTTTTAATTATTAGCCCTCTTGCTTGATGGGTCTCTTTATATGGTTGCCACTTTAATGCACCAGGGCTTGGTTTGAATTCCACTATGTCATATGGTATAGGTTAAACAATTCGATTTTACTACAGAAAGAGGAAACTTACAAAGTCAAGGTCATTAAGAGAAGGGAGGATCCTCTTATTGTCCCTGGCTGACCTGCTGACCTTCCGGAATGGTTTGTGTTCCAGGGAAGGGAACTCTGCCTCTCTTTTGATCTCTTTTTTGTATAGGACAGGTAAGTGTGAGAGTCAGCCTAATCAGTGAAAGGAAGAATCAGACTGTCTTGGCATTAGGCAGCCAGGGTGTTAGTGCCAGCTTTCTACCAGAGTTGCCTGGGAAACACACAGAACTGCCCAGCATCCAGGCTTTGGGGCCCATGGGATGTTATACAAGCAAAGCCAGTGGTCCCATGGAAAGCTGAGCTTGTGGACAGCTCCTCAGCCTGGGAGAAACTGCTTCTCTCGGGCTCCATCCCCCCCATACCTGGTTTGTGCTAGCTTGCTGTCCATGCAGTGCCGAATGAGCACCCAGATCCGTTTACAAGCCTACTCTCTGTGTCACATTAGTTAAGGAGTTAGGGAATGGAGGTGAGTAGGACTCATTTTTTATTCCCAACTTTTTACTTTGAAAATTTTCAGACCCACAAAGGTTAAAAGAATGACAACGACTGCCTTTATATTCTTCACCTGGATTCACCAATTGTTAACATTTTGTCATCTCTGCTGTCTCTTTCTATAAATACACATTTTTATGCACTGAAGCATTTGAAAGTAAGTTGAATACTTTATGATGGTTCACTAAAATAATTCAGTATACATTTCCTAAAAATAAAGGCCTTATCCCACATTACTGCAATGCCATTTTCAGACATAGGAAAATTAATGGTTCAGTATCTTTAATTCCACATTGAAATTTCTCTAATTGTCCTAAATGTCTTTTATGGCCATCTTTTTTTGTTTCATCTAAGATCTTAACAAGGTCCAGACATTACATTTGGTTCTATCTCTAGTCCAGTGCACTGAGGTGAACATCCAGCTTTTCATTGTCGTGACTGGGGGTACTACTGGTATCTAGTGTATAGGGACCTTGGATACCTGCTAAGTATCCTATAATACACAGGCAATCCCCTACCACCACACACACACACACTGAAGAATTAGATGATTCAAAATGTCAACTAGTGTTGAGATTAAAAGACCTCTCTAGTCTAATCTAGAACAGTCTACTCACTTTTTTGTTGTTGTTTTTCAGGACACTGACTTGTAATACCCAGGCCAGTTGTAATGTAGAATGTCCCATGCTCCAGGATTTCTGGTTTCCTCATGATTCGTTTCCATTTGAACATATTTGGCAAGAATATTACTTAGATCATTGTAACGGTTAGCTATTACTACATACCAGCCCACCCCCAAACTCAGCGGCATTCTATTAACAACCATTGACTAGGTAGTTTTGCTGATATGGGCTGGGCTCAACCGATTTTGGCCGCACTCATTCATGGGTCTGCAGTCATTTGGCAGATTGACTGGGGGCTGGCTGGTCTAGGATGACATCAGCTAGGGTGACTGGGCTCGGCTCCACTGATTTATCACATTTAGCAGGCTAGCCCTGGCCTATTCTCGTGGAAGAAGAAGGATTGGAAGGAAAGTGGGAGCATGTAATGTCTATCAAGGCCTAGGCTTAGAACTGGCACTCTGTCACTTCAATTGCATTATATGGGCCAACTAAGATAACAAGGCCAGCCTATATTTCAGGTGGTAGAGAAATAAACTCTATCTCTTGATGGCAGTTGCTGCAAAGTGACACTGCAAGGGGTGTGGACAGTGGGGGAAAGAATCTGGGTCTATTGTAGTCAATCGATCAAAGTTATTGTCTACCTCTTATTGAATCATATTAGGAGGTATATAATGTCAGCTTGTCCACTATTAGTGATGTTAAGTTTGATACTTGATTAAGTGGTAATCGACAGCTCTCGTTTGGAAAACGATATCTTTTGTATATGTGGGTGATGCTTTTGTGCACTGCTGCTGTCCTATCTCTGTTCTGTTAGCCACTGTTTGAGTTTCCTAGGGCTGCTGTAAGGAAGTACCCACAAATTGGGTGGCTAAAACAACAGAAATTTATTGTCTCATAGTTCTGAAGGAAAGAAGTATAAAAACAGTGTGTCGGCAGGGGCTCCCTGTGAAACTTTAGGAGAGAATTCTTCCCTGCCTCTTCCAGCTTCTGGTAGCCCCAGACATTCCTTGTCTGGGAACTTGTCTGCAACCGCAGCACTTTGCTTCAGCCACCATATCCCCATGGCATTCTTCCTGTGACTCTGTGTCTTCACATGACCGTCTTCTATAAGGACACCAGTCATACTGGATTAGAGATCTCATCGTAACTAATTACATATACAATGACCCTATTTCCAAATAACATCACATTCTAGGGTCCTAGGGGTAGGACTTCAACATACCTTTCTTGGGAAACATAATTCAACCTATAACACCCATCAACCCTTCACCCAAAGGTTTTATCATCCACTCATAGTCCTTGATTGAATGAGTTCTTACATTGGGGATTGCATAACTGTTTTTCTTAAGCCTCATCATTTCTTTAACATTTATTAGCTGGCATTCTTCTGTAAAGAAGAGGGCTTTATTTTCCTATTTCTTTCCCATCTCTTCTTTCCTCCCCCCTCCCCTTTTTTTAATGTTTATTTTTGAGAGAGAGAATGAGAATATGAGTTGGGGAGGAGCAGAGAGAGAGGGAGACACAGAATCTGAAGCAGGCTCCAGGCTCTGAGCTGTCGGCACAGAGCCCGACACTGGGCTTGAACCCACAAACCATAAGATCATGACCTGAGCTGAAGCTGGAAGCCCAACTGACTGACCACCCAGGCGCCCCTCCCTCCCCCTTTTAAATCCCTTTGAATGTGTGGCTTTTTCTTTTTATACACCATCATTTTTATATAGCCATACAAACAAAATTTTGGTGGTCTGATTGTCTCCAATTTGGCTAGTGAGAGTCCATAAAGTCAACTCTTAGAGAAAAAAGCACAATAAGTATTTAAACTTCTATCAAATTTAAATTTCTTTTTTTAAATTTTTTAATGTTTATTTATTTTTGAGAGAGACAGAGTGCAAGCAGGAGAGGGCCAGAGAGAGAGAGAGAATCTGAAGCAAGCTTCAGGCTCCAAAATGTCAGCACAGAGCCCAATGCGGGGCTTGAACTCACACACCCAGAGATCACGACCTGAGCTAAAGTTGGACCCTTAACTGACTGAGCCACTCAGGTGTCCCTAAAATTCTTATTAAATTGTAATGTGACTACTCCCACTAATCTATCCCAGAGGACCTACCTCTGCTGTCCCAATGAGTCAGGGCTTATATTTTTCTCCCTGGGGAGGCTATGTGATTGTTCCACATGGGAAAGGTCTCATCACCATTCCTAAAGTACAGCCATTAAAAAAAAAACAACCAACCTGTCATTTATTGAGTATACTATTTTACATATGTTATTCTATTTTTTGAGAGAGAGTAAGCGAGTGGAGGAGAGGGACATATAGAACGAGAATTTCAAGCAGGCCCCCTACCCAACTCAAAACCCCACTTGGGGTTCAATATCCCAACTGCTAGATTATGACCTGAGCAGAAATCAAGAGTCTGATGCTTAAATGACTGAGCCACTCAGGTGCCCCTACATATATTATTTTAAATGTCATATAAGTCTGTGCCTAGGTAATTACTGCATATTTATATATACTATATATGTGTGTGTGTATATATATATATATATATATGTTACTATATATTACAAATGAGAAATTGGAGGTTTAAAAGTGAGATGCTGGAAAGGATATGGATTTTTGCACACCGATGGTTTGAATCCTGGCTTTATGACCTTTTAGGTAAGTGATCTAGGGCGGCTGTAGGTATAGGTTTGTTTATCTGTACTATAGTGAGGAGGGTACTTGCCTCACAGGTCTGAGCCCAGCTGTTTACCTGACATAGAGTGGATGTCTGCTAGTTTGCTATGTCCATATCCTGAGAACTTCTACTAGGTCATGTGGGATAAATAGTAGGATAAATAGTGTCACCGAGTCCACTAGCAATTAATTAGTAATCCATCAACTTCATTAATTCAGAGTATGCTCGCTAGGAATTAGAGATACCTCAACCTAAGTTTTAGCTAAAATTTACCTTTACATATCTTTGGGGGAGGGGGATTTCCTAATCAATAATATTAGTATATGTGCTGCTGAAGCGAGCACTCCTAATCAATAATATTGTGGGAAGGAGGGGCACCTGGGTGGCTTAGTCGGTTAAGCGTCCGACTTTCGCTTAGGTCATGATCTCGCGGTTCGTGGGTTCGAGCCCCGCGTCGGTCTCTGTGCTGACTGCCAGCTCAGAGCCTGGAGCCCGTTTCAGTCTGTGACTCCCTCTCTCTCTGACCCTGCTCACGCTGTCTCTCTCTCCTAGAAATAAATAAAAAACATTAAAAAAAAAAATATTGTGGGAAGGAGATCATATCTATTCAGCTTAAGAGAACAACTTTTGGGGAGATCTTTTACATGCATATTAGGAAGTTTGTTTACAAATCATTCTTCAAAGCAAACTCAATTTGTTCATCTGAAAACCGTGCGTTCGTTCATTCCACAAATAGTATTGAGCACCTACTCTGTCCCATGCAGTGTTCTAGGCACTTGGGATATGTCAAAGAATAAAACAAATATTCCTGCCCTTGTTTACCTTCTAGTTGGGGCAGACAGGTGAAAAACAAATAAATTTGCAAGTTCTATGCAATATTGGAAGTAGTTAAGTGCTAGTGAGAAAAAGAAACAAAGTAGGAGGGTACAGGAGGGGATTGCAACTTTAAATAGGCTTGTCATCATTTTAAAGGTGATATTTTGAGGGGCGCCTGGGTGGCTCAGTCGGTTAAGGATCTGACTCTTGGTTTCAGTTAAGATCACGATCTCATTATTTGAACCCCACAGCAGGCTCTACGCTGACAATGCAAAGCCTGCTTGGGATTCTCTCTTTCCCTCTCTCTCTCTGCCCCTCTTCCCCATCTCATGCTGTCTCTGTCTCTCTCTATATAAAGAAATAGACTTTTAAAAAAAGGGAGGGGGGATATCTTGAGCCAAGATTTGAAGGAGGCGAGGAAGCTGTTCAGGTGGCCGCCTGGGAAAACAGCAAATGCCAAGGCCCTTGGGCAGGAGTTTGGCTGGCCTGCTGGAGGCATAGCAAGGAGGCCAGTGTGGCTGGAGTACAATGAATGAGTATTTTATTTTGTTTATCTAACAAACACTTAATGAGCCCTTATTAGTAGCAGTATGTTAAGCACTTAAAAAATATTAACTAAGGGCGCCTGGATGGCTCAGTCGGTTGAGTATCCAACTTTGACTCAGGTCATGATCTCACAGTTCGTGGGTTCGAGTCCCGCATCGGGCTCTGTGCTTACAGCTAGCTCAGAGCCTGGAGCCTGCTTCAGCTTCTGTGTCTCCTTCTCTCTTTGCCCCTCCCACTCACTATCTCTCTCACTCTATCTCTCAAAAATAAATAAGTGTAAAAATTTAAAAAAATAATTTTTTTTTTTTTAAATTAACTAAACCAGGGGCACCTGGGTGCTCAGTCAGTTGAGTACCCAACTTAGGCTCAGGTCATGAGCTCCACTGGTTTGGTTTGTGAGTTTGAACCCTGCATCAGGCTCTCTGCTGTCAGCCTGGAGCCTGCTTTGGATCCTGTCTCCCTCTCTCTGCCCATCCCCCACTCGTGTGTGTCTGTATGCTCTGCTTGCTCTCTCTCTCTCAAAAATAAACATTAAAAAAAAGTAACTAATCTTCCCAACAACTATGTGAAGTGAATACTGTTTTTCCCTTTTCCAGATGAGGAAACTAAAGCACAAGAAGGCTAAAAAAAAATGCCTCCAAATGATGTAACTGTCAAGTGATGGAGCTGAGAGTGGACCTCAGTAGTCTGTATCTAGAGATTTGCACCAAAGGATGTAGTAGTGCCTTTTAGAGGTAAGAGATGAAGTCTGGTAACTGGGGACTAGATCCCATAGGTCTTTAGAAGCCATTGGTAAGGATTTGGGTTTTTGTTCTGAGTGATATGAATTTTGAACAGAAGAGTGATAGGTGTTTGTTGTTTCAGAATTTCCAAATCATGTACATGTTTTAAGTATACATTACTCTTGGTATTTAATATGCTTATGTAAATTCAAAAGAATTCCAATTTATGGGAAAAGAGAAAATTTGATATGTGTAATCCAGAGGTGATATCCCATCAAATACCATTTGTGTAAAGAGCAGTCTCTTCTGTTCTAAAGTCTTCCAAGAGCTTCTTTATTGCTAGAACCTAGCAACACTTAAATATTTGGCATCAAGGCACAGTTTTGACCAATAAACTCTATTCTCCTATGTTGAAGGGGAAAAAATAGAGGCAAATAGACTATTTAAGATATGTCCTATCTATGTACCAAAAATGAAGGGTTGTAATGCTACTTTCTTGGGGCTGAATGTGTCAGCACCCTGTAGGAGACCACCCACCTGCACTGGGGTGCCATGACCTCAAGTGTTGCATGACCCAGAGGCAGCTGCCCTTTAATTACAGAGAGACAGAGAGTAATTAAAGGACTTAGGTGAAAGCCACTCATGCTGCTCCAGGGCACGTAGGACCAACACTGGCAGAGTCAGTCTAGAGAAGAGAAAGCACTGGGAAGATTATAGTCATCCAGAAATATTAATGATCACAATTGCCACAGTTTATTTAGCACTTACTGTATGCCCAGCATTGCGCCAAATGCTTTAGAAGCACGAGTTCTGTAGTATCATCATCCCCAGTGATGGATGAAGAAACTAAGGCTTAAAGAGATTAAGTAAATTGCTCAAGATCATATACAGCTACAACTTAAGCATGGCTCTGCCTATCTCCAGTGCCCATGTTCCTACTCCTTTATTCTATGCTGTCTGGGAATAGAATTCTGCATGGTTATTTCTTCTAATACCCTCAAAATAACGTCTTTATGGAGGAAGTTCCAGTTCTGAATTTCCAACTGCCTTTTTGGGTTTTTTTTTGTTTGTTTGTATTGTTTTATTTTAATGTTGATTCATTTTTGAGAGAGAGAGAGCACGAGCAGGGGAGGGACAGAGGGAGAGAGGAAGACACAGAATCTGTAGCAGGTTCCAGGCTCCGAGCTGTCAGCACAGAGCCCGACGTGGGGCTTGAAGAGCCCTGCATGGGGCTTGAACTCACCAGTGGTGAGGTCATGACTTGAGATTAAGTCGGACGCTTAACTGACTGAGCCACCCAGGCACCCCCCCTCCACAACTGCCTTTTGGACATAACTGCAACTTTTAGCCTTCACCTTCCTTCTAATGTTGAGTATACCAGATGCATCGTATGCGTCTCGTCATTCTCCTGTCATCATTTTGTTGCTTATTCTGTCTCTGCCACTGCTGCAACTGACTTGCTTTGTTTGGGCTCAGGTAGGCCCCCAACCTAAGGCCACTTTCCCAGCCTGGTCCCTACCTTGACTGCCACTGAGTGACCATGCTCGCCAGCTTCACACCATGAATTTCTGGCTTCTGTCTCTGCTCCCCAACCAGGATTAAAGGCCATGCTGTAGAATATGTGGCTTGCTGAGAGACTAACACAGGGAACATATTATATCACTAGGAGTATAAGGAAAGTTACTCCTGCTGTGGTAAATCTTGATCAATGGGAATTAGGACATGGGAGGGAATGACAAAGATGCATTCCTTTTCCTTTCTCCCTCCCAGGAACTTACCTGAGCGTGTCTCCAGCACATAGCATCTGGAGATATTCTGCATGGATATGCAGGCATACCTCCTGTCTCTGCAGATTGTTCAAACATCGTCTTGCACTGTTTCCCATCTTTCTCTGTCTTTCTTCCCTTTTCCTCTCACTCTTGCTGCCCTGGGATTGCATCTCCTAAATAAAACATTAGCATTATTTCTTGGTTGGGGTTCTGTTTTATTTTATTTTTTAAAGTTTATTTTTAATGTTTATTCATTTTTTTGAGAGAGAGAGAGAGAGAGAGAGACAAAGAACAGTAGGGGAGGGGCAGAAAGAGAGGGAAACACAGAACCTGAAGCAGGCTTCAGACTCCATGTTGTCAGCACAGAGCCTGACACGGGGCTCAAAATTAGGGACCGTGAGACCATGATCTGAGCTGAAGTCAGACTTTTAACCAACTGAGCCACCCAGGCGCCCCTTGAGTTCTATTTCCTATAAAACACAGGCTAAGATTTTCAGGCTCAGTTTCTCTAAATGAGACCACAACCTCCTAAACTCTTTTGGCTCAAAGCCAAGAGGCCAAGAGTACATTCTAGAAGATGATCATAGCTGATAATAATTTTGTCAGTATTACCACTATAATTGATAGAATTTGTGTATTGCCTACAAAAAGGTGCAGTTTATCTGGAAGAAAATAAAAATAATTAAAAGGATCCTTGGTGGTAAAAAGACTGAACCAATAGTTCAAAACTGGGCTTAATCCTAAACTGGACAACAGAGGCTCCTTTGGGTTTTGATAACCCCTGAAAGCAACAGAATACCTACCATATCCACAACCCCCTCAGCATTTCTAATAGACAGGAAACCAAATTGTTTACCAACTTACTCTGCCATCCCAAACAAAACCATTTGTCCTAGGAGCAGGCATCTAACCTAGGGCAATAAACCTATGATGATGTGAATGGTTGCCAGGAAAGCTCTGCCCAATAGTCTGTACTTGATGGTGAGCAGCCAAACCAGTCAGGTCCTTTGGGAGAGTTGACTACGAAATACAGAGAGGGAGTCAGCAGTTAGCAACGGGCAGAAACTAAAAGATACACAGAAGGAAGGAAGAAAACTGCAGTCACGTGGCAGCAGAAACCATGAGGCAATAAAAGCTGTGAGACAGAGAAAAGAATAGAAAGTCCTTAGTAGCAAGGGCAGCAAAAGCAGAGAGTCCCAATAATGAATAATTAGAGTACAGAGCAACAGATAATTTACTCTAGAAGAAGCCACAAGATAACCCAGCTGCTATGGCTGTAGTGTGTGCTGAATTACCTTCCAGTTCCCACTGGTCATTACTTAAACTTAGATTGAGGCAACCTGAGCCTGTCTGTTCTGTGAATTTAATTTTTGCCTCTCTGTATCTATATCCGGCAAGATCGTGGCAGGAAACTGAAGGTACACTCAGCTGGGGTTTTGAAAATAATTTGATGAAGACACTACTTACAAGGAAGTAGGCAGGGTTGGGGAACTTAAGAGGAATACTGAAGTACCCAAGGACTAGCAAGAGTGGAAACCCAGGGCTAAAGAGACAAGGGAAGCATGAGGTTCTCCAAGTGGCTCAGGCAGTTAAGCATCCAACTCTTAATCTCAGCTCAGGTCTTGATCTGAGGGTCGTTAGTTCATGCCCCACATTGGGCTCCATGCTGGATGTGGAGCCTACTTGGAGAGAGAGAGAGAGGGAGAGGGAAAGAAGAGGGAGAGAGAGAGAAGGGTAGCAAATCAGTGTTATAGGAGTCCAGAGGTTTGTGAAGGGACATAGCTGCTGCCAGACCATGGTGCTAAAGCAGGGAGGAAAGAAGAAGAAATACCTTGACCCCTTTCCCTCCCTACTCTCTGATACCTGCTGATGCCTCCCATTGGCCAAACCCAACAGTGGGCCAGTGCACAGTGGAGTCGAGATCATATCATCACAGTAACAGCTTCATGGGGCACAGAGCAGGGCAGAGAATGATAGGGGGCTATTGTGGACTAACTAGTGGCCCGTTCAAAAAATATGTTCATGTGCTGATCCCCAGAACCTGAGCATATTATACGGTATAAGGTGTGATTAAATTTAGGATCCTGAGGGGCGCCTGGGTGGCTCAGTTGATTAAGGATCCAACTTCATCTCAGGTCATGATCTCACGGTTCATGGGTTTGAGCCCCGCGTCAGTCTCTGTGCTGACAGCTAGCTCAAAGCCTGGAGCCTGCTTCGGATTCTGTGTCTCCCTCTGTCTCTGACCCTCCCCTGCTCATGCTGTCTCTCTGTCTCAGAAATAAATAAAACATAAAAAAATAAAATTAAAAAAAATTAGGATCCTGAGGGGCACCTGGGTGGCTCAGTCAGTTAAGCATCCAACTTCAGCTCAGGTCATGATCTCACCATTCATGAATTCAAGCCCCATATCAGGCTCTGTGCTGACAGCTCAGAGCCTGGAACCTGCTTCAGATTCTGTGTGTGTGCCTCTCACTGCCTCTCCCTTGCTCACACTCTGTCTCTATCTCTCAAAAATAAGTAAAACATTTTTTAAAAAGCTTAAAAATTTATGATCCTGAGAGATGGAACTTATCCTAGATTGCTTGGATGGGCCCTAAATGCAATCATGGATAACCTAATAAAAGAGAAGTAGTGGGAGTTTTGAGAAAGAAGAGGAGTTAACAATGTGACCACAAGATCAGAAATTGGAGTGACATGACCGCAAGCCAAGGAAAGCCTGGAGCCATCAGAAGCTTGGAAGAAGTGAGGGGCACACTTTACCTGGAGACTAGGGAGGGAACCTAGCCAAAACCTTGATTTTTGTCTTCCCGGCCTCAAGAGCTATGAGAAAATAAACTTCTGTTGTTTTAAGCCACTCAGTTTGTCGTAATTTGTTATGGCAGTTACAGTGTGATAGAGCCCCTCCCTAAGGAACATGATAAAAACCTCAAGAAAAGGGAAGGCAACCTAGCTATGTGCACGTACGTGACCTTCCTCATGACCCTATAACATAGACCACCCAATCAGACTGTATGTCTGTATGTTACCATGTATGGGAGACAAAGAAGTAGAAATCATATAAAAAGCTACACCCTGCTTCATTCAGGGCTCAGTCTTGAGGGTACAAACCCACTGAGCCCATGCCGGCGTGAATAAAGCTGCTTCCTGGAAAGGAAAGCCTCGGTGTCATGACTCTCTGTGCATATCTTGGTCCCATTACATTTCTTGGGGTTTGCATCCACGAGGTGGAGATGATGTTTTACTTCCCTTGTTGCCAGGGTGCAAACCTCAGGGCACCAGTAGAGATGACCGTACCTGGCACCAGGGGACTGCTTGATCTGTAGGAGACTAGCCCCTCCTGGTGCACTGGGGCAAGGACCCCAGATGCACAAAGGAACCAGGTGAGGCCCAGGAACAGGGAGCACTGCCCGTCAGACTGGTTAGAATGAGGGTTCTTTTTGGTATACCTCCCTTTAAGAGGCAAAAGGGGAGCCTGATCACCTGGAGTTGCCTGAGTAGTTCTGCAAGGAACAAAACCACAACTCCAAGGTGCTGGGCCCTGAGGGGTTGGAATTGCTGTGAGATGGTGTGTGATTGAGATGGACAGGGGAAAGGTTCTAGCCTGACCAAGGGGCCAAAGCAAATGTTGGGTTTCGATCCAAGGTTCCGTGGTAACCTCATATGGCATAAAGTGGCTTGAGATTTCCTCAGGAGTCTGATCCAGGTCAGGGAATGATACTGAACCCGCCAATGCTAAGAAGCACCTGAAATATCTCCAAGAGGAAAGCAGCCGGAAATGGACGAAGCAAGTATATGTCTTTGCCAAATTATCCCCTCCTTTCCCCCTTTTCCCTCTCCTGTGCATGAAAGTTGTCCGTTACGGGGAGAAAGTTTGGAAAGCAGAGTAAACTGACTCCCCTAGAGTGTATGTTGAGGAATTTCAAAAAGGAATATTCAAGAGATTATTGTGTGATATTAACTCCTGAAAAGCTCTGGACATTCTGTGAAATTGATTGGCCATTGTTTGGGGTGGACTGGCCCTCCAATAAGGAACTAGTTGGCCTGAGTGTTCAAGGTCATTGGGGGGACCCAGGCCACCCTAACCAATTTCCTTACATTGACTGTTGGCAAGACCTGGTCCTTTCCCGGCCGGCTTGGCCAAAAATCTGTATTGAAGAGAACTATAAAGTTATGATGGCTCATGTCACGGCTTCCTCCAAATGTCAGCCAAAAACTGAAAAACCCATACTATGGGGAAAGCCTGAGGAAACCCTGCTGCCACATGCCCCACTGTACCCCTCACTGCCACCTGCACCTCTAGCCGCCTGGGCTATTGAAACCCCATCAGAGCCTACCCCTGGTCCCACAGCCCTTGCCACCTCTAGCACCACTGACCTCTCCGGATGTGACCAGCTTGCCTGGACCACCAGTCCTAACCTCATACACTCTTCCCAGAAGACAATTGGAAGATCAGGCCAATGGACACAGTCCCTCCTGCAGCAACACTGGGGAGCCCTACAGATGCCACTGAGAGAAACTAGGGAGCTGTCTATTATGATCAGGAAGGCCAGATCCCAGGAGACCAGTATGTTTCTGTGTACCAACCCTTTGCCACTATGAACCTCCCAAATTGCAAGCACCATACTCCTTCCGATACAGAGAAGCCCCAGGCTGTGATTGAACTAATCATAATGCAGTCCATAATCCAAACCCAGAAGCCTACCTTGAAGACTGCCACCAACTTCTCCTGACCCCCTTTGACACGGAGGAGCATCGCTGAATTACCCAGGTGGCCCTCAAATGGTTAGAGGAGAAAGCCCGAGCTGGACGCTAGACACCCAGGCTTATGCTTGGGCTCACTTCCCTGGGGAGGACCCCAAATAGGACCCAAATGACTCAAGTGTAGATGGAGGACTCCCAAGGACTGAACGGTATCAAGAAACCCTTCTAAGTGGCATGAAGGAAGGGGGAAAAAGACCATAAATATGAGCAAAACATCAGACCCAAGGACCCAAGGATAGACCAAGCCAGTTTTATGAAATTATGTGAGACATTTTGTCTCTACACCCCTTTTGATCCAGAAGTGCCAGTTAACCAGTGGATGGTCAATGCGGCTTTCATAGGTAAGGCCCAAGGGGACATCCAGTGCAAGCTGCAAAAGCTAGAGGGTTTCACCAGCATGAATGCCAGTCTGTTGCTGGAAATAGCAACTAAGATATTTGTCAACAGTGACCAAGCAGCTTGGAGGGAAGAAGGCTGGAAGATGCAGAAAAAGGCAGATTGGTTAGTGCTACCTTGGTGAAGCAGTCAAAATACTCCAAGAAAGATAATTCTCAGCATGGCCCCAAGCAGAAAGAAAGAAGCCATGTGGTCCAGGACTGATACCAACCAGCATCATGGCCACATGGAGTCCCCAAAGATGATTTTGTGGGGCTTACCACCATGAAGTACTCTGAGGAGGACCAGGACAGACCGGGCTCTATTTTGTTAGGCCCCTCCCAAGAGTCTATGGTCCAGATGAATGTGAGGGTCCAACCCATCGAATTCATGGTGGATACTGGCACAGAATACTCAATGGTGACCAAATCCATGGGCCCCCTCTCACAGAGATAAGCCACCATTGTGGGAGCCACAGGCAATCAGAAATATCGTCCCATCCTGTTACCTTGGTGATACATTTTAGGCAGCCATGAAGTCATCCATGAATCCCTGTACCTCCCTGACTACCCTGTGGCTTTAATGGGCCATGCCCTATTGGAAAAGCTGCAGGCTCACATGACTTTCAAGTCTCAGGGACAAGCTGCCCTGACCCTACAGAAACCAGAAGCAAAGATTATGACTCACAATTCCCCAAGGAGAAGAGTGATGCCTCTACAGCCTTATGGAGGATCCACAACAGGGACCTGAGCTGCTCTTCAGAGTACTGGGGTTGTGAGCTGAGGACAACCCACCAGGACTGACCCAAAACATACCTCCAGTAATTGTAGAACTAAAGCCAGGGAGAGAGCCTATCCACCAAAAACAATATTTCATCCCTTGTAAGGCACAAAATGGGGATACAGAAGCACTTGGCAAGACTTCTAAAATATGGGATCCTTTGACCCTCTCAGTCATCTTGGAACACGCCCTTCCTACCTGTCCAGAAGCTGGGCATCAATGACTGTCACTAGTTTAAGACCTGCACACAGTAAACCAGGGTGCCATTACCCTGCACCCGGTTGTCTCAACCCCATACGCTCTCTTGGATCTTATCCCCACCAAAGCTGCCCTCTTCACATGCCTAGACCTCAGAGATGACTTCTTCTGCATCTGCCTGGCCCCAAAGAGCCAATCAATCTTTGCCTTCCAGTGGGAGAATCCTGAAAATGGTCACAAGGGCCAGTTGACTTGGACCAGATTGCCTCAGGAGTTCAAAAACTTCCCAACTATTTTTGGCACTGTATTAGCTCCACCTCAGAGCCTTCCCAGCAGATCAACATGGCTGTGTCTTACTTCAGCATGTAGATGACTTACTGCTGCCTGGAACGTCTTAGAGGATTGCATGGAATGAATTCGGCAGCTCCTTGGTCTTCTATGGGAAACTAGCTATAAGGTCTCAAGGAAAAAGGCCCAAATCTGTCAAAAGAAATTCAAGTACCTTGGTTTTCACCTCTCCCAGGGGCAGTGCCAACTCGACCCAGAGAGGAAGCAGGCCATTTGTTTGATCCTGGTCCCATCGACCTGACATCAGGTTCAGTAATTTCTCAGGGATGCATATTTCTGTTGGTCTGGGAACCTAACTTTTCAGTCCTGGTGAAACCCCTCTATGAAGCTACAAAGTGGGGAGGGCAGGAGCCCCTGATGTGGGACTCTATACAGCAGAAGGCCTTTGAGGAAATAAAGCGAGCCCTCACTAATGTGCCTGGTTTGGGGCTCCCAGACATGACAAGCCTTTCTTCCTGTAAGTCCATGAGTGCACTGGTATTGTGGTGGGAGTCCTAACCCAGATGTTGGGGGTCATGGCATCGCCCAAGCATCTGTTGTATATCTCTCCAAACATCTTGATTCTTGCCCAAGGCTGGCCGCCCTACCTACAAGCAGAGCACTTGCAGTCATAGCCCTCTGAGTGTCTGAGGCTGACAAGTTAACCATGGGACAAGAATTGACAGTCTGAGTATCACAGTTAGTATTGACATTAATGGAATGCAAGGGATAATACTGGCTAACCAAGGCCAGGATGGTCAGATATCAGGCAATGCTATGTGAGAACCAGCACATTGACCTGGAAGTAGTGAGAACCCTAAATCCTGCAACCCTACTGCCTGTTGGGCCAAACCAGCCAGATCACGACTGTATTGAAGTCATGGATAAGGTATTCTACACCCGACCAGACTTAAAGGACTGGCCCTTCAAGGACCCTAAGGCTGAATATTTCACTGACAGTAGCAGTTTTGTGAAAGAGGCAGAGTACCTTGCAGTTTACTCCATAGTGACCCTGAATTCTATCATTGAGGCTAAACCCTTGCCAAAGGGGACTTCGACACAGAAGGCAGAGCTCATTGTGCTAACCTGAGCCCTCCAACTGGGGGCAGAGATATGTGTTAATATATACATAGACTCTAAGTATGCCTTCACCTCCCTCTATGTACATGGGGCTTTATATTAAGAGAAGGGTCTAATAAACTCAGGAGGAAAAGACATAAAGTATGGTAAGGAAATCCTTGACCTCTTAGATCCTGTGTGGGCCCCTAAAAGAGTGACAGTCATGTATTGTGGGGGACATGAAAGGGGAGACACCATAGCTACACAGAGAAACCATAAGGCAGACTGAGAAGCAAAGCTTACAGCCTCTAAAGGAACAGCAGAATCAGCGGCTTTAACCAACACACTGTCCATGGGCAGAAGGGGACCCTAATTACTCACAACATGAGTACCTGGTTTAAGACTGAAAATGGAAGCTACCTCCCAGATAGATGGTAGAAATTTGAAGACGGCCAAGTAGCAATTCCTGAGGTCCTGGCTCCAGCTTTTGTCAAGCAGTTCCAGCAGGAAACCCATACCGGCCGGCCAGCTCTTGAGACTATGTTGAGTCGACATTTCCACATCCCTTAGCTCTCCAGCATAGACTGAGCAGTATGTGAGCAATGTGAAACATGTGCCTGGAATAACCGACGTCAGGAACCAAAGGCTGCCTCTTGGGTGCAGAGTGTTAGGGGAGCCCCATTTGAAAATATGATGGTGGACTTCACTGAGCTTCCCTGGATCACAGGCTGTAAATATCTGTTGGTCTTTGTGTTCACTTTCTCAGGCTGGGTGGAAGCCTTCCCTGTTTACACAGACAAGGCACATGAAGTGGCCCAACTTCTTCTAAAAGAAATCATTTCTCAATTTGGGATCCCTATCACTATGGTATCAGATAACTGACCAGCATTTGTGGCTACGGTGGTGCAGCTGGTGGCAAAGGGGTTAAAGATCACCTGGAAGCTACACATGGCATACTGACCCCAGAGCTCCAGGAATGTGGAATGAATGAACCAAACCCTGAAGCTGCAATTAAGTAAACTCTGCCAGGAAACCCACTGACACTTGAACCAGGTATTGCCAACTGCCTTGGTAAGATTCAGGTGTGTCCCACTAAGCAAATGGAGTTCTCTCCTTATGAAATCCTTTATGCCCCCCCACCCCCCACCCCCATCAAGGGCATAAGTGGGGATCTAAATGAGATAGGCAGTCTAACTCTAAGGCAACAGTTGTGGGCCTTTGGCTCTACCCTAACCACCTTACACCACTGGGTGAGGGAATGATTACCTGTGAGTCTGATCACACTCACCTCTTTAAACAAGGAGATGCTATATGGGTGAAGGAATGGAATGTCCAACCTCTAGAACCCCTCTGGAGAGGCCCATTTACTGTCATTTTCTTACCCCTACTGCAATAAAGGTAACCAAGGTGAGTCCCTGGATTCACTACACCAGAGTAAACCCAGCATTTTGAAACTGGGAGTGCATTCCTGATCCATCAACACCATGCAAGCTGACCATACGGAAGAAGCAATCTGCAACCCCAGATGCTCTGGGAGACGGCAGCCCTGCTTTAGTCACTCTGGAAGTTTACTAATCTATGCACGGCAGAAGCTGGAAGAATCGATGGTTCAGTGAAACAAATAGACTGTCCTTATTTTCTATATCTGTTTCCTTACTGTGAGGCACCATCACCCCTTGTTTCTCGCTGTTATTGTGATTCTTGCTCTACCTTTTGCCGTAGGATTGGCAGAGGCTGCCCCAGCCAGCTGAGAGTGAGAGGTTTCTTTTAGCACTCGTCTTCCTTTTGTGGACAGGATGCTTCCTTGGTATTGGTTGCTTCTAATCTGGACCTCTTCGGTAGACCTAGATTTCTCATCATGTGACCCATGTAGTCACATAACCAGGTCAGGCCAGGGAGTCACTTGGACCTTATTATACCATACCCACTTCTGCCAAGGAGAAATCCTGGGGACCTGCAGACAAAATAAGTCCACCTATTCTATCTGCCAACAGGGGAGTCAATGCACTTATTTTGACCTGCACTACTCCCCAACTGAGGAATGGTTGGAGGTCTGACACTCCAGGATTGGGGGGAGGGTGGGGGAATTAATCAGCCAAACCCAGGTTACTAATCTCCACCTTCCAGTTATTGGTACTTTTTTTTTTTTAATTTTTAATGTTTATTTTTGAGATAGAGACACAGAGTACCGGCAGGGGAGGGGCAGAGAGAGAGGGAGGCACAGAATCCGAAGCAGGCTCCAGGCTCCGAGCTGTCAGTGCAGAGTCTGATGCAGGGCCCGAACTCACCAACAGTGAGATCATGACCTGGGCTGAAGTCAGATGCATAACTGACTGAGCTACCCAGGTGCCCCTGGTATCAGTACTTCTTGATATGTGTGCAGCTATTAACAGAAACCCTTTCTGGATTTAAAATTGTGGAGGTCTACCATGGGAACAAGAATACAGGCTCAATGACAAGTATATGTGTGAACAGGCCTTGCCACAATCCATGTGTTACGGCGACCGCTGGGTTTACTGCCTCTATTAGAGCTGTGTCTTGTGGGCCACTTGGAAAGGCAAAGATAAGGTGGCACTCCTCTAAAAGGGGGGTGCAACCTCCAGCTGTAAATTAGGAGGCTGTAACCCCATTAATTTTACTATCTTTAAAAAAAATCTTTAATGTTTATTTTTATTTTTGAGAGAGAGAGTAGGGGAGGGGCAGAGAGAGAGAGGGAGACATAGAATCTGAAGCAGGCTCCAGGCTCTGATCAGTCAGCACAGAGCCTGATGTGGAGCTTGAACACACAAGCTGTGAGATTATGACCTGAGCCAAAGTCAGATGCCTAACCGACTGAGCCACCCAGGTGCCCTGAATTTTACTATCTTTAATCCAGGAGACCCAAAATGGGAAAATGACATCATCAGGATTGGTATATATATATATATACCCCCTGCCCTGCCCCTATATAGATATGTATATATATAGACCCTGCCCCAGGAACACTGTTGTACTTAAAGAGGATTGCTATCTCACTCAAAGCCTCAACTCATGAAGTCTTTCATTCCTTTTATGAGGAAATTGAAAGTAGCCCTCCCCATATCTCCATCACAATAAGAAACCTGTTCCTTGCTTTGGAACTATAGTTCCTTTGCAAGGAACTATAGCCCAGACTTTAAGAGTCTACACCATAGCCCAGACTCTAAAGATCTCTTATTGCTATGTATGCAGGGGAACCAACATGGGGGAATCAATGGCCATGGGAGCTAGAGAATTAGATATGCACAAACCTTATAATGGAACAGAATACCCCAGTCCTACTACCAGGGCTTGGCTCTTCAAAACCTCAATTATTGGGAAGAACTGCCTTGCCCAATGGGGAAGAAAGTTCACCATCCCTTTTGGAAGCTTAACATGCGTAGGCCAAAGATTTTAAAACTCGACCACCTGAGAAACCCAATGGTGGAGGTCCCTAGATCCCCTTGAACCAGATCCTCACCCCTTGTCTAACTTCTCTCATCTCCGAGAAGCCTGAGACAACGTTCATGCAGCCATCAAATGGCAGGCCCCAGGTGGATTATACTGGATATGTGGAAGGTCAGCCTACACAGTACTTCCCCCAGGCTGCTCAGGGTCATGTGTGCTGGAAACTATCCATCCATCTTTCTTCCTGCTCCCACTTGCCAGGGGGGAACATTTGGGAGTCCAAGTGTATGGAGACAAGGGGGCGCCTGGGTGGCTTAGTCGGTTAAGCGTCCCGACTTTCGCTTAGGTCATGATCTCCCGGTTCGTGGGTTCGAGCCCCGCGTCGGGCTCTGTGCTGACTGCCGGCTCAGAGCCTGAAGCCTGTTTCAAGTCTGTGACTCCCTCTCTCTCTGACCCTCCCTGCTCACGCTGTCTCTCTCTCTCTCTCTCCTAGAAATAAAAAAAAAAAATATATATATATATATATATATTTAAAAAAAAAAAAAAGTGTATGGAGACAGGGAGACTCAAAGGAAACAACATGCCCTACAGACTGGCAATTGGAAAGACGATGAATGGCTTCCCAAGCATATAATCTAATATTATGGCCCTGCCATCCGAGCAAAGGCTGGGTCCTGGGGCTACCGCACTCCCATTTACATGCTAAACCCCATAATCAGACTACAAGCAGTTGTAGAAATTATAACCAATGAAACTGCCAGAGCTCTTAACTTACTAGCCAAGCAGCAAAACCAAATGAGCAATGCTGTCTCTCAAAATCGCTTGGCCTTAGATTACTTGCTTGCATCTGGGGGAGGAGTTTGTGGAAAGTTTAACCTGAGCAACTGCTGCCTACAGATAGATGATGAAAGAAAAGTCATAGAAGAGATCACACATCGAATGAGAAAGGTTGCTCATGTCCTAGTCCAAACCTGGAAAGGTTGGGACTCCAGTGAGTTATCTAGAGAAGGGTTTTCAATTCTTGGGAGATTCAAAACCCTCATTAGAATTATCCTCTTGATTTTGGGAGCTTTCTTAATCTTACCTTGCCCAGCTCCCCTGGTTATACGGTCTGTCTCCAGCCTCATTGAGGCAATGGTCAAAAGGAAAATGGCCACACATGCGATGATGTTAGGGAAATATAAACTTCTAAGTCAAGATGATGCTCCTTGACCCCAAATTGTGTGTGTGTGTGTGTGGGGGGGGTTCGAGCATCAAAGGATTGAATGTGGTAGAGCCCCTCCCTAAGGAATGTGATGAAAACCTCAAGACAAGGGAAGGCATCCTAGGTATGTGTGTATATGTGACATTCATCGGGACTCTGTAACATAGACCACCCAATCAGACTGTATGTCTGTATGTTACTGTGTATGGGAGGCAAAGAAGTAGAAATTGTATAAAAGACTATACCCTGCTTCATTCAGGGCTCAGACTTTAGGGTATGAACCTACTGAGCCTGTGCCAGCATGAATAAAGTTACTCCCTGCAAAGAAAAGCTACGGTGTCATGACCCTGTGGGAACCCTGTTACAAGAGGTGACTAATATAGGGGCTAAATGGAGAATAACCAGCACAAATCTATTAATCTCAAATGCTATGTTGACCACAATGATATCCCTGATTACCATGGCTGGAAATTACTTTGCCTACTTTTCTGTATTCCTTTTGGTACTAATTTTTGGACCACTCATATAATTTAAATTGCCCCAAAGTTATTGTTAACTTTTGAATACAAATATATTTTCATCCTAACCAGATTGTAACATTCATTAGAACAAAAACCTTGTCATGTACATTTTTGTATTTCGTGAAAATCCTAGCACAGTACTTTGAACAGAGTAGACATTCTGTAATTGGTAAATGAGAAAGAAGGCTTCCATTTGTCCATCTGTAAATGGAAAATAAAAATTTCCACTGACTTGCCTTTCAGAGATAATAATGGCAGTTTTTCCCAGAAACAGTTTCTGCACCTGCAACAGAATGATATATCTGAAACACCCATTCCTGCTGGAGCATTTCCTCAGAAAAAAATTGCATCTAGTTTTAGCATGCCCTCCATTCTATGTGGAGCTGAAACTTAGGCAGTTTCACCCTAAGGAGGAAAAGACAGGAGATAATTAAGAAAATATAAGAGCTCAGTATTAGTGTTTTCTCAGGAACTTTGGTTCATCCAACAGATATTTATCAAAGGACTATTATGTTAAAGTACAGTCTGTAAAAGCTGGGAAAACACACACACGCAAAGAATAAGGCATGATCCCAAGTGAGTAATTGTCACACAATTTGATGAATGTTTTTTATAAGAAGAAAATGCTATGGAACCAGAAAGAAGGGAATGATTAATTCTATTGATGGGAATTTCACCAAAAAAAGTCACATTCAAGCTGGTCTTTTAGGACTTTGTCAGGCGGAGGCAATGTCAAGAGCTTTTGGGGACCAAGAGAAATAACTTTGCCTGAGTTGTTGCCAAGCAAACCGCACCCTCAGCTCAGCCCGATTGTATTCACAAAGACCTATTTTTATTCATTATCCCCACAGCTACTTTTTAAGAAAGGAAGAGAATGCTGAGTACTTCCCTATTTTGCATCTAGGTACTTTTATGTCAAAGAAAGATTATCCACAGGGAAAGCAGAGGTTAACCTGTAGCAGGTCCAATAATGACTAGTCCAAATAGCCATCCAACAAACTAATGAACTCTCTTTTCCACAGCTTCTACTTCATCTCTGAAAACCGAGGCAGGCTATCCCCTGAAAATGCGTGGTACCAGCCCATGAATAGCTCAGAAGGAAGCAGGCAAAGAATGAGAACACCCCCTGGTCTCACTGCCCAGCATAAGGAGGCACTTCTCTCCATGGGAAGTAGGGCTGAAGCCCTTTTCCCTCCCCTAGGGTGACCTTCGCATTACTTTTTGAGGAATAGATGAGTGTGGGGCACGACCTAATTTCTCTCCCAGGCCAGTCCTGCTAGGCCTCTGAGACCAGAGCTGGCAGCTTCTGGTAGGATGAAACTCAGGAAAATAGACAGGAGGGAAAGACCAGTCTAAACCCAACAAGAGGCAGAGGGTTTCCCATCTTCAGCCTGTAGCTTCCTCCTGTAGAGAAGCTGGGAAACCAGATTCCAGCCTCAAAGTACACATCACTTGTCTTTGTCTTCTCAAGAAACCTCTATCTTCCAGATCTTGCCAAGAAGCTAGTGGCATATTCATGAAGCAGTAATAACAAGGACAGAGCGTTCTAGTCTGCTGGAGCCTACTGGCCGGTCACTCTTTCCACTGCCTTTTGTTTTCATGCATCATTCCCTCACTTGCTTCTTAGATTCCTCAGGGCCTTGAAAAAGCCACAAATGCTCCATACAGTAACACCACCCAACGGGCTGGCAGACATTGTTGACACCCACCCTGCCCTAAGCCATGAGATGTATGCAAGCCTGATCACTGATACCCAGCCATACACCTACTAAGAAGTAAGACAACCTCTAAAAAGCACCCCTCCTCCCCACACACCATAAGCTTAGCTGGCAGAGGTGCGACTTTAGATTAAATACTACTCTATGGACTGGTAAATCACATACCCCCATTTGATTCAAAATGCATCAGTAAAGTATGTTGGGGAGTGATACTTCTCTACCCTTTCTTCAAGAATCTAAATGTAGCAACACAGGTGTTAGCAACAATGCACTAGAGTACTCTCACTGTACTAATTCACTTATCAGTATATTAGACTGTGCATACAGACAGACATCCATGGAGCAGAGGTGCTCAGGGATATTTGTGTTTCAGTATCACCTATGGTCTGTTTCAAACTACACTGAAGAGCTGTCCTACCAGAATCTGAAAATAAGGCCCAAATCACTTGTATTTTTATTTTTTAATTTTTATTTTTTTAAGTTTATTTTATTTTTGAGAAAGATACAAAGAGCAAGGGTGGGGAAGAGGAGAGAAAGAAGGAGACAGAATCCCAAGCACGCTCCATGCTTTCAGTGCAGAGACTGATGCACAGCTTGAACTCATGGACTGTGAGATTATAACCTGAGCTGAAGTCAGATGCTTAACTAATTGAGCCACCCAGGTGCCCTCTTTTTCTTTTTTTAAAGCAGATATGTGTATTTTTAAAATCCTTGACAATATTGGTTAGAATATGGGAAAGAAAGGGGCACCCTTTCTCTCTACTCCTCCCCCTCCCCTGCTCTCCCCCTCCCCCTCAAAAAATAAAATTAAACATTAAAAAAAATTAAGAATATGGGAAAGAGAAATTCTCACATATCCCTAACAAGAGTAAAAATTAGTTTAGCCACTGTGGAGAGTAATCTAGAGAGCAATCTAGTAACATTGAGAATGTACATATTCTTTTCTCTAGTAATTTCCATTCTAGATATATTCTCTAGAATTCTCATACATGAACCCAAGGAGGCATATGCAAGGACATTAGCTACAACATGATTTGAAACAACAAAACCTAGACAAAACAAATATTCATCCACAGAATAGATCCTAGAATATTTACACAATGGGATTATATTGCAGTACTGTATAATATAATATTGCTATATTATAAAGAATGGACTGACTCTACTGGTATCACATGGATAAATTTCCAAAATATAATGTTGGAAAAAGTTTCAGAAAAATATGTACACTATTAGTTCACATCTTTAAACATCCAAAACATATGTTGTGTAGTAAGAATATAAAAACATGTGGGAAAGAGTCTCACTGTCTTCAAGTCATTGGTACATCTGGAGAAAGATAGGATGGAAGGGCTTCTTTTGTAACTATTCTTTTTTATTTAAAAAATATCTTAGCAAATATGACAAGCTGGAATGTAAATCCCACTGGTTACTCTGAGGTACAAGTTTATTTATGGGAGTGAGCCATTTCAATAAATACAGATGACACTGCTGAATCCTCTTAATAATGTATGCACTATGAGATGTTTTTTTCTTTTTTTTTTAAGATGTTTTTCGTTAATGGACGAGTTGTTGCATAGATTCACACACACCCTCCTACTCAGATAAGTGACCTCCTGGTTTTGTGAGTACCCTCAACAGTCAGAGGTGCAACAGCATAAAACTGGGGGAATATCCACATGTGGAGATTATCAAAGTCTTATCTAGAGATTCTCAAACTCAAAATTTTAATGCAGGTTTCCATACTCCAGCCTCTGATAATACGATGCATTAGTTCTGAGGTGAGACTCTGGAATCTATGTTTTCAGTAGGGTTGACAAGAGATTCTAATAATCACCCAGGCTTGAGAAATGATGATAACTAACAATCATTATCTTCTAATATTCTTAAAGAAGTCAGGTAGGGAGAGAGATGGGATTTTTAAAAAGCAAGAAAATTAAAAGAGAGAAAGGGGAGAAATAGAGGAGGAAGGAAGGGACTAAGTAAGCCTTCAAATCTTTCCTACTTTATTTTTTTCCAGACCTCTCCAGCCTTGAATTGTTTCTCTAGCCCTTGAACTTTGCTAGATTCTAATTTATCTTTAATGTTCATTGCAATTCTGTACTTCCCTTTACATTGCTATAATAGGCTATTATTTATTCAATGGGATTATGTCTTACTTCTTGAATTAGGCTATAAATTCTTCAGGACAGAGACCATATCTTATTTATCTTTGAGTTTCTATAGTGTCTAACACAATGCCTTGAACAGAATAAGCAATAAAGCATCATGATTAAAAATATAAGATAAAACAAGTTTTGAAATATGGCAAGATACAAGATCAATATACAAAAATCAATTGTGTTTCTACGTACTAACAGTAAATAACCTGATAACGAAATTCAACATAATCCCTATCCAAATCCTAGGTTTTTTTGGTTTGTTTTGTATTTGGCAGAACTTGACAAGCTGACCCTACCATTCATATGGAAATGCAACCTAGAATAGCCAAAACACTCTTGAAGAGAAAGAATGAAATTGGAAGATGTTCACTTCCCAATTTTAGACCTAGCAAAATTATAAAATAATCAAGACATAAGGCATAAGGATACATATAGAGATCAATGAAATATAATTGAATCCAAAAATAAACCCTCACATTTATGGTCAAATTGAATTTTTGACAAGGGTGCCAAAACAATTCAATATGGTAAGAAAAGTTTTTTCAATAAATGGTGCTGGCACAACTGGATATCCACATGCAAAAAAATGAAGGCAGATTATATGGATCATATGGATCCATGGATCATATGATCAAATGGATCATAGACCTAAGTGTAAGAGTTAAAACTATAAAACTCATAAAGAAAAACATAGAAATAAATCTTTATGACCTTGGATTTGGCAATGATTTTGAGCTATGTCACCAAGCAGAAGTAACAAAAGAAAATAATACATAAATTAGACTTTTAAATTTAAAAACTTTTGTGCTTCACAGGACACCATCGAGCAAGTAGAAAGACAACCCACAAAATTGGAGGAAACCTTTGAAAATCATATATTTTACAAGGAACTTACATCCAGAATGTATAAAAACCTACTACAAACCAATAATAAAATGACAAATACCCAGTTAAAACATGGGCAAGGAATTTGAATAAATATTCCTCCAAACAATATCTACAAATCACCAATATGTACAAGAAGTGATATTCAACATCACTAATCATTAAGGGAATGCAGGTCAAAACCGCAATGAGATACCTCTTCATACCAACAAGGATGGCTTTCATAAAAACAGTCAATAACAAGTGTTGATGAGGATGTAGAGAATTTGGAACCCTTATATATTTCTAGTAGACATTGAAAATGATGCAGCTACTTTGGAAAAACAATTTGGCAGTTTCTCAAAATGCTAAACTAGGAGTCACCAGATTACTCAGCAGCTCTAGTCCTAGGCATGTACTCAGAAGAAATGAAAACGTATCTCCACTCAAAAATATACATGAATGTTCATAGCGGCTTTACTTATAAATAGCTAAAAAGTATAGACAACCTATGTCCATAAATCAAAGAATAGATAAGCAAAATGTGGCATATCCACTCAGTGGAATATTTTCAGCCATAAAAAAGAACAAGGCACTGACTGACACATGCTATGACATGGATGAACCTTGAAAACATGCTAAGTAAAAGAAGCTGTTCACAAAAGACCATATATTATAGATAAGGTCTTTAAAGAGGTAAGTCAGTTAAAATGAGGTTTTCAGGGTGGGCCTAGTCCAATATGACTGGGGTATTATAAAAAGAAAATTTGGATGCATAGAGAGGACAGGGCTGTTCATGCACAGAGAAAAGATGAGCTGAGGATGTAACAAGAAGGGAGCCATGTGCAAGCCAAGGAGAGAGGCCTCAGGAGAAACCAAATCTGCTGACAGTTTGAACTTGGACTTCTAGCCTCCAACACTGAAAAAATAAATCTCTGTTGTTTAAGCCACTTAGTTTGTGGTATTCTGTTATGGCGACCATGACAAACTAGTGGTTGCTTGAATATGTAATGATGATGTGGTATATAAGAAAGGCCTATGCTTTGAATTATTGTATTTTCCAGGGTGGCACCTTCTGATCATTCATGTCACCAATTATTAGAAATATGAGAACTTTCCCATTTGCAAGGACATGGATAGAGCTAGAGAGTATTATGCTAAGTGAAGTAAGTCAGTTAGAGAAAGAGAAATACCATATGATCTCACTCATCTGTGGAACTTAAGAAACAAAACAAACAAGCAAAGGGGAACAAAAAAGAGGGAAGCAAACCAAGAAACAGACTCTTGACTACAGAGAACAAACTGATGGTTACCAGAGAGGAGGTAATGGGGATTACTGAGGGCACTTGTTGTGATGAGCACCAGCTGTTGTATGGAAGTGTTGAATCACTATATTGTACACCTGAAACTAATATCACATTGTCTATTAACTGGAATTTAAATGAAAACTTAAAAAATATACGAGAACTTTCCAGAAGATCAAATATTGTACAATGGTTACCATGCACAGACTCTGTAGAGCCCTGGCCTTTGAGGGTATCCTATTTACAACCCAAAGAAAAGGTAAATATTAAGAAGATCTCTCCAAACCCTTGGAATTTTCATAAATTGGTAGAGATTGATCTAGATGTGCTTAAAGCCAGGGAAAGTGTCATTTAAAATGATATTTAATTACTAAGAACTGTTAATAACATGGGGAAATGATATAATATCCAGTAAAAAGTTCAGCATGCCAATTTAACATGTAGAGATAGAACCATCTTATCTGTGTAATGATATTCATAGAAGAATGGCTGAATAGAAATATAGTTAACATTAGTTTTTCATTGTGGAGAAATTGAGTTAATTTTTGTTTTTTCTTTATTTCTGAATTTTCCATAGTGAGCTAGTATTGGTTTTATAATCACAAACTATATTTATATTTTAAAGATTAAAAACTAGGCCTGACTAGAATCAAGGGTCATCACCAGAAGACACAATTCCTTGACTCCTAGGTCAGATCTAAGTGCTTTTGTAACCCTGATACCCTCCTGTCCCCTTGGGATTTTGCCATAGGCTGTTGCCCCGTTCCTGGAAATTCTGATTATGATCCTGCAGGTGCCCTTCTCTCTAGAACAAGTCTCTGAACACTGAACTCTGAACTTGGGCTTCTCCTTCTAGATTCAGGTGCCCACCCTCCTTCTCTACCCATTACTCAAACCAACTTCTTCCCTGTCTCACACCTTTCTCCCAAAATTTGTACTCTGATGCTGCCCACGGTGACATGCTGACAGCTATGTCCTTTGTGAGCAGAGTGGCTGAAAAGTAACAGGTACAAAATGAGAGGAGGGGGACCAGAAGAAGGAAACTTTGCAGAGGGTAGGGGAGTGCTTCTGAGCTTTCCTCTTCTGTGGAGATTTGGCGTTTCTGGCCTCTGTCTGCTACTTGTCTCTCCTCTAGGACTTAATCTGGTGTAGTACACAGGGCATGCTCAGTTTAGATGCTCTTGTCTTCCTCTTAGGTATCTGCCTGCCCACAGTGAGGATGTCATCTTGCTCTCTATTCTTCAGGAGGCAGGGTCTTTTCCCCTTCCTATGCTTATCTCTACCGTCAGCATGAGAAGGCCTGTCATGGTCAATTGTTACTTGTGACTAGGTGAATAAGTCCACCCAATTCTACAAGTCACTTAGTATTTATGCATTTATTTACTTATTTATTTAATATTTTTTAATGTTTATTTTTGAGAGAGAGACAGAGTGTAAGCAGGGGAGGGCCAAAGAGAGAGGGAGACATAGAATCCAAAACAGGTTTAGGCTCTGAGATGTCAGCACAGAGCCTGAAAACCCACAAACCACAAGATCATGACCTGAGCCAAAGTCAGACGCCTAACCAACTGAGCCACCCAGGTGCCCCCTGCAACTCACTTGATACTTAATATACCACTATTTCTCACAATAAACAGCATTTATCAGCAATCAAGGTGGTATTTTGGTCTCCATCTGCTCATGTCTCGTTTCTCATCTTGACCAGAACCCAGGATGGGGGCTGGGAAAAAGAATGCTAATAATGGGAACTTCTCAGAGACCTGAAAAGGAAATAATACTTGCTAAAAGCCAACTATGTGCTCAGCATAAAGAGAGGAGTCTTACCTATGTTAGTTTATTTGATTCCCACAACCACCCCCATAGTTTACATTATTTTCTGTCTTCACATAAGAGGAAACTGAGGTGCAGAAAGGTTAAGAAACTTGCCCAAGGTCTTATAGCTAGTGGGAGTCTCTGACTTCAAAGCCCAAGCGCTTTCCACTGCATAAGACATTGTTTTTGGGTGCGACCAAGATGCTCCTCAGGGACTGAGGCAGCAATCTCATCTTCATTAATACTTCATCCTAACCAAATGAGCTAGCAATTAAGCAACATTCAGGGGAGGCAAAGATGATACAATCAAAGGACAAGGAATAAGGAGATCATAAAATTCTAGACAGAAAAATATCAAGAATTTTATTTTTCCCCAAAATTTCTTGGACACTTCTGGGCTTGTGCCCCAAATAATGCTCTGGCTTCCCAGGTGTAAAATAATTCAATTATACCTTGTCCTTGTGTTTTTTTAAAGAATTTTTAAAGCTTATTTATTTATTTTGAGGTGGGGAGGGGGAGAGAGAGGGAGACTGAGAATCGCAAGCAGGCTCTGTGCTGTCTGCACAGAGCCCAGTGTAGGGCTTGAACTCATGAACCATGAGATCATGACCTGAGCTGAAGTCAAACACTTAGCCAGATGAGCCACCCAGGTGCCCTGACACCTGATCCTTCTTAAGTCAGACCACACATCATGCTCCTCTGAGATTGGCCTCAGCACCATTGTCCCTATGCCTGTACTTGCTATTAAAAAACAAATGTATGTCATATTGCCTTGCCTTCATTGTAATGAATAATGAACCTCTTATAGTATGTGAGAACAGAGGTAGTGAACTGATGAACAGAAAATGATATTTAAATGCCAGCCATAGGAGCTGACCCTTTAAAGAAACAAACTAAAGATATTTTGATCTGACACTGAAGGAGAGTCAGCTGGTGGTCTGAGCCACAGTCACTGAGAGGACCAACAATTCCCCATACACCAAGGAACCAAGCAGCATTTCCAGGAGCAAAAGCCCCAGTCCTAGTTTCTTCTCATCTTTCCAACAAAAGCTCAGAAAGTACAAGGGCACCCAATAGGCCACTAAGCACATTCTCAGTCACCCTCCAGGGAAATCTGGTGCTGAAAAATGGACCTTTTCCAAAATAGTGGTTCAAGCCAGATGAGGAATTACAGAGAAGACAGCCTTCCATGGAAAATACCCTGTCTCCAAATCCCCAATGTCTTCATTAGGGAACTGAAAACATAGGCACACCAGCTGGTCTCAACTGCTTTGAAGCACTATGGTACAGTGGAAAGAGCCCTGCTATCAAGATGGCAGCAAGAGACTAGCCTTCTAGTCCCCAACTCTGCCAACATTTAGCGAGGTGACCTTGGCAAAGGCACTTAACTTTTCTGGGCCTCACTTCCCTCATTTGTTAAATGAGGTTTGACTAGACTATGATGTCTTCTGGTTCTGAAAGGCTATCTTTCATCTTTGGACTAGCATCTTACATTTAAAGAAAATTAAAGCAAGTTCTTAGGTATTGTGTTTCTCAGAGATTCTGTTATTCCAGTGGTCGTACCTCTCACCTTTTCAGTTTTCTTCATTGGCTTGCCTTCTTCCACAAGAATAAATCTAAATTCTTCATTACAGTATTCAAGGCTCTTTCTGATCAGCCCATGCCTATCTATCTAGCCACTCTCCCCTCATTCCCACCAATCACTTATTTTATACTGTGGTAGTATTGGACTATTTATATTTCCCCATAATACTCTTACTGCGATATCAAATATTTATTGAGTGTGTACTCTGCTAGACACTCACCTTGGTAAGCCTTTGTACGTATTGTTCCTTTTTGCTTGGACTGCATTGTATTAATTAAGGCAGAACTTGCTGCTGTAACAAACAAGCTATATAATACAAGTAGATTAACACAACAGAAGATTATTTCTCAGTCATGTAACAGTTCAGTGTGGCAAGCAGCCTTCCACCCAGGGTCCTTCGACTTTGCAATTCTGCTATCCTCTAAGCTTGAGAGTCCTTTACTTCCAGAGCTAATAGCTGAGGAAGAAAAGGATGAAAAAGCACACCTATTTCTTTTTTTTTTTTTATTTTTTTAAAATGTTTTTATTTATTTCTAGGAGAGAGAGAGAGACACACACACAGACAGCGTGAGCAGGGGAGGGTCAGAGAGATAGGGAGTCACAGACTCTGAAACAGGCTCCAGGCTCTGAGCTGGCAGCACAGAGCCCGACGCGGGGCTCGAACCCATGAACCACAAGATCATGACCTAAGCGAAAGTCGGATGCTTAACCGACTAAGCCACCCAGGCGCCCCAGCACACCTATTTCTTAACCTAATCCAGAAATGATGGACATCACTTCTGCTCACATCCCATTAATGAGAACTGGCCACCTGGCCCCATGTAGATTGGCAATTGGTTGGGCCACTTCCCAGAAAAACACTGTGAAGAAAAGCACAAGCCTTGGATGGTCAGCCAGCCATGTCATGCCCTTCCTTGACTTGTCTACTTAGCAAAGGCCTATTCGCCCTTCAAACCTCAGTCCCATTGCCGCTTCTTTTGTGAAGTCTTCCTTGACTTATGTAGGCAGATATAGGTCCTCCCTTTCCTATGCCTCAGCGCACTTTTCACATTTCTCCATTATCACAATTATCATACTGTACTGTGTGGTTTGCATGCTAGTCTATTCAACTGGATTGTGACCCTTGAAGGCAGGAATCTTGTCTTTTCATTTTTATATCTAGAAACGTTAGCATAGTGCCTGGTAAATAGTAGTTTTACAATGGTATTTAACGAATTAATGAATATTATCAGTGAATGGATGAATGAATGAATGATTACCCTAAAGAAAAGCAATTTTTTTTTAAAGTAGGCTCTATGCCCTATGTGGGACTTGAACTCACGACCCTGAGTTTAAGAATTGCATGCTCTATCTACTGAGCCAGCTAGGCACCCTAAGCAGCTGGTTCTTACAGAGGAACAAAGACCTCAGTTAAAACCAAAATAAAACAACTATTTGGTGATTCAGGGTTATCCAAGCACTAAAAAGAAAATAAACTTCCTATCAAATATTATAATTAAATATTTTGCACTATTATTTATTTATTTATAATGTTTATTCTTGAGAGAGACACACACACAGCATGAGCAGGGGAGGAGCAGAGAGAGAGGGAGACAGAATCTGAAGCAGGCTCCAGGCTCCGAGCTGTCAGCACAGAGCCTGATGCAGGACTCAAACTCATGAACTCCAAGATCATGACCTGAGCCGAAGTCAGATGCTTAACTGACTGAGCCACCCATGTGCCATACACTATTATTTATTTAGAATCTGTTTCTCGTAGAGCTTAATTGAAACAAACACACACAAAAATAAATAAATAAAATATAAAAATGTTAAGGGCTCCTGACTGGCTTAGTCAGTGCAGCATGCAGCTTCTGATCTTGAGGTGGTGAGTTCAAGCCCCACATTGGGTGTAGAGGTTACTTAAAATATATGTATTTATACATACATACATATATACATACATGGACTCTTTCTCACGTAAGTTCCATGAGGGTAGGAATTTATATGTTTGTTCTTTGCTCTGACTCCAGTACATAGCACTCTCTCTGGAACATAGTAGGTACTCAATAAATATTTTAGAACAAACGAAGGCACAAATAAATGAATAAATATATGAATGAGGACTGAACTCTTAATCCCATGAGCTATATAATAAGTGCATGGCTTGGATTATAAAAGCAAAGTGTGGAAACTTATCACCATGATTAGAAAAACAGACCATGGGGCACCTGGGTGGCTCAATTGGTTGAGCGTCTGACTTCGGCCCAGGTCATGATATCATGGTTTGTGAGTTCGAGCCCCATGTTGGGCTGGAAAAGACTGGAGCCTGCTTCAGATTCTGTGTCTCCCTCTCTCTTTGCCCCTCCCCCTGCTTATTCTCTCTCTCTCTCTCTCTCTCTCCCAAAAATAAATAAACATTTTTTAAGAAAAGAAAAGAAAAACAGAGCAGAGTGCATATCAGGACCTTACCTTCATTACCTTGTCCAGTCCATGTTGTCATCCTCTTTCCATAAGATGAACAAATATCATTGGAAGAACCTAAATCTCAATAGCTTGTGAGTAAATAAGGACAAACGGATGTCTCTAAAATGGTTGCACTATGAAATGGCCTTTGTTAATTGGTTAAATGAGAGAAGGAGGAAGCAAGAGTGCAGACAGCTACAGAGTTCTGACAGCTGAAAAATACATTGATTGAGAAAGACAACATGTTTTTTACAGGTTTTGAAGTGGTATGGAGATAGTTCTTTAAGTGTTTATAAAACATTTATTTTCTTCTCATAGGTGTCTTTGACAAAGTTTGGATTAGATATTCTATGTGGCTTCTGGTGATTACCTGCCAGACTTTGTCATGGTAACCATCTAACAGGAAGAGCAAGGTACAAGTACATCGGCAACTTCTAAATCAGAGCCTCTGCACAGGCTTCACCCAGGTATCTTGAAATTCTGGAAAATCTTAAATATAAAAAAGTAACTTCACAGTGTAGACTGATTTGTGGTGGTGATGAGGTTGATGTTGATATTGACAGATGGACTTTTTCCAAAAACGGATCAAGATGTTAATGGCAGGTCTAGGCATTAAGTGACCTGAAAAGAGGGCAGTCCATTTATTCTGCATATCTTTGACAATACACAAGAACAGAACAATCAGCCTGCATCAGGGAGCTATCTGTCACCCCTTGTGGGAGAACTGCTATGGGCTGGACGCACAGCTAGACTACCTAGCCTCTTTTGACGTTGAGCAGAGCACTGTGAGTAGGTTTTGGCCAACAGAAAATAGATGGAAGTAATGGGTGCCATTTCCAGGTCTGGCCCATAAAAAAGCCTCCTGGTCAGTGATAGTGGATTCTTCCCCTACCCATTGGCTGAACGGAAAGAATTCTGAAAACTTAAGAAAGATAGAGCCACAGGGGCACCTGGGTGGCTTAGTCGGTTGAGCGTCCGACTTTCGCTTAGGTCATGATCTCGCGGTTCGTGGGTTCGAGCCCCGCGTCGGGCTCTGTGCTGACTGCCAGCTCAGAGCCTGGAGCCTATTTCAGAGTCTGTGTCTACCTCTCTCTCTGGCCCTCCCCTGCTCGTGCTGTCTCTCTCTCTCTCTCTCCTAGAAATAAATAAAAATATTTAAAAAAAAAAGAAAAGAAAAGAAAGATAGAGCCACAAGCTGGAGGAAGCCTGTATCTCTGAATTACTTCATAGGAGACCAACCACCACATTCCACACACCTTTACCCCTACCAATTCATACTGGACTGTATGTGATAAGAACAGTAGATTTTAATTAGGTCAAACCACTGAGATTTTGAAGTCACTTGTAATAGTCTATCTTGATTAATCCAACCCTATTTCCCAACTTTTCTCCTGATTACAAGTAGTAAGAGAGACTAGGGTAAATTTCTGGAGTGTCAGAGGATTGAGATAAAAGAAGATATCAGAGACCATGCTCAAAATCAGGGAATATTGCATCTAAGGAGATTCTGGAGTTAATTTTAAAGACTTAGAAATTCACAGAGCTGAAGCCATGCAAGGTATCCTCTGCTTATCTAACCAGTCTCCTCTGGACACTTTCATACTTTTGGAAGAACAGTGAATAACCACCTCCAAATCCGGAACACAGCCTATCTGATTTAAAATGCTTAGGATCTAGTCAGATAATACCACACTTAAACCTGTCTTGCTTCTGCTTTTGTGGTTTCTACACATAGTGATTAAGAAGAAAAATAAGTTGGTAAGTAACTTTGTGTTTGGAAGTATATTTTTTAATTTATTACACAAGGTTTGATTGAGCAGAGTACTAATGGGCAATTATCAGGGAGCCAAACACTGGCAAAAATGAGGTCTCTGGGTGGATGCCTGAAGATGTTTTTGAGAAACTTTTGTTTACTTACCAGACTTTGAAAGCTAAATCCTTTTTCAAATAGCCTCTGGGTGTTAAGGACAATAAATAAAGATGTGCTGACTGAAAACATTTAGAAAAGAAGTTGTTACAGCCTTTAAAATAAGAAGGTATTAATTCAGGTTAAAACAGAATATTCCACATTCATCTGACCTGCTCCACAGAAACATGGAGCTTAAAAGCTGGATCCTCCCGGGCATCTCTGTAAAGATGCTCCACCAAATGAAATTTAGCAGGGGCCTGGGACCAGGGCTCTAGAAAATGCTGATAGCTTCTGGCTGTTATTAAGAACTCAAGCGTATTTATGGAAAGGGGGACAACTGATCTCCCTATCTTGGGGATGCCTAGAGAAAGGGATGAACTGGGAAATAGCCAGGGCCCTTTGGGAGGAAGAGCTAAGAGATTTAGGAGGAAAGTCTCATTGTTCAGAGGAGTCCCTTTGGGGCTGAGATGGAAGAAGCAGACTCAGGACAGGACTTTTCAGGAAACTCTATTGCCCCATTTTCTTAAAAAAAATTTTTTTTTTAATGTTTTTATTTCTGAGACAGAGAGAGAGACAGTGTGAGCAGAGGAATGTCAGAGAGAGAGGGAGACACAGAATGTGAAGCAGGTTCCAGGCTCTGAGCTAGCTGTCAGCACAGAGCTCGATACAGGGCTTGAACCTATGAATCGCAAGATCATGACCTGAGCTGAAGTCAGATGCTCAACCGACTGAGCCACCCAGGCGCCCTATTGCCCCATTTTCAAGGAGTGCAAATTAAGCTTTGATGATCCTCAGACTTTGCTCATCTCTTCCACAAACTTCATCTTTTGTTCCCTTTCCCAAAGCACTACATTCCTTTTTCTTTCTACCCAAACCCTCACGTCTCAAACAATCAGAGCCAGGAGCAAACCTGGTACTTCTTGAAGTCCATCGCCAGAGTTATGTCAAAACTGCATAGGAGGGGTCTCTGGGTGGTTCAGTCAGTTAAGCATGCAGCTCTTGATTTCGGGTCAGGTCATGATCTCACAGTTTGTAGGATCAAGTCTGGCACTGACTTCTGCCAGGCTCAGTGACAGCCTCTGAGCCAGCTTGGGACTCTCTCTCTCTCCCTCGCTCTCTGCTCCTCCCTCTCTCTCTTTCAAAATAAATAAATATGGGGCGCCTGGGTGGCTTAGTCGGTTAAGCGTCCGACTTTCGCTTGGGTCATGATCTCGCAGTTCGTGGGTTCAAGCCCCGCGTCGGGCTCTGTGCTGACTGCCAGCTCAGAGCCTGGAGCCTGTTTCAGTCTGTGACTCCCCCTCTCTCTGACCCTCCCCTGCTCACGCTGTCTCTCTCTCTCCTAGAAATGAATAAAACATTAAAAAAAAATAATAATAAAATAAAATAAAATAAATAAATAAACTTAAAAAAATCACCTAGGAATCCAGCAAGGAACACGTGAGCTTAAGGAACTGTTGCTAGGGTATAGTTAGGGAACTGAGTATCCTCCCCTCCAAGGATCCATTCATCAGCACAAAGGATGTGCCATCTCTTTGTTAATGCCCTAGTCAAAGCCCTCAGGACTTGACATGAGTTCTCAAGGCGAAATGGGTGTAGAGCTATGTTATGTGAGTGCTCCCCAGTCTCTTTTCTCAATGATCAGATTCATTTTTCCCCTAAGAGCTATATGCTTTGTAATATTTTTATCTACCAAATAAATCACATTTATAAAGAAAACCTATTAAATATTTACTAGGTACCATATATTATATTAATGAGGGCTTTATACCCATTATTGAAAATTGTCAAGTAGTTTGAAAACTATAAATTATTACTTCCTTTTTCCAGATAAGTAAACTGAGGTTCAGAGATGTTAAGTACATAGCCCAAGTCTTATTGCTAGAGACTAAATCCCGGACTCATCTCCACACCCACATTCTTTCCAGTATACTCTGCCTACTCTCTATACACAGCACATGCAGCCAACCAGAACTTCTTAGTATGAAGATACATTCTTTACAATGATTTAGTGTGGCATAATCTTCTCATCTTCCAGCACCCCACCCCAAAAAAGGAAAGAAACTTTCCATTATTTAGTCAACTTGTTCAAGCTTTATTGTGAGTAAATATATAATGTTTTTGGGGCTTTTTTGAAGAACTGGACATGGTTCAAGTAATTCCATTACTATCCTCATAGAACTGTGAGATCCTAGAGAACCCAGACCAGGAACTGGAATTGGCAGTTCAAAACAAATGGAAGTTGGACAGAGGGAGTTCAGAACACAGATCAAGGCACGGACCTCCTTCTCTGGGGTTCTCCTTCCCTAAGATTCTCCTATTCCTTCGATTCTATCAAGTATTCAGTGACACAGTGCAATATCACAGGTTGATGTGAGTTAGGAAGTACTTTGGGAACACAAAATTTGGTGGGGGTAGGGGAAATCACCAAAGCATACCAGCCTATGATAATGAATGGCAAAATAAGGGAAGAAAAAAATTGAGTGAGGAGGGAGAGTGACAAGGAGAGAGGAAGAAGAAGAAGAAGAAGAAGAAGAAGAAGAAGAAGAAGGTGAAGAAGAAGGAGAAGAAGGAGAAGAAGAACAAGAAGAAGAAGAAGAAGAACAAGAAGAAGAACAAGAGGAAGAAGAAGAAGAAGAAGAAGAAGAAGAAGAAGAAGAAGAAGAAGAAGAAGAAGAAGAAGAAGAAAGGAATAAAGAAGAAGGGGTTACATATAAAGAGGAAGGAATTAAGAGAAAAGTAAAAGGATGAGTGACCCTTTACGCTATTTGGTCTTGTAAACTGCTGGTGTGATCTTCATTACCAATTGTAGTGATCCCCAATGGAAACTATAGGCATGTGTTGCTAGGTTCGCTGGCAGTGCTAAAATTAAACTATTTCCTCAAAGGGACCTTTGCCATCTCCCTCATCCAACTGGTAACTTTGAAACCAGAATCTTAAAAAATTACAGAATAAATGGAGAAAAAGGATATTGCCAATTTTCACTGTACGAGGAAAACGGTTAGTCCCATACCCTAAGGTTAAGTACTGTCCTGTGACATAGAAAATTCACAATTTAATCTTTGTGCTGGCCGAAAAACAAAATAACGACAGACAAACACACACAAAAACCAAGCAATAGCAACCACATAACTCCCTCTGGGCATCCAGAAATGCACAGCAACCCTGAGCAGAGTTTAACTGGTATATTTAATTGCTGTAAAATAAAATAATTGATTTGAAGATTAAAAAGAACTAATTTCCCTTAGAAACCCAAATTCTTAGTTGTTGTTTTTTTTTTAATTTTAATATTCCTTTATTTTTGAGAGAGACAGAGCACAAGCCAGGCAGAGAGAGACAGAGACACAAAATCTAATGCAGGCTGCAAATTCTGAACTGTCAGCAAAGAGCCCTACACCAGGCTTGAATTCACTAGCCATGAGATTATGACCTGAGCCAAAGTTGGATACTTAACCGACTGAGCCACCCAGGCACCCCTCAGATTCTTAGTTTTAATAATGAAATCCTGGGGCACCTGAGTGTCTCAGTCAGTTGAGCGTCCAACTTTGGCTCAGGTCATGATCTCACAATCTGTGGGTTCAAGCCCCAGAGCCTGGAGCCTGCTTTGGATTCTGTGTTTCCCTCTCTCTCTCCCTGCCCCTCCCCCGCTTGCTCTCTGTCTCTGTCTCTGAAAATAAAATAAAGACGTAAAAAAAAATTTTTTTAATGAAATCCTTTAACCTCATTGCTTATATTTCTTCCCTTCTCATGCATTTCTAGTCAGGGTACACTAATGTTCTATTCATGAAGAAGAATAAGGATGGCAATGAACTTCATAATGTATATAAATACATGCTTATATATTTATAAATCAGTTATTTAGTTTATAGTACCTAAAACTATAAAAGACAAGAGGTAAACATCAAAGAGAACAGATGCATGCTTTTTCCTGACTCAAAACAGTACTCAAGAGACATCTAGCGGTTCCTGGGTGGCTTAGTCGGTTAAGGGTTCAACTGTGGCTCAGGTCATGATCTTATGGTTTGTGGGTTCAAGCTCCGTATTGGGCTCTACATGGACAGCTCAGAGCCTAGAGCCTGTTCGGATTCTGTGTCTCCCTCTCTCTCTGCCCCCCCCCCACTCTGTTTCTCTCTCAAAAATAAAATAAACATTAAAAAATTTAAAAACATATGTCTAAAGATCTGTCTGTTCTGCACCCAAAGAAAATGCTTGTCCTTAATTTTGTATTTTAGAGTCCAAAGTGTTTTTGGAGGGGTGGGGAAGAGTGGCAGGTAGAGGATGAATTATTTTAAAGTGCCAAAAAAGGGCGCCTCTGTGGCTCAGTGTTCAACTTCAGCTTAGGTCATGATCTCACAGTTCGTGGGTTCGAGCCCTGCATTGGGTTCTGCGCTCATGCCTCGGAGCCTGGAGCCTGCTTCAGATTCTGTGACTCCCTCTTTGCCCTTCCCCTGATCACACACTGGCTCTCTCTCTCTCTTTCTCAAGAATAAATAAAAATTAAAAAAAATTTTTAATAAAAAATAAAGTGCCGTAAAAAATTCTCCTGGGAGAGAGAATAAAAGACTCTTCTGTATCTGAATCCCCAGTGTTTAGACTCTTTTTAGTAAGTGTTAGTCAAAAGATCTCTATTTGTTGATCATTAAATTCTGGCTAATGAGCAATTTCAGAGTAACTTTTTCTGGGCCCAGAGAAAACGTAGTCTCTGTTAGACTTCATATTCCAGAAATTTCTGCTCTGACTGGACACCCTCAGTGATAAACTTGAACTCCTGTGTCTACTCCATAAAGAGGATAAAGCCTCAGTCTTAATCCTCTTACCCTTTATACAGGATAAAGTTTGTCTCCTGGGTGCCAGGCAACAACTGAGAGCCCCTTTATCTCAACCTTCAGAGTAGGAGTAATCATTTTAAAACAGTGTAAGTTGTCAAGTCCTCATTTTTAAAAACCCATTTTTTAATAAGGTATCATCACTTTAACCTAGTGATCAATATCAGGTTTAATAGTTGGACAGCCAGACATTACATACGGCCTAATATGGTGTAGTAGGAAGTACATAGCATTACCTATAGAGCATTCTTACCAAGATGTTGAACCTGATTCTTATCAAGCCTTTAGATCCAACTTTGAGCGTACAAAAAAATACAGAGGACAGAAGAACAAGTTTAACAACACCATGAGAAAACAACCAGACAAATCCAGAAGGTAGGACATTCTGTAGAATAATTAGCCCAGAATCATCAAGAAGTCAGTGTCTTAAAAATAAAATGTATGTGGGTGTGACGCAAGGAGATAGTTCTAGAATTCTCTCCACTTTGTTTCTATGAAAACATGGACTAGATAATTTAGATAATTATCATTTTAAGATGATACATGTTATATATTTGGGGGAGAGAAATGGGCTGGGTAATCTTCCCAAACACTAATTATGGGTAAGAGAAGCACATCATTGGGCACATTTGGATCATTTGATATATTTGCCATATAGTATAATATTAAAATAAAAATGAGAATGAAATTAATGTGATAATTAAAATCCAAGTAGATTTGGTTAGATGCTGAGGTTTCAATTTTTTTTTAATATTTTATTTATTTCTGAGAGAGAGGGAGAGAGTGAGCAGGGGAGGGTCAGAGAGAGGGAGACACAGAATCCAAAACAGGCTCCAGGCTCTGTGCTGGCTGTCAGCACAGAGCCCAACATGGGGCTTGAACCCACGAACCGTGAGATCATGACCTGAGCCAAAGTCAGACGTCCAGCTGACTAAGCCACCCAGGTGCCCCTAGATGCTGAGGTTTCAGAAAGACCATGAATCTGAAAAATGTACTTCTGGGATGTAAAAGTATAATGGTGTTAGAAACACAAAATGGCATCAGTAATAAATGTATTGAGGCTATAGGAAAAATTCTCCCTGCTTTGTTTCTATGAAAACATTTTCTATGTTAATGTGGGAAGTAAAAAATAAAACAATATGTATCTCAAAAAAATCTTTGTCCATTTTTAAATTGGGTTAAATTTTAAATCTACTTGTAAGTATTATTTATTTATATACTTTAGATACAAGTTTCTTATCAGATATTTTCTTTCATTATATGAATTGCCTTTTTACTTTCTTAGTGATATCCATTAAAATATGCAAGTTTAGGGACACCTGGGTGGATCAGTCCGTTTAGTGTCTGACTCCAGACTCCATGGTTCATGGGTTGGGCCTTGCATTGGGCTCTGAGCTATCAGCAAGCACATCAGCCTGCTTCAAATTCTGTATCTCTCTCTCTCTGCCCCTCCCCTCTCTCTCTCTCTCTCTCTCTGTCTTCAAAAATGAATAAACATTAAAAGAAATAAAAATTAAACATACAAGTTTAATTTTTTTTTAATTTTTAAATTTTTTAAAAATTTTTTTAATTAAAAAATTTAAAAAGTTTAATTTTTTTTCTTTTAATGTTTATTTATTTTTAGAGAGAGACGGACAGACTGTGTGTGGGAGATGGGCAGAGAAGGAGACACAGAATCTGAAACAGGCTCCAAGCTCTCATCACTGAGCCTGATGTAGGGCTCGACCTCACAAACCACAAGATCATTACCTGAGTGGAAGTTGGACGCTTAACCAACTGAGCCATAACACATGCAAGTTTCAATTTTGAATAATTTTAATAGTTTTACCTTATAATAGGTCAGAGGTCTATCTTAAGTTAATTTTTGTTAACTCATTGTTTTGCTTGTGGATATCTGGTTGACCTAGCATCATTTGTTGAGAAGACAATTCTTTGAATTGCCTTGGCACCCTTATCAAAAATCAATTGACTTCGAGGTGCCTGGGTGGCTCAGCCGATTTTGTGTCCATCTTTTGTTCAGGTCATGATCTCATGGTCCATGAGTTCGAATCCTGCATCAGGCTGTGTGCTGACAACTCAGAACCTGGAGTCTACTTCAGATTCTCTCTCTCTGCCCCTTCCCTGCATTCTCTCCCTCCCTCTCTCTCTCTCTCTCAAAAATAAACATTAAAAAAATCAATTGACTGTAAATGTGAGGGTTTACTTCTGAACTCTTTATTCTTTTCCACTGATCTATAAGTATATCCTTTTGCAGTACCACACTATGTTAATTACTGGCCTCCAACTTTCTTGTTTTTTCAAGGTTTTTTGGATTGCCTTTCCACATGAACTTTTAGCATGAGCCGTCAATTTCTGGGGGGAAAATTACTGCTAGGATTTTGATAGGAGTTGGGTTGAATCTGTAAATCAATTTTGGTGATATTGCCATTTTAACAATATTGAGTCTTCTGATGTGTGAATGAGGGATATCTTACATTTCTATAGACCTTTAATCTCTATCAATAACATTTTGTAGTTTTCATTGTATAAGTTTTACACTCCTTTTATTAAATGTATTCCTAAGTATTTTATTCTCTTTGATGCTTTGTAAATGAAATTCTTTTTTTTTTTTAAGTTTATTTATTTTTGAGAAAGAGAGAACAGGAGAGGGGAGAAAGAGAGGAAGAGAGAAGATCTCAAGCAGGATCAGGATCAGAGCCCAATGTGGGGTGCAAACTCATGAATATATATATATAGTTGTTGTTGTTGTTTTTGTTTTGTTTTTTTTGCTCTACTCTGCTCTGCTCATGAATATGAGATCATGTCCTAAACTGAAATCAAAAGACAGACACCCAACAAACAGCCCAGGCCCCCCATGAAATTGTTTTCTTGATTTTGGGAGGAGATTGTTCTTAGCTAGTGAATAGAAATAAAATTGATCTTTATATATTGGTCTTCTACGCTGCAACCCTGCTGAACTTCTTTATTAGCCATAATAGTTTTTCAGTGGATTCCTTGGGATTTTTTATATACAAGATCATGTCATCCACAAGATACTTTTTCTTCTTTCTTTCCAATCCGGATGCTTTTTATTTCAATTTCCTGCCTAAATAACCTGGATAGAACCTTTAGGACATTGTTTTTATTTGCTTGTTTTAAAGTTTATTTATTTATTTTGAAAAAGAGAAAGAAAGAGAGTGCTCAGGGGAGGGGCAGAAAGAGAGGGAGAGACAGAATCCCAAGCAGTCTCCAAGCTGTAGCATGGAGCCTGACACAGGTCTCAGTGTCACGAGCTATGAGATCATGACCTAAGCTGAAATCAGGAGGACACTTAACTGACTGAGCTGCCCGGGTGCCCCCTCTTTAGTATAATGTTTAAAAATGCCAAGAACACTTTTCTCTTGCTCTTGATCTTAAAGGGAAAGCATTTTGTCATTCACTGTTAAGTATGGTGTTAGCTGTGGGTTTCTTATAGAAGCCTTTATCAAGCTAAGAAAGTCTCTTCTATTCCAGTTTTGTTGATTTTTTTTAGCATTGATGGATGCTGATTTTGTCAGTGCTTTTTTTCCATATCTATTAAAATAGTCATATGGTTTTTGTTTTTTATTCTATTGATATGGTATATTACACTAATTGATTTTAGGATGTGAAACCAAGTTTGCATTCCTGGGAAAATTCCCACCTGATCATTGTGTATAGTCTTTTTTTCTTCAATTTAAAAACATTTTAGTAAAGTACTCATAACACAAAATTTGCTATCTTGAACATTTTTAAGTATACAGTTTAGTGGTATTAAATATACTCATAATGTTGTGCAACCACCATCAGAATACATTTCCATATCTCCCATTCATCTTGCAAAACTGAAACTCTATCCATTAAACAACAGCTCCCCATATCTTCTTTCCTCCTTCCCCTGGAAACTACCTTTCTACCTTCTGCCTCTATGATTTTCACTATTTTAGGAACCTCATATAAGTGAAATCAGTATTTGCCTTTTTGTGACTGGTTTATTTCACTTAGCATCATATTTTCAAGGTTTATCCATGTTGTAGCATATTGCAGAATTTCCTTCCTCTTTAAAGCCAAACATTCCATTGTATGTGTATACCACATTTTGTTTGTCCATTCTTCTATTGATGAACAGTAGAGTTGCTTCCATGTTTTAGCTATTGTGAATAATGCCATTGTGAACATGGGTGTGTCAATATCTCTCTTTGAGACTCTACTTTCAGTTCTTTGGGGTATATATCCAGAAGAGGAATTGCTGGATCATATAGTAATTCTATTTTTAACTTTTTGAGGAACTGCCATACTGTTTTCTATAGCATCTGTACCATTTTACGTTTCCACCAACAGTAGAGAAAGGTTTCAGTTTCTCTACATCCTCACCAACATTTGTATTGTTTGTTTGTTTTTGAGAATAGTCATCCTAATGGGTATAGCATAGTATCCCATTATAGTTTTGATTTGCATTTCCCTAATTACTAGCAGTGTTGAGCATCTTTTCATGTGCTTGTTGTATCTTCTTTGGAGAAATGTCTATTCAAGTCATTTGTCTGTTTTTGAATTGGTTTTTGTTTTTGTTTTTGCTATTGAGATTCAGGAATTCTCCTCTATATTCTAAGTATTAATCCCTTATCAGATACATAATTTGCAAATATATTCTGTGTGCCATCTTGTTACTCTGTTGGATATGCCATCTCACTGTCTTCTGTCCTCTATTGTTGCCGATGAGAAGTCAGACTGTTATTCTTATTTGGGTTCTGTATATGAGAAGTGTTTTTTTGTTTGTTTTTTGTTTTTGCTAATTTCAAGATTTTCTTTCTTTCTCCTTTTACTATGCTGTGTCTGGGGATGTGGATCTCTTTGTGTCTATTCTACTTAGAGTTAGTTGAGTTTCTTGGATTTGTAGATTAATGTTTTACATCAAATTTCAGAATTTTCAGCTAATATTTCTTCAAATATTTTTCTGCTCTGCTTTCTCTCTCCTCTCCTTCTGGTAGTCCCATTATGCACATGTTGATGCTTCATGGTGTCCCACATTTCTCTGAACTTATGTTCATATTTCTTTATTCTCCTTTCTCCATATTCTTATATGTATTTATGTAGCTATCTTCACATTTGCTGATTCTTTCTTCTACCAGTTGAATTGTACTATTGAGCCCCTCTAGTGAATTTTTCTCTCCTATTCTTGCACTTTTCAAGTTTAGGAAATTCATTATGTTCTTTTCTAAAAAAAAAATTTATATCTCTTTATTATGTTATGAAACATTGTCATCATACCTTCTTTTGCTTTCTTAAGAATGGTTTCCTGGGGCATCTGTGTGGCTCAGTCGGTTAAGTGTCCAACTTTGATCAGGTCATGATCTCAAGGTTTGTGGGTTTGAGCCCTGTGTCAGGCTCTGTGCTAACAGCTTAGAGCCTGGAGCCTGCTTCAGATTCTGTTTCTCCCTCTCTCTCTGACCCTCTTCCGCTTGCACTCTGTCTCTCTCTGTCTCTCAAAAATGAATGAACATTTAAAAAAAATTTTTTAAAGCATGGTTTCCTTTAGTTCTTTGAATATACTTATAATAGCTGCTATGAAGTCTGTCTGCTAAATTGGATATCTGGGCCCTCTTACAGGGAATTTCTATTGACTGCTTTTTTCCTCTTGCGTATGGATCACAACACACTTTCCTGTTTCATTGCATGTCTCATAATTTTGTTGTTGTTGTTGTTGAAAACTGGATATTCTGTTTTATTTTGTTTTGTTTTATTTTATTTTAAGTGAGCTCTAGCCCCAAGGTGGGGCTTGAATTCATGACCCTGAGATCAAGAGCCACATGCTTTATCAACTAAGCTAGCCAAGGGCCCTGAAAAATGGACATTTTAGATAATATATTGTAGCAACTCTGGATACTGATCCCTTCAACTTTATTGTTTATTTTTGAGCTAATGAGCTTACCATTGTAGGTTGCTGTTTTATTTCTGTAGTGACTTAGCTAGATTGTTTTAGTGAAGTCTATTTCCCTGCAATGCGGAAACTCTGCTGTTTCTCCTCAGAAAATACACCCTTGTTCATATATGTGCATAGTCATCCTGGGATGACAGTGATTTTAACACAGCTCTCTTTATCTTTATCCCTCATCTCTCAGTTAAGTTGTCTGTCTCTGTTGGTAGATCCCTAGCTGTTAGGCTCCATTAGTTGCTAGCTAATCACTGCATTGTTTTCAATATGCCCTGAGGCATAAATTGCTCCACAGTCTGATCCAATTAAATTTAAGCCCCTCTGCAGAGGTAGTTTTTCAGACCATTCATTGAAACTTCTTCAGACCCCAAGAGAGTTCTTCTTAGCTGTCTTTTTCCCTGTTTCTCTCTGGTAAACTAGCTGGCCTATGGTCTAACTTTTGTTGCTGTCACAGCTACCGGCTCCCTCTTCATTGCGTCTCACCAAATTCTCCACTGTTTTCCAGAACTATCTTTGGCTTGAACTTCCCAATACTCTATTCCAAACAAAGCCAGTTCACTTACAGAGAGCTTCAGAGCTCTGTTCTTATCACCTGTATCTTCCCCTGGGCAAAACCTCAGAGACTCTGTTCTTGAACTAGGGGCAGGGACAGAAACTACTTGTTTTAGAGTGATACCCTTGCTTTACAAGCAGAGTAGGCGCAGTGGCCTCTGGTCTTCTTGACTCTCATCTCCCTTTGTAGAACAACAGCTTTAAATGGTTGGTTTAATAAAGATTGGTTCTTGCAAGTTATGGTTGTTTTGTTCAGGAGTGGGTCTATGGAGCTCCTCACACCATCATTTTGGAATTGTCCCCTAATAGGATCGTAATAGCAATAAACCTTTCCTTGACTGCCAGCAACATCTTTCTGACTTCTGTTCAAGATTTAAGTTCTGATGGAAAATAAGTAGACTATTAGAATATTAAATTGGAGGTGAGTTTGGAGATAAAAGTACTGATGGATCACCCCCCCCAAAAGAAAAGGAAACTTTGTAGAGAGGCTCTGAGAACCATCACTCTTGTGCATCCTGAGCACAGAATACCAGCAGATACTGATCAAAATAAACCACTAAACCAGGTATCAGGAAACAAAAATTCTAACTCTTAGCTCTCTTCTGGCTTTTCTGGGTGATCCTGAGTAAGCCAGTCAACCTCTTCTGAGGTTTCCAGGAATAGTCTGTTTTGTTATAGGATTTGTCTCACTGCTGGTCCCCCAAATAGGTTATGTGGTTTATATTGTGCTTATGGTGAAGTGACTTTCACTAAATCTTTCCAATTCCTTTCCCCTTCTGTTGTCTTTTGTGAGACATGCATCTGGGAAGTATCTGTCTGGGCTTTCAGAATCATCACTACTTTAGATCTGTGAACTCTCCACTGAGCTTTGGCCTATAAGCACCATGTTCTGAATACCTTGAACTTGTTGTATGAGGAAGCAAAGTCACAAAGGCTTGTCCCTTCCCTCACTGAATGTTTTGATTTATGAAAGAAAAGGAAAAGGGCACTTGGAATTTCCAGCTCTGGCTGCCTGGTTATAATCTACCATTACAAACCGGAATTATATCTCATCCTCCACAGGCACTATTGTTTCTAGTTGGTTATTTAATTATTATTATTATCTACAAAATTTTTAAATGTTTTATTTATTTATTTATATTTATTTATCTTTAATGCTTATTTATTTTTGAGGAAGAGAGAGAGAAAGAATGTGTGTAGGGGAGGGGCAGACAGAAAGTGAGACACAGAATCCAAAGCAGGCTCCAGGCTTTGAGCTGTCAGCACACAGCCCAAAGCAGGGCTTGAATCCACCAACTGCAAGATCGTGACCTGAGCCGAAGTCAGATGTTTAACCGACTGAGCCGCACAGGTGCCCCTGTTTTTAAATTTTTTAAGGTTATTTATTTATTTTTGAGAGAGAGAGAAAAAAGAGAGAGCACAAGTCGGGGAGGGCAGAGAGAGAGGGGGACAGAGGATCCCAAGTAGGGTCTGTGCTGATAGCAGAGAGCCTGATGCAGGGCTCAAACCTACAAACCATGAGATCATGACCTGAGCTAAAGTTAGATGCTTAACCAACTGAGGTACCCAGGCACCCCTTGTTTCTGGTTATTTAAAATGAAGCTGATTCCTAAACAATTTGTCTCACAATTATGCCTAACTATCTTTGGAACTAAGTTTGCCTCCAGTGGAATCTTTCCAAAAGCCTATAGCCTTGACTTAATTTTTACTGACTTCTTAATAAGCACTGCCACAAACTATTTGAATACTTTGGAGATCAAGATTAATAAGTCCCATCAGTCATTTAGATGGTTAAAATCTGTCTCCCTCCAGAGATTAGGTTTAACAAGTTTACCCACAGGACAAGGACTCTGGCCAAAGAAACCCAATTGCTGTGAATTGGGAGCGACTGGCCAAACCAAGATCAACCTAGTTGATCCTTTATCCTTTCTGGTAGGCAGAGTTTTTTCAGTACAATGAAATTGTTTAAAAATTTGAGGGCCAATAGAAAATTATTGCTTTGAGAAACAATGAAATCTGGCCATGTGTAGCAACATGGATGGACCTTGAGGGTGTTATGCTGAGCGAAATAAGTCAGGCAGAGAAGGACAAATATCATATGTGTGCACGTATAGGAGGATTAGGAGGAACTTAACAGAGGAACAAGGGGGAGAAGAAGGGTGGAAATGGTGGGGGAAAGGGAGAGAGGCAAACCATGAGAGACTCTTGAATGCTGACAAAAACTGAGGACTGATGGATGTGGGGGGGAGGAGGGATGGGGATGGAGGAGGACACTTGTGGGGATGAGCACTGGGTGTTATGCGGAAACTAATTTGACAATAAACTATTTGGAATCCAAAAAAAAGGAAAATTATTGCTTAATGGTTTGAAAAGAGATATCATGACAGTTACACAAGATTATGAATGTATTTAATGCCACTGAACTGTACATTAAAAAATGGTCAAAATGCTAAACTTCATGTTATGTGTATTTTAACCAACAACAACAACAAAAAAAGCCACCTGGGATCCCAGTATTGCTGGTGTCTGACCTATATTTTCCTCCAATTGCTTAATAATAACATTGAATCTGAGGCTTTGCCAGCACCTGAGTTTCTCAAAGAGCTCCAGAGGTTGCTTAAGTATTACTGCCATCAGCATAGCAAAGAGAAAAAAATTTAACTTCCCGTATCTTGTGCCTTTTTCTCCAGAGACTTGGAAATACTATGAAGCTACTTAGAATCCAGGGATGGAGAAGGGCTTAAGATGGGTGTAGGTACATTTGGTGTTAGCCTGTGCCCACTTCCCTGTGCCCTCATTAAGTGGTACCTGAAATAACTAGCAGGATCATTAAGTGGCTTACCCTAATCCTTCTAAATTGTTAGACTTAATCTAGAATTATGATGATACAACTCCAATTAACTGTCAATAGTTTTTGAACATCCTTTTCTATTGACTATGTCTTTTTCCTGTTTATCTGTTAGCCTGCCACAGCCTTGTGACCCAAGGCTTGGAATGGATCGGCCCTCCTACTCACTCCCTCATGCGCATGCCACGTCTCCATGGTAACAGCTTGTCAGGGCCTGCTTGGTGCAGGTTCTGAGACCTCACATCTGCAGTCTCAGGCCTGTACAGATTCAGTCTTAATAAGCCAGGCTTCTAAGTAGGAGCTTGTGTTAGGACTTCCATCTCTTGAGCCGGCAGGGTCTGAAATTGTCCTTAAGCCTCCTTTGGGGTACACCTGAGGAGTCCTCAGTGCCACTGAGTTGCCCTCACCTTCCACCACTGCTATTCAGGCCAGTGGCAGGGTATCTGTTTCAACCTGAACTCATCATCATCTCCTTCCAGCAAGTTCTCCTCCTGTCATCCTCCTCCACTCACGAACTGAGAGCCATTCAGAGCATTTCAGGCCCTACCTGTGACGGATCCCCAATGTCAGTTGGTACTACTGCTTCGTATCTTTCAAACTTGTCGTTTTCTACATCACTGTTGCCTTTACAATGGTTCAGGCCCACATCGTTTCCTTCTTCAATTGCTGCAAAACCCTCCAACCCGGTCCTCCTATTTCCATGTTTACTTTCCTTGCATTCAATCCCCACATTCCAACCAGTGAGAAGACTTCCTAAAAAAGCAGACCTGACACGTCCTTCCCCCACAGAGAGTCAGCATCTCCCATTGCCCTCAGGGTGGATTTCAGACTTAACTCTCATGACACACAAGATTACACCTTTATCATCTGGCCCCTGCTCACCTCTCCAGGATCAACTCTTGCCCCGTCCCCTGCATTCTTCTTACCTCAGCCACGCCAGAACACTTTACTCCTCCAATGAGCCCCCTGTTCTCTCTTGCCTTGGTGATTTCACTGCTGCCTCCTCCGCATGGAGGGTCCTTCCTCCCTCCTTCTGTATAAGCCTTTCACACATTCTTAGGGAAGTTTTCCCAACTCTCAAATCTTAAGTGCCTGTCCCAAGTTCTCCTAGAGCTCCTAGGTTTACTCCCTTTGTGCCATTCTGCTGAACTGTCAATTCTGCAAGGGTAGTGAGTGTGCCAAGCCCTAGCTCAGTGCCTCTAATATTCATTCAAATGCCCTTTGTATAAGTGAAAGAACGAAGAATACGCCTCTGGAATAAAAATATCAACACGTGCTGATTATAAGTACATCCTTTTCCACAATCTTCTGTGGTTGGGCACCATTCTTCCACCAGATTGGACCAGATAGGAATTTGCTACACCGCCGGGACATTTCAATTTGGACTGCTGGCCACTGTCCTTGGAGACACCTCTACAAATGGGTCAGTTGCCCCAGCTCAGCTCTGGCTAGTCCTGGTTGCCTCCTTTTTGTTGGTCACTAGGGAGGTCCCCGTTGGCCTCGTGGCTGAACCCGTGTGGCTTCTGTCAGCAGCTGGAGAGCCATTCCTAAGAGCTGAGATAGTGAGTCAGCCCTCCTTTCATTGCCCAGGGAAGATTCCTTTTTCGCTGGTTATGCAATGTCACCCAGGCTATGTTTTCCTTAGTGGAATCCAAGATTTGGAATCATGGTAAGAGGAGAAAGTGGCAGATAATCTCAAGAACAGATTCAATCTGTCATGTTTCTCAGGAGAACTTGGGGGGAGGGAGGATGGACAGGCCAGGGCAGGATGAGGACATTGGTAAGGGATCTGTGTTCATAGATAAAGGAGGAGTTGAATAGATATGGATATGGATACTCTTCCCCAGAAAGTTCAAGGATTATCTGGGAAAGAAGCCAGAAAACGAGAGATCTCTCACCAGATGTGGGTGCCCACCCATTTGGGTGCATAGTGTTAGAGAGCATTCAGCCCTCAGCAGTGTTCTGTTCACTTATTCATAACTAAATCAACACATTCCCTCATCTTCCAGAAATTAGAAACCAACCAATTTTTCCCGTGGACCTGGATAAGATGAAAAAAAGAATGGATTTTGCCTCAACTGAGTTCCTTTGCTACCAGTAAAGGCTTACAGAGAAAGGGAGGAGTAAGGACTCTGGGAAGAGGAGGTAGCAAAGCAAAGGCACAATTTCATTTTCTCCTCTGCAGTAAGAAAGCAAAAGATCCATTAGATGAGAAAATGTATGTGAAAGCACTTAGCACGGTGCTTGGCAAATAGATGGGATTCAATAATATTGACTTTTTTTTGTTTTATCTGTGCTCAGTGTAGGGACTCATAAGGCAGGTTAGTGTGTAGGAAGAATAACGGAGGAGCCAGTGGGAGTAAGGGAGTGTTCTCTACCTGGATGATAGTTAAATTTTTGCCATTAGAGTTTCTTTCCTTTGACTCTATTAAAAAGCAAATACCAACTGGAGATAAAACATGTTGTGTTCAGATATTTTATATTTACTATTGATGGTTAGTTTTATATATTATATACATATTATATATAAATATATAATATATAAATATTTCTTTTTAACAGTCAGTAGTGGAGAGAACATAAATGTCACAGATGGGCAGTAAGTACAAATTTTCTATTTCTCAAAGCTAGACAAAAACCTATCAGTCTGAACTGGAGTACCATTACTCTCATAACTTCTACTATTTAAATAAATAGTTTTAGGGGTACCTAGCTGGCTCAGTCAATAGAGTATGTGATTCTTGATCTCAGGTCATGAGTTTGATCCCCACATTGGGCATGGAACCTACTTTAAAAAGTAAAAGAAAATAATATCTTTAAATAAATAAATTTAACATGTATAAGGTTCTTATAAAGAGGAGACAGCAATGTAGAAACCAAGGAACAACCAGGTCATTTACCTCAATACTGAGGCACTTACTTAATCGGGTATGTGAGGGGTGGTAGAAGATCTTGTCTGTTGACAACTTAGAAAGTGATAGTTGAGGCCAAAGGAAAACAGAAATCACTGGCACTTTTATGCATTTATAGTTCTTAATAGGCAGCTTCTAATTTCACTTCATTATTTTAATACTACCCAAAGCTAGAACAGCACACAGAGTACTTGCAAGTGCTTAATAAATGTTTAAAACCAAAATAAACCAAAACCACACTAGTACTTGTTAATACGAGTCAGCTGTATCCCACACTAGGTTTAATAAAACTATCAAGTTCATGTAAGCCCTGAAAACAAAGTGCCCACATTCTGTATTTGTGGGGACTATCCCACATGTACTTTCTTTTTGCTCTCAACAGTTTCCTGAGATATGTATTAATATTAGACTAGAGTCCAAGATTCCTAATTCCAAAATTAATACACAAAAGTAAAAGACTACAAAAAACAAACAAACAAAAAAACCCAAGCAACTTTTTTTGGGGGGAAAGAAATTCCCCTTTATTTTGATAAAGGACTATTAGTCAATAATTAAAAGACAAAGACCCCAACAGAAAAATTGGTAAAGGATATAAACAAACAAATCCTAAAAGCAGATCTCTGTAGCAATCAAAGAAAGGCTCTGCCTAAAATCTGAGTTCAGAGCTCTCTGCTAAGTGGCCTGGACTAGACCTCATAGCCAAGGTTGAAGATAAATGGGCCTTTTTCCATGTCCTAATCCCAAGCCTGAATCCTGCAACTTTTTATACCCTCCACTGGGAGTGAAGACGTCAGAAAGCCAAGAGCACTGGAAAGAATAGGTCAGCATTGTCTGGGCTTCCTGGATAAACACAGCTCTGGAGGAGGAATGCACAGGGCAGCTTCCCAGAGCCTGTGGATCCCCTGATATTCCTTGGAGAGAGAATCAAGGTTCATCTGGCTCTGTGCAGAGTCCCTGGAGTCTAGCTACTCAAAGTATCATTCATGAGCCTCTTCAAGAAGCTTACAGAGATGCAGAGCCTCTAGTGCCCACTCCAGACTTCTTGAACCAGAATCTGCATTTTAGCAAGTTTCTCAGGTGATGTTGATATGCATGCACAGTGGAGCCTGAGAAACACTGCCCTTGGGGACCTGGCTCAGGGTTTCCTCATCGTAGGTGCTCAATAAGTGTCTGCTGATTAAATGAAAGACTGGACAGGCTATCTCTGGGGTCCTCTTCTAAAGTCAGTCATCTACTGGGGCATCTGGGTGGCTTAGTCGGTTAAGCGTCCGACTTTCGCTTAGGTCATGATCTCGCGATTCGTGGGTTCGAGCCCCGCGTCAGGCTCTGTGCTGACTGCCAGTTCAGAGCCTGAAGCCTGTTTCAGTCTGAGACTCCCTCTCTCTCTGACCCTCCCCTGCTCACGCTGTCTCTCTCTCTCCTAGAAATAAAAAAATAAATAAATAAAGTAAGTCATCTAACTTACTAAAAACTAGTCAACTATTCATGCTGACTAAAGTATTAACCATTTAACAAAGGGCTTTAAGTAAGATTGATGAATTAATAACAGTAGTTCGGTATTGATATTTTCTAGAGTAACTTTAGAGTTTCTTATTAATACAATTTCACTAGGCTTCTTTATATGCCCAGGAAGCACCAACAAGGCACAAATCCTTCTCACTGCCCTTTCTGGAATTACTGAGAATGTAAAATCAAATGAGTAAAAATGAGAATAACAAATCTGAAAATTCTGGAGAAAAGGGTGCCCACCAATGCAGGATATTGTTCTTTTACCTGCCTTTCACAGAGAATGCAGTCCATAAACTTTTACCTTGTACCACATGGGCCTGTGTATATGGAGGGGGTGATGGTGAAGAGGGAAAGAAGAGACCAAGGATTAAGCACACCCGTGCTGTCCTATGAGCAGAATCACCAAATCTGGCCATTAAGGTGCTTCTGAAGAAGCTGTTCATCATTATCATTATCATCAACATTACCACCATTTTTAATTCTACTAGCTGTCTGCCAACCTCTTTACTGAGTAGACTGCCGTAGTAGTGACCCAAACCTTAACATCAAGGTTGGCCATTGACCTTAGGCTGCCGGGAAACCAGTTAAAAGAAGGGAGACAAGAGGGATCCATGGGATGGAGAAGCATTCTGAGTTCCGCTAATGAGTGAGGTGACTCACGTATGACTCAGACAAGCAAAGCTGAGCCTGGGAGATGGGAGGCGGTGCAGGGCAGACCTCAAAGGAGCTCTGCCGAAATGTTCAAATGGGAGATGGGTGGCCAGGGACGTGGTGTTATTTAGAGAACTGCCTGTAGCTCTGGCATCGGAAGGAGGAGTGGATCCTGAAAACAGAAGGAGAAAATTATACCTGAAGCCAGAAACCAAGTTGTGAATCTATAGCCTTCTGTGCTTTGACAAATGTGTAAATTCCCTAGTGCCACTGACCTGCTCTGTGGCAAATCTTAGAACACGAACTCATAGCAATTCATTGTCATCAGGTCCCTGGGGCGTAGAGGTAAATCATGTACCACCCACTGTTTTTCTAATGCCCTCAGTTAGAAAAATAAGCCTCCTTTGACTTTATTATTATTATTATTATTTTAACATTTTCATTCATTTTTGAGGGACAGAGCAACAGAATCCGAAGCAGGCTGCAGGCTCTAAGCTGTCAGCACAGAGCCTGATGCGGAGCTTGAACCCACAAACCATGAGATCATGACCTGAGATGAAGTCAGACGCTCGACCAACTGAGCCACCCAGGTGCCCCCACTTTCTTTAGAATTTTGCTTTTGGAGAACATTGTGATGCAACCTGTGCTCATAGACAGAATTTTTAAAAATCTGAACATATGACTAAGGCACTTTCTCTCTTATTAATGTCTAATTGAGGTTCTGAGTTTGAAGATCCTGAGGTCACATGTTGTTATGAAGGTTGGTAACTTCATTGTCCTATATGGACTGTACTGAAGTGATATGTACTCAAGTGACGCACTGTATGTAGGTCCCCTAAAGAGCATGCATATGTGAGATGGCTGGTTGTAGGTATGACTACCTGGGTGACACAGTTTGTCTCCATGTGCTAAGTAACCCACACAAATATTAACCCTACAACCTTAGCCTCATTAAGACAAGCAAGCCAACTAAGCTCTCTAAAAATAGTTTCGGTTAATTATATATTTATATGTGATTTGATGACTATGGTCACAAATGCACTTCACCAGAATAGCACCAAGGCAGCAGAAAAGACAGGGGTTCTTTGGCAGTTTGCTTTCCTGTGAACTTTCAAGGAGATGAAAAATAAATTGTTCCAAAAGCAAAAGTGTTTCAACTTTGCCTGGCCCCAGCAAACAGCAACAGCAATTGGGACACTGTTGTCTTAGCAATGGTCAAGTAATTTTCTTTTATCAGCATGTTTGCTCTATTTAATTTGGGGTGCTTGGCAACATTATTAACCTCAGTATGTCTGATAATCATAAAAGCAATGAGAGTGTTGAATGTGCTATTGAGGAGAGGTTTGGGATTATGAAGAAAATAAAAGCTAGTCACAAATCGAATGTGGTAAGAAAACTCACCAGTGTTGCATGTGGGTAAGGGATTGGATCATTAGTTAATAGAGGTGATTCTGAAAGACAAAGAGAGATTCAAAACATGTGAAAAATCCTGGCAGGGTCTATGCAGTGAACAGTAGTCAGTAAGAAACGAGGAAAAGTAATTCAAGAAATGGAAGTAATCTGGAGTGTGAGATTAGAGAATTGACATCAACTTTAGTGCCTATACAGTTGACTCTTGAACAGTGCAGCCCCTCCTCTGCACTAAAAAATCTGTGTATAACTTTTACTTCCCCAAAACATAACTACTAATAGCCTACTGTTGACTGGAAGCCTTACTGGTAACATACACAGTCAATTAACACATATTTTGTATATTATATGTATTATATACTGTATTCTTACAAATAAAATAAGCTAAAGAAAGGAAAATGTTATTAAGAAAATCAGAAGAGGTGGGACACCTGGGTGGCTCAGTTAGTTAGGCATCCTACCCTTGAGTTTGGTTCAGGTCATGATCTCACAGTTCATGAGTTTAAGCCCTGCATTGGGCTCTGCGCTGTAGCCTGCTTGAGATTCTCTCTCTCCTTCTCCCTTTGTTTGTGTGCATGCATGCTTTCTCTTGAAAGGAAGGAAGGAAGGAAGGAAGGAAAGAAAGAAAGAAAGAAAGAAAGAGAGAGAGAGAAAGAAAAAGAAAGAAAAAATCATAAGGAAGAGAAAACACACTTACAGTACTGTATTGTATTTATCAAAAAACTCTGCTTTTTGTAAGTGGTTCAAAGCCATAATTCAAGGGTCAACCGTAATCCAAATATTAATTCAGGTAAGGGCTAAAAATATGTACAAGCACATTTAAAAAAATTAATTTATTTTGAGGATCTGTGCTGTCAGCCTGATGTGGGGCTTGATCCTGTGAACTGAGAGATCATAAGATCATAATCTGAGCCAAAATCGAGTCAGATGTTTACCCAACTGAGCCACCCAGGTGCTCCTGTCACAAGCACTTAAAAGCCAGGTGTGGTAAAAGTCCCCATTCTGACACCTTTGCTGAACACTGTAACAGTTCCATAGATTCAATATCTTTTAGATCAACACAACATTAAATTCCCTATGGAAGCTGCTGAAGAGTTCTTTGTCATACTTGGTGCAGCCTCCCAAGGGCTGCCCTGACCAATTCTCAATGTATATGAACTGGTCTATTTTGGATAAAGAGGCCCAGAAGAATAGAGATCCGTTAGGAGATGAGAATGCTACCTAGTTTGGAAGCTTTGAAGGACCATAGCACTTCCTTTTGGTGGAAATGTGTTTTTCTAAGCTAAAGTCACTCTTAGCCAGTATTGTCTTACTAATAGTCTTTCACTATTCACCTGTTTGTAAGGTGCAAAAAATGTGTATATAACGTGTCTCTGTATTTTTTTAAATCATTTTTTAGATTTAACGGGTTGTAGGATTTTCCTTTAGCCTTTAGTTAATTCTTTTTTTTTTTAATTTTTAATTAAAAAAAATTTTTTTAATGTTTTATTTATTTCTGAGAGAGAGAGAGAGAAAGACACCATGAGCAGGGGAGGGTCAGAGAGAGAGGGAGACACAGAATCCAAAACAGGCTTCAGGCCCTGAGCTGGCTGTCAGCACAGAGCCCGACATGGGGCTTGAACCCACGAACTGCGAGATCATGACCTGAGCCAAAGTCGGACACTTAACTGACTGAGCCACCCAGGCGCCCTTACTTAATTCTTTAATATGGTTTCCTGTGACAGGTTGGTATTTCACTTCCTTACTATGTCATTTGATCCACCCTTTGCTGAACTAGTAAGAATGCTGATATTTATATAATTTGACATAAATTATTATGTTTTTCTGAATATTTCATTGGGATAAATTAGCAGAATGAAGTTACTAGGTCATAATGTTATGAACATCTTTAGAGTTTTAATATATTTCCAAATTTTCCTTCAGAAAGGTTTTGCCATCTGATAACTCTTCCAGAAATTTGTCAGTGTTCCTATTTCCATGTACCTTTGTCAGTACTAGATACTATTTTATTTCCACTCATTTTTTAGGGTATTTTAAAATGTTTATTTATTGGGTTGTCACTGAGACCTCTTTCTATTATTTTAATGCACGTCTTTTGTGAAATTTTCTATTGAAATATTTACCTTTTAATTATTGACTTGTAATAGCTCTTTGTGTATTAGGGAGGCATACCTCTTTCCTCAATTTTTTATTGGACTTTTAACTTTATTTATAGTGGCCACCTTTGTTTTTCATCTCTAAAGATAATACCAGTCACAATTAATTCACAAGGCCAATGAGGAAACCACATATGAAATTATTTGTAAAAATGCTGTCAAACATAAATGATTTTTATCATATGCTTCCAGTGTTAATACTACCCAGAAATTGAGATTATTTATTGGCCTACAAGTCTAAAATGAATTTGTAGGTAATTGAACTTCTATTCTTGGCTCTGACAGTATCTTACAAAACAAGAAATTAATTTAAATCTTTTGTATCATGGTTATTAGGAATGTTATAAAAATAAACAATGATGTCAGATATAAAAGTACTCTGAGACTCTTCAATAGTTCTACATAAAACCAAGTTGTTGCATTATTATTCTTTTACTTTCTTTTCAAAAATCTAATTAATCCGGTATAGGTGCATTATAACAAGAAAGGCACTATATTCATCGCTACTGTTAATTCAGGCTCATAAGTTATGCCCTGCTCACCTTCCCAGAGAGTCCTTTACTCAAGCTTTTTTTTACTTGAAAACAAAAAGAGATCCACCAGTGAAAAACTCTTCTCCAATAGAAAAAAATGATTTTTTGTTTTATTTACTTATTTACTTACTTATTTTTAAGCAGGTTCCATGCCTACCATGGAGCTGGAACTCATGACTCTGAGATCCAGAGTCACACGCTCTACTGACTGAGCCAGACAGGTGCACCAGAAATTGTTTTTTTAATTACATAGTTTTATAATTAATTAAGTGATATTAGTAACAATGTTTATTATTGTTATTTGAAATTTTTATTAACAATACTTAAAGGACAAGTCTTGCTCCCAGTGATCAATCCATCCTCTCTCTGGCCCCACCCTACTTCCTATGGTTTCTTCGTATTCTTCCAATGTTTCTTTGTATGTATGCAAGCAGATACAAATAAATATTATCACTGTGATTCCTCTTTTCATTCACAAAAGTAGCATACTATATACATTGTTCTCTACTTTGCTTTTTTAAACTAAACAATATATCTTCAACAGAAGACCTTCAATAGGAAGATATTTAACATAAACAAGAGACATGATGACATTGGCATTAAGCAAGAAAGTTTTAAAATTCCTGTGTCAGTTCTGTCACCATAATTATAGAAGCCTAGAGCTGGATGCTGTGATAAAACCTTTGCTGGGTCAGTCATCAAACCTGTTCCTCTTTTTCTTCGGCACAGGACTGCATTAGAAGCCTCTCTTGCTGTTGGGTGTGGCCATCTGACTGAATTCGACTGAATAGAAAAAATGTGAGCAGAACTTATGTGCATCACTTCTAGGTCCAACTTGTGAGGATCTCTCCACACAATCCTCCATGTTCTTTCCCTGTCAGCAGGATGTCAATGCTTAAAGTGACCGTATAAGTCACATGCTGAAGGTGGTATAATTACAAGATGGAAGGACCTGGTTCCTTGAACAACACTTGGAAGAGAGCCACCCACCATGAGTACCCGTTTTAGATGTTTTATGAGTGAGAAATAAATTTCCCATGATGTCTTAAGTTTGATATAGAATTAATACTGCAGTAAATAAGGGACACATGGGTGTCTCAGTAGGTTAAGTATCTGACTTTGGCTTAGGTCATGAGCTTGTGGTTCGTGGGTTCAGACCCTGCATCAGGCTCTGTGCTGAACAGCTCAGAGCCTGGAGCCTGCCTCACATCTGTGTCTCCCTCTCTCTCTGCCTCTTCTCCATTCACACTCTGTGTCTCTCTCTCAAAAATAAATAAAACATTACAAAAAACTTAAAATACTGCAGCAAATATTACCTTAATTTGCACAGACAACAACCTCAAAGCCCCTCTAGTCCAAAGACTGGCATATGTCAGTTGCTCAATAAATGTGTCTGGATAAATGAGTGAATATTTGAACACCTCTGGAGATAAAGAATTAATTCACTGCCCTATTGGTCCGTTTAATACATTTCAATCAGCTGAAGTTATTGAAAAATTACTGATAAGGAGCTAAAACCCATTACCTTTAACTTGTACTCATTTGTGACTGCCCTTCCCCGTCACTCAAAATTAAGTCTGAACCCTTTTCAAGGCAGCCCTTCAATTATTTTATACTTCCTCTCATTCCCTCCATGACAAACCTCTGGTCTCCAAACTAAACAGCCTAATGTTTTTAATTGTTATTGTGTTATGGTCACTAAAACTCTTATCACCATCTTTACCCTTTTCTGGACACTTTTGGGTTCATCATTGTTCCCCATTCAATGGATACTCAGAACAGAATGCCATACTCTTGGCAACACTGACCAGCCCGGAAGGGTACCAGTTTCCCCTCCTAGTCAGGACTCCATACTTCAATTAAAACAGCTTAATATTTTAACAGTCTTAAAGGTGGTCATATCACCTGTTAACTCCTTTTGAGCTTGTGGCTAACCTTCCTACCTCTTCTCTTTCCTCTCCTCCGCACCCCACATTACACCATATTTTATTATATGACCTTAAACAAATAACTTCACTTCTTCTCTAGGACTAATTTCTCATGTGAAAAATAGGTTGTTGGAGCAGATGGTTTCTGAAATATTTCCTCCCCATCCCGCCCATCTTAATATTTTTTGAGTCTAAAATAGGAAGTTCTGAGAGAGCTCACATTTATGTACCTTTTTATATAAAATCCTTCACCTATAGCAGTATGAGAGTGTAAACTTGCCTGGAAACATTAAGCTCATAAAAACAACATGAAACTGTACAGGTAATTTTTCTCAGCTTCCATTCACAGATACATGGATAATGTGTGGTAAGTTGTATATATACACTAAGGCCAATGGGCTATGCCAAACTATAATGGTCAAGGAGGGAAAAAATAACACATGGGCAAAAAAAATAATAATAATAATAAAATAAAACAAGCAGTGAGAGCATGAGGGGAATCAGGGTGTGGTTTTCTCTGAAGGAATACTCCATCCATCACTTTTTTTAGCCCAAGGGAGAATGACCGTGAGACAGAGAACACACATTTCACTCAGCAGAAAGCCTGGTTTGATATTTTGTCAATTTCCTCATCTCATTTCACACATCATCCAAACGTGCTGAAACCCAAAACAAAACAAAACAAAAAAACTACTCAACCACTCAGTGGGCAAATAAATGTATGTGCTGTGGGGGAGAAACCAAACCATGTCTCCATAACCCTTGCCCTTGGTCAATTTCTTATAAAGCAGACATCTTCCATGATTTTAGCTGATTAATTTCTCCTGGTATTTCTGCATGACTGTCCTCCATCCATGCCACAGAGGCTGGATCCACTTTCCAGGCTAGACTGAGATTCTACGCATTATTATTTGACCTCTTTTGAAAAACTCATTGCCAGCTTTATAACCCGATCTGGGCACACCCCCCATTGGGGCCTGCATTTCCTGTGGATGATGCGTTGGTTTCCTAGGTGACAGTGGGAAGGAATAGACCTGTTAGCTTGTGGCTTCTGACTCACTCTCTGCAATGGACGTCACTGAATCGTAGCTGAACAAGTGGATGCTGATAAAAACATGTGCTTCAGGGAGCAGCGGGGCACTAATGGTTAAAACTGTTCCCTTGTACCAGCTCGCTCTCCCACTAAGCAGACCAGCAGACTGACATAATATAATACCAGATCTGAAAAAAACGAGCAACAGATTTGGAACCTCTCTGAACTCCCAGTCATATAGAAATGTGCAGTAGAGTCCTATTTACAACACCAATATTCTCTTCCTTTCCTTGTTTAGAATTTCCTTTTTTTTTTCTGGAATGTGAAAGTACCAGGATTCTCTAATGAAATGTCAGATGGAGGCTGAAGAGCAGGAAGTAGAGACAAGCCAAAAACTTACCCCAAGCCTGTTTACTAAGGTGACAGCTTTTTTTTTTAATTTTTTGAATGTTTTTTAAAATTTATTTTTGAGAGAGACAGAGAGAGAGAGAGAGAGAGAGAGAATGAGTGGGGGAGGGCGACACAGAATCCAAAGCAGTTCCAGGCTCTGAACCCAATGCGGGGCTCAAATACATGAACCACAGGATCATGACCTGAGCCCAAGTTGGTCACTTAACTGAGTGAGCCACCCAGGCCCTCCAAAGGTGACGACTTCTTTTGATCTTTCACATTTGCTTCCTGAGAGGAGAAAGTTAATTCATAGCGGACTAAACAATTATCAGAGTCCAGGATGAAAAATATATTCTGTTGTGAAATTAATCTTCAGAAAAGGTGGATTTCATGAAGTCTAGGGACAGGACACACACACACACACACAGACACACACACACACACACACACACACACACACAGTGGTGGGGGGCATGGAGAGAGAGAGAGACTAACTTTCTAGCTACCTCTTTTTCTATCAGCTGAACCCAGCATCATACAAGTCAGGGAAGACTGCCTAGAATAAAAAACATGGAAGAGTTTGTTTGTCCTTTAAATCTGAACTACTAAAGACTGAATGGATTCTTTAGATTCTTAAATTCCTTAAATGACCAACAAACCTAAAGGTTCCCTACTGGAGATAATGCATCTTGTTTTCCACGGAGCCTTAAGGGATGCTTTAAATAGCATCAGCAAGCATCCGAATGAATTAGACAGCAAATGTAGGTTAGCTTTATTTAGACAGATAAAGACAAGCAGAGAAAGTTGTCTGGTTCAAGGGCAGTGCAGCCTGACACGACAGCATTTCTCAGAGGAGGGGAAATTGTTTTGGGAGAGAGAGGTATTTTGGGCAAAGAGCAAAGTTCCTTGGATCACTGGGGGAGAAGGGCAGGAATTAAGAGTGGCCTGCCACTCGTTGAAGGAAAGATCTATAGATTTAAAATGTAAAGCAGAACTTAGCATCCCTAAGTTCACGTATGCATCCTTTTTTCTCTCTCCCATAGCTTGGGAACACCATCAGAAAGAACACGCTTCCCAGAACATGAACTGAGGTAGGGAGTTTATCAGACTCCTCTGGATTGGGGCTCTGCAGCCCCAACAAGTTCTGTGTCAGGAAACATGTCCAGATGGAGGGCCCCTGGAGATGGGGGAGCCCAGAAAGCAGGGAAACTAGCAAATGCGAGAGCATCCACTCACTAGACAAAAATGTAGGTGCCTGGAAAAAAGGTGCAATGCATGAATTTGGTTTACTTTTTTCTTCCTTTCCCCCCAACCCCTAAATTGTTTTCTGAAAACAAAGTCCTTATAAAATCAGTAAGTCTAGAAAAATATATACAACTTTCTAGTTTCATTTGTTTTTACTGTAATGTTTATGGTTTCTTCTCTTTACAACTTTTTGCTGTTTTCTCCTCAATTGGCCAAAGCCAAGTGATATTTGATGTCAGTTTGTAGCCCCCTCAGTAATTTGTTTTAAAAATAAAAAACAATTTCAATCCATTATGATGTTCCAAATGTAACACTGAATTTAGACTTGTAAAAATATCTTCAGAAAAATCTAAAAATTTAGATTTGCATAGATTTCCATTTCCTCCAAATCTAATTTTTATATGTTTCCTTTTTTAAGGGTCTCATAACTTCTGAGAATTATACATCTTTAAGTGTCGTCAAGGCAGGTACAACATAGAGAAATATTATGTTATAACCCTGTCATGAAGCAGAATTCAATTAGGCATTTATTCCACTTTCTTTGTATGTACCATTCAATAATTCCCTTCCTTCCTCCCTGCCTTCTTTTCCTCCTTTCTTCCTTCCACAATTATTTGCTGAGAACCTACCCTACGCAAACAGTGAACATCAGACTTAGTTGCTCCCCTTCTCCATTACTGGGGGCTTCTCTCCCTAATCATTTCCTCTCCCCTCTGTCTACCCCAAGCCCATTCACTACTTATCTGGTAAGCTAACACATGGACTAATAATTTATTCAATTGGGAACTACTGTTTCACACTTTAACCAAAGCACACAAAACTTCTCTAATTCACTGCCCCAAACTTAATATACTTATAGCTATTTGTAAAACTGGCAAGTCAGTTAATCATTTTAATTCTAAGAAAGAGATAGAAAGCCAGTTCCTGGGACTATATTTGTAAAGTAGTAGAGTCAAAAGACTCATACAGGACCCGAATACCATACTTATTCCAGAGTTACATTAACTTTTAATAAAACCCCTTCACCTAAAGTCTTCATGTTTGTAGTTACAAGAATGTGACCAAAAGGAAGACTACTCTTTTATTACTTTTTGGTAAAGACATTAGCATTTCTATATGAACCGAAATGAAAACACTTAATATCCCGGAGGGGCTCCTGGCTGGCTCATTTGAAAGAGCAAGTGACTCTTGATCTCAGGTTCCTGAATTAGAGAACCATGTTGGGTGTAGAGATTACTTAAAAATAAATAAATAAATAAAAATTAAAACAAAAGGTAACAAAATTTAACATCCTTGGGATCTATATTTCTTGCTCTGACATTTGCAATCACTTCAGTATTATTAATCTTTATTAAAATTTCCCAGTTTGTGCTAATCATGAGACTTTTTAATTGTTCTTCAATAAGTCAATCTCAGAACTTATTTTTAATATTTTTTCAGCACTCGGGGTGCCTGAGTGGCTCAGTCAGTTGGGCGTCCGACTTCGGCTCAGGTCATGATCTCACAGTCTGTGAGTTTGAGCTCCACATCAGGCTCTGTGCTGACAGCTCGGAGCCTGGAGCCTGCTTTGGATTCTATGTCTCCATCTCTCTCTGCCCCTTGCCTGCTCACTCTCTGTCTCTCTCAAAAATAAATAAACATTAAAAAAATTTCTTTTAAATATTTTTTCAGCACTGGAAGAAAAAAAAAACCCTTGGATATCGAGGTAGAAGATAAAGTTATAATCACTAATCCAAATAAATAAAATATGTTGTATGTAACTTGAAAAAATTATAACAATGTTTTGTTTGTGTTTTTCAGTGTTCTCTATGTTTGCTACACCATTATTTCAGTAATTTTAATAATGCTCTGAAGGAGAAAATATTATTTTAACAGTGTTTAACTAGATCAAATAAGAGTCACACAGTTTATTTTTTGTTTTGTGACATTTGAGGCTCCTCAGTATGACACTGGCATTCTTCCTCCTCTGATGCAACTTCCTTCTCTGTTTCACTCTGTTTTGGTTGAGGTTACTCCAACCTCCCCCCTTCTCTGAGCAGTCTTTCAGCTTGACCATGAGATCCCTGGCTGTCACTTTGATTTCTGAATATCCACTTCTGTTTTCTGCGGCAACACCTGCAGATAAATATCTAGCTGGCTACCCAAATGGATACCCCGTACCCCGCCCCCCACAGCCACTCTCAAATGCATGCACTCACAGACCCAGGTATGCACGCACATGCGTGCTCAGCTCCACCACCCTCCCCCGGGGAGCTCAAAGGACTCCAGCTGTTTTCCGGCCCTGGCAGCAGAAGCAGCAGCAGAGCCTCTAATGTTAGTTCTCTGGCTGAAACCAGCACTGAGAATGCTGCTGCCGCCAAGGAAGGATTTAAGTCACCTGGACTCAGGAGAAGACGCCTGATCTGGGTAAAGATGGTGGAGTCAGATACTTCAGGCTATTTGAAGCCATCAGAGGGGAAGGAAGGAGAGTTGAGTTTCCTTCCCCTGAAGTGTTTTGCCCCCATTGTCGACAACCACATACTGATATTTCAAGACTCAGCTCAAGCATAATGACTTCTTTCTGGAGCTTTTCCTGATAGGCTGCCTGTCCCTTCTGTACCTACATTATCCTTATTTCATTTAGTTGCTTATCTCTCTCCTCGCCCTGACCCCACATTAGATTCAAACTTTTAAAGGCATACACCTTGGCTGATTCATCTTAGTATCTTGGCACATAGTAGGTGTTCAATAAATGTTGGATGGATGAATATAATTCACTGCTCCCCTCCCATGGGTGAAAGTAGCGATTGACTTTTGGTGGAGGGGGAAAGAGAACAGTGTCCTAATAGGTGTCTTTTCTCCTCTTTAAAGTTAACATTGAAATAAAGAGCCCACTGTGATGGTGTGAGGATGCCCCCTCCCACCCCACCATGTGAAAATAACTCAGCAAAAAACAGAGCAGCTGCCTTGTCATCTTCCCCATCACTGGGATTTCTTCAGGTGACCAATAGGTAAGTCTGATCCTGCTTATGAGATAAGCCTTTGAAAAACTTACGAACAGGAGTGAGAGAAAACTGTTGTATCAGGGAAGGTTGTATTAGCAACAGGAAAATGGGGCACGTATCTATTAAACTGACTAATGCAATTTATGTCCCAGAGTAAGATGTTTCAACATTTAAAATGTTTTAGCATCAAGGGATGGTAAGGATAAGACAAACTGTTAGGTTCATTATTTGCATGATCTCATTTTGATTCTCACAAAAACCCATAGGAGAGATCTTATTGTCTTTATTTTACAAATGAATACAATGAGGCTTGGAAAGGAAGCCATCTTGGTATTAATACTCAATCAAACTTAGATTTGAACTGAAATCTCTCTGGCCCCAAACTCCTTTCTTCACTCTTCTTAGGTTCTCTCAAGAGCTCTTTTAAAAATACTGAAATTAAGTTTTCAGAGAGGTTGAAAAATAAAGATTGAATATATATATATAAAGTTTATTTATTTTGAGAGAGCATGAATCAGGGAGGGGCAGAGCGAGAGGGAGAGAGAGAATCCTAAGGCTCTGCATTAGGCTCGTAGTGTCGAATTCATGTTGGGCTCAAACTTACAAACCATGAGATTATGATCTGAGCTGAAATCAAGAGTCAGATGCTTAACCCACTGAGCCACCCAGGCTCTCCAAAGATTGAATATTTTTGAAAACTGACAATGGGCCACATACAAGGTAGGGCAGTAAGGGGGGTTGCAATAGACTGTCCTCCTCTCAAGGAGCTAAGTATCTGGTGCAGGAAGCTGGTACACAGCACAGGCTGAACAATAGATGATGAAATAAGGGCTGCTGTGAAGGAGACAGTCAGAACTGAGGGAAAGAGTGGTTGGTTTGGTTGTGCAAGGAAAGCAGGGAGAGTTCACGGAACATGGGAAGGTGTCATTTTGAAAAGACCCTGAGGAGGCTGGGGGTGGGGGCAGCAGACTTGAGGATACTGCCGACTGAGGGAACATGTTACAGGAGCGTGGTGGAAAGTTCAGTGAGGTCAGTGCCTGATTGGAAGAGTAAAAGTTGAAGGTGGGTTGGAGCCAGGCCACTGAATGCTCTGAATGAGAGCCTGAAATTGAAATGGGGAATTACTGAAGAGTTTTGAGTAGGGGGAAGGAAAGGTTCCAATCAAATCCTTGATGAAAACATCCAGAATTATGGCTGAATTCATCCTGACACCAGATCACAAGTACACAAAGTACACAAAATTGAAAAAATATAGAAAATCAATATTCTTCATCAAGACTCAAAACAATGGCCTGCTTACTTCTGAAGAAGCACACCAAATGAAGTGGATGTATGCCTGAATCACCAGCTCAAACCTGAGCCTCCCTCTTTCTTCCACACTGGCCAAGAACAATCCCATTCTCATGATTCCTAAGATGGCCTCATCAACTCAAAAACCTGGGGCAACACATACAATCTCCTTCTCCCTCCCCCACCAGAAAAATTTCCAGCAAGGAAATGACAATTCCCTTCCCTTCCTTCCTTTCTTCAAAGGCCAGCCCATGAAGATTGCTTAACCTTTCTCTCTCTGATACAGCAGACACATGTCCTAGAGTAGGAATTGGATCCTGATGGCTTAATTGAGTTAAAAAGAAAAGTGTAGACTATCTAAAAGCCTCTCAAAGGTTTGCGAGTGGCTCTCATATCTCAGAAAGCCCGGTGGTAGCTCTCAGTTTTTTGGTTAGGGAGGAGCTGAATGAATTTCGTAGCACAGAATTCAAAAGCACTGGAAGTCAGCAGTTCTGAAAGACTGCAGAAAGGGCTTGTTTACATTTTTCTCTTTGGCTGAAACCCATCTATTTAAACTTTAACCAGAGACAATTATAAAACCATGGTTAGCCAGGGATCGCAGGCTGCACAAGATGGGAGACAGATGCCAACAGTCTGGCACTGGAAGAGGAAAGGTTGAGAATATTTTGAGGAGAGGGGTCAAAGAAGAACTACAAAGATGGTTTTGAAGCAAGTGTCACCTACGCTGGTCTTCATGGGAACAGGGAGGGAAGGGGAAGGAGTGGGTGGGAGAAGCCAGGCAGGGTGGGCATGGAAGACCCACAGCTTCTGATGGTGTAGGCGAGACTGGGGCTGTCACAGTTTCACCAGTTCAAAAGTGACACCCAGGCACAGTGGGATGCTTTAGCTCCACTGTTTACACCTTTTTCCCCTTCTTGGACCAAAAGAACCTTAGCCCAGGGAGTCAGTGCCTCTGCGAGATCTGCCTGGGATAGGCACATCCAGCCCACCAAGACACAGGCTCTTTTCCCCAAGGCCACGCCTCCTCTTCAATTCAGGTTTTCCTGGCAATGACATACTTTGGAGCTGACGAGCATCTAGTGATGTCAGAGGAAATACCCCACTTGACAAAGGACTGCTACAATTGCCAGTAAACTGAACTCCTTCACATGCCCTGTTCTGGGTCCTAGGATTTGGGGAGTCCTAAGAACACACTCAAAGAGACATAGTTGTTGCTGCAAAGTAAATGTTTTTATTCTGGATTTGTGGATGTCCGTGGACCTGACATTGACATTAGGGCCAGTTTTAGGTTCATATACAAATGTGGGGAGATCTATAGGACACGAGCCACCCCCCCACCAGATCTCTGTGTAAAGGAGTCTGACATTCTACCCCTAGATGCTCAATCTTTTTTAAACTTTGGTTTTGAATATTCCTATTCAGATATAAATGCAATATATGGAGGAGAGCCCATGCCTCAGATGTTATCAGCTAAGCTATTAATAGGAATTCACTGTTTAGCCAGGTCCAGTCAGATTAGAACTAGGGTTCAATAGGTGGAATATCCAGGACCCCATTTTGGAGATGGAGAACGAGCAGAGGCCCTGGATTTATGGTAGGAAGCTGGTAGGAAGAGGCCAGAGACAAGTCTATCTGTACAACAGTGAGACCCAGTCCTTCAACATAGGTCAGACTTCATGAGGACAGCAGAAAGCCAAACTCATCCTAATTTCCTGTCAAACTTCCTTCTCTGCTAACCCAGCTTTTACTAGGGAAAGCCATTTGGGGGACAGCCAGAGGGAGATAAGGAAGGTCGGAGGATTTGCAGATATTTGGGGTGATGGCATAGTCTTCCAGAGCAGAGGCCAAAGCCATGGGCTTCCCTCCAGATTGGTTTGCTACACTCACCAAAACATCTATCCTATAGCTCTAAACTACACCCTCAGGTCCAGCCAACCATCTAAAAAATTCATGATGCTGTTCACAAGGATCTGGATAGAGAAGGTGGGGACAGCTCCCTGAGAACTCACCCCAACTGCGAACAGATTCCAGGGTAATAACATCATTGCTTATGAGGGTTGGAGGCAAGCACTTCATACGAGGTGTGACATAGTATGACATTTATATATATTTTTAAGTTTATTTATTTATTTTTGGAGAGAGTGTGCATGAGCGTGTGTGCCTGCATAACCAGGGGAGGGACAGAGAGAATCCCAAGCAAGCTCCACGCTGCTAGCACAGAGCCTGACATGGGGCTCGATCCCACCCACTGTGAGATCATGACCTGAACCGAAATCAACAGTTGGACATTTAACCGACTGAGCCACCTAGGTGCCCTATGACATTTTATTTTTATTAAACATTTGCTAACATTATTTTATTTCTTAAAGTTTGTATGAGTAGAAATTGCTTTCTTGTGCCCTGATCTCCAGAGAAAAGAGAGAAGGTCTGGTTCTTATGTCTTTGGCAGGATGGAGCCTGTGAACACGTGATTGCTGGCAAGTATCCCAAGATCTGCACAGAAATTTCAGAGGGATATACACATTGCCCAGCTCCTACCAGAAGGTGTTATACCTGGGAGAAGATATTTTATAAAATATCCAAATGAAATGCTGGGAGGCTAGACAGAAACCAGAGAGGCAGTATAGTGCAGGTGCCCCCGCCCCCTATACAAAAGTAGAACATTCCTACAAATCCCTTCATAAGCTGAAATGCCATAAAGCAAAGAAGCTATTACCATCAATTTATAAAAAACAGTCCCTCTTACGCTTTCCTGATACCTCGGGACACATCTTGCTAACAGGTGTACAAAATAAATTGAGGTAAAGCACACATGCTCACAGACCCAGTTCACAGCTCTGGCTGCGTGATGCTGAGATGCTGGGTGTAGTTCCTGGGGAAGGAGCTCAGCGGGACCATCCTCACTGCTCAGGGTGCACGCTGCCTCTGTGTGAGCTCCGTGCAAAACAAACGCTGAATGTGCTGTGTTTTTTCTGCGTAAAAGCAAAAATCCTCTCCAGATTTCTTTTGGTTAGTAAAAACAAGTACTAATGTAGGTCTTTTGTAAAAGTGAAGTGGTATAATGTATACTTTCAAAAAGTGAGGGTAGGATACCTATATGGTGGCTGAAAGCATAGATTCAGGACCCAAGCTGTCTGGATTCAGACCCTGATGCTAACACTTACTAGCTTTGGGACCTTGAGCACGTCATTTAACCTCTCTGGGCTTCAGTGTCCTCATCCATAAAATTGAGGCAATAGTAGTTTCCAGGTTACAGGGTTTGTTGTAGGGCTTAATGAGTTACTATTTAAAGGGTTAAAAGAGTTAATATTGAAAAGCACTTCAAATAGCGTCTATCACAGCAATAGTTATTTAAATATTGCTTTTTAAGTTTTTTTTAATGTTTGTTTTATTTTTGAGAGAGAGAGAGAGAGACAGAGTGTAAGCTGGAGAGAGAGAAGGAGACACAGAATCCACAGCAGGGTCCAGGCTCCCAGCCATCAGCACAGAGCCCAATGCAGAGCTGATCCTCATGAACTACAGGATCATGACCTGAGCTGAAGTCAGACGCTTCACTGGCTAAGCCACGCAGTCGCCCCCTAAATATTGCATTTTAAAAGTAACATGATCAACCCTCCAGGCCTGGAAACCTCGCTTGGTTCTATGGTTGATCCTGTCTCCAAGAAGGTCTGAGCTGACTCTGGTCTGCACTTTTTTCCCATCTTACTAGCTTAAAAAGACAGAAGAAAGATATTCTGATACGTTCGTCCAGGCTTCTTTTCCTGCATTGGGCACGGCATTTCTGTTCTGCTCTTGAAGCCTCGCAACATGCACGCCCAGAGCCAAGGTAAAGTCAGAACCGACAACAGGGAGCACTGTCCGGTGCCTGGGCCAGAAACGGGAAATTCCTCAATGCAAATCCCTCAGGCCCTTGGGCAGCCTCCATGTTTGTGCTGTAACTAAACACCACACTCACCTGTCCTTCATGGACACTAGGCACAAAGCCAGGGTTATAGAACACGAGGAAAAGCCCTCATTGAGTAGGAAAAGC